>OY757017.1:116195526-116795526 GCA_963580285.1 Lucinisca nassula | reverse complement strand
GTTTGTTTGCTGTCACCCTACCCAGAATTCTCAGGGTGGGTCAGTAGGTAGTGCATTTTTTTTTTTTCAAAATGGTGATGGTCAATTTTACTTGTACCATACTAGCACATTACCTAAACAACTGTTTATGTATTTTTGAAGTAAGCTTAACTACACGTATGCCTGCGTGTTCTGCAGTAGTC
The DNA here is from genome assembly GCA_963580285.1 of Lucinisca nassula. NCBI lineage: Eukaryota > Metazoa > Mollusca > Bivalvia > Lucinida > Lucinidae > Lucinisca > Lucinisca nassula. Next base: position 116,795,344 of record OY757017.1, on the reverse strand, counting down.
AACAAATACTGATCCTGAATCTTACCACAGGAGCTGAATTCAAATAAAAAAAAAAACGAAAAAGAAAAAAATCTCACCAGATTTCAATAATGATTTTTGGGTCTGGGCTAAAATAGCGGGTCGGTTGGGGAAAGCAAACAAACTTTTTTTATGGATGGCCTGAAAGAATTTTACCACGAAAGCAAGGCCTGAGAAAAAGAAGAATAGAAATAAGTCCAGCATTTTCTGGCCATATTATACCAAGTTAACCGAGTGAGTATTTCGGTAATTTCCAGTGTTTGCTGTCAGTGATTTTCGATAATTTTCGTGAACACTGTTAGCACCAGTACTTAGTACATCAGCACTTAGTAGTGTTTCCCAGACTCAATGGTCGGCCCCCACACATCGGGGCTTGAAAGAATAGATGGCTGCCTGATGCTTCCACACAGAGCTGAAACCGACACGCACAAGAGTAATGGTAAACCGCTTAGAGGATCTAACCCTGCCCAGGCAAAGCGGTGCGAGTGGCGGACCGTCCATGCTTATAAACCGTATTGGTTTCATTGGGCGGCAGGGCTTGAGAAGTCATTTCATCTCAGTGTCGGGTAAAAGTCCCACAAAATTGGAAACAATGTCACCAAAATGATCTTTACAGTGCTGACGGGGACGTTAAACGTTAAATCAAACTAACTCAATGGTATTTGCTGAATGGCTAGGTATTACAACATTCCTTAAACACTCCACCCCAAACACTTTTCTGGGTAAGAGAAATAGAGAAATACATGTAACTTGCACAAACAAAATCTCTTGTCCAGGACAATTGTGCAATGGATTTGTCAGGGTCTGCCCTTATTTTATAGAATATTGATATCCTCATGGCCCCAAATAAGAAAGGTTTTCTTACTTCTGCACGAAAACATATGCTGTGGGTACTCATTAGACGGCACGTCTAATGAAGACCCACAACATATGTTTTTGTGCAGAAATAAGAAAAATAGCTGCACTTCTTGGATGAAAAAAGGACCTTTTCTGCAGCTAACATCACAAAAACAGGCCTATATAATTTTAACCCCCATGAACCCCACTTTTATACAGTAAAACTGGGGTTTCCGGAGGTATACCTTATTTTTCTTATTTCTGCTCTAAAATATAGATTGTGGGTAATCGTTAGAACCGCCTCGTCGAGGCGGTTCTAACGAGTGCCCACAATCTATATTTTAGAGCAGAAATAAGAAAAATATCACAATTTTTCATCTTAAATTTTCATTTTATTCGGCGATAAAGGTGGCAATGTATTTGTATAGGCATGTTTGAATAATGATTATCCTCATTATTCTCCTGATCTTGGCTTACATGTATGTCTACCCTCACTGACTCAAACCACCCCTGTCTGGAATAAAAACAAAGCCATGTACAGATTTCAAGGATCTTTCTAGCTGAGCTGGCTGGTTTTTCTCACCTTGGGCCAGTTGTTCAAAACTAACAACAATGTTAGTTAGCGAATTGTTAAAACTCAGGTAATAGGGCAAATACCTGTATATTAATATATTTGCTGAAAACATGTGAGCAGCTTTTTTTAGAATTTTAGATATTGTACTTTCCAGAACAGTTAACAATTTGACTAGTTGCCATCTTGTTCATAAAGTGGAATGGTTTGAGCAATTTTGGTAGGGAGTCACCAAAGGAATATTCCTGTGAGAGTTTTTCAAAATCCATCCACTGGTTAAGAAGTCATTTGACATTTGGAGGTTTTTCTATTTTTAGCTATGATGGCCATCTTGTTCATCCAAGTGGATCAGTTTAAGCAATTCTCGTAGTGGATTACCCAAGGAACATTCAGGAGAAATTATTTCAAAATCCATCCGCTGGTGTTAAGGAGTTGTTTGAAGGGTTTTCCCTTTTTAGCCCTGGCAGCCATCCTGTTCATATGAGCGAACCATTTGAGCAAATTTGATGGAGGGTCACCCAAGGAAACTTTCTGCAAAATTATTTTTAAACTTCATCCACTGGGTAAGGAGAAGTCTGTTAAAGATTTTTTCTATTTTTAGCTCTGCCGGCCATCTTGTTCGTCCAAGCAGAATAGTTTGAGCAATTTTCGTTAATGGTTATCGAAAGAACATTCTTGTGAAATTATTTCCAAATCCATCCACTTGTTAAGCAGGAGAAGTCATTTAAAGATTTTAATAATTTTAGGTCTGGTGGCCATCATTAAGAAAACACACCCGTGCGGCATAGGGTAATGTTTCACATCTCCAAACTGGCTACTTCTTTGACGAATAGCTGTAATGTTTTTCTTATTTATACTGGAAACATAGGTTGCGGGTGCTCGTCAGGACTGCCTCATTGAGGCAGTTCTAACCAGTATCCACAACCTATGTCTTGGAGCAGAAATAAGAAAAAAATAATGTTTACCCCCGTAAACCCCGGTTTTCTCTATATAAAGTGGGGTTTAGTGTGGTGTTCATTTCACAGACTTGTTCACGTGATGATCTTCAAGTTCATCTGAGCAGAACGGTTTGAGCAATTTTGGTAGAGGGTCATCCAAAGAACATTCTCATGAAATAATTTCAAGACCCTTTCAAGTTAAAGAGGAAAAGTCATTTAAAGGTTGTTTTTTTTTCTACTTTTAGTTATAGCTGCCATTTTGTTCGTCCGAGTGAAATTGTTTTAGCAATTTTGGAAGAGGGTCACCCAAGGAACAGTCCAGTGAAATTATTTCACAATCCTTTCACTGGTTAAGGAGAAGTCTTTTAAAGGTTTTTCAATTTTTAGCTATGGCAGCCATCTTGTCTACTTGAGCAGTACTGTTTTAGCAATTTTGGTAGAGGGTTACCCAAGCAGCATTCCAGTAAAATTATTTCGAAATCAATCCACTCGTTAAAGAGATGCCATTTAAGTTTGTTTTTTTCTATTTTAAGCTCTGGGGGCCATCTTGTTCATCCAAGTGGAATGGTTGAACAATTTTGGTAGAGAATCACCCACGTAACATTCCTGTGAAATTATTTAAAAAAAAGGAGAAGTTGTTTAAAGATTTTCCTATTTTTAGCTCTAGTGAACAGAACAGTTTGAGCGATTTTGGTAGAGGATCACCCAAGGAACATTCCAGTAAAATTATTTCAAAATCTATTCAGCAGTTTTGGAGAATAAGTTGTTTAAAGCAAAAGCTGACAATAGATGCACACAAGGACAGAGACGATCACAACAGATCATCTTCATGCTCATGTAAGCTAAAAATGTATACCTCTGTAAATCCTTGTTTTATCTATATAAAATAGGCAGTGTTCGACATTAGCCCAAGTCCTATGGACATTGCCAGTGAAAACTCGGTCAGGTCTATTAAGGTCAGTGACTGGCTGGTCCGGATGGATCAGTTGAAAACCTGCCACCACAGTTATTAAAATTCATGTTTTAATTTCATTTACCACAAAATGGGTTTCTATTTTCAGTTTGTTGCAGTAGTTTAAATACACATATCCCTGTCAATCGAACCTAAGTATGGGAAAGACAGGTCTAAGCAAACAGTGAAGATCAAGATCAAAGGAGCAGTCTGATCAGGGTCTACACTGTTTGCCATTCCCTTTGCACCTTGGATCATGAAACAACTTTGTTAAAAAATTAAGGAGCAAGTCCTTATGGTGTCCAGTTTTTTAGGATTTTTATGGTAATAGAAATAATCTGATGACAGTAGAACAAATGTATCACTTGAGACTAATATGAATTTCATCATTTCTTGGGTCCAGTAGAACTTATATCAGGTCCAGTTTGTTTATTTGTTTGCACTGGAGTTTAATGACCCAGTCAACACCATTTAGGCCATTTTTGAGCCGGTCAGTTTACCTATCCACACTTTTCCTGGGCAGGTTTATACATAAGCGGTTTACCAGTACAGTGCACATTCTTCCATTAGAAACTGACAACTGCCCTTCTTGAATCAGCAAAAGGGAGAGACTGACCGCAGAAAATATTTCATGATAAAATCTCCACGAAAGACTGTTGCCCAACGGGGCTTGAAGAAATATATGGGCTACATGATGCTTCCACGCAGAGCTGAAACCGACCCACAAACGAGTACTGGTAAACAGCTTAGAGGATCTAGGCCTGCCCTGGCAAAGTGGTAAGAGTTGGCCCGTCCATGCTTATAAACCCTACTGGTTTCAATGGGCAACAAGGCTTGAGATGCCATTTCATCTCAATGTCGGGTAAAAGTCACACAAAATTGGAAGCAACGTCTTCAAAATGACCATTACAGTGTTGACGGGGACGTTAAACCTCAATTAAACCTCATACAAAACGAAAGACTTGTCGACACGGGCACTTGTCGAACCCAGGTCCTCCTGATCAACAGTCAGATGCGCATCCAACTGAGCTACCCAGGCCGGCAGGGATCAGGTTCAGTACATTCCAAGAGTTACAGGACCACCTTGTCCAGTTATTAAGACAGTTAATGTTTAACCCTGGTGGGGTTTTGATGGGTGTTCATTAAAATGACTTTTTAACCTTACGTGTGATTTCTAAATTTGTATTTACATGTACCTGAATGTTCCTGTATTCTAGCACATTAAGCTCTTCCAGGGTAAGTGGGTGTTCTGGATCATTAATATTTCGCACCAAATCTGCAATATTACCAAGAAGTCACAGTAATTTAGTGTACAGTGTATACATAATGTACATATACCACAACGGAATGTGCCATGGCACTGCAGAAGCAACAAAACAGGACATAGTCAATCTTAAATTGCTCATATTCCTCTGGAACTATGAAAAATTTAGATATGGATACATAGAGGATCTTACATGAGTGTTCATGTATTATTTGAATTTATTAAACGAGTTGAGGAAAGGGGATAAAATGCGAGGCTTTGCCGACCATTTTATCCCTTTTCCTCAACGAGTTTGATAAATTCAATAATACATGAACACGAATCTAAGATTCTATTTATCATATGACTTTTAAAACGCATTTTATTCATGATTTTTTAACAAAATGTCAATATTCCGCCACTAGTAAACGCAAAGTCGTTAAGGACGTTGTGCATGTAACGTTATGGGGCGTATCTAACTAATTTGCATATTTTATCCACATGTGAATTATCAAAAATATTACATGGCGTTATTACACTCGCCATATGATAAAGTCATATATTTGACCCCTACTCACATTTGCAAAATGGAAATCTACACAGCACTCATGTAATTATGTTATGGATCTTTAACCCAAAAGAGGATGATTTTTGTTTGTTTGATTTGAAGTTTAACATCCCCATCAACACTGTATAGGTTATTTTGGAGATGTTGCTTCCAATTTTGTGGGACTTTTACCCAACATTGAGATAAAATGACATCTCAAGCCCTGCCACCCAATGAAACCAAGAGTTTATACATGTACCGGGGGTATGCACTGACACTCCGACATACACCACTTTTCCCGGGCAGGCTTAGAACCTCTAAGCGGTTTACCAGTACTCATGTGCAGTCAGTTTCGGTTCTGCTTGGAAGCATCATGCAGCCCAGCCATTTCTTCAAGCCTCGATCGACAGGGGCCAAAACAGAAGATGAATCTCCATGCACAGTTATCAAGTTAACATGACATTCATTCCTGCCAATGATGCTAGCGGAGGATGTTTGGACAACAAAATTTTATCGCTGCTGCTGGGGATCGAACCCCGGCCTCTAGCATCAGGCAAGTGCACTTAACCACTGAGCTATCAGGCTATATGTGTATCTCCAGCCTGCATGTCTTCATCATGCTAAACTCTGACAATTAATTTCATCAAGACATTAGAGATTGACATAAATCAGAGCTACAATAAAAATGCTAGAAAGCCCAATAAACTAGATTTTTGAGACAAAGGGGTGTTTCTTTTTGCAAACCTCGCTTTTGGGATTTGTTTACACAACATCAGAAAAACAAAGCCCTAAACTCGAGGCTTGCATCGGTAAAGAACCACCTCATTGAGGCGGTAGGTGGTTATAACGAATACCCACAATCTATGTCTTGCAGCAGGAAAAAGAAAGACACTGTATTCCCCCGCAAACCCCAGTTTCTTTATATAAAATGTTTTGTGTCTTATGACCCTTTCAAGATTATTTCACTCATGTTAAGCATATCAGTAATCAGGTGGGTGAAAACAGGTGTACTCGAAGAAAAATCACCTAACCTTCCATTGCAGAATTTGGCGTCTTACATGTGACCCAAGCCAATCTCCAACCACAGCAGTTATAAAGTGGGGTTTAAAAGGGTGTTAATTGCATAGGTTTGTTAATATGATGTTAACAGAAAAAACCATAGTCCATCTTTTATGTCACTCAATGATCATGTAACGTCGAGTGAGTCAATGTGTCAATGTATTCCAATAGTTATTGCGGAGTTTTTCTGTAAATGCACTGAAAAGGTTAATATATTAAATAGTCAATGAGCACCTTTGTGATAATTCTATAGTAAACAACATAATCATAATAAGAATAAAAACTGTTTTCAACTTTGTTGTTACATGTAATTAAGTAGCAAGCATTCCAGGCAGAGAAAAAAATCAGGAAGGGAAAAAGTATAGGTTGCAAATGTGCAAGTCGCGAAACGTCCGTAAAGCTTCAGGACCAATCTTACTAGGGGCTGAACTGCTTAGGGGCTGAGTTTGTTTTGGGCTGAGATGTCCCTAAATCCAGGGATCAAACTTGGACCGTCTATTAACGGTATACTAACTACTGAACTACATGTACATGTATCACAGGTTCTGTATTTCTAGCATATATGTCTACAGGTATGCTATTATAGCTGGTGCAAATATGCTTCTCGCCAAGGAACATGCAGTCAAGTATCTTCTTGTAATACACATACATGTATGTGTGTATACTCCTCCCTAAACTGCCCTTTTTCTTGCTAAAGATGGCATGCCCGTGACAAGAAGATTGTTACAATGTAAACGATCCCCCAAATAAACAAAACGGCTTTTGTGGCCCTGGATTGCTCACCTGATCATTATTGTAGAAATTATATTTGTTTGATTTGAGGTTTAACGTCCCAGTCAAAACTGTAAAGGTCATTTTAGAGATGTTGCTTCAAATTTGTGGGACTTTTACAAGACATTGAGATGAAATGACATCTCAAGACTCAAGCCCTGTCGCCAAATGAAACCAATAGGGTTTTTAAGCATGGACTGTCTGACTCGCACCGCTTTGCCTGGGCAGTCTTAGATCCTCTAAGCGGTTTACCAGTACCTGTGTGCAGGTCGGTTTCAGCTCTGTATGGAAGCATCAGGCAGCCAATCTATTTCTTCAAGCCCGAGGTGCTGTATTGTAGAAAAAAAAACAGTAGGCAATATAAGGTGGATTGGATGATTTAAGCAATTTCAGTTTTGACAGTGACCCAAGAAACATTTCTGTGAAATTATTTTGCATTTTTAGGAGCAGAAGTCATTTTAAGAGTTCTGGTGACTGGGTGGCAGGGGGCTTGACTTGACACAACAAACCTACATGCCAAATATGAAGGCTCTATCTCAAATGGTTCAAAAGTTATGAAAAAGTAGGTCAAAGGTCACAGGTCAAAAATTTTGTATGGGTGGGAGGCCCTTGTCAGAAGACACATACATGCCAAATATGAAGGCTCTATCTCAAATGGTTCATAAGTTATGATAAAGTAGGTTAAAGGTCAAGGTCACAGGTCAAACTTTGGGTATGGGTAGGAAGCCCTCATCACAAAGAACATACATGCGATATATGAAGGGCAAGGCTCTATCTAAAATGGTTCAAAAGTTATGATAAAGTAGGTTGCAGGTCAAGGTCAAAATATTTTTGTATGAGCTGGAAGCCCTAGTCAAAAGGAACCTACATCCCAAATATGAAGGCTCTATCTCAAATAGTTCAAAAGTTACAGCAAAGTAGGTCAAAGGTCAATTTTTTTGTATGTGTGGGAAGCCCTTGTCACAAGGAACATACATGTCAAATATGAAGGTTTTATCCCAAATGGTTAAAAAATCATGATAAAGTAGGTCACATGTCAAGGTCACAGGTAATGTTTTTGTATGAACAGGAAGCCTTGTCATAAGGAACCTACATGCCAAATGTGAAGACTCTATCTTAAATGGTTCAAAAGTTATGACAAAGTAGGTAAAACTTCAAAGTCATAGGTCAAAATTTTTGTATGGGTGGGAAGACCTTGACATAAGGAACATACATCCATGTACAAGGTTGGGCGGTCAAAACCAGGGGCGGTTTTAACCAGCGGTTTTAACCGGTTAAAACCGTCCCGATCAATACTACCAGAGTGGTCAATACTGGTCAATACTGGTCGATTGAAATATTGAGTGGTCAATTGAATAATTTTAGTGTTGAAAAGGCAAAGCTACTGAAACAATTTTGAAGTTTTGGTCTCTTTGCTGGAGGCTGATCATTTGAATTTTGATAAGAGTTTCAGGTTCAGATGTTATTTCTTCAAGTGGCCTCTTTGTGTCTTTAGGTTTCATTCATTTTTGACACCTTCAGTAATAGCTTGATAATAAGATACTGTCTATATTGCATATAAATCAAAATTTCACACATTAGGAATAAAGCTTTGTGTCAGTTTATAATACCCCTTTTAGGGACATGTAGTTGGTCAATTTAGCAATTAGATCTTTGCCACACCCACTGCAGTGACATGGGTTAGTCTGTTTTGACAGCAATTTACAGGTGTTGCAGATACTTTTAAATATTCAAAGACATCAGTGAATCTTCAAACATTGGTTGTTTAATAAATTACAGACTTTTACAGATGAACTACTTCACAGGCCTAAAATTGATGACAGGTGTACATGTATTTCACACATTTGTCAATATATGCATGTGACAATTTTCTGCACTACCATCAAAATGCTTTAAACTGCTTTAAAATTTTATGATCAAAGATTATGTCAAATAATTGATATTTTCAAAGTTAAAGAGGGAAGAAGATTTGTGGGGGGAGAGAGGTAAGTGGGTCAATCTGGCACAACAATTTTTTTTTCTGTGTCGAACAAAATAGGACCTTTCACAAATCCTCCAAAATCTATGATACATTCAGCTTATTCATATTTCTGTAAATCAAAATATGAACAATCAAACCTATAAAGGAAAAATAATTATAAAGATTGTTTGATTGAAAAGAACAGGCCTGTCTACAGTTCAATGAGCCATTCAAACCTCTTCATTTGACCAGCAGCAATGTCTTTTGACTTTTGATCAAATAAAAAATGCCTCAAATAATTATTGTTTTTAATAAAAACTATTTTTGTCTTGTTCAGTGATGAAATTATAGTCTTACATCATGTACATGATGTAGGGGAAAGCTTTTAAGACCAGTTTAGCAACAGGACAGAGGCATATACTTCAGTGATTTAATCGACCACCAATTGACCAGTAATGACCGGTTAAAACCGGTTTTAACCACCGGCCCGGTCAATACTCATATTGACCGGCTTTTTGCCAACCTTGTCCATGTACCAAATATGAAGGCCCTATCTCATATGGTTCAAGGGTTATGATAAAGTAGGTCTGTAAGCCTGGTCACGGGTCAAGGTCACAGATCATTTTTTGGTATGTGTGGGAAGCCCTTGTCACAAGGAATTAACAGGTCAAATATGAAGACTCTCTCTCAAACGGTTCAAAAGTTATTTTAAAATGGTCTACTGATCTACTTTTTGATTCAACATCATCACAAAAACACACCTATATAATGTTGACCCCCCTTTTATATAGTAAAACTGGGGTTTACAGAATTACAGGGGTAAACCTTATTTTTCTTACTTCTGCTCTAAAATATAGATTGAGGGTACTCGTTAGAACCGCCTCGATGAGGCAGTTCTAATTAGTATATCACAATTTTTCATCTTAAAATTTTCATTTTTTTCGGTGAAAAAGGTGGCAATGTATTTGTATAGGCATGTTTGCATAATGGTGACCCATATTCGAACTTGAGCGAGATATTGTTTTGTTTGTTTGAGGTTTAACAACCCCGTCAACACTATAAAGGTCATTTTGGAGATGTTGCTTCCAATTTTGTGGGACTTATACCCAAGATATTGTCAATCTGATCATTCTGAGCAAGATTTATGATAATTGGACCAAACTCTGACCTCTAGATTGTCTTATAATTTGACCTACTGACATACTTTTTGACCCAACATGACCCATATTTGAACTTAAGTAAAATATTGACAATTGTCAAGATGATTGCGCTGAACAAGTTTAAAAAGGATTGAACCAAAAGTGTGGCCGCTAAAGTGTTCACAAGGTTTTTGTAAGATTTGATCTGCTGACCTACTTTCTGACCCCACATGACTCATATTCAACTCGACCGAGATATTGTCAAGCTGATCATTCTGAGCAAGTTTAATGATGATTGTACCAAAAGTGTGGTCTCTAGAGTGTTCGCAAGGTTTTTCTATGATTTGACCTACATGTACTACCTACTTTTTGATCTGACATGACCCATACATGTATTTGAACATGACCTAGATATTGTCAAGATGATCATTCTGAGCAAGTTTGATGATGATCAGACCAAAACAAAATATGGCCTCTAGTGTGTTCACAAGGTTTTTTCTATGATTTGACCTACTGACCTACTTTTTGACCTGACATGACCCATATTAGAGTTTAGACCTAGACCGAGATGTTGTCAAGATGATTATTCTGAGCAAGTTTGATGAAGATTGGATAAAAAGTGGGGTCTCTGGAGTGTTCACAATGTTTTTCTATGATTTGACCTACTGACCTACCTTTTGATCTGACATGACCCATATTTAAACTTGACCAAGATATTGTCAAGATGACCATTTTGAGCAAGTTTTATGATGATTGGACCAAAATTGTGGCCTCTAGAGTGTTCAAAAGGTTTTTCTATGATTTGACCTGCTGACATAGTTTTTGCTCTGACATGACTCATACATGTATTTGAACTCGACTGAGATATTGTCCTACTGACCTACTTTCTGACCGGACATGACCCATATTCAAACCTGACAGAGATATTGTCAAGCTGATCATTCTGAGCAAGCTTGATAATGATCGGACCAAAACTGGACGCCTGAGTGTTCACATGGTTTTTCTACGAATTGACCTACTGACCTACTTTTTGACCCAACATGACCCATATTCGAACTTGACCGAGATATTGTCAAGATGATCATTCTGAGCAAGTTTGATGATGACCAGACTAAAACTGTGGCCTTTAGTGTGTTCACAAGGTTTTTCTATGATTTGACCTACTTTTTGACCCAACATAACCAATATTTGAACTTGACCGAGATATTGTCATGATGATCATTCTGATCAAGTTTGATGATGATTGGCCCAAAACTGTGGCCTCCAGAGTGTTCACAAGAAAAGTTTATGCACGTATGACGCAGGGCGACGCCGGAAATCTCACAGTCACAAAAGCTCACCATGACACTAAAAACAATGGCGTATAATAAAGCAGTTTCAATGTAACGATCAATGTTGTCATAAACTCAGAATTTTATGTTTTTGAAGGAAATTATATTTTTTCAAAGTAAGAAGTCTATTCTTTACATGTTGGATTGAAAAGAACAGACCTGACTACACTTCAGTAAGTCAATCCAACCTCTTGGGTTGACCAGCAATAATGTCTTTTGACTTCTGATCAAATAACAAAAGACCTGGTGCACTTGCATCTGATGCTAGATGTCCCGGGTTCGATCCCTGGCAGCGGTGATAAAATTTCGGTGTCAGAACATGCTCCATTGGCATCATTTGCAGGAATGAATGTCATAAAGTGCAGTGTCCTTCAGATCGGGACGATAACTGGAGGCCCCCTGTGCGGGGAGAGTCATGCCCTGTGCAGGTTAAAGACACCTACCGTAAGTACATGATTACTGTGTAGGCTTTCATCCGGCAAAACCTGGTGTGTATGAAATGTACACCTGCGAGTATTGGTCAGATGTGACCGATGGCAGAATAAGTAGAAAATAGAAAGAAATGGGCCTCCAGTAATAGTGTCCCAATCTGAAGGATGTTGCACTGTTTTGACATCCCACCAAATGAGGCCAATGAGCCTGTTTGGATGCCGAAATAATCTCTGTTGCTGGGGATCAATCTGGGGGTTTCTAGCATCAGAGGCAAGTGCTATCACATATAAAAATTCTGATGATCATAGATCTCACCAAAAACTTCTCTTTCATCAATTTTGTCAATGATGTTGTCATCTTCTTCATCCGGTCTAATTTCTCTTTCTTTGCTGCATTCATAAACTATTGGATTAGCATTGTCAAGTCTACTGTTCATGTTTATCGCCTATTTACGGTTGTCTTCTTTTTCTTTTTTTCTTTTTTTTTTCTTTTTCTTTTTTTAAACTACACCGGACAAAAATTATGTGCAAACTTCATGTCACGGCACCGATAATAATCGTTATTGATTAAAAAATATTACAGTACGCTGTTTTGAAATTAGTCGCAATATAAAAGGTGCAAACTATTACCGGGAATTGGCCGTGAAATGGCCGGGAAATGGGCGGTGAGTCGAAAAACCCAAATCTACCCAAATCCACTGTATTTACCCAAATCCACCTGATAATTACCCATATCCACCTATAGCTGGCCCATTTAAAGTAGAAGTAAAACAAAGATCAGGAATTGATACAATTAACTTACTCCATCCATAAAAGACACCAAAGGGAAAGAAATACAAACATTAAGCAACCAGACATAAGTTGCAAAGGCCTTCGACAAGGTACCTCACAGGAGGCTATTGTACAAACTAGATCATTATGGGATTAGAGGATCCACACTTAAGTGGGTTAGCTCATGGCTCTCTGGACGCACTCAACAAGTTGTACTTGACGGCCAAGCGTCGGATCCAGTCCCTGTTTTGTCCGGTGTCCCCCAAGGTTCGGTACTTGGACCGGTCCTTTTCTTGATATTTATTAATGATCTTCCTGATAATATCAGGTCATCTGTTCGTTTGTTTGCTGATGATTGTGTTTTGTATAGGAACATATATACTACTTCTGACTGTCTTATCTTACAAGATGACCTGGATAGCCTAGCACGTTGGGAGGCCGATTGGCAAATGAAGTTCAATGTGGCCAAATGTCATTCAATGAGGGTGTCACGGCACCCTCCAGACAAGCAGATTAAATTCAACTACTCATTACATCAGCATACTTTGGAACATGTCCAATCCGCAAAATATCTTGGTATCACCATTACTGATAATCTTGATTGGGGTCAACATATTTCTGAGATTACCTCTAAAGCAACTAGGACATTATAGGGTTTCTTAGACGTAATTTGGCTTTTGCACCTAGGCAGACAAAGGGTGTTGCATACAAAACCTTGGTTAGACCTCAATTAGAGTATGCATCACCTGTTTGGCACCCCCATGTTAAAACTCAGGTTCAGCAGGTTGAGAAGGTTCAGAGAACGGCTGCCCGATGGACCTGCAGGCGATGGCGGAACAGAAGCAGTGTTGGTGATATGCTCGATGAGCTGGAGTGGCCATCCTTGGAGGCCCGTCGCGAGCAGTCCTCTTTAACCTTCTTTTATAAGATTCACTCTGACACAGTGTCTCTTAATAAAGATAAATACTTGACCCCTGTGACTACTTCAACTCAAACAAGGGCATCAAAACTAAACAACAGTCAATATCGTAGGTACCAGGCCTATAGTGATGCCCTGAAGAATTCTTTCTTCCCTAGAACTATTCCTCAGTGGAATAGTCTTCCCTCCTCTGTGGTAAATGCCAAAACTGCAGAGGAGTTCAAAGCCCGCATAGTGTAGATTGGGATCCAGAGGTGTGCGTTTTAGTACACCTCTGAAAGCAGATTGTAAATAGTTTTAAGAACTCATCCAGAGGGTGTTTTTTTTTTTTTTTTTTTTTTGCTAAATTCTAAATTTAGCGCACCACCCAACTGAGGTAATGGCCAAGTTTGACCGACTCAGTATATGAAGATAGATAGATAGAAGTTGTTTTTAATGTTTATATGATAGAATATATAACTTAGGACAAATAAATAATCAAATTTATTACCTTGTAACAATTTAACACGCACTATAGAGAAACGCGTGTAGTGTGACGAAACATCTTTCAGTTGGTTGCCTAGGGTTACCACTGTAATAATCATAATTCAGACACGTCTATTATAAATAATATTAGATAATTGTAAACCTCAAAAATATTTATTTATTTATGTATTTAATTATTTATTAAGAAAGGAAAGGAAAATAAATAGACAAGTGAATGTTTGACGGTTGGGTAAAAAACAAAAAAAAACAAAAAAAAAAAAAAAAAAAAAACATGCAGAATATACCGCAGAATATACGACCTTATTAAACACAACTTTTTATAAAGTAAGGCTTTGGTTTACAGGGGAACATATTATTTTTATAAGTTCTGCTAAAACAACACAACTTTTTATAAAGCAAGGCCTTGTTTTACAGGGGAACATATTATTTTTATTAGTTCTGCTAAAGAAAAAAACATATATCGTAGACATAGACTGTGGGTATTCTTTGGACCAACCCCCACCCCACACCCCACCGATGAGTCGGAGAACACCCATTCATTACCGGCCCCGATAGCTCATTTGGTAGAATGTCCGCTCCTTGGAACGGGAGGTCGCGGGTTCGATCCTGGGCCGCGACATACCAATGTCGTTAAGAATGGCACTAGCTGCTCCTCGCTTGGCACTCAGATATACGGGGTAGGACTGGTCGACCCAGTGTCAGGATTATGTGACTGGGTGTGGTATCATGTAATGTGTCTGGGACATGATACGTCAGTTAGGCAGCACAATAAAAGTGAGCATTGAGCTCCCTGTCCCAACCAGACACCAGACACCGTCGTGATATGACTGAAAAATTGTTAAGCCTGAATTCACACACACACACACACACACACGCACGCACGCACGCACGCACACACACATTCATTCATTCATTACTCAAGTGAACAAGTCCGTAAAATGAACATTCCATAAACCCCACTTCATATAGAGAAGGGGTATACATTAATAGAGGATATTTACTTTTTTTGTTTTGTTTGTTTGTTTGATTTGAGGTTTAACATCCCCGTCAACACTGTAAAGGTCATTGTTGAGACGTTGTTTCCAATTTTGTGGGACTTTTACCCGACATTGAGATGACATCTCAAACCCTGTCGTCCAATGAAACCAATAGGGTTTATAAGCATGGACGGACCAACTCACACCGCTTTGCCTGGGTAGGCTTAGATCCTCTAAGCTCTGCGTGGAAGCATCATGCAGCCGTTATATTCTTTAAGCCCCGATGGGCGGGGGCCGTCTCCTTTTTTTTAGATAAATTCCAAACATAAGTGCTGATAAAACGCTACTTTTTTTAGATAAATACCAAAAATGAGTACTGATAAACCGCTTAGAAGGGCTAAAGCGGCCCAAGCAAAGTGGTGCGAGTCGGACCGTCCATGCATATAAACCCTATTGCTTTCATTAGGTGCAAGGGCTTGAGTTGTCATTTAATCCCAATGTCGGGTAAATGTCCAACAAAACTGGAAGCAACGTCTCCAAAATGGCATGTTAACAGTGTTAACGGGGACATTAAACCTCGAATCAAACAAACAAACCCATACAACAATGTACCGATCGTTTATTTTGACATACCACTAATTGATATTGACGGATGTACTTTTCCATTGGACATACAATGTCGGAAAAACATTACCAACGTCATGACATTGAAATGAAGTCTGGCCATCAATGGTCGACTGGGCATTATTAAAAGCGCCCCCGCCCATAGGGGCTTGAAGAAATATATGGGCTGCACGATGCTTCCACGCAGAGCTGAATCCGGCCCGCACACTAGTACTGGTAAACCGCTTAGAGGATCTAAGCCTGTCCAGGAACCGCGGTGCGAGGCGGACCGTCCATGCTAATAACCCCTATTGGTTTCATTGGGCGACAGGGCTTGAGATGTCATTTCTCAATGTCGGGTAAAAGTCCCACAAAATTGGAAGCAACGTCTCCAAAATGACCTTTACAGTGTTGACGGGGACGTTAAACCTCAAATCAAACAAAACAAACAAAAGCATTATTAAAAACATTGAAGAAAAAATGGTTCCTCTCCAGTATGGATAATTTAGACCATAGTGTAAAAGACTGTGAAACTTATCGCCCCTACCCAAAAGGGCTTCCCAACATTAGGTCATTAGGAAACGGTACACGCCTCATTTCACAGTCTTTAGCAGAATGGTGAAACAAATCTTTGAGGACTGTTCTAACACGCGCCTACAATCCGTAATGCTAGCATAAATGAGCCGCATATTACAAAATGTCCTAAAATTAACTATACATACTGTGTTTTCGTAAAGAGACCTGCGCTTAGCGAATGCTCTTTTCAAGCTGCGTGTCCGCGCAGTCTGGTCATGGCCGTCACTATTCACTTATGGAAAATGACTGAACGCTTTTGCAAGCCACATGTGAAAACTCAGATTCTGAGTGAGTGAATGCGCCATCACTTGGCACAGATTTTAATTGATTTTAAACACACACACACACACACACACACACACACACACACACACACACACACACACACACACACATGGCGTCCAACATGGTGTCAGAAAGTACAAATATAAAGTAAAAATTGTAATATCTTTATATATTTGGCTTTCAACATAGATTGTGGGTGCTCGTTAGAATCGCCTCGATGAGGCGGGTCTATCTATGTTTTTGAACAAAAGGCAAATAATGTATACCCCCATAAATCCCATTTTCCTCTATATAAAGTGGGGTTTAGAGGGGTCTTAGTTTCACGGACTTGTTATCGTGATGTGCATAATGCTTCCACGCGGTTTACCAGTACTAGTGTGCGGGCCGGATTCAGCTCTGCGTGGAAGCATCATGCAGCCCATATATTTCTTCAAGCCCCTATGGGCGGGGGCCGACAGTATATTGAGGATACTGCAACAATAACAAAGAAAGGGGGAAAATATGATAAAAAATACGGTGTTTTTCATACTTCTGTTCTAGACATAGATTCTGCGTACTTGTTAGAACCGACTCGTCGCGGAGGTTCTAACGATTACCCAAAATCTATGTTTTGATAAGAAGTAAGAAAAATAGTGTATACCTATGCAAAACCAAGTTTTACAGAATTAAAGTGTTTTTTTTTTTTTGCGTGGATGGGGGTGCAAATACCGTGATAAAAACACAAACTCTATCGAATTCCGCTCCCATTGAGTCCCCTTTTATACACTAAATTCGAGTTTTACAGTAGTTAACATTACTTTTCTTAGATTTTGATCTAAAATGCAGAATATGGATGTTCGTTATAGAACCAACTGCCATGGCTGAGACGACCCTAACGTGTACCCACAATCTATATTTTAGAGCAGAAATAGGAGACCTTTCCTAATTTTTCAGCATATAAGTTTCGCTTTTCCTTTTTTGTTTTGTATTTTATTATTTATTTATTTATTTATTTATTTATTTATTTTGCGTTTATATAGGCATGATTTCGTAATGCAGTCGCCATCACGTGAAAAAGTCCGTGAAATGAAGACCCCCCTAAAACCCCACTTCATATGAAAAAAATGGGGTTTCCGGGGGTACACATTATTTTTCTTATTTCTGCGTCAAGACATAGGTTGCCGGTACTCGTTAGAACCGCCACAACCTATGTTTTGAGCATGTTTAAGAAAAATATTACGGATTTTCATCAGACAAGTAGCCATTTTGGAGATATGATAAATGTACTTATGTCGCACGGACAAGTTAACATAATGGCCCTTGTCTCGCGACGGCATGACACCTTGGCGAAACGCTCCTTAGTGCAAAGCCCATGAGCCGCAAAAACAGCGTGACGCATCCGCACATCCATCACTGGTCCAAGCACGCCCGGGGAAGTAATTTTGGGCTCAGGATTTCTCTTTTACATCACGAAAACACGCCTATATAATTTTTACCCCCTTGAACCCCACTTTTATATAGTAAAACTGGGGTTTACAGGGGTATACCTTATTTGTCTTATTTCTGCTCTAAAATAAAGGTTGTGGGTACTCGTTAGAACCGCCTCGATGAGGCGGTTCTTACGAATACTCACAAGCTATATTTCGAACAGAAAGGATAAAAATATCACGATTTTTCATCTTAACATATTCGTTCTATCGGCGGTAAAGTTTATAATATATTTGTATAGACGTGTTTTCGTAATGATGCCTATGCTCGGGTTATATGATATGCTGCTGCTGAGTTGGTGAGGGACATCTCAGATGCTATCAAAAGTTGTTAATAAAATATTAAATTGAGAGGGACGGGTAATTCACATTCACTTAAACTGCTAGTCTATTGGCCCCTGCAGTGCCAGCGGGGCGTGACTTGACACATTTGCTTTGGGTATGAAGCGTTCTGATTGGCGAGGAATTTTGTTCGAATAAACACAGCGCTTGACAACTGGGCGTGACTTAAAATCTTTCTAAAGGTTTTTGTCTGAATAAACAGGCTTTTTATATAAAAAAAAAAAGATAATATAGAAAGCAGGACATTATTCATTTATATTTTAAACATGCGTCTTTATAAATAAATAAACAGACAAACAAACAAAAAAAAACATACAAACAAACATACAAACAAATGAACAAACAAACAAACACACAAACAAATAAATAAATAAATAAATAAATAAAACGATAGTAATGAATTCCAATACTACTACTACTACTACTAATAATAATAATATTTATAATATATTTTTTTCTTGACTAAAGACGTATCTTAGTTTTATGCCCTTATGTATGTATTTATTTCAGCATTCTTTATTTCTTTTGAATAACCGGCGGCCCCGATAGCCCAGTAGTCGGATGCGCGTCTGATTGGTGATCAGTGATCAGGAGGACGCCGGTTCGATACCTGCCGGGTTCGGCAACATTCTTTCGTGGAGATTGATCATGAAATCTTTTCTACGGTCATTCTCTCCCTTCCGCAGATTCAAGAAGGACAACCGCAGTTTCTGGCGAGATGTGCGTATAAGCCTGCCAAGGAAAAGTGTGAATAGGTAAACTGGCCGGCTCAAAAATGATCTCAAATAGTGTTGACTGGGACGTTAAACTCCAATACAAACAAACAATTTTCTTTTGAATAAGAATCAAACTGTAAACGAGGGCGTTACAACCTTGATGCAAGGAAGCCGGTAACTGCATCCTTCTTTCTTTTGTATAACGGGCTCAAAACATAGATTTAGGATGTGGGCACTCGTTAGGACCGGTTCTAACGTGTACATCTGTTTTGAGCAGAAGTAGTAAAGAAATAATGTTTATCCCCACAAACCTTGTTGGGGGTAAAACATTTCAGACTCGTGCTTGCAAAATTTGTTCGTTCCTTTGTTGAATAATCTTTTTTTTTCTTTCATTCTTTCTATCATTTTTTCTTTCTATTCAAACATCATATATTCGTTTATTTACTAATTTTGGCATTCATTCGTTCTTATTTTATTTCCTTTCAATATAAGTAAACTCTTTTTGACTTGGCTGGAAAACCAAAATGCACAGAAGCGAGTAAATACTATTTCTTTTTGCATCCTTTCTATTCTCCATATCTTTCTCTCGTATAACGGCTAAAACGTAGATTGTGGGTACTCATTAGAACTGACTCGACGAGGAAGTTCTTTAGTGTATCACAATCAATGTCAATGTTTTTGAACAGAACTAAAAAATAATAATCTTTGTTCCTGTGAACCCCAATTTTACTTTATCATAGTGGGGCTCTAGCGGCAAAATTACATAGCCATGTTTCCGTGATGCTTTCGATCATCTTATTTCTTTCTTTCTTTCTTTCTTTCTTTCTTTCTTTCTTTCTTTCTTTCTTTCTTTCTTTCTTTCTTTCTTTCTGTCTACCATCATACAATATTGTTGACGAGGATGCGGAACTTAAAAGAATGAGGCATGTTTACTTTCTTTCTTTCTTTCTTTCTTATTTGCTTGGTTATAATCTAAAATAAAGAAATAAATAGATAGATAATGGTGATCTCTGTGCGTGCTATGATCATAGGACAGCATAAGACAATCTGTGTATTCTGACTTGAAGATGTTTTGTCGCACTACACCTGCCTAGCAGGTGCGTATCTTAAAAAAAGTTAACACGGATAAATTTTATTAATTTAATCGTCAATAGAATATCAAATTAAATTTGTAATGTTTAAGACCTGTTTAATTACACATTGAGTTCAAACCCTTTCCATATCAGCAACAGAAAATTTATTCATATTCATGAGCGAGGTGAGGTATGTGCGGTAAATAGTTATTGTGTAATTATCATCCACCCAAATATCAAAGTTAATAAATTTGATTATTTATTTGCCCTAAGTGATATATTCTATCTTATAAACATTAAAAACAAATTAAATGACTTTAAATAGGCCAGCTATAGGTGGATATGGGTAATTTTCAGGTGGATTTGGGTAAATACAGTGGATTTGGGTAAATACAGTGGATTTGGGTAGATTTGGGTTTTTCGACTCACCCGGAAATGGGGGGTAGTGGTGCGTTATCCCTAATATCTCCACTGCGGGTGGTCAGAAATTGATAAAATTAGTATCAAATACAATTTTAAGCTCCAATTTAAAAGATTAATATGAAATAAAGGCACTGCCTTTTGAGCAAACACACTCTTTAACAACCCTTAGGTAGTTAATAGTTATCTGTACTGGAGGCCCCCTTGTGCAGGGAGAACCATCTCCTGCGAGTAATGGTCAAATATGACCGATCGGAGTATAAGTAGAAAGAAAGAAAGATCCTTATCGTAATTACATGATTACTGTGTAGGACCTTGCGTGTATGTAATGTACACCTGCACGTAATCCTCGTGGGCGGGGGTGTTGCAGCGTGATAGCTCAGTGGTTAGTGCACTTGACTCTGATGCTAGAGGTCCCGGGTTCGATCCCCGGCAGCGGCGATAAAATTTCGGTGTCCGAACACGCTCCATAGGCATCATTTTCAAGGATGGATGTCATAAAGTGCACCATCCTTCGGATCGGAATGTTAACTGGAGGCCCCCTGTGCAGGGAGAACCATCTCCTGTGCAGGTTAAAGATCCCTACCGTAATTACATGATTACTGTGTAAGCTTTCATCCTGCAAAATCCGGAGTGTATGTCATATACACCTGCGGTAATGGTCAAATGTGACCGACGCAGTATCAGAAGATAGATAGATAGATAGTGTATATATAGAAAGAAAGAATAGTGGTGTTGAACATAAAAAACACACCAACAGTGGTTGCTTACGGGTTAAACCACTTGCCTCTGATGCTAGAGACCCACGGTTCGATTCCCGCAGCGACAATACAGTTTAGTATCCGAAGAACATGTTCCACTGGCATCATTTGTTGGGTTGAATGTCACAAAGTGCACGCCCTTCGGATCAGGACGATAACTGGAGCCCCACCAAACCGCCCCCCCCCCCGTGCAGAAAGAATAATCTCCTCTGCAGGTTTAAGATCCTCACCGCAATGTCATGATTACCGCGTAAGCGTTTGTCCTTCAAATCTCAAGTGAGCAATAACAAAATGTGACCTAACGCAGTAAGGATAGATAGATATATATAGAGAGAGGGTGTGTTTGGCAAAGTTCCACATGAATGGCTTGAGCACTGTCAAGCTCAGACACGACAAAATATAAACCACTTACAGTGGATCCAGAGCTTCCTGACCAACAGGGGTTAACCAGACCTGGTAAAAAGGCCCGATTACCCCGATTGGCCCAGCTGTATCCGGTGTCCCTCAAGGTGCCATTCTCAGACCATTGTTGTTCTGCCCATGCATTAATGAACTGCCACAGAAATTCAGCCCTGGAGTTCACCTCTTTGCTAATAACAGCTTTTTATACCACAAGATCTCAAGCTTGGCTGATACTGCAGCATTTCAGAGGGATCTTTACAGACTACAGTAATGTCTATAATGGAATACAGCCATGTACTGTCAATCTTAAAAAATTGAAAGTACCTTGACATCCTTTTTCGATGCAACTGTTAAAAGCCAAACAGCAGCCTGGTGTTTCTTTGGAAGGAAGATAACCAGCTGGTCTGAAGATGTTAAAGCATGATGTAGTGCTTATGATAAGACTTATCCTGGAATACGCCCGACAGTATGGGGCCCACATATAGTATCAGCCCGAGACGATGCAACGGTGAGCAACTCGGGTTTTCAGAGGTGACTACCAGCATTACCTTCCGAGTGATACAACACCTTGGCCTGCAAACTCGACAGCATTGACATCAAGATGTCAATCCCGGGCATCATC
Source organism: Lucinisca nassula (assembly GCA_963580285.1). Taxonomy (NCBI): domain Eukaryota; kingdom Metazoa; phylum Mollusca; class Bivalvia; order Lucinida; family Lucinidae; genus Lucinisca; species Lucinisca nassula. Next base: position 116,773,128 of record OY757017.1, on the reverse strand, counting down.
TATCTCTTGGCATCCATGTTTGCAGGTTCTCCGACCTGAAAGCAGCGAACAGTAGAGGATACTCCCTGGGGTATATGGACCGACATCTGCTATCAGCCCACCTTCATCGGCGCGGGCATCAGACTTAAGGGACAACTTCCAAAGAATATTGCCACTTCTGAGATCTTTGAGTGCTTCAAGAGGGATCTTCCATAAACTACATAAAACTGTTTTTCAAAGTTTTTAATTTGTTCTGTTGTGAGACAAAGGTGACCGGAGTACAACATATATTGATTTACAGTTGGGCGAGGCCTGCTGTCCTTGCGGCAGGTAGGGGTAAAAAAGGAGTGTTGTTATCTCTTCTATTTGTACACTTTTATTCATTTTCCCTTCTCTCCCCTGTCCTTCCCTCTCTTCTCCTCTACTAACTCTTCTATCTCTTCAGTCCCTTTCTCTGGGAGATGACACAAACTGACCAACCAGGGTTGGCGAGTGGTTAAACCCAAAGCAATTGTTTGAGCTCCACAGCTGCTTTGCACATAGCCTTAGTTTGACGATGCTCCAGTGTTGGTCCTGTGTGCACTTCATGGGCAGAAAATTACACAGGGTGTTCAGTTAATTTGAAGCATGGGCACTTTAAAGTGTCCTGAAGCACTAGCATTATGCTATGGATTTGGGGCTCATCATCACTTTATAAATCTCGGCAAGGTAGAAATCCACAGGTAGCCAGCTGGTAACAAGACGTTTCGCTCCTAAGATGTTCCTCCCGCCACCCACCATAGTCGTTTCGCATCCCTTTATGGCCCCCAGTCGTTTCGCCCCCAAACCCAAGTTGTTTCACCCCCAAACCATAAATCAAACAAACAATCAATAATTTTTGAGTAACAAGTTCTAGTCACAACTCCCCGAGTAGCCACTTTTAAGGCCCGGTGTCGGATCAGCTATCCTTAGACTAACATGAGAGGGCGATGATGCTACTTTAATATTTGCCTCTTCTCACCTCTGTTAAGTTAAAGATGAATACAATTTATGCAGTGGAAATTAGTTTTACCTTGGAAAGTGGGCGAAACGACTAGGGGGACGAAACGACCAGGGAGGAAACCTCTTTTGGGCGAAACGACTAGGGGGAAACGGTCTGGGGCGAAACGACGGGTTCAGCCAGATAGCTCTTTGTGTCCCCAACTATTCACAGGTCTTTATTTTATGTCCCTGAGCAATAGTTTGTGAAAAGTTTTAATTGCTTGGCCACTCCGAGAAGCTCCGGTAAATGTTTCGGTAAATGCTCCGTTAATTCGTTGGTCCAAGCGCGGTGCTGGATTTTACCGGCTAACCTTTCCGGCTCAGTGCGCGTGACGTAGTTTCGAAACTTTCCCGCGATCAAACTTCAGCGTTTGATGGAACGGTCTTCGAAAAGAGCCTTTTAAAATAATTTCGACGCTTTTTGTGTTTCTTTTGTAATGGGACTTGACTCCTTTTGCTTTTGAAGGGTAATTTTTGGATGTGAATACAATTCTCATGAGCTCTGTAAAGATGGAGGATTATCGCGAGAAATAGAACGAGATTCCAGGCGAGATTTGGGTGCCTAAGTATGTTGTTCCAGCCTCTCTACAGTAAAGCAAACACTTCGTGTGTTTGCTATTAAAAATATTTTTCTTTTTTAACATTTTAAGGGTCCATTTCTGAAGTTAATTTGTCCAAGAAATTCCCGGATGGGAACCTGGATGTTGGGGGAAGTGGTGCGTCAACCCTAATATCTCGACTTCGGGTGGTCAGAAATTAATAAAAAAATTAGTATCAAATAATTTTTTTAGCTCCATTCTAAAAGATCATTAATTTTTTTTTTTTCATTTTTAATACTTTAGGGGTCCGTTTTTTAAGTTGATTTGTCCAGGAAATTCCCGGATTGTGTCCTGGAAGTTGTGGGTAGTGGTGCCTTATCCCTAATATCTCCACTTCGGGTCGTCAGACTTTGAGTGTTTTTACGGACCATTATGATCAGAAGATCCAAGCTTGGTGTCTGATCTGGGCCGCAAAATGTGGCATCTGATCTGGTTCTACATAGTTTGCTGAAACAACGACGAAATTGAGTCGCATCCATTTCTTGCTGGCGATGAATTAGGTGTACGAAATTTGAGCGATTTTACGGGCCATTAATTTTCTAACGAGATTAAACATGTGTTAAGTTAATTGCTTTAACTCGCAATAAGTTGACGTATGCTTCATACCTCGATTGAAATAGTAGAAAGCGACTTCCACAAAAGTTGTGTCCAATTGATATTTTGAATGAATGCTGCTATTTTGTTTCTTTGAATTGAGATTAAACATCACCATCAACATTATTTTGGTCATTTTGAAGACTTTGCATTCCAATTTAGTAGGACTTAACGTTTCGAGATATAGTGCATTTTTCACATTTCCAAAATGGTTAATTTTCTGATAAAAATTCGTCAGATTTTTCTTATTTATACTGCAAGCATATGTTGTGGTGGCTCGTTAGAACCTCCTCGTTGAGGCAGTTCTAACGAGTAACAACAACCTATGCCTTGGATGAAAAATAGGAAAAATAATGTATACCCCAATGAACCCCAGTTTTCTTTATGTAAAATGTAGTTTTTATTATATTCCTTATTTCTGCTAAAAAATTGTGGATACTTTTTAGAATCACCTCACCGAGGCTGTTCTGACGAGTAACGATACTGTACATTTTAAGCAGAGATCTAGAAAATGTAAATTTAGCAATCCGATAAAACAAAAAATCCCATATTTTTTTATATATTTCTGCTCTAAACAGTCAGTATTCGAAATCCATAGAACGCGAGACCCACAACCAATGTTTTTGAGCAGAAATAAGAAACAAATGTATACCCCTGTTCAAAAACAACAACAGATTTCTAATGATTGTGAGCTTTTTGCAATAGCGAACGTGGTAGAGTTTTGTTTTGCTCCGGACTCATTTAACACTAGAATAATATTCGACGTGTCAAAACTGAGACAACATTTTGTTGAATGTTTGGCAAATAGAAAAATGTCAGCGTTTCCGAAAGAAAACGATGCAGGCAGGCGTAAACTTCATTCATTCACTTGTAAAATCGTAAAAATTCCAGTCTGGTGCTTCTAAAAAATGCCTGAGTGTATTGATAATGGTCCGTAAAATCACTCAAAGTCCGGACACCTAATTCATCGCCAGCATATTGCGGCCCAGATCAGACACCACGTTTTGCAGCGTTTTGTTCGCCAATGTCGTCCCACAAATGGGACGCTAGGCATATATGGGTTAAATATCTGATCTGGATCTACAATGTTTGCCAATGTCCCACAAATGGGACGCTTGGCATATATGGATTAAACATTTGATCAAGATCTACACTGTTTGCCAATGTCCCACCAATGGGACGCTTGGCATATATGGGTTAAACATTTGATCAAGTTCAACACTGTTTGCCAATGTCCCACCAATGGGACGCTTGGCATATATGGGTTAAACATTTTATCAAGTTCAACACTGTTTGCCAAGTAGGTCTTGAGCCGTAATTAAAGATCACTTATTGTATCTTTGTGATCTTCTATAAAATAAAGTCATGTTGTGTGCACTCATTAGAATCGCCTCAGTGAGGCTCTTATAATGAGCACACGACATACATTATTATCATTATTTGATACTAATTTCATTAATTTCTGACGACCCGAAGTGGTGATATTAGGGATAAGACACCACTATCCTCAACATGCAGGACACTATCCGGGAATTTCCCGGACAAATCAACTTAAAAAACGGACCCCAAAAATATTAAAAATGAAAAATAATTTTTAATAATCTTTTAGAATGGAGCTAAATATTTAATAATCTTTTAGAATGGAGCTTACAATTTTATTTGATACTAATTTTATTAATTTCTGACCACCCGAAGTGGGGATATTAGGGATAACGCATCACTACCCGCCATTTCCCGAACATTAATGTGCACTAATGTCCGGAAAAAATGCGGGTAGCGGTGCTTTATCCCTAATAGCTCGACTTTGAATGGGCAGAAATTAATAAAATTAGTATTAAATAAAATTTTAATCTCCATTCTAAAAGATTGTAAAACAATATTTTTCATTTTTACCATTTTAGGGGTCCATCTCAATACAATTAGTATCAAATAAAATTTTAGGCTCCATTTTGAAAGATTATTATTATTTTTTTTTTTTTCATTTTTAACATTTTAGGGGTCCTTTTTTGCAGTTTTTTTTTCTGGAAATTCCCGGATTGTGTCCTGGATGTTGAGGTAGTTGTGTATTATAATAATATCTCGACTTGTGGTGATCACTTATTGCTACAATGATTGTATCAGATAAATTTTTAAGCTCAATTATAAAAGAATATATATATATTTTTCTTTTTAAACACCACATTTAGGCAGTTCTAATGAGTACCCACAACCCGGATTGTGTCCTGGATGTTGGGGGTAGTGGTTCGTTTTCCTTAATATCTCGACTTGTGAAAGTCAGAAATTAATAAAAAGTGTAGCAGATAAAATTTTAAGCTCCATTCTAAAAGATCATTAAAATAGTTTTACATTTTTACCACTTTGGGGTCTATTTTTGAATTTGATTTGTCCGGGATACTCTCGGATTGTGTCCGGGATGTGTGGGATAGTTGTGCATTATCATAATATCCCGATTTGTGGTGGTGTGTTGTTGATAACGATTGTATCAGATATATAGAGCTCCATTCTATATCAAATAGTTTCTTTTTATACACCTCATTGAGACAGTTCTAATTTGCACCCACAACCCTTTTTGATAAAAAGTAGGAAAATATCATATATCACAGTAAATCACACTTTTCTCATTTGAGAACTCACAAACCAAGTTTTAGAGCAATTTATATGAGAGAAATAATGCATACCCTGTTAACCATACTTTTCTTTATACAAAATTGGGTTTCACGGACTTTCAAGTTTAACATGATGTCACTCATGTTGCTGTTCACATGAAGGAAATCGCCAATTATTTGCTGCTGAATAATATCATGTATCATTGTAAACCCACTTTTCTCTGTTGACAAAACACAAACCATGTTTTCATCACAAAAACACTTATGTTATTTTGACCCATTGAGCCCCACTTTTATATAGTAAAGTAGAAGTAAAACAAAGATCAGGAATTGATACAATTAACTTACACCATCCATAAAAAGACACCAAAGGGAAAGAAATACAAACATTAAGCGACCAGACCATAATGGAAACCTAAACAAAGGAAGGCCATATGGACAGTTACTTTCCCACAAAATGGCCATATGGCCATCCAAAATTAAAAGACACAAGTGATACACACAGTAAGTAACAAACAACAACATAAATAAATCGCCACAGAAGAGCCGCCTTGGAACGGTCAGTGGAAGATTTCCACTGGGGGGCTTAAATCAATTTTACGTGGCCACAATCACGATTTTACGTGGCCACAAACTGGGGTTCGAAAGGGTAAACCTTATTTTTAGCTCACCTGTCACTTAGTGACGGGGTGAGCTTTTGGGATCACTTTTCGTCCGTCGTCCGTCGTACGTTCGTGCGACCGTCCGTGCGTAAACAATTTCTTCAAACGACATCTCCTCCTAAACCACTGATCGGATTTTGATCAAACTTCACAGGAATGATCCTTAGGTAGTCCCCTTTCAACGTTGTTCAAATGGTTCCGGTCCGTCGCACATATGGGTCACAGGAGCCAAAAATAGTTTTTTTTTCACCGAATATTTAAAACATCTTCTTCTCTGAAACCGAAATGCACATTATAACCCCTGGGGTCCATAATGGCCCTCCCCGGGGCCCACTTGTTACTCTATGGATCAAGTGAGCGATCCAGGGCCAACGTGGCCATCTTGTTTCTTATTTTTGCTCTAAAACATAGATTGTGGTACTCGTTAGAACCTATATTTTGAGCAGAAATAAGAAAAATATCGTAATATTTCATCTTAAATTTTTTTGTGGTAAAATTTACGCTGCATTTGTAAATCCTACTTTCTCTATTCACCATATTTGCATTATTTGCTGGCTCCCAGCTTGCACATTGTCAATAGTGGAAAAAACAGGTAACCAGACCCCCCTGACCTTTTAAGGTCAGGGGGGTCTGGTTACCTGTTTTTCCAACACTGATAACCTTCAAACTAGTAACCAGCAAGTAATGCAAATAAGGTGAATATAAATATAACAAAAATAAATATAAATATAAATATAACAAACCTGTTAGAACTATCATTTTTAATTTCAATAAACTTGTTTCAGATCTTGATATTTATGTGATTGTAAAAACTCGAAGTATTGCTATCCTGCTGTTGGTCATGTAATTACTGGCAATTTGAATGTTATTCCTGATTCTAGGATGAGGAATATAATTTCTAAAGGGCCGAAATATCGGTTTCCTTCTAAAATTGACTTCAGTAAATGTAGAGATGAAATCGCTGCTTCCTTGAATGAATTCGGTAATCGATGGTGTAAGCGAGAGTATGTTGAACATAAAGCCCTTAAGGACTGGAAACTTAGCATTTTAAAACTAGTGAATAAACGCATTTCTTTCTATTCTCAAAATACTAACTTATTACCTCCTAAGCCCAAGACGTCTTTACGTCATCTTAAACTAGGTATTCAAGAATTTCATAAGAAGTTTGTTTTGGCCCCTGCAGACAAGGCCGCTAACAACGTCGTCGTTGTGTGACGGCTCCACTATGTTAACACGCTTAAGCAGGAGCTTGGTGGTACTAAGGCCTATGAACTTCAGCCTTTAGCTGAAGAGAGAGCTATAGTAGATAAACATGTTTGTCTTTCAGCCACCAAGTTTGCTGTGTGTGTTAACGAAGGCCAAGACAAGCTTCCTACGCTATACTGGTTACCAAAACTTCATAAAAGACCTTACAAAGCACGGTTTATTGCAAATTCTAGCTCTTGCACTACCACTGAACTTTCTAAATTGTTAACTTCCTGTCTTACTGCTATTAAAACGCATGTAATTAAATAGTGTGATAAAGTCTTTGAAAGATCAGGAAGAAATCTGTTTTGGTCTATAAAAAATTCGAATGAGGTTTTAAATAAATTGAAATCCAGACATTTTCGTGCTTCTAGTCTGTCTACTTACGATTTTCCACTCTTTACACTACACTTCCTCATTATCTTATAAAAGAAAAGCTTAATGATTTAATTGAATGGGCTTTTCACAGAGAAGAATCTCTCTATCTTGCATGTAATGTCAGAAATGCATTTTTCACTTCTAAAGAGCATAAGAATTATACACTTTGGTCATGTCAGAAAGTGTGTGATGCCCTCACCTTTCTACTTGACAATATTTATATTAGATTCGGTACTAAGTTATTTAGACAAATTGTGGGTATTCCGATGGGTACTAATTGCGCACCTCTTGTGGCTGATCTGTTCTTGTATTGTTATGAAAGAGACTTCATTTTGTCGCTTTCCATTGATAACCAATCTGAAATTATTGAAGCTTTTAGCTCCACTTCTAGATATTTAGATGATTTATTAAATATTGATAATACCTATTTTGATGGTTTGATCAGTCAGATTTACCCCCTAGAACTTCAGTTAAATAAAGCAAATTCTTCTGACACCGAGGCCCCGTTTTTTGGATTTACATCTATCTATTGTAGATGGATTTGTTTCGTGCAAAATTTATGATAAACGCGATGACTTTGATTTTGAGATTGTAAATTTTCCTTTTTTGGATGGTGATGTTCCTCGTGCGCCATCCTATGGCGTTTATATTTCGCAATTAATTCGATTTGCTAGAGTGTGTAGTCATGCAGCTGACTTCAACACTCGTAATAAATTATTAACGGCTAAACTCCTTAATCAGGGTTATCGGTACCATAAACTACGCAAAGCCTTTTCAAAATTTTATAGACGCCATTCTGATTTAATTTCAAAATTCAATATTGGACTTAAATCTCTTCTGCAGCAAGGTCTATCGAAACCCGAATTTTATGGTGACTTAGTAATTCAGAAAAATATATAACCGCAATAACTTCAGCACCCAATTTCGTAAAATCATTCTTCGATATAAAAAGATTGGGTACAACATGGATATTATACGACAGACTGCATGCATGGTAGTTAACCCAATCACGGTTGGCAACTTTGCTTCCCTCTTTAATTGCACGCCGGTGGGTCAGGCCTCAGATTCTATGACGGCTCCAACGTAAAGGCATATTGAAAATTAGAGAGATCTAATTTAAGGTAATGTTGGTTGGTGCCTGATGCTCTGTCTCTGGTCGGGCCAATCGGAGTCTAACTGTTGGTTTTCTTTTGCTCCAGCATTTCAGTGATTTCTCGGATTTTTGTGTTCACTGATGAGTTAGGAGGCCTTCATGCGGACTGAACAAATTATTTGTCTAAATCGCGACGGAAGTAAGGGCGAGGATTGTGGCCACGTAAAATCGATTTAAGCCCCCCCCCCCCAGTGGAAATCTTCCACTGACCGTTCCAAGGCGGCTCTTCTGTGGCGATTTATTTATGTTATTGTTTGTTACTTACTGTGTGTATCACTTGTGTCTTTTAATTTTGGATGGCCATATGGCCATTTTGTGGGAAAGTAACTGTCCTTATGGCCTTCCTTTGTTTAGGTTTCCATTATGGTCTGGTCGCTTAATGTTTGTATTTCTTTCCCTTTGGTGTCTTTGATGGGTGGAGTAAGTTAATTGTATCAATTCCTGATCTTTGTTTTACTTCTACTTTGCATGGATGATCATTACACAGCTTTCCAATTTAAAATGATATCACTCATGTTGTTGGACATCGCTAGTTATTTACTGCTGAATAATATCATGCATCACTGTAAACCCCACTTTTCTCTATTGACAAAACACAAACCATGTTTTGAGGAGATACGAAAGAAATAATACACACCGTGTAAATCCTACTTTCTCTATGTAAAGTTAGATTTGCATCGGTGGTCATTACATGGCTTTTAATGATGTCACACATGTTGCTGCTCACAATATGGACACTACCAAATTCAGACCTAAACATATTCTATGAAACCAAATTTTGCACTTACGATTATCACAGCAAAGTATGGTATCAATACACGCAGGCATTTTGAAGAAGCATCAGACAGGCATACTGATGTATACGTAGTATGACCCATCTTCTTTCTTATGAATATTTTCATTGCTCTTAAGGGAACTCATTTTTGATTTTTATTTGCCTTCACTGCAGCTGGTGTTGTGCCGTGTGGCGGCCGTAAAACGTCTCCCCGTACATCAACTATAGTGCAGTTTATATTTTACTTTTGGTCCTTTGAGATCAGCGTGAATATTCTGAGAAATCAGAAATAAATTATTAGTTTAGACTCAAATTCTAGACAGGTTTTTAATTATTTGGACATCATTTTGATTTACATCAGTCTTTGAATCGACTGCCTATTCGAAATTCGCAAAATTGCAGTATGCTTCCTCTGGCTTTCGTTGCCGGATCATTACAGGGTCACCGATGAGGCTTTATTAGCCGAAACTATGTAGTATGACCCATCTTCTTTCTTATGAATATTTTCATTGCTCTTAAGGGAACTCATTTTTTATTTTTATATACATTTGTTTCTCATTACTGCTCAAAAACATAGGTTGTAGGTACTCGTTGAAACCGTACCGTTCTATGGAGTCCATAGGTCTTTGCTTGGTTTTTGTTTGCTTGATTTGAAATTTAACGTCCCAGTCAACACTGTAAAGGTCATTTTGGAGACGTTGCTTCAAATTTTGTGGGACCTTTACCCGACATTGAGATGAAATGGCATCTCAAACCCTGTCGCCAAATGAAACCAATAGGGTTTATAAGCATGAACGGGCCGACTCGCACCGCATTACCTGGACAGACTTAGATCCTCTAAGTGGTTTACCAGTACACGTGTGTGGGTCGGTTTCAGCACTGCTTGGAAGCATCATGCAGCCCATCTATTTCTTCACGTCCCGATGGGCGAGGGCTAGTCTTTGTTTAGAGAAGAAATAAGGATAATGTGGGATTTTTCGTTTTATCGGAAAAGTTTCATTTTAGGGTTGCTAAATTCTCAGAATACTCGACTAGATGTGTTTTCGTAATGAGATAAAAACCTGATATTTTCCATGTATCTGCTTAAAACACACGGTATGGTTCTGTACTCGTTAGAACAGCCTCTATGAGGTGATTCTAACAAGTACCCACAATCGATGATATGAGCAGAAATAAGGAAAATAATTTTCTTATTGTCTCGAAATGTTTACAACATTCTCTTAAAATTCTTGGAGAAATAGATTGGGTTGCATGGTGCTTCCAAGCAGAGCTGAAACTGGCCACACCTGAGTACTGGTAAAGCGCTAAGACGGACTTAGCCTGTCCAGGCAAAGTCATGTGAGTCAGATTGCCCAATGCATATAAGTATTTTGGTTTCATCACGTGAAGAAATGAACACCCCAAAACACCACTTTATATAGAGAAAACTGGGGTTCATGGGGTATACATTATTTTTTCTATTTCTGATCCAAGACATAGGTAGTCGGTACTCGTTAGAACCGCCTCAATGGGGCGATTCTAAACAGCATCCACAACCTATGTTTTCAGTATAAATAAGAAATATATGTCGACGAATTTGAATCAGAAAAGTATCCATTTTGAAGATGTGAAAAAATGCAATATGTCGCACGTGTGCTATCGTAACGCAAAGTCCTACAAAATTGGAAGCAACGTCTCCAAAATGACCTTTATAATGTTGACGGGGACATTTAACCTCAATTGAAACAAACAAAACAAGAGTTATGGTTCATGTGTTCTGCATGTCGTCTCATGTGTGTGAAGTTTCATGAAAATGTGTCAAGCCGTTCAAAAGTTATGGAGCGGACACGAAGATGTTAACAGACACATAATTTACTATGTTCAAAGGGAAATAATTCAAGTAGGTTCAAAGAGAAATAATTCCTAAAGCAAGTTATGGTTCTTGTGTTCTGCCCATCCTATTTTTGTGCTTTACATTTGTTTGAAGTTTCATGAAATTATCTCAAACGGTTTGAAAGTTACAGATCGGACACAAGTGTATGGTAAAAATGGCCATTTTCAATATTCAAAGGGCAATAACTCTGGAAGTAGGAAAGCAAGAGTTATGGTTCATGTGTTCTGCATGTCGTCTCATGGTGTTCAACATTCGTGTGGAGTTTCATGAAAATATGTCAAGCCGTTTAAAAGTAATGGAGAAGCCACCAAGATGTTAAGAGACACATAATTTACTATCTTGATAAAGGGAAATAATTTATAATGTATGCAAACAAGAGTTATGGTTTTTGTGTTCTGTCCATCCTAGTATCTCGCTTTACATTTGTTTGCAGTTTCAAGAAATTATCTCAAATGGTTTGAAAGTTACAGAGCGGACATAAGTGTATGTTAAAAATTGCAAAGTAGAAGTAAAACAAAGATCAGGAATCGATACAAATAACTTACTCCACCCACCAAAGACACCAAAGGGAAAGAAATACAAACATTAAGCGACCAGACCATAATGGAAACCTAAACAAAGGAAGGCCATAAGGACAGTTACTTTCCCACAAAATGGCCATATGGCCATCCAAAATTAAAAGACACAAGTGATACACACAGTAAGTAACAAACAATAACATAAATAAATCGCCACAGAAGAACCGCCTTGGAACGGTCAGTGGAAAGATTTCCAAGTTATAATATTCCAAGGGGACTAATTCTGAAAGTAGAAAAGCAAGAGTGATGGTTCATGTGTTATGCATGTCGTCTTATGGTGTTTAACACTTGTGTGAAGTTTCATGAAAATATGTCAAGCCGTTAAAAAGTTATGGAGCGGACACGAAGATCTTAACATACACATAATTTACTATGTTCAAAGAGAAATAATTCAAGTACGTTCAAACAGAAATAATTCATAAAGCATGCGAACCAGAGTTATGGTTCTTGTGTTCTGCCCATCCTATTATTGTGCTTTACATTTTTTTGAAGTTTCATGAAATTATCACAAATGGTTTGAAAGTTACAGAGTGGACACAAGTGAATGGTAAACATGGCCATTTTCAATATTCAAAGGGCAATAACTCTGAAAGTAGGAAAGCAAGAGTTACGGCTCATGTGTTCTGCACGTCGTCTCATGATGTTTAACATTTATGCGAAGTTTCATGAAAATATGTCAAGCAGTTTAAAAGTTATGGAGCGGACACGAAAATGTTAACAGACAGACAGCCAGACACACACACAGAAAAGACGAAAACTATATACCCCCATGGCATACTCCGTTTGCCGGGGGTATAATAACAGCATTCATTCAAAATATCAATTGGATCAAGTTTTTCCCTTCAAAAGCCGTGGAAGTAACTTTCTACTATTTCAATACAGGTATGCAGCACGTGTCAACTTATTATGAGTTGAAGCAATTAACGTAACACGACGCTTAATCTGGTTAGAAAATGATGGCCCATAAAATTACTCAAAGTCCGTACACATAATTCATCGCCAACCAGAAATTGATGCAGCTAAATTTCGTCATGGTATCAACCGTCCGCATTAAATAAGATTTCAATTTATCTTGAAATATTTTCTGAGGTTATCCTATCCCTTCCAGTGATTCAAGAAGGGCATTTGTCTGTTCCTGGAAAAGAAAGCACACTGTACTGCTTGACCAGTGTTTATATGTATGTCTCCCAGGAAGGGTGGTGGTAAGTAAAGCTGAACGATTCAATATGTCAAACTACTGAGGTTTAATCATAGTGCCAGGTCTTCAGGCGCAATTAAGATCACTTAATGATATCGTTGTGATCTTCTATGCAATAAAGTTATGCTGTGTGCACTCATTAGAATCGCGTCAAGGAGGTGCTTATAATAAGCACACGACAGACCACAAGAAAACAAACTAAATATATGGATATCTGGGGATGCCGAAAGAAATGAAAGGGATAACGCAAAACTACCCCAACATCTAGACACAATCCGGGAATTTTCCGGACAAATTAACTTCACAAATGAACCCTAAAATGTTAAAAATGAAAAACATTTTAATAACCTTTTAGAATGGCGCTTAAAATTTTATTTGATACTAACTTGATTAATTTCTGACCACCCAAAGTGGAGATATTAGGGATAACGTACCAATACTCCAACATCCAGGACACATCTGGGAATTTCCCGGACAAATTAACTTCAAAAATCGCCCCCTAAAATGTTAAAAATGAAAAAAAAATCTAATGTTTTAGAATTGAGCATAAAATTTTATTTGAAACTAATTTTATTAATTTCAGACCATCCGAAGTCAATATTTTAGGGATAACGCACCACTACCCACATTTTTTTCCGGACATTACCCGGCAATTTCCGGATATTAGTGTACGCCCCGAGTTTGACATGGCGAACCGGTTGGAGAATCAAGTTCAACCGGTGTGCTGTGAGAAATAGCCATCTCGTAAAATTCGCAAAAGACAGCGTTTTTTCTGTAAACAATACTGATTGATTTATGGCTTGGGGGTTTGTTTGTTTGTATTGGAGTTTAACGCCCCGGTCAATACTATTTATGTTATTTTGTGCCGGTCTGTCTGTCTGTCTACTGATACTGTGTCGGTCACATTTGACCATTACCGCAGGTGTACATAACAGGTCCAGAACAACCTACAATTCATCCACTCATTTTATGGTTTTGTAAGTGGAAGGGCAATATTCCCGAAAGTGAAGTGTTTTCTGTGTTAAAAACGTCTATTTTACAGCAAAATTCCCCGATGGAATTTTGGGTAATTAGCGAATATTGTCACGTTTGTTGTGAAGTAATAAAATGATGAACTCGCCATTTTGCAAAACATGGTCGATGCTTTGCAATGTTTACATATCAGTAGGTGAGTTGCTAAGGCCGTCGTCAAGATTTTAATTTTTTGTAAGCTTCCGCAAAAGGGATTACTTTTTATAGCAAAAATAATTGTGAAATCGGAAGCTACTTCCGGTCATTTTAACATAAGCATACAGCCGTCAGAAATGATAAAATTTGCATTCGAAAGCACAAATGAAAACATCAACACTTCCTAAAACGTTTCATTACTTCAGTAATGGTTGGTACTGAAATGGAACGTTTTCGAAGCTTCGTTTATTAGGTAACCCATATTTTTAAACAAACTTCTGGTCAAACAGTACCGGTCAGTTATTTTGGAATAAAAAAATGGTCAGAAAAAAATTTGGTTCAAATTTTCCTAAAATGTTTGTTATACATTATTCTATCTTTCAGCTGAGTATCTACACTAAAGTAAACACAGTATTGGAAATGTTGACGTCAGAAGTTGGGTCAATATTTGACCTAGTCGCAACGCTTGCACACACAGATTTTTAAAATACATGGCTGCGAAGGAAAGTTATTTAAAATTTAAACGCTTAAAGAAGGCGTGTTTCGGCAAAATACGTTTTGAACCTTGGTTGTTAGACCACAACTAAACTAACTGCCTCTGGATTGCTTTATTTTTGTCGGTAAGTTAAGCACTTTCACACTTTGATACCGCAACTGAGGTATGACCAACTCAGTATAAGGAGATAGATAGATAGATAGAAGCCCTTTGTGAACACGTAGATCAGAATCAGAATTTTTACTGGTGTCACATCCTTAGACAATCCTTCAGGGAAAGTATAAAACCCGGGAGTAACAGCCGGGAGTAAAATCCGGGAGTAAATTTTGGCAATCGAATAAAGGTATTAAACATCAACATATATAGATGAAATTCGGATCAAAAGTAGAATATAGACTCCATTTTAAAATGCATATAAGTTTTGTATTAATAATTGAGTACTTTTCAAGATATGAACCGAAATATATGACCATGTCGCAAAAAATTCGCCCGGGAGTAGCTTTTTGCGGTATTGACGATGTCAAGCATTTTGCAAAATATGTTCAGTCTGGGATTGCTACAAGAATAAGTTTGTGTATTATCAATTAAAAACATATCAAAGATTAGAAAAATACAAAAATAAAGTTATTTCATCGCTCCGTGAGGTAAGTGATTGACCCGGGAGTAGGCCGGGAGTAAATTCTGGGATGAAATCGGCGTTTATTGGCGTTATTGCCTATGTCACATACATTGTATTTATTAAACATAGTCTTACTACACTGACAGCTAATAGCAAAGGCACTGATCAGACTGTGGAGGTAATTGTGTCATCGTTTCTACATTATACGGCCATAAAAGGTGTCGGGACAACTCGGCACATAGCAAACTCGGCACATACCCAACTCGGCACATAACCAATTTGGCCCCTACAAACTCGGCACATAGCAAACTCGGCCCACAATAGTTATAATGGTTATTAAGCTGTACATTAATACTTTATTTGTCTGTTTTATTATTATTGTTTTATAATAATTATATGTATGCTTATTAAATAAAAAAAAGTTTCTATTTTTTTTTTTTTTTTTTGTTTTGTTTTGCATTTTATAAACAAATCATTTAAATCGATCAATAAGCTCTGGATATGACTTAATTGCTACACTAATTATCTGATTAATCAGGCGATGACTCAAGCTGTGAATATGATATTTGGGACTCATTGCGACCCATGATTGCCCAGCCAAGTTGATGGGCGTATTGTCAAACAAGAGATTGCCCAGCCGAGTTGATGGGCGTCTTGTCAAACGATATTTTTTCCTTGTTTTCAATAAAAATAGGTTGTGGGTGCTTGTTAGAACCACCTCATTGAGGCGGTTCTAACGAGTACCCACAACCTATGTCTTTTTTTTTTTTTTTTAAGGATTTATACGCTGGTAAATTTAAGAAGCAACTTAAATATTTGAAACTTAAATAGTTGAAATTGTATTGTAAAAAAATCTTCATATTTTGTTTTTAATAAAGATCTACTCCATTAAATATTGATGTTTGCTCCCTATTTAGTTGGTCCCTATTTCACAGGTAACTTTAATTTGATTATTTGTTTGGTTATGCAATTATCATTACCAAGTGAACAATAGATAATTGACCCAAACAGCTAATTATGTTCCGAGTTTGTATACGCCGAGTTTGTCATGTGCCGAGTTTGTTATGTGCCGAGTTTGTCATGTGCCGAGTTTGCTATGTGCCGAGTTGTCCCACAACCCCATAAAACAAATAGCGCCAATATAAATGTCCCGGTCACATAAAATCATAGGCGCAGGAGCAGGGCGTGAGTTGGGTTGGGGGTTTGGATGTGTGTCGAGACCCGATATGACATGTAAATAAATTCATGTACTCCATGCTGAATCTAAGCTTTTCTTCTGACAAACGTTTAAGAAATACAAAGTATGTGATAGAAGCAATAAGGCCGAGAATAAGGCAAATAAACGCCGATTTCAACCCAGAAATTACTCCCGGGTCAATTATTTACCAGGCGGAGCGATGAAATAACTTTATTTTTGCTTTTTTCTAATCTCTGACATGTTTTTAATTAATAACACATATAGTAATTCTTGTAGAACCCCCAGACTGAACATATTTTGCAAAATGCTTGACATCGTCAACACCGCAAAAGTTACTCCCGGGCGAAAATTTTGCGACGTGGTCGTAAATTTCGGTTCATATTTTGAAAAGTAAATGGTAATAATCTTAACACTTATGTGCATTTTAAAGAAACGTCTATATTCTACTTTTGATTCAAATTTCATCCAGATATGTGAATGTTTAGTACCTTTATTCGGTTGTCAAAATTTACTCCCGGATTTTACTCCCGGCTCCCGGCCGTTACTCCCGGGTTTTATACTTTCCCAATCCTTCACCAGATCCATGCTAATCCTATGCAAAACGCATCACTAGTAAGATCTCTCTCTCTCTCTCTCTCTCTCTCTCTCTCTCTCTCTCTCTCTCTCTCTTGCTCTCTCTCTCCTCTCAAAGTCTATCTGACGTTATTGTATCTGTCGGTATTCCATTATTGCAGCCTGTGAGTGGTGACTGCTATATATATGTTCAAGCCGTCAGAAAATGACACCGACTTGGAGAAAAATTGGATAAGTGTACTCGGTCAAAGCCTGCAGGACCCCCCCCCCCCCCCCCCCCCAGCGCCCCGGGCAAATGACTTTTAAACGTCGATGCAACATCATGCTGTTGCATCGACGTTGCATAAGCGTTGTGTGCCCACTGGACAAGCGGGTACCTCGGGTGGTAGGCTTGAGATGTCATTTCATCTCAATGTTGGGTAAATAATGTATACCCCTGTTTGTTTGACTTATTTGAGGTTAACGTCCCCGTCAACACTATATAGGTCATTTTGGAGACATTGCTACCAATTTTGTGGGACTTTTTCCGGACATAGAGATGAAATGACATCTCATTCCCTGCCGCCCAATGAAACCAATAGTGTTTATATACATGGACGGGCCGACTCGCACCACTTTGCCTTGGCAGGCTGAGACCTAAGCAGTTTAACAGTACTCGTGTGCGGTTGGTTTCAGCTCTGCGTGGAAGCATTGTGCAACCATATCTATTTTTGAAAGCGCCGGGGCGGTGGCAAAATATACCCCTGTAAACCCCAGTTTTACTACACTTAAAAGTGGCGTTTAAAGGGTGTCAAAATTATATGGGTCTGTTTTTGTGATGGTACTCACCCATCGGATTTTTGGTCAATGTAAATTAGTAACAGAACGGCAATCATTATGGATGAGATGACTTATTTTGCGGCATCTTATCTGGATCTACACTGTTTGCATTCGTATGTGTGTGAATAGTATACTCTGAAGAAACCTTTAATTTATAACAGCTGAGTAAAAGCCCGACCCCCGCCCATTAGGGCTAGAAGAAATAGATGGGCTGCTTGATGCTTCCACGCAGAGCTGAAACCGACCGCACAGGAGTACTGGTAAACCGCTAAGAGGATCTAAGCTTGCCCATTTCATCTTAATGTTGGGTAAAAGTCCCATAAAATTGGAAGCAACGTCTCTATATATAAAATGACCTATACATGCAGTGTTGACGGGGACGGTAACCAAATACAGGACGAAACAGTCTAAATTCTCGCTCAGGACTTTTTATCTCAGCAAATACACCGTCTTTCAAAGATTACCTGCCTGAAAAGGAGAATGCGGGGTGGGGGGTGGGGGGCTGCACCATTGCGCTTTAGCTTGTTTGTAGATATAATTTCTACAAACAGGTTGTATCGCACTTTGTGACAAAGCCGGATAAATTACTCCATCACGAACATAAAAAATAAAAAATAAAAAGGATGAAAAAAAAAAAAACAAAAAAAAACAAAAAAAAAAAACAAACTTGCTGCTGCGAATGAAAATAAATTATCCATTTTCGGTCGGTTTTCTAGGAGCATCCTCCACCGCGTGATTTTTGCGGTTCTACTTTGAGACCAGGGTATCTCTTTCTTGCGGAGTGTGTCCGGCTAGCACAAAACAGCGGGGCAACGTCGGAGCGATACGACGTAAGTTAGCCCAACGTTAAGACGTTGTATCGCTGTCGGCCCGACGCTGGCCCGGTCCCTGGACATTTCGGCCCATAACAAAATCGGCCCATGACAAAATCGGCCCATAACAAAATCGGCCCATACAAAATCGGCCCATAGCAATTTCGATCCACAATTTTAATGATGGTATAATTATTATGTTTGCATATGACTGATTTGCTTGCACGGCAAATTAAATCAGTAGCATGTAAGTCGAAAATGGGATAAAAAGAAAAATATGTTCAGTTTGAGAAATAAATATTCTTTCCTCTAATGATAAAAAAAATCAAATCGTGTTAATAAGTCCGAGAACATAATACCGCCCTTAACCCCAATTTATATAGGGAAATTACGAGGCTTTAAGGGGTATATGTTATTATTGTTATGCATAAGAATTT
This sequence comes from Lucinisca nassula, assembly GCA_963580285.1. Taxonomy (NCBI): domain Eukaryota; kingdom Metazoa; phylum Mollusca; class Bivalvia; order Lucinida; family Lucinidae; genus Lucinisca; species Lucinisca nassula. The sequence goes on along the minus strand of OY757017.1, from coordinate 116,754,347 downwards.
ATTTTTCTGATTCCCACTTTCACCCCACTGTGAACTAATAGTGCTATAAATATCTTGTTAATCTTTTTATAGAAGATTCTAGAAAACTGAGTCACAGATTAATTTCTTTTTTTGTAAACAACATGTTTACAAGGAAAAGTACTTCAGAACCTTCCAGAAAGTTCAGGTTTGCATTATTTTTAGAAGATTACCTCATCTTATTCCACAACCCTGTGGAACATTCTAGAGAAATCTTAGGGTCTATAAAAGAGCATGATTTTTCTCATTGAGTCAGACTTTGGAGTTTGATGTTTGGGCTTATAAGGAAAGTTATTTCTAAATTCTGTGTTGGATTGTTAAAGGATATTACTTTTCATTTTGGACTGATAATTCTGTGGGATCAAGGAAAATAGATTCATTCAGGATATTTCATAACAGAGCTAAGTACATTTGATTTTCTTACTTCTACAGGTTAAAGTTAACTTGTAAATAAATTTTGTTAAAATTTTTCCAAAAGGCTTGTTTGCTTTTTTTCTTTCTGCTACGCCTGGCTCGTAACAGAAATTGGGGGCTCGTCCGGGATAAAACCATTAGAGCATTTTAAAACCGACATTTCATGTGACGGCAGGTAATTGTCATTTCTTATCAAATAGACTAGGCAGTTGCTTCACAGAATTGGTATTTCCCTATAGGCATATAGGGGATTGTCATTTCATATGAATTGTCATTTCAGGTGAAATAGTACTTGTCATTTCATGTGAAATTTTGGTTGAGCTTGTCATTTCAAAAAAAAAAAAAAAAAAAAAAAAAAAAACTTTGTCAAATTAACCTTAATCTGAATTACCATACTTACGTTATAATACAAACAAAAAGCAAACATGTCGTTTGATTTGAGAAGCTTTTTGGCTCAGCCTACTCAGGAGTTGTTTGATCTGGCCAAAAGGACAGATTTGCTAGATATTGCTTCCCATTATGGGGTCACTGCTGTCAAAACAAGCATGAAGAAGCATGAAATTAAGAATATTTTGGTGCAGTTTTTTGTTGATGAAGAACTTTTCGATCCATCTGCTTTGTCTCTCATTATGGTTTCACATACTGAATTACAAATGAGACAAATTGAAATAGGAAGGCAAATTGAATTAGAGAAGTTCAGATTAGAAATGGAAGAAAGAGAGAAGGAAAAGCAAAGAGAAATGGAAGAAAGAGAGAAGGAAAAAGAAAGAGAAATGCAGAGACAAATGCAGATGGAAAGATTAGAAATGGAAGAAAGAGAGAAGGAAAAACAAAGAGAAATGGAGAGGGAAAAAAGAGAAATGGAGGAACGCTTTCAGAAAGAAAAATTAGAAAAAGAAGAGCGACTTGAAATAGAAAGAGAAAAATGGCATTTTCAATTAAAGATGAAGGAACTGGAACTCCAGGGTCAAGATAGGGTGAAACCTACCCCTGTTTTTGACTCTGGTAGTTACTTTGATGCCACAAAGCATATCAGATTAGTTCCCCCATTTCAGGAAAAAGAGGTAGATAAGTATTTTTTGCATTTCGAAAAGGTTGCAGAAAATTTAAAATGGCCAAAAGAGCACTGGACCTTACTTTTGCAAAGCGTTGTTGTTGGAAAGGCTCGAGACATTTACACTCAGCTAACTGTCGAGCAAAGCTCAGACTATGATTTGGTTAAGGAGCTTATTCTTAAAGCATATGAGTTGGTCCCTGAGGCTTACAGGCAGAAATTTAGGAACTGTAAAAAAGAAATTTCCCAGACCCATGTAGAATTTGCTCGAACCAAAGAACAGCTATTTGATAGGTGGTGTTCTTCTAAAAAAGTAGGCTCTGATCATGACAAACTTAGACAACTTGTCCTTGTTGAAGAGTTCAAACGGTGCATAAATTCAGACATTAAATCTTTTCTCGATGAGAAACAGGTTGAAACTTTGGAGGAAGCTTCTCGTTTGGCAGATGATTATGCTTTGACTCATAAAGTCTCATTTGTGAACAGGCCTTATCCTCGAAAACCTTATAATCCACAGACAGGTCCAAGATTCTATCCCAGTAATCCTTCTGGTAGTTATAGCCATACATCTAGTACTATGCCCAAACTTTCTGGTGAAAATAAAAGCCAGAATCCTTCCAAACCTTCTGGTGAAAACAGAAGTCAGAATTTTTCCAAACCTTCTGGTGAAAACAAAGACCAGAATCCCTTATCTCAATCTCAAGTAGTTTGTTATTATTGTAAAAATACAGGTCATTTGATCTCTGAGTGTTTAAAATTAAAGCGAAGGAAAGAAAGAGAAAGACAAGAGGAACTTAAGCCTACAGGCTTGACTTCTATAAGGCCAAAACCACAGTCTTGTGTAAGGGAGGAAACTCTTTCTGATATCAAATTATCTGAGACTGATTCAGTTATGGAGATTTATGAACCATTCTTATCAGATGGTTTTGTGTCACTAAATGGTGACAGTTATGCCCATCCAACCCCTATTAAAATCTTACGAGATACCGGAGCTTCTCAATCTCTTATTCTAGCAGATACTCTGCCTTTTTCTGAGAAGACTTCTTTGGGCCAAAGTGTCCTTATTCAGGGTGTGGAATGTGGATTTGTTAATGTTCCGCTCCATAACGTTTATTTGTCATCAGACTTGGTATCCGGTTCAGTGGCTGTTGGTATTAGACCTTCTTTACCTTTTAAAGGTGTGCATTTGTTGCTAGGCAATGACTTAGCTGGAGATAAGGTTGTGGTAAACCCACTTTTGACTACTAATCCTTGCATAGACCAACCGCCTGATCCCATTGAGCAGGAAATTCCTGATCTTTATCCGTCTTGTGCAGTCACAAGGGCGATGGCACGTAAGGCCAAGCAAACTGATGGGAAACAGGATTTTGATTTAACTGATACCTTTTTGGGTCAGTCTTTTAATGACGAGATAACAAGGTCTCTGTCTTCAAGCCTGCCTGATAAGCAGACAGATTTTCATGAGAATAACTCATCTTTAGATCTAGGCCATGACATAATGTCTGGGTCTCAACTAGCTATAGAACAGCACAAGGATTCTGAAATTTCGCCTTTGTTTGAAAGGGCCTTAGATGAGCAGGAAGTATCTCAGGTCCCAGTCTGTTATTATGTCAAAAATGGCATTCTTATGAGAAAATGGCGTCCACCAGACGTCTCAGCAGAGGACGAGTGGACTGTCAACCACCAGATAGTGGTTCCACGGGTTTACCGTTCCCAAATATTAAACTTGGCACATGAAACTCCCATGTCAGGACATTTAGGTGTAAATAAAACCTATCACAAGATTCTTAATCATTTTTACTGGCCTGGGTTAAAATCAGATGTTTCTCAGCATTGTAGGTCCTGCCATACATGCCAAATGGTAGGAAAACCCAATCAGACTATACCTAAGGCTCATTTGCAGCCTATACCTGCTTTTGATGAACCTTTCAGTCGAATAATTATAGACTGTGTGGGTCCCTTGCCCAGAACTAAGTCCGGCTGTGAATATCTTTTGACCATTATGTGTGCTTCCACACGTTTTCCTGAAGCCATTCCTTTAAGAAATATCAAAACTAAGACAATCGTCAAGGCCTTAGTGAAGTTTTTCACATTTGTTGGGCTTCCTAAATCTATTCAGTCAGACCAAGGCTCAAATTTTATGTCTGGAATATTTCAACAAGTAATGCATGAACTTGGCATTGTACAGTATAAGTCATCGGCCTATCATCCTGAAAGTCAAGGCGCCCTTGAAAGATTCCATCAAACATTGAAAAACATGATAAGATCATATTGTTTTGACACAGAGAAGGATTGGGATGAAGGCATCCATCTCCTTTTATTTGCTGTTAGAGAATCTGTGCAAGAATCTCTTGGCTTCAGTCCATTTGAATTAGTATTTGGTCATACTGTTCGTGGTCCTTTGAAACTTCTCAAAGAGAAATTTCTCTCCAATGATGACACCTCCCTGAATTTACTTCAGTATGTGTCTGATTTCAAAACTAGACTTTCAAAAGCTTGTGAGGCTGCTCGGACCAATCTTCAGTCAGCCCAAAGGAAAATGAAACAGCTATATGACATAGGGACAAAAGAAAGGAATTTTAAACCAGGTGATAAGGTACTAGCTCTTTTGCCTATTCCAGGAAAATCGTTGCAGGCCAGGTATTATGGTCCATACACTGTAGACAAAAAGATCAGTGACGTAAATTACATAATAAACACTCCTGGGAGGCGCAAGCTAAAGCAGCTATGTCATATTAACATGCTCAAGGAATACATAGATAGGGACAATACATCTTTAACATCAGTCAATCTAGTTAGCTCTGTTCCACTTAATTCATGTGACAATGACTGTGAGGATATTAATTCAGTGAAGTCGGATCCCACATCATCAAAACTTCAGAATTCTGACATTCTACGGAATCTTGACCAGAAACTGTCACATCTAGAGCCAAATCAGCGGAATGAACTGAAACAGCTGATTTTTGAATATGAACAATTATTTCCTGACATTCCAACACGGACAGACAAAATATTTCACGATGTGGACATAAATGGGTCTAAACCTGTAAAACAACACCCATACAGGATGAATCCTGTGAAACAAAAATATCTTAAAGAAGAAGTTCAGTATCTATTAGACAATGACTTTATTGAACCAAGCCAAAGTGAATGGAGTTCTCCTTGTATTCTAGTACCAAAACCTGATGGGACATATCGTATGTGTACAGATTTTAGGAAAGTTAATTCCTTAAGTAAAACAGATAGCTTTCCTATTCCAAGAATGGATGACTGCATTGATAACATCGGGAATGCCAAATACATAACGAAATTCGACCTTCTGAAAGGATTTTGGCAAATTCCACTCACAGATAGAGCAAAGGAGGTTTTGGCATTCACAACACCAGACGGATTATTTAACTATAAAGTCATGCCATTTGGAACGAAAAACTCTCCGGCAACATTTCAGCGCTTAATAAACATGGTAATTGCGGGGCTGGAAGGCTGCAGTGCTTATATCGATGATGCTATCATATACAACGACCAGTGGAATCAACATCTTGGGACTATTCGAGCATTCTTTGATAGACTGAGTAATGCCAAATTGACAATCAATCTTGCTAAAAGTGAATTCTGCCATGCAAGTTTGACATTTCTAGGTCATGTTGTAGGTCAAGGTCATGTGAAACCCATTGATGCTAAAGTTGAGGCTATCTCAAATTTTCCCGTACCCACGTGCAAAAGACAGCTGATGCGATTTCTTGGTATGGCTGGTTATTACAGAAAGTTCTGTAATAATTTCTCTGTCATTGCTGAGCCTTTGACAAATTTGCTCAGCAAAAGAACAAAATTCCATTGGAATGCAATATGCCAAAATGCTTTTGATAAACTTAAAGCCATACTCAAGAGTGAACCAGTTCTCTTAGCACCAAACTTTGAAAAGGAGTTTAAGCTAGCTGTAGATGCTAGTGATGTAGGTGCAGGTAGTGTTTTGTTGCAGGAAGATGAAAATGGTGTGGATCATCCAGTTTGCTACTTTTCCAAAAAGTTTAATAAGCATCAGAGAAATTACTCTACCATAGAGAAAGAGTGCTTGTCTCTGATTCTTGCTCTGCAACATTTCGAAGTTTATCTTACCCCTACTACTGCACCGATTGTTGTTTTCAGTGATCACAATCCACTGACTTTCATACACAAAATGAAAAACAAAAATCAGCGGTTGCTCAGGTGGAGTCTCATGTTACAAGAGTATAATTTAGACATAAGACATATTAGGGGGAGAGATAACATTATCCCTGATGCCCTTTCAAGAGCTTGAGCAGTGTCAGGAATTGTGTTTTTCTTTCATACTGCAGTGGATTGTGGATACATGTAATTGTATATGCTATGTTCAATATTTTATTAATCTTAAAGCAAAAGAAAGCTTTATTACATAAATCTTTCTTTTCCTCGAAGAGGGGGAGTGTTATGCATAAGAATTTATTTTTCTGATTCCCACTTTCACCCCACTGTGAACTAATAGTGCTATAAATATCTTGTTAATCTTTTTATAGAAGATTCTAGAAAACTGAGTCACAGATTAATTTCTTTTTTTGTAAACAACATGTTTACAAGGAAAAGTACTTCAGAACCTTCCAGAAAGTTCAGGTTTGCATTATTTTTAGAAGATTACCTCATCTTATTCCACAACCCTGTGGAACATTCTAGAGAAATCTTAGGGTCTATAAAAGAGCATGATTTTTCTCATTGAGTCAGACTTTGGAGTTTGATGTTTGGGCTTATAAGGAAAGTTATTTCTAAATTCTGTGTTGGATTGTTAAAGGATATTACTTTTCATTTTGGACTGATAATTCTGTGGGATCAAGGAAAATAGATTCATTCAGGATATTTCATAACAGAGCTAAGTACATTTGATTTTCTTACATCTACAGGTTAAAGTTAACTTGTAAATAAATTTTGTTAAATTTTTCCAAAAGGCTTGTTTGCTTTTTTTCTTTCTGCTACGCCTGGCTCGTAACATTATGCAAATTATTTCTGACCCAAGACAAATGTAGTGGGTACTCGATAGAACCGCTACCGCATGCTCAGAGTATATATAAAACGAATATCACTTTTTTGTGTAGGAAAAGTAGTCATTTTGGAGAAAATAAAAGAATGCACTATGTCACACGGGTGTGTTTTCGTAATGGATATATAAGAAAGAAAATCCACATATCCACATATCAGTCAAAACCACCCTTTTTCATACCGACTCACCACGAGCCCTACAAACTACTACAAATTTTAATTCCTTCCCAAAACCATTTTTCATTGGAATCTCGGACCCATGATGGGTCCGAGTTGGAATGCTCCACCCCGCCAAATAGTCTTGCTCCCCACCCTGGCAGAGTTTAGTGATGCTGTGTGTCGGGTGTGACATGCGTCCCCCTAGTCATTGATCTCTGTTTTTTTACTTTTAACTATACTAACACTCGCCTAGCACTGTACAAACTCATTTCACCTGCTATACTTATCTTTTATTTCAACTAACCCCCTTCAGTACTTGGTATACTGGAACCCCTTCTGAAAGTCCTCCTCGGAGGTTAAGAAGTAGACAGAAAATGCACTCTTAAGAATTCTGAAAATGCTTAAAGGTATATGATATTTGATTGTTTTCACTACAGGCAATGGTCAGAAAACTGACATCAAGCGTTGTTCACAGTCACACTGGGCTTATGAAATTGGTACATGTACATTGTATTTCTTATTTCTGCTTTTCAACACTTCCATTTACGTAATGGAATATGCTATGAATAAGAGGCACACTAATTAGTTTTTAGCAGAAAACCTTCAATTTTATTACAGGAATCACGCATAGGTTTTCGTGCATTAACATTTGCTGGGTCCGTTTGAACGTTTGAACATTATGCCGATTGAAACACAAATTAAATGAGTAAGCAATGGCCCAGCAGTTTCTACAATTCGTCCAGTATAGACAGACCAGCTGGCTCAGCCGCACAGTATGGTCATGGTCGCTGGAAGCTTGAGTGAGCTTTGGCTACTTCACGAGCCCAGCATACACAGCTCGACTGGTTCAGCCGCACAGTTTGGTCATGATCGCTGGAGGCATGAGGTAGCTTTGGCTACTTAATGATGCACATGCTGATACAGTGAGTCTTTCGTTGGGCCCCGGTGCTAGGCCCACATATAGCTGTCGATGCGCCCCTGTCCAATAACATCCATAAAACGAAACCGAAAGCAAGAAACAAAGAAAGAATTAAAGACACGCATTAGGATACATTGACTTATGGATGATTGGCACGTGCCCCAATAATGACTGAGGTTTGAGTAAAGTGATAATCGTTCTGTTTGTTGCTTTAAGGCACGTGTCGATAAAGGCAACAACCTAAAGTGATTATTAATAATTTTGCATACCGACATGTGCCAACAATATAAACAAATAAGCAATGACCCCAGAACTAGTATTTCCAAGTTCATAAATATACATTTTTTTTTTTGTGAAATAAACACACCCTCTTTTATATTATTTTTATTTCTTATCTTCCATTACAAAGTTTGCATTGCGAGAAGACTCACATCTGAGGGAGGTAATTATTGAAAATAATGATACAGATGCCGAGCGGTTAAAAAAGCGGTAAAAATAAGTTGTATATACATGTATTTTATCATAAATTTACTTTATCGTTCATTTCTTTTTTAATTTTGGCTGATAAATGACCCCTATATCAGACTTTTATTTATGTTGTTGTTTGTTACTTACTGTGTGTATCACTTGTGTCTTTTAATTTTGGATGGCCATATGGCCATTTTGTGGGAAAGTAACTGTCCTTATGGCCTTCCTTTGTTTAGGTTTCCATTATGGTCTGGTCGCTTAATGTTTGTATTTCTTTCCCTTTGGTGTCTTTTATGGGTGGAGTAAGTTAATTGTATCAATTCCTGATCTTTGTTTTACTTCTACTTTTAATCATTTATGGGCCGAAATTGCTATGGGCCGATTTTGACATGGGCCGATTTTGTTATGGGCCGAAATGACCCGGAACCCGCTGGCCCGGCACGCTTTGGTGGCTTGGTTGAGCGGATGGTGCAAAACCGATCGCTTGGATTTTTATCTTTTTGTTGCATTTTATTTACGTCAGAGCGTAGTCAAACGATTCTCTGAGTCTCTCTCTCTCTCTCTCTCTCTCTCTCTCACACACACACACACACACAAACACAAAAACAGCGGGCCGACAGTGATGTCCCGACAATGCTATGCTACAGCGGGCCAATGTTGGGCCGACAGTGATGTCCCGACATGATTTGTTGGCTCTCTCTTCTCTCTTTCTCCCTCTCTCTCTCTCTTTCTCTTTCTTTCTCTTTCTTTCTCTTTCTTTCTCTCTTTCTCTTTCTCTCTCTTTCTTTCTTTCTCCTTCTCTCTTTCTCTTTCTCCCTCTCTCTTTCTCTTTCTTTCTCTTTCTTTCTCTCTCTTTCTCTCTATTTTAATGGCAATTAACAGAGTAAGGTGCTCATTCTGTCTACATTGTTAGTCTACAATTGTTAGTTGATCTTGATCACACCGGTTACCGCAGTACAACGAACGCGACAGAGTACAACGAACGCTACAGAAATCATGACGTCACAGCAGTATTTTCGGTAAGAAAAAGGCTTATTTTAGCCCAGATCCTAATCTTTTTAGGTGGTTATTTTGCATAGCTGCAGAGTAATGGTATTACCATTTACTGATACAGTTGCAGAGAAGTCTGTTCATTATAAACGAAAACACAAACACTTTTCTTCCGTCTAGTGTGTTTTCACCAACCCCAGCATACTTCGGTAAATGTTTTTACGGGGTAGCCGTTATGGTTTTGCTTTTGTCCTACATTTTTCGTTATTCCATTGGTCAATAAAACCACATGTCCAAGGAGATGACCATTTCATTGGTCAATGATTTGCATAAATAAATCTACTCAAAAGTACGACAGTTTACTGAAGTTTTAACCTAGGAAATGTTTCGTTTTTTATGTGAGACATGAATGAAAAATATATACAGTTTCGGCTTGCTCACCGTCTTGTCCTTTGATGACCATACGTCATATGTATAATTGTGTTTCTAGTGAATTCTGTAACTGCTGCGGTGAATAGCTATTTTGACCTAATTTCACGTGGTTGGTCTATATAGCGAAAGGAACCTTCCTTAACTGGTTCTCCTCGGAAACCGTTGGGCCGATTAAGGTCAAATTTCATATGGAGCCTCTATGGGATGGAGGAAACCAAAATTTGCTCATGAGGTCCAGGTCACATGACCAAAATGGCCGCCAAGCCATATATGGTAAAAACCCTTCAAAATAGTCTTCTCCAGAACCACTTGGCAGATTTCCACGAAACTTGATAAATAACATCTGGGACGTAGGCCCATCATAAATTGCTAAAATGGTGACCCTGGTTTGACCTAGACCTTCTTTGTGCCTAGGTCAAACTTTGACACATATGCTTTTGTATTGGAAAAGTGAGAATTCATTTTATCCTGCAAACGATTCAGAATACAGTACTAAAGTATTAGATATATTTTTGCTCCTTACGATAAGGCGCATTTATTGGGGGAACCGTTTTAGGTCCAGGTCACATGACCAAAATGGCCGCCATACCCATATATGGTAACACTCATCAAGCTAAAAGCATCCGGCGGGTCGTGCACTTCAGCTGAAGCACTGGTTTCTAAACAACCTTCCAATTAAATCTACGCCGCATATCTTTTTTAAAGATATTTCTTCTTTTGTGCACATGATTTTGTGATTTATATGTTATTGCGATTTCAGAGCATCCATTGATGCATTTGCTTGAGCCCCAGTTCATAACAATACCCACTGAATCCGTGGATGATTCAAGGGTTGATTTTTTGTTAGGGTACACCTTACCACGGGTTATGATACACCATAACGCGGTTAGTCAGCACAATTTGGGTACAACAAACACGGATTATATTCTTCATAAATTGAAATATTTGTTTGAATTGGGATTTTACGTCCCCGTAAACACTATTTGGGTCATTTTGGAGACGTTGCTTACAATTCTGTGGGTCTTTTAACCGACATTGAGATGAAATGACATCTCAAGCCCTGCCGCGCAGTGAAACCAGAAGGCTTATATGCATTGGACAATCTGGCTCACACCGCTTTGCCTCGGCAGGCTTAGTCCTTCTAAGCGGTTTACAAGTACTCGTTTGTGGTCAGATTTAGCTCTGCATTTAAGCACCATGTAGCCCATTTTATTTCTCAAGCCCCGATGGGCGGGGGCGAAATAAATTGAAATAAAACTCTTTAATCCGCCAGCGAAGGCATGATACATGATGCTGTTTTTAATTCAAAACGATCCATTTTGCTGTTACATACTCTTTAATGCCTGTTTGATTCTCATTATGATCTCCGAACTTTTACACGTGCGAATTTAAAGGTTGGGTAAAAATCTTGGACAAAGGGGACGGGTGAACACATTTATTCTGACTTTCCAGCACGTTTTTACCACATCCCCCACTTTTGAACAACTGAAACCTAACTTATTTAGTTTCGGCATTGTTGGGGAGGGGAGACTCTTGAATTTATAGATTCCTTTCTTTGCTACTGAAAATAGTAAGTTTTTATGCCATCCCCCACCCCGAGAATCTTCGATTCGGGGGGGGGGGGGGGCGGGATATAGTATTTGCCCATTCTGACCAAGGGCAATAACTCTGTTTCATTTTTGGCTGAATTATCTCCCCTTGAAATTTTGCAAAAACTCAGAAATTGGCTCCCACGGGGTCATTGGTCCCCTATAGTTTCAGCTCTTGTTGTAAATGATATGGACCCAATATGAGTTAATGGCGAGTATATGGAGTGTGTTCCAGTTTTGTCTGGGTCCCGAATGGGACTGTTCTTAGTCCTCTGTTATACACCCTGTATATTAATCATATTTCCACCGACATTGACTCAGAAATAAGACTGTTCGCGGACGACTGGGTATACTGCCGGGAAATTAGAGTTACAGAGGACTAACGTAAACTTCGGAACCAAATAGATAGACTAGGATGTTGGGCATGAAAATGTGGCATGACATCATGCGAACAAGTCCGTGAAATGAACACCCCTTACTTAATATAGAGAAAACTGTGATTTTAGGGGCTATACATACTTTTTATTAAATCTGCTATAAGACATAAGTTGTGGGTACACGTTAGAACCGCCTCCTTGAGACGATTCTAACGAGCACCCACAACCTATGTTTGCAGTATAAATAAGAAACATATCACGGATTTTCATCAGAGAAGTAGCCATTTAGGAGATGTGATAAAATACACTATGTCGCACGGGTGTGTTACCGGAGTGAGTTTTCAGGCCGTTTAATGCAATACATTAAGCAGACAACTAGGCAGAGAACCAATGAAATTGAGGGTTCGTGCATTAGAACTCTTTGAGTATCATTTCACATGATTCTCGGACTCCCAGAAACTCTAGGGCGAATTTCAATGTGGAGGGGGAGAATGTCATAGCGTATAGGTATATGCCTTTCGGTACAAGCCGGCTTTTACAGCAACTTGGTAGATTTGCTTATCAATCCGGGCGCCCGGGTTCGAACCCCGGCCGGGCCAAAGGTGTGTAGCATTTTTGTCACCTGTTACACAATGTCAGAAAAATTTCATTAATGTCCACGAAGACAAAACTGGGCCGAAAACGGCACCTTGTGAGACTCCAGACAAAACTTGAGCCCAATCCTAAGTTTCACTGTTAGGTTCGGCAATAGTATACATGGTGTTGGGGTCATCTGGATTACCAGCATCGCTAAACTCAAACTCAGCCATAATGTATCTTTCTGAAATAAAGACTATTAGACTCTTACTTGGGTATTCTTACGACATGAATGTCGTAACAATGGAGAGAAGCACAGTTGTAAAAAAGGGGGAAAATCGCTTATGGTGAGACTTGAACCTTGGACAATCGAGTAAAATCAACTGCTCTAAGCACTAAGCCAAAGAGTCAACTGTCTTCCTCAGTTGTCTTCCGCATAATCAACCAAGGCAGGTATAATGTAGATTAGGTGCTGCGGGCAGTAACACCTCACCCCTTTTCTTCAAGTCCGTATGTTGACGCGAGGTCATTTTTGCGAAGAAGGCAAATCCTGGGCGAGCCACCATCTTCCGACATGACAGCCATAATGAAGGAATGGAGAATAGCTGAAAAAAAAAATCGACTGTGCGAAAGAGTCGTATCCATGACGCAGTTGTCATTGGTTATAAACCTGTAGGCCAAGGAAGATAATTCAGGATTAGAAGTTGTGGGTTGTAACAGTATCAGGGGCGTAGCTGGAAGAAAATCATTTGTACGCAAACCAAAGAAAATACTAAAAATAATAACTCCGTTTACCAAATGGGGACCACTCTTACAGGAAAGAATTTGCTCCCATCAGGGAGCAAATTCTTTCCTGTAAGTCTGGTCCCCGTGGCAGAGGAGGAAACTATGCTAGCTAATATTTTTTTTGTTTGTTTTGGTTTTACGGCCTTTTCAAGATTATTTCACTCATATTGAACCGATAGTTAATCAGAGATGGGCGAAAACCGGAGTACCCGGTGAAAAACCACCTGACCTTCTGTTGCAGAACTTGGCGTCTCACATATGACCCGAGCAAGGCTTGAACAACAGCGGTGAGAGACCTAATGATCAAGTGTCAGCGCTCTTAACCACTAGGCCACAGAGGCCCGTCCCCAGCTAGCTAATAAATAGTGTTGCGGATATCCTAGACAAATACAGTTTTTTCTTCTTCTTCTTCTCCTTCTTCTACTTCTTCTTCTGCTTCTTCTTCTTCTTCTTTCTTCTCTCTGCTTCTTTTTTTTTTCTTACTCTTCTTCTTTTTTCTACTTTTTCTTCTTCTTTTTCATCTTCTTTTTCTTCTTCTTTTTCTTCTTTTTTTCTTTTTCTTCTTATTTTTCTTCTTCTTCTCCTTCCTCTTGTTTTTCTTCTTTTTCTTCTACGTTTATTTTTTACGTTTGTAATGTGTACGCAAGTGCGTATCTGCGTACAGGTAGCTACACCCCTGAGTATCATGGACAACCTTTCCTATCTATCCCTCACACTGATTTCTTTGGCTGGCTTGTTTCTTCGTTTGGTTGGGAGTTTAACAGCCCAGCAAGCACTATTTAGGTCACATCGAGCCAGTTAGTTTACCTTGAAGGCTTATAAAACCAGAACAGTGCATATTCTTACGCCAGAATTTGACAACCACCCTTCTTGAGTCAGTGAAAGGGAGAGAAAGACCGTGTGTGTATTTTGAGTTATACGTCTCAGCAACCCGCTAAGGTTATACAGATGGGGGGGGGGGCTCATTTAACGACTCGTCAGAAAGTTTGGAGAAGCCAAAAATCGAACCCAGGAACCCTGGTTTATGAGGTGAGTAAAACAGAATGATTACCAAAGAGAACATTTCATGGTAGACCCATTTCATATTCTTTTTCTTGCATTACTTAAATCTTAAAACATAGATTTTGAATCTGCGGTCACTTCGACTGCGAACGTCCATTGTGACGTTTAGTGACGTCGCATTACTGGCAGCGCACACGACTCTCTATACAGATAGTGCACATCAGACACCCTTTGAGTTAAACACCTCAGAATTCTCGCCCTCAATGCCAGCCTTCGTGGAAAAAACCGGGTAGGATAAAAGTTTCTATCCCAGGGTAAAATCTAGGATTTCCACGTCTGGTGGGCAAGAACTTGTAAAACGGGGCTAGTATTTCGTTGCTCGCAGAATTTGATCGCTTTCAGCGATCAGACTTTGTGCATGCGCAACTTCTGTACTAACAAATTATTTTGCAGATTCTTGTGGTTGCACTGTAAGTGTTGTCTCATTGAAGCTGGTTTTGCTCAGTATATCTCACTGTTGGCTATTTGAACGGTCCCTCTCTAGTTTTATATTGTTTACATGTTTATGTACAAGTTAATCTTGGGCCCCATCCACCACTGCTTGTGGAAATCAATGGACTGCCTGATACTTCCACACAGAGCTGAAACCCTTCGCAGAGAACTTCTGGTTAACCACTTAGAAGGTCTTAGTCTTCCCAGGCAAAGTGGTCCGAGTCCGACCGTTCCTTCATATACATGTGAACCCTATTAGTCTCCTTGGGCGGTAGATTTGAGATGTCGTTAATGACGGATAAAAAGACTTGCAAAATTGGAAACAATTCCAAAATGACCTTAATGGTGTTGACGGGGACGTTAAAGCTCAGTTCAAACAAACAACAGGTTATTTTGTGACATTTTGATGGATCATAACGACTGTTTATTGTCCATCTGTTGTAAAAAAATTGTCTCTATGTCATAAACACACCTTACAACCAAAAACACTTTTTTGTTTTAGGAATGGCCAAGCGCATACCGTACATATTGTAATTTTTCAACTAAAGGGCAAGTATGTATCGTTCCTCTTGGCTGTTTCTTGAAAAATGGCGCTTATAATGGGTAAAAACGTCCAGATTCGGTTTTTCATATCCGTGTTTGTTGTTCCATTTGTTCCGTGTTTAGTGTACTCAGACTCAACACATGATCCGTGGTAAGGTGTACCCGTGTTTCAAGGTAGTGAGCCAAGAACAATCGGTACGATTCTTATTCTAAATGTTTTTATGAATTATTAAAAATAGTATACTTACTTCGATGTCTAGAGGCATGAAAAACCCATGAATGCTCGTGTATATGTCATTTATTTCTGATTGATAGACCCTTAAAACTTGAAGTTTTGTTTTTCTACCTATTTTGGCCTAATTTATGGCTTTGATTTCCCTTCTCTGACCTTGTCATAACTTAAAATTTGGACAAAACAACAAAAACACAATCTGTTGTCATCGCAAAACCAACAGAAAAACGTAAATCGTGATATGTTCGACAAAATAGAGGAAACATTGAACTCACACTTGATCTGTCAAAAAAAAGACGGTAGCGTTTGTTGTACTCAGTCGCGTCACGTTGTACTGCGGTCACCGGTGTGTTGATTATTAGATGGGTAAATTATAAGGTAGTATTGGTTTTTCGTATATGACGTCAGTACAAATGTATACGTCACATGTTTTTGTTGTTGGCAATATACCTATTATGGCATGGAAGATGCGTATATTGGCAGACTCTTTGAGGCTATTGTTGGCACAAATGGAAAAATACATTAAATATCGTGTGTGTAAGGGAGTTCAGATTTGCCGTGAAAACCTGGTGAACTGCAGGCGGGGTAAACAAATCAGTAGCTGGGGAAATACTGCAGGGTTATTCTTTTCGTCTCGCTATTTTCCTGTGTTTACAGCCATGTTGGATGGTTTTTGTTCCTGTTCAACGACCGGATGTAGTTCAGTTTTTTTTGGAATAAAAAAATGGTCAGAAATAGATTTTCCTGAAATTCAACTCAGTTGCAGATTATTCAATTTTCGATTTAAGGATTACGGTGAAAAATTTCCAGTTTATCGCTAAATATTTTAATTTTTGTCTTTTCTGAACCCACTGAAACGACCCAGATTTTTCTCAAGTTTACCGCATTTTTATACACACTTTTTGCTGAGAATCTTGTTTGTTTTGTATTTCATCGGAAAGAAATGCACGCAAAGTTTCATATCTGTCCATTTTTCAACGGTGAATTTTATCAAACAGGCTGTGTCAAAAGCATGAAATTCAGACTCGACAGGCTTTTTCATCTTTGAATTATAGTCCCATCGAATTTTGGCACGAGAAAAATGTTTTTAAATCTACCTACGCCGGCCTCTGAGATTCGCTACTGTATATAGTTTTATCCTGTTTTTAGAAGATCGATTGGTCTATTTTAGATGAATTGAACTACAGTAGATCAATTTTAGGTTGTTCCGGACCTGCATAAAATACACTCCAGTTTTGCAGGATGAAAGCCTACACAGTTATTACGTAGACACTACTTGTGAAAGATTATACTTGTGAGTTATCTCGGCCAGTAGAAGGCTTTGAAATGAAATGAAATAATCATGTAATTACAGTAGGGATCTTTAACCTGCACAGGGATGGTTCTCCCTGCACAGGGGGCTCCAGTTAACGTCCCGATCTGAAGGACAGTGCACCTTGTGACATTCATCCCTGCAAATGATGTCAATGGAGCTTGTTCGGACACCGAAATTTTATCGCCGCTGCCGGGGATCGAACCTGGGACTTCTAGCATCAGAGGCAAGTGCACTTACGGGAACAAGACAGTTCCCTGACAAGACAGTTCCCCGACACGGTTTTTGGAGATAGTTCCCCGACACATTTGAAGACAGTTCCCCGACACTTTTGAAGACAGTTCCCCGACACTATTGTTCATAGTTAAATGACATGTGACTGATAATTATAATTGGCAATTAGTTCCCAGACACTTTTAAAGACAGTTCCCAGAAACTATTGTTCAAAGTCTTAATGTCATAATTGGCAATTAGGGATAATTGGGTATAATAAAGACTAAGTGATCAATGTGAATAGATTAAGTATACCTGTGATTTGGAGAGGCAATGTCTTTCTGTGCCGGGGAAATGTCTTAAGATATATTAGTTATTATTTGCATGTTTCTTGCTATGGCAACTATATATTAATGAGTTGCCTGAAATTTCCTCGTTGATTTCAAGACAGTTCGCCGACATTTGTTCTGACGATGATCCGCCTGGAAGTCTAAACCAGAGGAGAGGTAAAGGTCTTATACTTTAATAATATTTATTTAAAACAAAACTTTGAACTCAGCTACATTTTTCAAATGTTTATTATATGGACAAATGACAATTAGAAATATACTATTGCGTTTCCTAGAAGACATTTTTGTTTTGTTTAAATGTGTGCAGGTTCATTAACTGAACATGCTAGTTCGCTTAATTTTAGGTGTATTCATTACACTTTCCAAACGTCTGTCGGTGAATTGTCTTCAAAATATTGATGAACACATAATAACTATAAATTATGATAATCAGCATGATCAGTCAAAGGTCATTTGACTTTGAACAATAGTGTCGGGGAACTGTCTTCAAAAGTGTCGGGGAACTGTCTTCAAATGTGTCGGGGAACTGTCTCCAAAAACCGTGTCGGGGAACTGTCTTGTCGGGGAACTGTCTCGATTCCGCACTTACCACTGAATCTATCCACACTTTCACGTTTGGGGCACTGGCACTTGAACAGTTGTATGGTGTATATATATCTATAATACTAATATTATTGATATATATATATATATATATATATATATATATATATATATATATATATATATATATATATATATATATATATATATATATATATATATATATATATATATATATATACACCATACAACAGTTCAAGTGCCAGTGGCTTGGGGTGAATGAATGTCACACTATGTCACACAGGCACTTGTGGCATAAAAGAAATCCCCCCTCCTTATTGTGAGAAGGTAGAGGGTGTTTTTTTTTTTAACAAGTGCCTGTGGTATGTCATAGTAACGATTCAGATTTAAGGTCCTGAGTCCCCACCGTGTGAAAACATGGGCAAAACATGAAATTCCGTTAAGTAATGGGAAAATCACTCTTTTATTCCCGGATTGTCTAAGGACGTGTCACCAGTTTTTAAGGACTCATCCAGTGACTTCTCTTTTTTTTTTTTAAGCTAAATTCTAAATTTAGCTACGCACCCAACTGAGGTAATGGCCAAATATGACCGATTCAGTATAAGACGTTATATTATTATTAACTTTTCATTAATCTGGTGAAATTCTGTGCTAATTTTCTTATCAATGGCACACACATAGATTGTGTGTGCTCCTTAGAACCATCTCACTGAGCGGTTCTATAGTGAGACGGTTCTAACGAGTAGCAAGCACTGTTTTTTTTTTCTTAAAATCTCTAAATTTTAAGAGACAATTAAGTAAGATTTATATGAGAAACAACTTTTAAGGCACACATTTTTAAATTCCGCCAGTTCAAAGAGATTAAAGTATATCATTAAAGTGATAATCGTTGTGATACAAACTGATAAACGTGAAAGTGTGTTTCAGTAATCTACTTATCTCAGGTGTGGATAATCTATTTATCTTAGGTGTAAAAGACGAAGAATCTGTCTTTTAATTAGGTGAGAAGGAAGTAAAAAGGGCCGTATTAACGCACGCCAACTTAAAAGAAAAGATAGGATTGAAAAGAAAAATCATAAATAAAATAAAAAGATCATAAATAAAATAAAAGAAGGCATTGTCATTGCGTTAACACGGCAATTCACTTATCAGATGTGATTTTGTGATGTCTCCATAAATAGATGGTGGGTGTTTGTTAGGAAAGAATGAGGTTCTAATGGGCATCCACAATCTATGATTAAGAACAGAAATAAGAAAAAAATATGTATATCCTTGTAAAATATGTTCTAGGAAGGGTTATCCTTTGGAAGCAATGAATTAAACAAAGAACTGGGAAATATGGACTGGGAAATATGGAGTGTACATGTTTTCTGGGCCAGACTAGCTAGTTTTGGCCATTTAGGCCTCATCAGTGACCCTCAAGTGTTTTCAAAATTCCACAATGGAATTCCACAAACCCTACTTTTCTATTTCCCAATGTGTTCATTAAATGAGCTTGATAACATGATTATTTTTTTATCATCTCTCCTGTTGGTACTACAGAAGTAATAATAAAATAAAATAAAGTAAATACCCTTGTCAAACCAACTTTGAACTTTAAATTGGGAGATTGACATGGTGGTTATTGTAAGAGGTTACATCAATTTAGTTGATATAATATACACCCCCTTAAACCCCAGTTTCCTCTATATAAAAGTGGGGTTTAGAAGCGGGGGGGGGTCTTCATTTCACGGACTTGTTAACCTGATGTTTGGTATTTTCTTGTAAGTATCCCAAACATGTGTTGGTGCTTGTTAGAACTGCCTTGGGACATAGGTTATGGGCACTTGTTTCAACCTCATCCATAAGGTAGTTCTAATGAGTACTCCCAACCTATGTCTTGGAACAAAAATAAGAAAAATATTTCTTGCACACCAGATATTAATTAAATCCATAGTTTTAGCTTGGGATGGAAATTCTATTCTAACCCCAGTGTTCTTACCCAAAATTGAATATTCTCGCGGGTTTGATAAATGCACTGGTTGAATACGACCTCAGGTGCACAGACATTAAGGCTGACGTCACAACACATAACATGAAGTCACTAAACCATTTCTGTATTGTCATCACAAAATGGCGGACGTCGGTGATCAAAGTGACTGCAGCATCAAAAATCCGCGCTAAAAATGGAGTAGAATCCTACATAGTGTGAGGGGTGGATAGAAAAATCCCTCCCTCGGGATCACTGTCCGGCATCACTCGGCAAGATGGGGTTTACGGGGGTTTCGTTACACAGACTTGTTAACATATTGAAAATGTTTGTTTCACAATGCACATGAAATAAATACACATGTTCTGATGTTACAGAAGATTATGAGCGGAATGGCAGAATCAGGGGTTACGGGTACCACTGGGGGTAAAGGCCGGTTTTATGTTCGTGGAGAGACAGTCTCTTTTGAAGAAGACATGATTCATGAGTTCAAAGGTCATAGAAACCTGGCTGTTGAAGAATTACCTCCCTGGACACAAGAGAGTAAGACAGAGAAGGCCTCCAGAAAGGCCGTTTCTAGGTAAGGCAGAACAAATGAATTGTACAACTTATTGTTTTTAATTCAACCCAAAGTTTCTAATCAATTACCGAAAAAGAAACGCAACTCCAAATATAAATGCGAGTAATTGTAGAAATAATCATGTTTGCAGAAAATCGATTTAAAGATGCAATAATATAATCATTCCTGAATGTAACTACCATAGAGAGTTCAATTTCCAGTGAGATTGTTTGGAACACAAATCCGCTTTGTCATAGAGGTAGTCATTTCACAAGTTCAAAACATAAGCAGTTAATAGCAAGTATGGGAACACAAATCCGCTTTGTCATAGAGGTAGTCATTTCACAAGTTCAAAACATAAGCAGTTAATAGCAAGTATGTCCTCCGTTTGAATTCAGTCCTGCACACACACACCTGCTCATGAACAGGATTAAACGATTGATCTTTGCCTGGGGAATAGCATTCCACTCCTGTATGAGCGCGAGACGCAAGGCTTGACACGTTGTTGGCGGCTGGGGGCGGTTACATGACGTCCCACAAATGTTCTATAGGAGAGAGATCTGGACTATATGGAGGCCAGTGCATCACGTCAATGTTGTTTTGCTGAAGAAACGCCATGCTGAGCATCGCAACATGCGACCGAGCGTTATCCTGTTGAAATGTAACGTCGTGCTGTCGTACATATGGAACAGCTACCCGTCGTAAAACGACGTCAACGTAACACTGAGCCATCAAAGATCTATCAATGAATACCAGGAGCCTTCTATTACCATAAGATATGCCAGCCCACACCATCAACCCACCGCCTCCAAATCGATCAGGTTCAACCAAACTATTGTCACGATAACGCTCTCCGTCACGCCTATACACACGTTGACGGCCGTCAGCTCTGTACAACAAGTACTGGGACTCGTCAGAAAACATTACGTTACGCCACTGATGAAGGGGAAACATGTTTGGCCTATGTTATGTGAGCCACACCATTCTAACCTGACGTCATTGTCGTGTTAATGGCATACCAACGTACGGACGACGAGGACGTAAGCCAAACTCTCGAAGGCGATTCCTGACAGTATCTGCACTTATTCGATTGTTGTGCATTCCTGGTGTCACCTGAGCGGCTGTACGGAACCGATTACGAAGGTGGGTTAGACGGATGTATCGGTCCTGTCTACGTGTTGTGACACGTGGACGTCCACTTCTGGGCCTGTCATTTGTCGTTCCCGTTGACGTAGATGCTGGTACGTCGATTTACTCACTTGGAAGTTCCTGACGATGATAGCCTGAGATGTCCGACATAGAAGCATTTTGGACCGCTATGTTATGTTGATCTTGCGTCAAACGTACCATATTCTGTAGAGATATTTTACCGGACTTTTTAAACCTAAACTCCAGGTAACACCATATGCCAATATGATGAGGTAACTGTATACATTTAATGTACAGCACGAGGAAATGTTGAAAACAACAAATTGCCAAGTGGGGCGTTAAACTGTACAGATATTGCCCAAATGTTTTCTGCATAAGAAAGTTTAAAAAGTATGCAAGTAAATCGTAAAATGATTTTTCAGTCAACCTGATGGTTGCATGAATCTCTTTTGGGTTAAAAAGTTGCGTTTCTTTTTCGGTTCAGTATATATTGCTGTTGTCTATGTGAATATGACTTGAGCAGTACAAATATCCCAGGGGCCAGTTGTTCAAAGCACCATTATCTTAACGAGCTCGTTAGTGGTCATATTGTTAAGTGTCAAGTACAATGTCTAAAATTTTGTTATTTTTGCTAAAAAAATGTGAGTATGCAAAAGCTACTCACATCAGTAAAAATATTATATTAAATAAAGTTTCAACAATTCATTAACTAACAACTAATGGTGCCTGCTAATCTTGTTGCTTTGATGTCAGATGCTCTGTATAAAGAGGGTTTTCTGTCCAACCTGGACCATTCTCATATATTCTGACGTGTGTGTGAATTCGGGTTTAACGTCGCTTTCAACAATTTTTCAGTCATATCACGACGGTGTCTGGTTGCGACAGGGAGCTCAATGCTCACTTTTATAGTGCTGCCTCACTGAAGTATCATGGCCCAGACACATGATACATGATACCAAACCCAGTCACATTATCCTGACACTGGGTCGACCAGTCCTAGCCCTACCCCGTAAATCTGAGTGCCAAGCGAGGAGCAGCTAGTACCATTTTTAACGACTTTGGTATGTCGCAGACCGGGATCGAACCCGTGACCTCAAGTTCCCCAGAGCGGACACTCTACCAACTGAGCTATATATTCTGACGTATTTGATATGCACTGGTTGAATACAACCTCATATACTCCGTTGTGGATGTTGCTGTCACAGCATGTTACATGACATAACTAAAAATCACACCATAGTCATCACAATATGGCAGACCGCGGCAATCAAAGTGACTGCATTATTAACATTCCACACTCAGAAATGAAAAGTATGCCAAAGAATCTAACACAGGTGTGAGTGGTGGATAGAAAATCCGTCCCTCAGGAACACAGTCCGACATCACTTAGCAAGCCTCGTGATGCCGGACTGACCCTTGGAATGGATTTTGCTATCCACCCCTCACACCTGTTTAAGATAATTATAATCTTCCCTGATTTGCTAATAATTGATTATTTTTATTTTCTGTGTGTGGTATATATTAGCATATTTACCCG
The DNA here is from genome assembly GCA_963580285.1 of Lucinisca nassula. Classification (NCBI taxonomy): domain Eukaryota; kingdom Metazoa; phylum Mollusca; class Bivalvia; order Lucinida; family Lucinidae; genus Lucinisca; species Lucinisca nassula. The sequence continues at coordinate 116,731,597 of OY757017.1, read as the reverse complement.
ACGTATTCAGACACCTCAAACCAAGTGCAAGTTACTTCCCAATCTTGTGTCTAAAATAGCTGGATGAGTTGGCAAACAGTTAAGACCGTGATGAAACATCGCTTTTCACGGCATCTTATCAGGGTATACATTGTTTGCTAAGTCGTGTCTATTCGAATATATACGGTTTTGTTTCTTAGGGTTGAGGTTTTGCATCCCTGTCAACATTATTTAGGTCATTTTGGAGATGTTACTTCCGATTTTGTGGGACTTTTACCAGAAGTTGAGATGAAATGGCATAAGCCCTACCGTCCAAAGAAAGCAAAAGGGTTTAAGACAAGGTTGGCAAAATGCTGGCAAATATGAGTATTTTCCATGCCGGTGGCATTTACCGGTAAATACCGGCAAATACTGGAAAATACCGGCAAATACTGGAAAATTGAATTTACCACCCTGGAATTAAAACAAACCCCTACACTCAGCAGTGATATACGGATCAATTCAATAATAGTGGACTTAATATTTGATAATACTAATTTAGTTTAACTCTGATATTATTTTATTTGTTAAGTGTCTGATTAAATATAATGTTAGAATAAAAACGCCTATTTAGTATCTGCCACTGTACTCATCTGTTTACTTTTACCTAGAATGATTGTTTAAAGTCACATAAAAATGCAGCAATTAATGACATCCTTTTGTCCAACCTTGCCCCTGGATATCTTGTGCTCTCTTAAATAAACAATGTGTCAAGAGTTGTTGTTTTAGTCTTGCAATTCACTCTAAAACTAAAGTGTTGGACAATAATGAGATGCTACAAATATCCTAAAATTTGAGCACATGGTTTTACCATACAAAGATTGCTAAAAGTGCTCAGTCTTATCTTGATCAATACAAATTTAAAACTAAGAGCCATTATGGTTAGTGACAATAACCAGGTGCACAGGCAATTTCTACCTGTATTTTTCTACCGTTGATTTAAAAAGATACTTTTTTTTTGTTTAAATAATTTCAAAATATTTAGTCTTAGACTCACATTTTGGCTAGTCCAACATATTAATTTTAAATTGAGAAATATTTTATTCTGTAGGTTGATAACCTTATATAAATATTAAATTGTAACATTTTTAACTCATTTAGTTTTGATTATACTACTTTTAAGTCAATTTTGCAAGATTTCTGCAGTGTTTTAAGGCAAGAAAATTTCAATTTGCCAGCATTTGCCACTTGATGAGTATTTTCCAGTCCGGTAAATACCGGTAAATGCCACTGGTAAATACGGGGGTGGACTTTGCCACCCAACCTTGGTTTAAGAAGCAGTACGACTCGCACCACTTTTCCTGGGCGGGCTAAGACCTAAGCAGTTTACCAGTACTTAAGTTGGGTCAATTTCAGCTCTGAGCAGAAGCACTATGCAGCCCAATTTGTTTCTCGAAGCCCCATCGGGCGGGGACATTGAATACTCATGGTAAAGTAAAACATATGGTAAGAGTCAAGCTCAGACAGTAAGCCGGGACGGTTAAATCTTCAATTATATATTGGACAGCCAGGACTGATAATTTGTTATCTTTAGAGACAACAAACCCCCATGGTTACCAGTGTTGCAGTTCTTTGATAACTGTGACTGTCCATGTTATTTTAGCTCTGACAAGGCAAATGTGTTTTTCTACATGGGTGCACAGCAGTCTCGGGTCTGCACAGCCTGATCAGAGTGTACACTATATGCTATATACATTATGATAACACACCCATGCACAGAAATGGCTTTTTTATATCAAGAACTATATTTTCAGATGCAAATGTTCTTTATTTTTCTTATTTCTAGTCAAAATATATATGTTGATTGTTTGTGCTCGTTAAGGCAGTTCCAATGACTACCAACAACCAATGTTTTTGAGCAAAAATAATGAAAATATTGAATTCCCTGACAACCCCCACTTTTCTGTGTATAAAGTGGGGTTTAGAGGGGCGTTCATTAGTTGGGTTGAGCACCAAGAAGTTTGGTAACCGTGAGGCAAGGTCTTGTGCAATCACCTGAAGTGAGTTCCTGGCCAAAATGTCTTGTGGAATTCACCTAAAGTGAGTTGCCGACCAAATATGTCCAAGCTGGTCAAATGTTTTGCATCACATTATTTGTCCTAGGCCTGAATTTTAGCAGTTTCATCTCTCTTTGTATGTTTGTGTGTATTAGAGTTTAACAGCCCAGTCAACACTATTTAGGTCATTTTAGCCGGTCAGTTTACCAATGCACACTTTTCCTAGGCAGGCTTATACGTAAGTGGTTAACCAGTACAGTGCACATTCTTTCCCCCAAAACTGACAACTGCCCTTCTTGACTCAGCAAAAGGGAGAGAATGACCATAGAAAAGATTTCATGATCAATCTCCACGAAAGAATGTTCCCGACCCCGGCAGGTATTGAAGCCGCGACCCCCTGATCACCAGTCAGACGTGCATCCGACTGAGCTACCGAGGCCGGCTCATCTCCCTTTGTAGAATTTGTACCACAAACTTGCTGTTTGGTTTCGAGATTTATGCTCTTTCACCAGTAATCATTGGTGGCAATCATAGCAAGCAAATGGACTTGTGAATATTAAAATGGTCAGCGGATTGAATTCGGAATACAAAAGTGAAAAATTAATGAATCAATTCAAAATTCTTTCTTCAAATTTATTTAATAGCTCCCTTCCAGTGCTAGATACTGCAAAAAAAAAATATCAGAAATGAAGAGAATAGGAAAAATTACATTAATATGCCAAATTTCATAGAGATATCTTGAAAAATAAAAAAAAAGTTACAGCAGTTTATCTACAATTTTCCATCGCGACGGTTCTGCCGTCTCGCTGCAAATCAGTCTCCAGTATAGCCAAAAAATTCCAGTAAATGAGTGTTTTTTTCTGAAACTTTAAACTGCTGTAACTTTGGTTCTAGTATAGATATTTTCCACATTTAAACTTCTGTTCAGCTTTTTGAAAGCTTTATAAAAAGGACTTTGTTTTGAAGACAAAATTTGAACTATAAAAATCAGCTGAGGTTGCTAATACATGTAATCTAGGTAAATATTTTTGGCGGTGCTGTTCTTGTCTCTGTGACATCAGAGTGCTAGAATTGTTAAAACTCTGCTTCTTTGAGCCAGAGTTGCAGCCCTTTGCATTGTCCAGACAAAGCGCTAAATGCACTGGTGGGTCAATTGTCTCTGTGTAGGCTGCAAAATAATTCTGATCTGGGACGTAGACCATTTTGTTTAAACCTTCAGTTGTTGTACTCTGAGTAAACAGTGTAGATCATGAGCAGATGCCTCTCTCTATGGCATCAAGCTGGATCTACACAATTTGTTCAACGCTTTTCCTGCTGAATAAATTAAGCCACACTCATTTCTGATTATCAGACAGTCAAACCAAATGTACAGTATATAATGTATTTCTTCAGTTCACAATCTGCACGAAAAACAGTGTGGATCTTGATCAGATGGAAGCCATCTGATCTAGATCTGTACTGTTTACAAAAGCTGGAATTTTCGAGTCAGCGGGATAAGTGTTAACCCAGCACATGAGTATAATCCAAGTTGTACAGATAATATAGCATGGCTAAAAATAACTGTTACCTCCTGGATCTTGTGTTTGCGGTTCAACTTCATTGGTCAGTGACATTCACATGGACAATAGCAAGGTCACTTCTTGACAATTTAGTAAATTTAGGTCGATTGTTGAACTGATGACCCAAAAAGTGAACTGTACTGAACTGATTCTTTAGTATTAGGGATGTTTTAACCCTTATCTCGCTGAACACGACAACCCCTACTTTTGGTTGGCACCATGATCATGGAGGCACGATGATCTTGTTGATCCGAACAATGTGGCCATTTCCAGAATTATTTCTGATGTGTTTGCCAATGGAAAGCCATAGGAAGATTTCCAAAATCTCGGACATACCCTTCTCGGCATTACTCCTTTTCTTCGTTCAGGTCGATAGGCATGGTGGGCGAAGCTTGCTTACCAAGTAATGCTTACTATCCTAGAACGCCTGATTACACTCTTCTGGAGTCCATGTCTGTAGATCTGGGCATTGATGTTTGCCATTTGTCTATGGATTAATGATTTTGGATTAACGCTTTGGTACTACGACCTAAACTACTTTGTAAACAGTATAGATCCAGATCAGATTTCTTCTAAAGAAGCAATCTGATCAGGATCTACACTGTTTATCATGCAGTTTGTAAATTGAATGAATATACTACACATGTACATGTACATTTTTATATCAAGTTGTTTGATTGGTTGATAGTCAGAAATGGGTGTGGCTAAATTTATTATTTTAGCAGAATAAGGGTTAATGAAATTTCACAAATCAGCCTGGTGATCCAAGCTTCCCATTGTGTTAACATAACTCTGTGATATATTGTTGGCTTTCTATTGTCCAGAACTAATATTTTTCAGGTGAAAATTTATGTAATGTTTTCTCATTTCTGCACCAAATATAAATTGTGGGTGCTCATTAGAGCTGGTCTAGTGAGGTGGTTTTGGGAGCACCACAATCTGTGTTTGGTGAGAAAGACTAAGGAAACTAATGTACATGTATACCCCTGTAACCCCCACCATTTTCTATATAAAGTGGGATTTATAGGGGTGTACATTTCATTGGCTTGTTTACACAATGACTGGCACTGTTTGGATGCCTATTAAGGGGAATGGGAACACCTTCAGGAGAGGAAACTCCTGCAAAAGTATTTTTGTCTCCCTGTCAGTAGATGTCAACTCTTAAAGGAAAGAATTTGCACATCAGGAAAGAATTTGCTCCTGAGGAGCAAATTCTTTCCTTTAAGAGTAGATCTGTTTTTAGTTGGACAGAGTTGATAGAAAAGCAAACAGGAAGTCCCAAAAGTTGTCTCCCTTTCAAAAATGGCAAAAAAATCTGCTAGGTGTTCCAATTCCCCTTAATCTCAATCAGAGAAGGATGTTCTCTCACAAATTAGATGCATAGATTTGTACAGTCACCATATCATGCCCAAAGATACTTTTTACACAGCTTATGTAATTCTGTCCGCTTCTGCTGTTTAAAACACTATATTTCATGGGTCAAGGAATTGATTCCTACCAAACATGCATGGATGGAGGAAAACAGAGATTAGGCGTCAATGGTCTTGACTCCTTTTTCAAGATGACATGCTCCCGAAAACTCACAAATTTGAAAAAAAAATGTTGGCATCATCATTGATTGTTTGAAGAAATATATCTCCTTAACTAATGGGTGGATTCTTACCAAACATTCCTGGTTACATTACTAGGATGAAATTCCGGTGAAGTTCTGTACAGTTTACCATGGCAACGTAACCAAATACTTGATTCTACTTTGGGGACTTTGCCCTCATTTACAAGGTCAAGTAGTTGATTCATTCATTGTGGGATGGACATAATCTTCCTTTTGAAAATACATGTAGTTATTGTATGCTTTATCCACTTTTGCAGAACTATTAATGCATTTCTGAACACTGGTAAGGGAGGGACAATTTACCTGGGTATAATAGACACTGGCGAGATAAGAGGAATACAACTCACACAATATCAGGTAAGATAACCCTTATTACACTGAACACAACAGCCCCTACCTAAGCAAACAGTGTAGACCCAGATCAGATGGCTGAAGACATCGTGTCCGGGCTATAACTCCTAAACCGTATGGAATATATTCATGAAACTTCACAGGTGCATTCATCACACTGAGACGATGTGTCATGAAGAGGGAAGACAACTCCTGCTTGTTTAGTTTTTGAATTATCTGCCCTTGACTTACATCCATATATAGTCAAATGGTATGTCGTGTCCGGGCCATAAGTCCTAAACCGTATGGAATATATTCATGAAACTACACAGGTGCATTCATCACACTTAGACGATGTGTCATGAACAAGGAAGACAACTCTTGCTTTTTATGCCCCCGCCTATTCGGAGGAAGGGCATTAAGTGTTACCCCTGTCCGTTCATCCCTTCGTTCTTACAAAATGGGTTTATGTGGCTTCTTTTAGGTACAGAAGGGTTTTGTGTGGCAAAATGGGTTTGTGTGGCTAGCCTCACAAACCCATTTTTCTGTTAGTACAGAGGGGTTCAGGGGGACTAGAAAAATCAAATAAAAAAAAGACACATAAATTTATGTCCATCACCTTGGACATCCTTGGACATGGATGTCCAGGATTATGAGGCTAAACTTTGAGATTATGGGGCTGAGCCACATAAATTTAACTGGCTGTCCTGGGGCTGAATGCTGCAGTAGGAAAAAGTCCCTCTATGTGAGGAGCTAGACCCATAAGATGTATCAGTGCACTATAAAGAAAGTTCTGTTCTACCTTTAGAGGGCTAGATATCACAACCTCTGGTAGCCACATAAGTTTATACAAAGACGGTTTCGTACAGACAGCCTTTATGTGGCTGATGTCCAAAGTTTGTGTGGCTAGCCACATTAGATGTACAGATTTGTGTGTCTTATAGCCACATAAACCGTTAGCCTCATAAAAATTTTAGCCCCATAAAATATGGACAGGTGCAGCCACACAAACCCAAAATGTGGGTCCGTCCGTGCATTCGTTCGTTCGTCCGGTGTCCGGGCCATAACTCCTAAACCGTATGGAATATATTCATGAAACTTCACAGTTGCATTCATCACACTGAGACGATGTGTCATGAACAAGGAAGACAACTCTTGCTTTTTTTGGTTTTTGAATTATCTGCCCTTGACTTAGTACCATATAGTAAACCGTGTCCGGGCCATAACTCCTAAACTGTATGGAATATATTCATGAAACTTCACAGGTGCATTCATCACACTGAGAGGATGTGTCATGAACAAGGAAGACAACTCCTGTTTGTTTAGTTTTTGAATTATCTGCCCTTGACTTACATCCATATATAGTCAAATGGTATGTCATGTCCGGGCCATAACTCCTAAACCATATGGAATATATTCATGAAACTTCACAGGTGCATTCATCACACTTAGACGATGTGTCTTGAACAAGGAAGACAACTCTTGCATTTTTGGTTTTTGAATTATCTGCCCTTGACTTAGTACCATATAGTAAACCGTGTCCGGGCCATAACTCCTAAACCGTAAGGAATATATTCATGAAACTTCACAGGTGCATTCATCACACTGAGACGATGTGCCATGAACAAGGAAGACAACTCCTGCTTGTTAAGTTTTTGAATTATCTGCCCTTGACTTACATCCATATATAGTCAAATGGTATGTCGTGTCCGGGCCATAACTCCTAAACCGTATGGAATATATTCATGAAACTTCACAGGTGCATTCATCACACTTAGACGATGTGTCATGAACAAGGAAGACAACTCTTGCTTTTTTGGTTTTTGAATTATCTGCCCTTGACTCAGTACCATATAGTTAACTGTGTCCGGGCCATAACTCCTAAACCATATGGAATATGTTCATGAAACTTCACAGGTGCATTCATCACACTGAGAGGATGTGTCATGAACAAGGAAGACAACTCTTGCATTTTTGGTTTTTGGATTATCTGCCCTTGATGCATATATGTTATGATTGATTTGAAGTACATTTGTAATATTTTTTATGAATGGCATTTTGCGGGGGCATCTGTGTCCTATGGACACTTTTTCTAGTTTGTTTTTTTAATTATCTGCTCTTGACTTATTACCATATAGTAAACCGTGTCCGGGCCATAACTCCTTAACCGTATGGAATATATTCATGAAACTTCATAGGTGCATTCATCACACTGAGACGATGTGTCATGAACAAGGAAGACAACTCTTGCATTTTTGTTTTTTGAATTATCTGCCCTTGACTTAGTACCATATAGTAAACCGTGTCCGGGCCATAACTCCTAAACCGTGTGGAATATATTTATGAAACTTCACAGGTGCAGCAATCATACTTGGACGATGTGTCATGATCAATGAAGACAACTCCTGCTTGTTTGGTTTTTGAATTATCTGCCCTTGACTTACATCCATATATAGTCAAATGGTATGTCGTGTCCGGGCCATAAGTCCTAAACCGTATGGAATAGATTCATGAAATTTCACAGGTGCATTCATCACACTTAGAAGATGTGTCATGAACAAGGAAGACCACTGTTGCAGATGTGGTTTTTGAATTATCTGCCCTTGACTTAGTACCATATAGTAAACCGTGTCCGGGCCATAACTCCTAAACCGTATGGAATATATTCATGAAACTTCACAGGTGCATTCATCACACTGAGAGGATGTGTCATGAACAAGAAAGACAACTCTTGCATTTTTGGTTTTTGGATTATCTGCCCTTAATGCATATATTTTATGATTGATTTGAGGTACATTTGTAATATTTTTATCCCCTCGCAACAACTTTGCGAATGGGGATATAGCATCGGTGCCGTGCGTCCGTGTGTTAGTGTGTGTGTCTGTGTGTCTGTCCGGAACCTTGTGAGCAGGATAGAAGACACAGTATTCATCGTAGAAGCATCAAACCTTCCACAAATGTTCACCATGTACAGTGGATGAACCCTATTGAATTTCAAGGTCAGGGGTCAAAGGTCAAGGTCACAATGGACTTGACCTTGAAAACTTTGTGAGCAGGATAGAAGACACAGTATTCATCGTAGAAGCATCAAACCTTCCACAAATGTTCACCATGTACAGAGGATGAACCCTATTGAATTTCAAGGTCAGGGGTCAAGGTCACAATGGACTTGACCTTGAAAACCTTGTGAGCAGGATAGAAGACACAGTATTCATCGTAGAAGCATCAAACCTTCCACAAATGTTCACCGTGTAGAGGATGAACCCTATTGAATTTCAAGGTCAGGGGTCAAAGGTCAAGGTCACAATGGTCTAACATATTCAGATTGGATTTTCATGTTAATGAATGGTATGCAGTTGCGAGGGGATGCTACGCTTGCATTGCCTTGTTTATGAATGGCATTTAGCGGGGGCATCCGTGTCCTATGGACACTTTTTCTAGTAATAATTAGCTTACATCAAGTAATTTGATAGGCTGGTAGTCAGAAATAGGTGTGGCTAAAGGAATTTTTTAGGCAGGATAAGGGTTAAGATCCCACATGAGTGGTGACTCTACATGGAATAAATGGAACAAGCTTTTGGTGAGTTTCATATTTTTTTGATTTGATGTTTAACATCCCCGTCATATCAAAAGTTTGTTTGTAATGACCACATACCATGTTCTGTGTAACACATGTACAGTCCAACCTGTATTAAGCAAGCACCTATTGGATAATCAAAAAGTGCTTGCTTAACACAGGTGCTTGCTTAACACAGGTGAATTTTAATACAGTTTCCTTTTTCGGGAACTGAAAGCCTGCTTGCTTAAGACAGGTTGCTTGCTTAATAGAGGTGGCCACTAAGACAGGTTTTACTGTATAGCTCGCCTCCATGGCTCAGTGGAATGCACAGCTGACACTTGCTGCACAGTTGACCTGGAGGTCACAGATTTGATCTCATTTGGCTGACGTTCTTTTTTAGAGGCTAGTCATGTAGTTTTTTTTTCTACTGACATTCTCTCACCTCTGATTTAAGATGGACATTAAATATTGTCAGTTTCTGGTGAAAGACCATACTGGATAACTGCTTGTGTATAAGCCTGCCCAGGAAATGCTGGTTAGATAAGCAGACTGGCCCGACATGACCTAAACAGTTTTGATTGGCCATTAAACTCCGATTAATTCAAATAAATAGTTTTTCATTGCTTATGTCAAGCAGAAAACGAGTTAAAATGGTTCCATTGCACAAAATGACAACTCGGCTTTTCACAGTAAAATTATTTTCTATAAGATATGAGAAAAAACATTAGAATACAAAATTTGAGCCACCTTTCGAAAGGACCTGATTTATGACATTTGTGAGTAACAAAGGTGCTGATCAGCCTGCACATATCACAACCTATATTATAAGAATCTAATATGGGTGTGAGGGTGGATGGAAAAATCCGTCCCGAGGATCACTCCGGCATCACGAGGCTTGCCGAGGGATGCTGGACAGTGATCCTGAGGGACGGATTTTTCTATCCACCCTTCACACCCATATTGGATTCTTTTTCTTGCATACCTTACATTTCTATTGCGAATTTTGAATGCTTCTGTCACTTCGGTTACCGACGTCCACCATTTTGTGATGACACAAAAGGAATGTTTAGTGACGTCACGCATGACGACGCAGCGCATGAGGTTGTAATCAACCAGTGCATTTATCAAACACGCTATTATATTCGATTTGGGGTCGGAACCAGGGTCAGAACATAAATTTCTATCCCAGGGTATAATCACGGATTTCCTTGTCTGGTGTGCAAGAAGTTCACTTCTTTGATAGTACAGTACCTCTAGCTGAGCACGTCAGTTTGTGTCTTAAGTAGTCAAAACCCTTGAATATGTGTTTTCTGGCCACAGAACTCATTTAGTAATGATACTTACTATGATCCATATTAGAATGTATATGCATTGCTTTTGATGTTGTTAATGATGTAATTAGCATTGGGTAAAAATAATGAATCTGAAAACCTTCTATCTGAAGAAATGAACTGATTAATTAATTATAATTATTATTATTATTATTGGTTTGTTTGTTTTATTGAGAGAAGTTCATTATTGGAGCGGTATGTACTCTTATAGTACAGAATAAATTTATTTAGCCAAACCCATTGCTGACCATCAACCAATCCAAAAACATGTAATTGATAAATGTATGCTGTGTAGATCCCAATCAGAATCCAACACTGTTTGCAAAGGTAGGGGTTGTTTTGTTCCACAGGATAAGAATGAAAATATTTAGCTAAACAAACACTGTTAGCTTAAAGAAAAATGTGGAGATCAAGCGTTACACCATCTATATGCCATAAACAGGTTTATATGTATAGTGACTTTGACATTTCATTTTGGAAAAAGAATGTCGCAATGAGCATGGATGACCATAGTCCAGTTAAGCTAGCCTCGGTAGATCAGTCAGATGTGCATCGGACGGATGATCAGAAGGTCTCAGTTTCGATATATGCTGGTGTCACCAACATTATATCTTGGAGATTGATCATGAAATCTTTCTTCAATCATATTCTCTCCAGTTTTTGGCAAATTGGTGTACACAGTACTGGTTAGTCGCTTATTTATAAGCCAGCCAAGGGGTTAGGTAAACTGACCAGCCCACTATGATCTAAATAGTGCTGACTGGGTCATTTAACAAACAAACTTGGCCCAGTTGTAAGATGCAAGTTTGTGAAATCATTGGTAAACATCATGTTAAAAACTGTATTTTTTTTTTTTTTTGGTTCAAGATTATTTCTCTCATATGGAGCCGATTGTTAATCAGAGGTGGGCGAAAACAGGAGTACCCGAAAAAAAAAAACAGCTGACCTTCTGTTGCAGAACTTGGCGTCTCACATGTGACCCGAGTGACTTTCGAACCACAGCGGTGATGGACCTAATGAATAAGAGATAGCACTCTTATCCACTAGAACACAGAGGCCCGTTAAAAACTGTAATACATGTAATATAGTACAGCAAAACACTAACACTAATTTTGTAGTTAAAAATATGAGTGTCTAGTTCATTGCACTACTAGGGGCCATTGGGTGAGGGGAATGTGTTGTGTATCTTGCATTGCTGAGGCATCCAACTGGTATTGGCTTACAGTTGGGCAAGGCCTGCTGTCCTTGCAGCAGGTAAGGGGAGTGTTATTTTTTTACTCTTCCATTCTTTTTCCTCTTTCTCCCATCATTCAGTTTTATCTCTCTACCTTGTCTTCTATGTCTTTTCTCCCTTTCTCTGGGAGATGACACAAAATGACCCACAAGGTTTGACATGTTGTTGGTGCCAACACAGTCAATCAACCATTGCAATATAATTTCAGAAAGACCATGTGACAGGGAGCCTGGATGATCTGATGAGCAGATACAGTCCTCATATAAAGTCACACAGATACAGAGTGAAGTTTGTACCAGTGGTTGATAATAAGGATCAAGGGGAAGCACTGCTACAGCAAGGCTCTCTAGATACTGGGTAACAATAAAAACATAAAAATCCTACAGTCGAACTTCATTGGCTCGAACATCTTTGGGACCTCGAAAATCTGTTCGAGACAGGGGTATTTCGAGCCACTGAGGGTTACTGCCAGGAGGCATGGGATACTTTTTGACATCTTTTCGGTGTTCTATAATGAAACTGTATGCTGTGTTTACTCAGGCGATTCTTATGAGTACGCACAGCATATATTTTCAAGATAAAAGAATTAAATCTCCTTATTTATTTTATCTCCCACTGTTTCTTATGCAGAGGCTCAAGATAGGGGCTCAAGAAAGGGTTTGACTCAGCCATGGTAAACAAGCCATCGATGTTCGAGCCATCGAAGTTCTACTGTATATTGAGACCAACTTTGGGACTATTCAAAAGTGGTCTTTAAGACCACTTTTGAACAGACCGAAAGGTGTTGCCTTACTAGAGAATCCACCAAGAAAGTATACTGGTAACTCAAACCTTCTAAATATACTTTAAAAAGGAGAATTAGTCTTTAACTTTAGCCAGTCTTTATTGTGGAATTGCACTGTACTGTTTTGGTGAGGCCACAATATGTGAGCCCTGTCTTGAGAAAATTACTTTATTTTTTCCGCTTTACAGCCTTTTCAAGATAATTTCACTTATTTCTAGCATATTGTTAATCAGAGATTGGCAAATCCAGAGTACCAGGAGAAAAACTTGATTTTCCATTGCAAAACTTGGCCTCTCGCAAGTGACCCATACAAGGTTCGAACCACAGCGGGGAACGACTTAATGATTATCCACTAGGTATGAGAGGCCCAAAATAAAAAAAAATACCATGAGCCAGCCCCCGCCCATTGGGGCGCTTGAAGAAATAGATGACCGTATGATGCCTCCCCGCAGAGCCGAAACCGACAGTACACGAGTATTGGTAAACTGATTAGAGGATCTAAGTCTACCAATTCAAAGCAGTGCGAGTGGGACCATCCATGCTTATAAACCCAATTGGTTTCATTGCGTGACAGGGCTTGATATGTCATTTCATCTCAATGTCTGGTAAAAGTCCCACACAATTGGGAGCAAAGTCTAAAAAATGACCTGTACAGTGTTGACGGGGACGTTAAACCTCGAATCAAACAAACAAATTATACCATGAGGCCAGTTTGTTTGAGCTGTAACTTGAAGTGATTGTGCATCATAACATGGGTGACTAACCATGTCATAGATTATAAGAATCTTATATGGGTGTGAGGGGTGGATAGAAAAATCCCTCCCAAGGGTAACTGTCTGGCATCACGAGGCTTGCCGAGTGATGCCAGACAGTGATCCTGAGGGACGGACTTTTCTATCCACCCCTCACACCCATATAGGATTCTTTTTCTTGCATACCTTCCATTACTTAGCACGGATTTTTAATGCTGCAGTCACTTCGGTTACCAACGTCCGCCATATTGTTTTGACACTGCAGGAATGTTTAGTGACGTCACGTAATGTGCATGACCTCAACCTTAACGACGGCGCATACGAGGTCGTAATCAACCAGTGCATTTATCGAACACGCGATTACATTCGATTTGGGGTCGGAACACCATGGTCAGAACATAAATTTCTATCCCAGGGTAAAACCACAGATTTCCTTTTCCCGTGTGCAAGAACATAAATTTCTATCACAGGGTATAATCACGGATTTCCTTTTCTGGTGTGCAAGAAAAACCTTTCCAAGTCAAGTGTTTAGATCTGTGTAATGAACACCTCTGTAAACCCCACTTAATATAGAGAATCGTAAAACAACATTTTACTCTTTTTTGCTCCAAACGTTGACTGTGGTGTACTCATTAGAACTGCCTAAATGAGGTGGTTCTAACAAGTACCCAAGGGAATAGAAGTAAGAAAAATATTGAAAAGTCCCATCCTAGTTTTAGGGATCAGAAAGGCGTCATTGGAGCTTATGTGTATTAATTTTCATGAACCAAGCAAGTCTGGTTGGATCTTTATCTGTACCAGTGAAGTTTTAGTTTTGTGCGGTTTATTCAGGCAGTAAAATCCTGGTCTAACCTTAACTCTTAACTTCCTGAACATGAGAACCCCTAACTATCCTCAAAGTGTAGATCCAGATCAGATGGCTTTCAGAAGCCATCTCATCAGGATCTACACTGCTCATCGTGCAGTTTGTGAATTGAATGGATACAGTTTAATCTAATCGATTGCTAGACTGCAATGGGTGTGGCTAAATTGATTTATTCAGCACAATAAAGTGTTAAAACATTTTAGTCTATGGTGTAAATTCTACCCTTTAGGAGTAGATCCACTGTTCACAATGGTATGTAAACAGGTATGAAAGAGTTGGTATTGCTGACAGGCTTGGGGTAATCAAAATCTGTAATTATAATCAGCTGTAATCGATTACATATTTTCAAGTAATCTGATGTAATCAGTAATCAGACATTTTTCTGATTACAAGTAATTTAATTTAATCAATTACTTCCATATTTTTGCCTGTAATCATGATTATTTTCTGATTACAATTTGATTACATTTCTGTTTATATACATGAATAAATGGGGAATTTGTGCAAAAATATCAGGATTCTGGACAACAGACCAATTCTTTACATCATCATAATGTTGTTAGTGATTCCTAACAAACTGCAGTTAGACATGTTCAAACTTTTACCTTTCATAAAAGTTAATAGATGTGCTCAATGTTTTTCAAATCAGTATAAAGACTGCACAAGTGAAATAAAGTCATTCATATAGTTGTCTCCCTTTAAACTGTGTAAGGTATGGATAAAACAGAGAATGGGGTAAAGCAATGCAGTCATAGTATTTTTATCAACTACCTTAATGATCCTAAGGTATTGGACAGACAGGCCTGGTCAAACAGTGCATACACAGATAAGACTGTCTAGAAGAGAGCAATCTGATCAGGGTACACTTTGTTTGCCTTTTAATTTGCATCTTTTGGATGCAGGCCTTCTTCGGAAAGGTATCTTTTTGAAAATTGCCAGGTGGTTATAACAAACTTTTCAGATATCAATTTTTTATACATATTTTACAGTCCTTTTCACAGGTCGCGGGACGTTTCGGTCCTGAGCCGTTTCGGTCCCTGGGTCGTTTCGGTCTCGGGTCGTTTCGGTCCTGAGTCGTTTCGGACGGGTCGTTTCGGCCTGGGTCGTTTCGGCCCAATTTTGAGGGTGGGTCGTTTCGGCCAAATTGGTGGGTCGTTTCGGCCTGATTTTTCTGTCACTTTATTTACATGTATATATCGAAGATCAGCCTGTGCTTTTGCTATCTTCACTCGTTTTAAGCCTTTAATAGGTCAGAAAACAGAGTGTTTTTTCGAACTGCGTAGACTCGGAGATCAGCCTATGTGTTTGCTATCTTCGCTCGTTCAGTTTTTAATAGTTCAGAAAACAGAGGGCTTTTCAAACTGTGTAGACTCTGATCACTATGAACATATTTATAGGTTATTAAGTCTTTGAAGGTGTCACAACGACAGATGCAGGCTGATCATATAAAATAATAACATCGATCAGTTTTTAATAGCTCAGAAAACAGGGGGCTTTTTCAAACTGTGTAGACTCTGATCACAATGAACAGATTTATAGGTTATTAAGTCTTTGAAGGTATCACAACGACAAATGCCGGCTGATCATATAAAATAATTAGGCTACATTTAGCAAATATTTCGCATGCTGTTCTCAAAATGTGTGTGTCATTGATACCAGTACAGTAGAATTCCGCTTAAAGACCACTCTTATATTAGTACCACTCCGCTATTAAGACCAGTTTTTGCCAGACCAAAATTATTTCTTATATAATTAATTAAGACCACCCCGCTATTCAGTATTTAGACCGCTTTCAAAAGACCGAATCTACCATTACTGTTCTTCATTGAGACCACTTTTTGGCAAAGTCAAGTTAATTTGTATCTCTCAGACCATCGGTCAATATAATTTTTTGCTGGGTTCCTCATCATTACAACAGATCTTGGTAATGTTCACACATTTCCCTAAAGGTGTGAAAAACAGCAGTTTACCTGTACTAATCAGTGTGTTGTTTTGACAAGATTTTTTTATGCTAGGTAAATAAATATTTTTAATAATTTTGGTAATGTGCAGCTCTTTGTTCTTCAGAAAGAAGATTATTGTGGAACAATTGTTATCATTAATGTGATTTTTGAAAGTTGATTTTTTTAAATCAAGTTTCTTTGTCATTACATTTCTGGACCGCGTTATTCCACTTCCGCTGTTCGTTCGCTGCATAAAATAGTCCAAATGAACTATTGAAAATTTATTTTGCAGGCATGAAACGTCTTTCAAAATATTTCATATTTCGAGACTTTATACGGATTGAATATAAATTGGCACAGAAAGATTAATTCTGAAAAGAAAACAATACTCTGGGACTAATTTTCTACGCGTCTATGCAACTGGTTTGAGAATTTACTATTTCATCCCTGAGTTTCTGAACACGACTCTTCTCGCTTTAAATATATTCTAAAAGAAAGGGATTTCTGAGTAGTTCATTAACATGATGGCAAACAGTGTTAATGTAGATTCTGACGAGACGTGCTAGCTACGTGCCGTCTTATCAGGATCTGCAAGGTTTGCATAGATACAGTGTATTTCTACCTCGGCGTCTGCAACAATCTACAGTGTTAAAAGGGTAAGCTCGCTTCTCTGTGACTATACAACCCTTTACTGACCGACATCGAATACAGTTATTTACCTGCTTTCGAGAGCTCTTATTACAAAATATGTGTCGTTTAAGGCTTTAAGCTGTGAGTTTTAAATCAAGTTCTGTACTTTAAGCATATAGTGAAGACTCCGATCAGACGCTACATTCTGTGGCCTCTAATCTGTCTTAACTGTTTCCGAATGCCAAAGTATTGAAACAATTGGCATTTATGGGTTAATGGTTCCGTATAGGTTGGAATAAACGTATTTTAGTTCGCCTTTGGTAGTCGAAGTTCGCTAAAGGTGGCGTCTGATCAGGGTTATAATGTCTAAATGAAATAGTTTAAAAATGATCTTTTTTCCGTCAAGTTATTCTCCCCCCACCAGAAAGAATATAGCCCCGAGCGGCTGCACAACGTATGTGCCTCTTCGTATCAGCGCGATGTTGATGCGACGTTGCTAAGATGTCATGTATCCGCTAGGAGAAGTTCTCTGTAAGATTATTAGCAGATGAGACAAGCACAGAATGTACAAGCCTCTGTGGTGTAGTGGTTTCGCTACTCGCCTTGTAAACCAGGGGTCGCAGGATCGATCCCGGGCTTCTCCAGACTTTCAGATGAGTCTTTAAACCCAGGTCCTGTCTCCGTATGTCCTTAGCTGTTGGTGGAACGTAAAACTCAAACACTCACTCACTGAGCTTATCTATAAATTTATGGTTTTACCATGAAGAAATTAGCAGACATGTTTATATTTCTTCCTTTTTTTTCCGTTTTTCGTGGGGTTGGTTGGATAAGGCAAAGGTGATGTGTATCTTGTGTCATTGGGGAGTCCAGCCGATATTGACTTACATTTGGGCAAGGCCTGTTGTCCTTGCAGCAGGTAACGGTAGGTGGGGGAGGTTTTGTTTGATTTGAGGTTTAACGTCCCCGTCAACACGGTAAAGGTCATTTTGGAGACGTTGCTTCCAATTTTGTGGGACTTTTACCCAACATTGAGATGAAGTGACATCTCAAGCCCTGTCGCCCAATGAAACCAATAGGGTTTATAAGCATGGACGGTCTGCCTCGCACCGCGGTTCATGGACAGGCTTAGATCCTCTAAGCGGTTTACGAGTACTAGTGTGTGGGCCGGATTCAGCTCTGCGTTGAAGCATCATGCAGCCCATATATCTCTTCAAGCCCCTATGGGCGTGGGCCTAAGGTGGAGGAGGGGTGGGGATTGTTGTTATGCCCCCAACTTTGAAAAAGTTGGAGGGGCATATTGCTTCTGGTTCGTTCGTCCGTTCGTCCGTTCGTCTGTTCGTCCGTTCATCCGTCTGTTACGCTTTTGATGCATAGCATAACTAAAGAACCGTGTATGCTAGGGTTTTGAAATTTCATATATGGATTCCTCATGGAAAATTAGCTGACGCGTATTTTTTTTCTCGTCCGAATTTTGTCAGCAAGATATCTCAAAAACTATTGGAGCTAGAGCCTTTAAAGTTGGTGAATATATTGGTGGTGATGAGTAGATGAACTGATTAACTTTTGACGAAATTCCGAAAAATACTTTGTGAGTTATGGCCCTTTGTCATTTTGGTAATTTGTGCCCATTGTAATGTATGATTAAAGTGATGCATAGCATATCTTTAGAACCGTGTATGCTAGGGTTTTGAATTTTCATATATGGATTCCTCATGGAAAATTAGCTGACGCGTATTTTTTTTCTCGTCCGGATTATGCCCCTTTTAAGAGTTATTGCCCTTTGAAATTTTTTTTAATAAAATCTTGTCAGCAAGATATCTCAAAATCTATTGGAGCTAGAGCCTTGAAAGTTGGTGAATAGATTGGTGGTGATGAGTAGATGAACTGATTAACTTTTGACAAAATTCCGAAAAATACTTTGTGAGTTATGGCCCTTTGTCATTTTGGTAATTTGTGCCCATTGTAATGTATGCTAAAAGTGATGCATAGCATATCTTTAGAACCGTGTATGCTAGGGTTTTGAAATTCCATATATGGATTCCTCATGGAAAATTAGCTGACGCATATTTTTTTTCTCGTCCGGATTATGCCCCTTTTAAGAGTTATTGCCCTGTGAAATTTTTTTAATAAAATCTTGTCAGCAAGATATCCCAAAAACTATTGGAGATAGAGCCTTGAGAGTTGGTGAATAGATTGGTGGTGATGAGTAGATGAACTGATTAATTTTTGACAAAATTCGAAAAATACTTTGTGAGTTATGGCCCTTTGTCATTTTGGTAATTTGTGAAAAATTTTGTCATCGTTCTAGCGCCTACATTTCTTCACCAATTTCAATATAACTTCACACAAATGTTCCTTATAAAAAAATCTCGAGCGAGTTCGACTTTCAAGGACATGACCTCAAGGTCAAGGTCACTGTGGCTATTTTTAGAAAAACTTTGTCATCGCTCTAGCGCCTACATTTCTTCACCAATTTCAATATAACTTCACACAAATGTTCCTTATAAAAAAATCTCGAGCGAGTTCGACTTCAAGGTCATGAACTCAAGGTCAAGGTGGCTATTTTTAGAAAAACTTTGTCATCGCTCTAGCGCCTACATTTCTTCACCAATTTCAATATATCTTCACACAAATGTTTCTTATGACAATATCTCACGGAGTTCGACTTTCAAGGTCATGACCTCAAGGTCAAGGTCACTGTGGCTATTTTAAGAAAAACTTTGTCATCACTCTAGTGCCTACATTTCTTCAATGATTTCAATATAACTTCACACAAATGTGCCTTATGACAATATCTTGAGCGAGGTCGACTTTCAAGGTCATGACCTCAAGGTCAAGGTCTTTGTGGCTATTTTTAGAAAAACTTTGTCATTGCTCTAGCGCCTACATTTCTTCACTGATTTCAATATAACTTCACACAAATGTTCCTTATGACAATATCTCGAGTGTGTTCGACTTTCAGGGTCATTACCTCAAGGTCAAGGTCACTGTTGCTGTTTTTAGAAAAAAATTGCCATCGCTCTAGCGCCTACATTTCTTCACTGATTTCAATATAACTTCACACAAATGTTCCTTATGACAATATCTCTAGCGAGTTCCACTTTCAAGGTCAAGGTCACTGTGGCTATTTTTAGAATAATTTTGTCAATGCTGTAGCGCTTACATTTCTTCACCGATTTCAATATGACTTCACACAAATGTTCCTTATGACAATATCTCAAGCCATTTCAACTTTCAAGGTCAAGGTCACAATGGCTATTTTTAGAAAAACTTTGTCATCGCTCCAGCGCCTACATTTCTTCACCGATTTTAATATAACTTCACACAAATGATCCTTATGACAATACCTCGAAAGAGTTCGACTTTCAAGGTCAAGGTCACTGTGGCTATTTTTAGAAAAACTTTTTCATTGCTCTAGTGCTTACATTTTTTCACCAATTTCAAAATCGATTCACACAAATGTTCCTTATGACAATATCTGTAGCGAGTTCCACTTTCAAGGTCAAGGTCACTGTGGCTATTTTTAGAAAAACTTTGTCAATGCTCTAGAGCTTACATTTCTTCACCAATTTCAATATAACTTCACACAAATGTTCCTTAAGACAATATCTGGAGCGATTTCGACTTTCAAGGTCAAGGTCACTGTGGCTATTTTTAGAAAAACTTTGTCATCGCCCTAGCCACTACATTTCTTCACTGATTTCAATATAACTTCATACAAATGTTCCTTATGACAATACCTCGAGTGAGTTTGACTTTCAAGGTCAAGGTCACTGTGGCTATTTTTAGAAAAACTTTGACATGGCGCTAGCGCTTACATTTCTTCACTGATTTCAGTATAACTTCACACAAATGTTCCTTATGACAATATCTCAAACTATTTCGACTTTGAAGGTCAAGGTCACTGTGGCTATTTTTAGAAAATCTTTGTCATCGCTCTAGTGCCGACATTTATTGATGGATGTTAATAGAACTTCACACAAATGTTTCTTATGGTAATATCTCGAGTTGCTTTGACTTTCAAGGTCATGACCTCAAGGTCAAGGTCACTATGGCTATTTTTAGAAAAAACTTTGTCATTGCTCTACCGCCTACATTTATGATTTTAATCTAACTTCACACAAAAGATGCTTATGATAATATCTTGAGCAAGATCTACTTGGCGGCCATGGCCTCTAGTCAAGGTCCCTATGACTATTTTTAGAGAAATATTGTCATCACTCCAGAACCTACATTTATGGATGGATTTTTAAACAAACTTTACACAAATGTTGCATATGATAATATCACAAGCAAGTTGGACTTTTGTCATTTCAGTGTTTTCCACACACAAAGTTGTCTTGTGCGAGGGGATTTGTATCGCATGCGATGCCTTGTTGTTTTTTTTAATAAAATCTTGTCAGCAAGTCCATATCTTGAGAACTATTAGAGCTTCATTCATCATTCTTGCTACAAACTTGCATCCAGGCATTGCAACTTCAACGCAAGCATCCATATCTGACCTTGACCTATATTTCATGGTTCACTGACTTCGTGAGTTATTACTATTAAAGCTTTTTAAATTATAACTGGTACAAACTTGCATCTAGGAATTGCAACTGCAACGCAAGCATCCATATTTGACTTTTACCCATATTTCATGGTTCACTGACTTTGTGAATTATTGCGACCACCCTGACTTTCTATCTAATGTAAGAGTCCATTTCTCAAGATCTATTAGAGCTTCATTAATTGTATTTGGTACAAGCTTGCATTTAGGAATTGAAACTTCAATGCAAGTATCCATTTCTGACCTTGACCTACATTTTATGGTTCACTGACTTTGTAAAATAGTGTGACAACCCTAACTTTCACCCTGATTTAAGAGTCTGTTTTTAAGAGTTTCATTGATGATACTTGGTACATGCTTGCAACTAGGAGTGAAATTTTTATGCAGGCATCCATGTTTGACCTTGACCTAGATTTCATGGTTTGGTGACTTTGCGCCCCCACAGGCGCGACATAGCCTTCGGGGGAATTCTTGTTGTATGTTTTTGAGTCTTTAACAATATTTGTTGAATATTTTGCCATCTAAGGACAAGCAAAGGTTGGGGGCATTGTGTTTTACAAACACCATTTCTAGTTGTTACTTCTTTTTCTACACTTCCATTCAAACTCTAAACAATCAATGAATCATTTTTTCTTCGTCGAATTTTTTTAACCCTCTGGGACCTTGTTAACAAAATATCTAGATAACAGCTTGATCTACGACTGACATTGTTATCATAATAAGTATTCATCATAAATCAACTTTCCTCATTTTTTTCAATACTTTGATTATTGGTGTAATATTGCCTATAACTACATATAATGAGGAAGAGAATAGTAAAGTTAAAGACAGCAAGATTTACTAAAAAGCAATAAAATAGGCAC
Source organism: Lucinisca nassula (assembly GCA_963580285.1). Taxonomy (NCBI): domain Eukaryota; kingdom Metazoa; phylum Mollusca; class Bivalvia; order Lucinida; family Lucinidae; genus Lucinisca; species Lucinisca nassula. The sequence goes on along the minus strand of OY757017.1, from coordinate 116,709,571 downwards.
AGTGCACATAAAAAAATATTTAAATCAGTCTTGCCAGCAATATTTTTTCACCAATTCCATTATAAGGGACCACCCGCTAATAAGACCACTTTTTAGAAGTCTAGAAAGTGATCTTAATAGCAGATTACCGTAAATACTGATCATTCTCAGACAATAGTGAAGTCCTAGTCACATCTCCTCGTTAGTGCTAACTGGAAACATGGCTATGGATAGAACTTTTAAAACACTTTATTTGGGCTATCATTACCATGGCTAATGTGACAGGTCGTTGAAATAATATTCCAAATTTAAATAACAATTACTATTCAATATGTTTTATATACAATATACAGAAAAAATACTACCTAATAAAATCGGACCGAAACGACACAGGCCGAATCGACCAAGGGCCGAAACGACCCACCGAAATAGGCCGAAACGACCCAGGTCCAAATTTGGGCCGAAACGACCCGGCTGAAACGACTCAGGACCGAAACATCCCAGATTCTTTTCACAGGTAAATAAATTGTATGGCATTTATAATTTTCTATTGTTCTGTTGAGTAACCATCTGCATTCAGGTGTGAAAAACTGCATATCTGTTTCCAGTCCCTCTTGATGTGTAACGGTGAAAAACAATATCAACTCTAAACTTTGTCTAAAGGTTTGTGTTGATAAATTTAGTGTTAATCACATACTAACAATTGAGACTGATTTACATGCACATACTGAAATTCTAACACTTCAAACAGTTCATCTGAAAATATTAATTGCATTTTATCAATTTGTGCCCAAATTATGTAGACAGATTGGGCAAAATATCTACACTGATCAAACTGCTCCTACATGAAGACTGCCCCTCACTGAGCAGCCTGATCTGGGTCTTCACTTTTTATCCAGTCTGTCTGTCTGTGAAGACTGAAAGATGCAACTTTCGAAAAAGTGTAATTCGGATAGCTTATATTGGCTTTGGTTATGACAACTTGTGCATTGTTCACAATGGATGCATCAACTCAAAAGTACTGGTAGAACTTTACAAAAGCTAAAAGAGAGTTTACATAAATTTAGTTCTGAATTAAGTTTGTTTGAGATTGTGCTTCAATTTAAACATGTAGTTTAAATGAACATCTCTATTAATGATTAGTACACGTATTAGTATTTACTTAACATGAGTTTAAGTGTCATGCCGGTAGTAATTCTAGATAATACATTGCAAAAGTAATTGTAATTTAATCAATTACATTGTAAAAGTAATTGTAATTTAATCAATTACATTCATATGATGTTGTAATTGTAATTTAATCAATTACATTTTTAGGGCTAAGTAACTGTAATTTAATCAATTACTTTCAAATGTAATTGGCCCCAAGCCTGATTGCTGAATATGTATCATAAACCCTTTTCCTGCTGAATAAATGAATTTTGTCGCACCCATTTCTAACTATCAACCAATCAGATCACTTTATATAATTTATGTTTTCATTTAAATTTGCAAACTACATAACAAACATTATAGAGCCTGGCTATCTGATCTGGATCTACACTGTTTGCAAAGGTAGGTGTTGTCGTGTTCAGCTGGATAAGGGTTAAAAATATGCTGGAAGAAAAGCAAAAACTGCAGTCCCTGAAGAGACTCCAACTATATGTTAAATCCAAAAATAAGATACACCCCAATTTCTTTGTATTACTATCGTTTGAGTCCAAAGCTAAAACAGTGTTTGCAGAACAACCATTGTATATCCCAAACCATGCTATTATGAAAAACAAGGACTATTTAGGTCAGCTTGGGAGATGTCCTTTCTGATTTTGTTGGACTTGAAATTGAGATGAAATGACATCTCAAGCTCTTCCGTCGAAACAAATGACTAGGGTTTGAGGGTTTGAGAGGGACTATTTGATGTTCACCACTTTGCCTGGACAGACTTAGAACTTCTTAGAGGTTTACCAGCACTCAGATGTGTATGTTTGGTTTCAGCACTGCACAGAAGCACCATTCAGCCCAATCTATTTCTCCACGCCCCGATTGGTGGGGGCCAGATTGTTCACAGTACAGGGCCCAGTTGGTTAAAACTTAAGATGTTGTTTGTTACTTAGATCATTTAATATGGCAACTGTGCTTATATTTTTGCTGAAAAAGGTGAGTAGCATTTGCAAAAGCTACTCACATTTTTTCAGCAAAAATACCAGAGTAGAACATTTTGTACTAAGTCTTGCTAGAATAGTTAACATTTTGGCAATTAAAGAGCTTGTTAAGCTAATAAAGCTTTGAGCGACTGGACCCTGATGATTTATCAACGAAAGTGCATGCAGAACTGATATTTTGATATTATATTATTGCAGTAATTCTGCAGTATATAGTGAGAGACTGAGGCCACATCTATATCATTCCTACAATTATTGTTGGTGTGACAAGGAAGCAGTGGGAAGATATAATGCTGTAAGTTGTACATGTTTCCTGAAATAAATAATTCCCTTTACTTCTCAGCCCATTTTGTTGAATATCCAGTAAAGAATAAGTGCGCTTGCACACAAATTTCTGATGATCAACCTCCCAAGGTTTATAAGTCCCATATTTAATATGGGCTGAGCCAATAAACTATATATTACATGCATGTTAATATAGCCGATAAATCATTTTGCATCTAATTCTTAGTACAGTTTGTCCATGCAAACAGTTGTAGGCGCAGTGATACATAAGCTGACTGAAACAAAAACTGTATAGACGCCATCTTGAAAGCACTTTCTCTTGTACTGGAATAGAAGAACTAAAATTACCATATAGTGTTAATACAATTAAACATGCAAGAGTACAAGAACCAAACTTATGCCTAATTCAGTGGTTATGTCCATGTAATCTTTATTTCAAGGATGCCTCTGATTCTAACCTCATACATTCTGAACATTGTTTACATCTTCTAAGATGCCATTGACGTGTCATCAAGAACAATGCATCAAAGTGAATTAAACTTTCCTGCATCTAAATATAATGATTGCATTAGAAAAGTAGGACTGCTATAGGGAAATATTTCCTTAGAGGAAATAAATCTTCCTGTGCCAGAGGTGATTATCAAGTTAATCTATTGAGAAATCATGATATTTCTTTTTTATGCATGTAATATCAAGTTTTGTTTTAGGGACACAGCTACACATGTATATACTTTTGCAAAGGAGACAACTTTTCTGACTTCCTTTGGCTTTTGTGTACTGTATTTCGCCGAGTATAACCAGCATTTACATGTAACATGTACCACGTTTTGGGGCTAAAATATGCAAAAAAGAAATTCTTGGAAGATTTGTTGAATCATTTGTCGTGATTGAGAATGAAAAAATAAAAATAAAATAAGAAAAAAATTTATGCAATCAAAAATGTAACACAAGATCACCTTCAAAAAGGCAGGGAAAAGCCACATGCTTGCTAAAACCATGATGTAGCCTTTGTTTTACTTCATTCAGTTGAAAAGTGGTCTACTCTTAAAGGAAACAATTTGCTCCTTCTTTCATTTGAGAGTTGGCACTTTTCATTTTGGGAAACAAAAGAGTACTCTCGCCCTGAAACTGTATCCATTCATGTTCAGTATTATAGCAACATCCCAACATCCATGATCAGGGTAGAGCAAGGTTGGGCGGTCAAAACCAGGGATGGTTTTAACCAATTAAAACCACCCCAGTCAATACTCCCTCCCAGAGTGGTCAATACTGGTCGTTTGAAATATTTAGTGGTGAATTGAATAGTTTTAAAGTTGAGAAAGCTACTGAAACTAGTCTGTTGAAGTTTTGGTCTCTTTGGTGGTGGCTGATCATTTGATAGTTTCAGGTTCAGATGTTATTTTTTCAAGTGGCCTCTTAGCAATACTTTCTGGCTTTTTAGCTCACCTGGGCCAAAGGTTCCAGGGGAGCTTATAGTATAGTGGGTCGTCCGTCCGTCGCCCGTCGGTCCACACTTTTGAGCAGCTATATCTCTGCAGCCTGCAGGATGATTTCAATCATTTCTCATCTGTAGCATGCCTCTGGTGGGGCATTGACATAAACTTTTTTTCGAAATCGCACGAAAACTTTGGTTGCAATGGCAACCACAAGGTCCCATAGACTTACAATGGGAAAATGCTTGTCATCACCGTAGCACCTTCAGTTTTGATTGGATCTTTCTTAAACTTATATGTAAGATGGCTGGGAATAAAATCTCGGATGAGTTCGAAAACCGGCCAAGTTGGCCCATTTATCATAGAGTTACGTCCCTTTGATTGCTGAAAATGCCAATTTTTGGACCTTGTCAGCACCGTAGCCCTTTCAGTTTTGATCGGATCTTTCTGAAACTTATATGTAAGGTAGCCGGGGATAAAACCTCAGATCAGTTCGAATACCGACCAAGCTGGCCCATTAATCATATAGTTACGTCCCTTTGATTGCTGAAAATGTCGATTTCTGACCTTGCCATCACCATAGCCCTTCAGTTTTGATCCGATCTTTCTTAAACTATGTATGTAAGGTGGCTGGGGATAAAATCTCGGATGAGTTCGAAAACCAGCCAAGTCGGCCCATTTATCATAGAGTAACGTCCCTTTGACTGCTGAAAATGCCAATTTTTTACCTTGTCATCACTGTAGCCCTTTCAGTTTTGATCCGATCTTTCTTAAACTTATATGTATGGTGGCTGGGGATAAAATCTCGGATGAATTCGAAAACCAGTTAAGTCGGCCCATTTATCATAGAGTAACTTCCCTTTGATTGCTGAAAAAGCCGATTTTTGACCTTGTCAGCACCGTAGCCCTTTCAGTTTTGATCGGATCTTTCTGAAACTTATATGTAAGGTAGCCGGGGATAAAACCTCAGATGCTTTCGAATACCAGCCAAGCTGGCCCATTTATCATAGAGTGACGTCCCTTTGATTGCTGAAAATGTCGATTTTTGACCTTGCCATCACCGTAGCTCCTTCAGTTTTGATCAGATCTTTCTGAAAATTATATGGCAGGTGGCTGGGGATAAAACAGCGGATGAGTTTGAAAACCGGTAAATCGGCCAATTTAACATAGAGCTATGTCCCTTTAATGACTGAAAATGTCGATTTTTGACATTGTCATCAACGTAGGCCCTTCAGTTTTGATCGGATCTTTCTGAAACTTATTTGTGAGGTGGCTGGGGATAAAACTTCAGATGAGTTCTAGTACCGGCCAAGTTGGCCTATTTATCATAGATTTACGTCCCTTTGATTGCTGAAAATGTCGATTTTTGACCTTGTCATCACCAAAGCCCCTTCAGTTTTGATTGAATCTTTCGGAAACTTATATGTAAGGTGGCTGGGGATAAAATCTCGGATGACTTCGAAAACCGGCCAAGTTAGCCCATTTATCATAGAGTTATGTCCCTTTGATGACTGAAAATGTTGATTTTTGACCTTGTCATCACTGTAGCCCCTTCAGTTTTGATCGGATCTATCTGAAACTTATATGTAAGGTGGCTGGGGATAAAACCTCGGATGAGTTCGAAAACTGGCCATGTGGGCCCATTTATCATAGAGTAACATCCCATTGATTGCTGAAAATGCCAAATTTTGACCTTGTCATCACCATAACCCCTTCAGGTTTGATCGGATTTTTCTCAAACTTATATGTAAGGTGGCTGGGGATAAAACCTCGAATGATTTCGAATACCGGCCAAGTCGGCACATTTATCATAGAGTTACGTGCCTTTGATTGCTGAAAATGCCTATTTTCGACCTTGTCATCACTGCTGCCCCTTCAGTTTTAATTGGATCTTCATGAAACTTACAATTAAGTAAGTCAGGCAGAAAAGCTCTGAGGAGTTTGAAAACCCATGAGCTTTGCCTATTTATCACAGAGTAACATCCCTTTGATTGCAGCAGTTAAATGCTTATTTTTGAACTTGTCATCACCATAGCCCCTTCGGTTATATCGGATCTTCTTAGCAGGTCAGGAATAAAAGCTTGAATGAGTTTGAAAACCAGTGAGGTCAGCCTATTTATCATAGAGTGACATTCTACTTGATTTGCAGAAAATGCTTACCCAGTCATCACCCCATGTCCTCCCATAAATCCTTCAGTAAAGGTTAGCGCTTCCTAAAACTTGGAATCTGTTAGCTCAGGTGAGCGATACAGGACCAGCTTGGTCCTCTTGTTAAGCCCTAGGCATTTTTGTCCATGACTCAACAGTCTTAAGACCTTAGCACCAACTTCTTTGGTCTTACACTGTTTTTTTAGCTCACCTGTCACATAGTGACAAGGTGAGCTTTTGTGATCACATTTTGTCCGTCGTCTGTTGTGTGTGCGTAAACAATTTCATATAAGTATATCTCTAATACCCCTTTGCCAATCTTGATCAAATTTCATGAGAAGCATCATCAGGTAGGAGGAAAGGCTCCATAAGGTTTTTGTGCTGATCCGATTGGAATTCTGGTTGCCATGGAAACCAAAAGGTTCCATTGACTTATAATGGGTAAAACGAAGTCTCCAATTTTTCTAACTCATTTCTGATCCGATCTTCATCAAACTTGCAGATAACCAGGAGGGGCTTACAGTCTACGTCGAGTTTGAATTTGGGCTGCACGGGACAAAAGGTTTGAAGTTACCTGCCCTTGAGCATAAATATAAGTGAAAAATGGTGTCTCCAGCCATTCTCAGCTGTTTATGATATGATCTTTTTGTAACTTTTCATAAACGAGGACAAGCATAAAATCTCGGACAAGTTCTAATTTGGTTTGCAGTACATCCCCTTGAGCGTGAAAAATTTTCGCATATACTTATAATGGGGAAAACGACTGAGTGGCAGAAGGTCAGGTTAGAACATTAAACTTCCAGATAACCAGAAGGAGCTTACAGTCTATTGTTTAGTTCGAATTTGGGCTGCATGAGACAAAAGGTTTTCAAATTACCTGCCCTTGAGCATAAATGCTAGTGAAAAAAGTGTCTCCACCTTTTCTCAGCCGTTACTAATCTGATCTTTTTGAAACTTTCAGTACACGAGAAGAAGCATAAAACCTACGTCCGTCGTCCAGACCTTTGAACCCGAATATCTAAGTGACTAGCTGGCCAATCCAAATCAAATTTTATGTGCAGCATCACTGGGTTGGGGGATTGACTGCATTAGGTTTTGGACCAGTTTTGATCAGAACTGTGGTTGCCATGGAAAAAAGTTCCATAGACTTATAATGGGGAAAACGACATCACTTTTTCTCCGCCATTTCTGATCTGATCTTCATCAAACTTGCAAATAACCAGGAGGGACATACAGTCTACATAGCGTTTGAATTTCGGCTGCATGAGACAAACAGCTTTGGAGTTACCTGACCTTGTTTATTGATTTGAGGTTTGTCATCCCTGTCAGCACAGTGTAGGTCATTTTGGAGACGTTGCTTCTAGTATTTTTGGACTTTTGACCGGCGTCGAGATGAAATTATATCTTTAAAAGCCCTTTCCACCCAATGAAACCAATAAGGTCACTATGCATGGACGGTACAACTGTCAACACCTTAGAACCTGTTTACCAGTACTCATCTGTGGTCGGTTCCAGCTCTGCATAGAAGCACCATGTAGCACAGTCTATTTCTTCAAGCCCCAATGGGCATTCTTAAAACATCATTAATGGTTTTCTGGTACACAGGTGAGCAATATAGGCCCTCTTGTTTTTTTAGTTGTCTTCCAAATTTGTGAAGAAGTTCCAAATTGGGTCTTCATATTTCATTCATTTTTTACACCTTCAGTAACAGCTTGATGATACGATACTACCTTGAATTGTAGATAGATAAAAATGTCACACATTAGGAATAATGGATGAATGAATGAATGATTTTTGTCGCATCTGCTTTAGCAGGAAGACATAGGCGTGCAAGTTTCCGTCCATCTGTCCGTCCGTCCGGTGGTCTGTCCGTCCGTCCGTCATTCCGTCAACATTTTACACTGGATGTCTTGTCATCGCAACTCCTCCTACACTTTTAGACCGATCATTTGGAAACTTTGCATGTGCTTTCGTCATGGTATGAGGATGCGCATGTGGTTTGGACTTAATCTTCGAATCAGTTTTGGCACTTTTTCCATATTGTGAACTTAGTCATTTTTAGGTATGCGATCGTACCTCTTTTCATCGCAACTCCTCTTACACTGATCATTTGGAAACTTTGCATGTGCTTTCCCCTTGGTATGAGGATGCGCATATGGTTTTGACTTAATCTTCGAATCAATTTTTGTCACTTTTTCCAGATTGTGAACTTAGTCATTTTTAACCTTCAATTGGTATTGGGTTGGTAACTCTTGTCATCGCAACTCCTCCTACACTTTTATACCAATCATTTGGAAAATTTGTTTGTGCTTTCGGCATGGTATGAGGATGCGCATGTGGTTTGGACTTAATCTTCGAATCAATTTTTGTCACTTTTTCCATATTGTGAACTTAGTCATTTTTAGGTATGCGATACGTACCTCTTGTCATCGCAACTCCTCTTACACTTTTATACTGATCATTTGGAAACTTTGCATGTGCTTTCCCCTTGGTATGAGGATGCCCATATGGTTTGGACTTAATCTTCGAATCAATTTTTGTCACTTTTTCCAGATTGTGAACTTAGTCATTTTTAGCCTTCAATTGGTATTGGGTTGGTACCTCTTGTCATCGCAACTCCTCCTACACTTTTATACCAATCATTTGGAAAATTTGTATGTGCGTTATGGTATGAGGATTCGCATGTGGTTTGGACTTAATCTTCGAATTAATTTTTCTCACTTTTTGCACATTGTGAACTTAGTCATTTTTGGCGTACCTGCTTAGCAGGAAGACATAAACGTGCAAGTTTCTGTCCGTCCATTTGTCCGTGCTGACTCCTGCCAATTTGACAGTCATCAGCTAGCCGTTGGGGATTGAGGTGGCCTCTTTCGCGGAGGATGTGGAAAGCAGGTCAATCCCACCTTCCATTCCCCCCCGCTCAAGATGCCATGAAGGCACAAATTGCACCCAATATAAAACGTTTGTCCTATAAATTGAGCAGTTCTCTGGCGATTTTTGAATTTTGAATACAGATACGGACCTATGGTGAGCTCTAGAGTGTGGTGACATATTGCCAATTCCAGCTGCAAAACGTGCCAGTACACGGCCCTTGGTCTGGCCTTGGATAAAAGCTTGCATGCATTATCGGGTTTGGCTTCCATTAGACTCTAGGAATAAAGCCTGTTGTCAGTGTATAATACCCCTATTAGGGACATGTGATTGGTCACTTTGGCAATTAGATCTTTGCCACACCCACTGTAGTGACACTGGGCAGCTTTTGCAGCTTTTAATCTGTTTTGACAGCAATTGACAGGTGTTGCAGATACTTAAATATACTGCAAAGAGGGAAGAAGATTTGTTGGGGTGGGTGGGGGGGGGGTGTGGGTGAGAGAGAGAGGTTGGTACAATCTGGTACAACAATTCTTCTTTTCTGTCAAACAGAATAGATCCTTTCAAAAATCCTTAATTCATATTCCTGTAAATAAAAATATGAACAATTTATCTAGCCTGTAAAGGAATAAATGATATATATATAAAGATTGTTTGACCTGTCTACAGTTCAGGGAGCCGATAAATAAAAATCAAAAATGAGTTCCTTTAAGAGCAATGAAAACATTCATAAGAAAGAAGATGGGTCATACTACGTAGTTTCGGCTAATAAAGCCTCATCAGTGACCCTGTAAATATCCGGCAAAGAAAGCCGGAGGAAAGATACTGCAATTTTGCAAATTTCGAATAGGCAGTCGATACAAAGACTGATATAAATCAAATTGGGGTCCCAAAAATTAAAAACCTGTCTAGAATATGAGTCTAAACCAAAAATTTATTTCTGATTTCTCAGAATATTCACGCTGATCTCAAAGGACCAAAAGTTAAATATAAACTACACTATGGTTGATGTACGGGGAGACGTTTTACGGCCGCCACACGGCACAACACCAGCTGCAGTGAAGCCGCAAAGAAAGCCGGAGGAAAGATACTGCAATTTTGCAAATTTCGAATAGGCAGTCTATACAAAGACTGATATAAACCTCTTCAATTGACCAGCAATAATGTTTGATGACATCTGATCAAATAAAGCCCTCATAATTACTGTTCTTAATAAAAACTATTTTGTCTTGTTCAGTCTGACCTCATGTACATGATGTAGGGGCGGGGAAGCTTTAAGACCAGATAACAACATATTAAGGCATATACTCCAGTAATTAACCCAACTGACCACCAATCGACCAGTAATGACCGGTTAAAATCGGTTTTAACCACCGACCTGGTCAATACTCATATTGACTCGCTTTTTTGCCAACCTTGGGGTAGAGGGGGCTTGGTGCAGACCCTGTTTATTGTTGGTGTAGGCGCTAGTGCCGTGACTGGCTGTTTGAAGGGCTGCATCTCCCGAACTGATAGACAGATTGTTAAGAAACTGGCATGGTCCCATCACTTGGATATTGGAAAACAGTGTTAAGGTTTTTATGGCCTCGACCTCATTTTCAATGTCACAGGATCCCAAAAGCTGTCAAATTTAGTAAAACAAGGTCTTGCCTGAACCCTGTCTCTATTACCAATATATGCATTGTGGTCAAACTTTGTATAATATATTATTTAAACCTAAGACCTCATCAGATTTTGGTCACAGGATTACAAAGCCTGTCAAATCTGGCCAAAAATAGCTTGTCTGCATTTTATATCTTAAACAAATTTATAAATTGTGTTAACTTTGCGCAGTAAATCATTGCAGCCAACCATAGACTAAGTTATTGGTAACCATGGTCTCATTTTCAAGCCTACAGGATCCCAAAGGCTGTCATATTGGACCAAAAGTAGCTTGGCTGCACCCAGTCTCCTGAAAGAACTTGTACATTGTGGTCATAAATCATTGAAACCTAAGCCTCAATGAGGCGGTTCTAACGAGTACCCACAACCTAAGTCTTGGGAGTAGAAATAAAAAAAATAACACTTACCCCATAAACCCCACTTTTCTGTATATAAAGTAGGGTTTTGGGGGTGTTCATTCCACGGACTTGTTCACGTTTTATATGCAGTTGCCATTATTCGTTTGGTTTGTAATTTGTGCGCTAACTAGAACTCAGCTGTTCAAAGTATTGCTTGCTTTAGCAAAATCGTTATTAAAAATTAAAGAATCTTACAATATCACACACATTGGTATTTTTCCTGAAAAAAAAAATGTGAAAATGTGATTAGCTTTTGCATTTACAAAATCTACTCACATTTTTATCCTCACATATATGGGTATTTCTACAGAAAAAAAACAACAACAAAAACTGCTCATATTTTTTACCAGCAAAAAATATGTGTGTTATGTCAAAATGAATTGTTTAAATATTGACTATCGCCTTATTTTCAGGGTATGTTGCCCACAGATTATGTCATAGAGATTCAGATAAAGAAGTGGAATGCTAAAGACCCCCGGAATGATGATGGTTGTGGGTCTGTGATTAATTTGCATCCTATACATGAAGATGAGGAGGGTAATTGTTACTTCAGGAGGCAAGCTAGTCTTGTCAAGGTATAGTTGTCTCCCTTAGTCCTATAAAGTATCATGTACATTATCTACCATGTAACCTGTTTATTTTGTTTGATTTGAGGTTTAACATACCCATCTGGCCATCAACACTGTAAAGGTCATTTTGGAGACGTTGCTTCCAATTTTGTGGGACTTTAACCCGACATTGAGATGAAATGACATCTCAAGCCCTGTCGCCCAATGAAACCAATAGGGTTTATTAGAATGGACGGTCCGCCTCGCACCGCGGTTCCTGGACAGGCTTAGGTCCTCTAAGCGGTTTACCAGTACTAGTGTGCGGGCCGGATTCAGCTCTGCGTCGAAGCATCATGCAGCCTATATATTTCTTCAAGCCCCTATGGGCGGGGGTGATACAACCTGTTTATAACACCATTGTCATTAGATGTCCTGACCGCATAGGAGTTGGTGAACCTGGGGGAAAAATCATGATATTGGTAGATTGGGTACACCCACTGCCTTAGGACCTCATTATTATAATGCAGTGATCATGGTCAACAGGGTTTTGAAGCCCAGTATCTGCATTGCAGTGGCTTGCTGTGTAATTAGGAGTTTTTTTAGTTTAAACATATTTTCATGTTATGTCAAACACATAAACATTTCAGGGTCATCAGAAATAAAGGATTTGTCTTTAAATCATGTTATAGCCAAAGTCATATTTATAATGAGCAGTGTTACAAAGGGGTCATTGATTACTATATTAAAAGATTTTGTATTAGACCAAATAACATTTAGGCCACTAAATCATTTGTTTATCTGACTTTTTAGCTCACCTGACCGAAGGTCATGGGGAGCTTTATGTGACTGTGAGATGTCCGGCATCGTCGTGCGTCGTTCGTCGTGCGTGCGTAAACTTTTCTTGTTTACACTCTAGGGGCCACAGTTTTGATCCAGTCATCATCAAACTTGGTCAGAATGATCATCCTGACAATATGTAAGTCAAGTTCGAATATGGGTCATTCGGGTCAAAAAGTAGGTCACCAGGTCAAATCAAAGGAAAACCTTGTAAACACTCTAGAGGCCACAATTTTGGTCCAATCATCCACAAACTTGCTCATGATCATCTTGATAATATCTCGGTCAAGTTTGAATTTGGGTCATTTGGAGTCAGAAAGTAGGTCAGTAGGTCAAACCACAGAAAACCCTTGTTAGCACTCTAGAGGCCACAGTTTATGTCAAATCATCCTCAAACTTGTTCAGAATGATCATCTTGACAATATCTCGGTCAAGTTGGAATATGGGTCATGTTGGGTCAAAAATAGGTCAGTAGGTCAAATCATAGAAAAAACTTGTTAACATTCTAGAGGCCACAGTTTTGGTCCAATTTTCCTCAAACTTGGTCAGAATGTTCATCCTGACAATATCTCGGTCAAGTTTGAATATGGATCATTTCACATCAAAAAGTAGGTCAGAAGGTCAGATCATAGAAAAACCTTGTTAACACTCTAGAGGCCACAGTTTTGGTCCAGTCATCCTCAAACTTGCTCAGAATTATCATCCTGAAAGTATCTCGCTGAAGTTCGAATATGGGTCATTTCATGTCAAAAATTAGGTCAGTAGGTCAAACCACAGAAAAACCTTGTTAGCACTCTAGAGGCCACAGTTTTGGTCCTATCATCCTCAAACATGCTCAGAATGATCATCCTGATAATATCTCGGTCAAGTTCCATTATGGGTCATGTCGGCCAAAAAAATAGGTCAGTAGGTCAAATAATAGAAAAACCTTGTTAACACTCTAGAGGCCACAGTATTGGTTTAATCATCCTCAAACTTGCTCAAAATGATCATCATGACACTATCTTGGTCAAATTCGAATATGTGTCATGTTGGGTCAAAAAATAGGTCAGTAGGTCAAATCAAAGAAAAACCTTGTGAAGACTAGGCAACAGTTTTGGTTTGGTGTGATCAAACTTGCTCAGAATGATCTTTTGAAAATATCTCAGTTAATTTCGAATATGGGTCATGTCTGGTCAATAAGTAGGTCAGTAGGTCAGATCATAGGAAAACCTTGTGAACACACTAGAGGCGCCAGTTTTGGTCAGATCATCATCAAACTTGCTCAGAATGATAATCTTGACAATATCTGGGTCAAGTTTGAATATGGGTCATGTCGGTTCAAAAAGTAGGTCAGAAAGTCAAATCACGGAAAAACGTGGTGAACACTCTAAGAGGCCACAGTTTTAGTCCAATCATCATAAAACTTGATCAGAATGATCATCTGGACAATATTACAGTTAAGTTCGAATATGGGTCATGTCAAATCAAAAACTAGATCAGTAGGTTATTTTGTCATAACTTTTAAACCTTTTGAGATAGAGCTTTCATATTTGGCATGTAGGTTCCCTGTTACAAGGGCTTCCCACTCATATAAAAAAAAATTGACCTGTGACCTTGACCTGTGACTTTCTTTATCATAACTTTTGAACCATATGAGATCGAGCCTTCATATTTGGCATGTGTGTTCCTTGTGACAAGGTTTTCCCAACCATTCAAACATTTTGATCCATCATCTTGACCTTTGACCTACTTTGTCATAACTTTTAAGCATTTGTGATACAGCCTTCATATTTGGCATGTAGGTTCCTTGCGGCAAGGGTTTCCCATTCATACATAAAATGATCTATGACCTTTACCTTGACATTTGACCTACTTTATCATAACTTTTGAACCATTTGAGATAGTGCCTTCATATTTGGCATGTATTTTCCTTGTGAAAAGGTCTTCCCACCCATACAAAAAATTTTATCTTATGACCTTGACATGTTACCTACTTTATCATAACTTTTGAACCATTTGAGGTAGAGCCTTCATATTTGGCATGTGTGTTCATTATGTAAACGACTTTCACCCATACAAAATTTGACCTGTGACCTTGACCTTTGGCCATCTTTCTCATAACTTGAAACATTTGAGGTAGAGCCTTCATATTTGGCATGTATGTTCCTTGTGGCAATGACTTTCACCCATACAAAAATTTTGACCTGTGACCTTGACCTTTGACCTTCTTTCTCATAGCTTTTGAACTATTTAAGATAGAGCCTTCATATTTGGCATGGAGGGTCTTTGTGACAAGGGCTTCCCAACCATGCAAAATTTTTGACCTGCGACCTTGACTTTTGATCGTTTTTGTCATAACTTTTGAACCATTTAAGGTAGAGCCTTCATATTTGGCGTTGTATGTTCCTTGTGACAAGGTCTTCCCACTCATGGCAAAAACTTTGACCTGTGACCTTGACCTTGATCTGCGACCTACTTAATCATAACTTTGGAACCATTTGAGATAGAGCCTTCATATTTAGCATGTATATTCCTTGTGACAATGGCTTCACATCCACACAAAAAGTTTGACCTGTGACCTTGACCTTTGACCTACTTTATCATAACTTTTGAACCATTTGGTTTAACCAGTATTTGTCAAGAATAATGTACATGTACAATCAATTACAACAGCAACTAACAGGATCTGACAGTAAGCTTTTGCTTATATCAAAGTCATCTCCTGTGATTCATGGAAGTATCGACAAAAATATCAATGGCGGTTACATACTGAGAATATAAACCAAGTACCAAATGTGAAGAGAGAAAGAGAGAGAGACCATTTGAGAAAGAGCCTTCATATTTGGCATTATTTTCCTTCTGACAAGGCACCTTACTGTATTACCTACCATTTCATTGCTACAGTATTGATCAGGTGAGCGATCCAGGGCCATCATGGCCCTCATGTAATTTTAGGACAAGAAACTCTGTTAATGTGATTATTTTGATGTTATATTTCATGGTCAAAACCTTAACTTGCTATTGAAATATATGGAATTAGTCATTTATCATGGCTTCTTTATGAATAAAAAGACACGCGTACGGTGGCAGTTTAATGATAAATATGTTCTATAAAAGGGTTATCGTTTGGAAGCAAGGAATACACAATAGAACAGAAAAATATGAAGTGTACATGTTTTGGGGCCAGACTAGCTAGTTTAGGCTAATGAGGCCTCATCAGTGACCCTCAAATATTACAAAATTCCTCAATGGAATCAATTATCCCAAAGGACAAGTAAATATAAACTACATTATTACGTAGGGCAGGGAGACGTTTTACGGGCGCCACACATTTCCAGACACCAGCTGTAGTGACGATAAATATGTTCTATAAAACGTCTGTAAAATATTCTTTTCCGCCATGAAGTCTAGAGAGGGCCGTGAATGCCAGAATGTGCAGACCACTACATTTCGGCATTTTGATCAGTGAAAATCAGAATTAAGTCAGGGAAATGTCAGTGACTTTGAATGTACTTAACAATAGGGACTTTTATCTCGCAATATCAAAGCCATTCATCCTGTTGTTAAGGATTGTCTTATCTTCTCACAAGAAACCATAGAAATATAACTTGCTTTAATAGCACTTCTCAGCTCCAGATAATGGGCTGAAGCCAGGATAACCAAAGGAATTTTCATAAAAAAAAACAATGTTGTGGGTATTTTTAGCATTGCCGTGATGAGGCAATTCCAACATCATGATCATCATCATCAACGGATTTTTTATTAACATGCAGGTACAGGGGCAACGTTCACATAAGTGGGCCCCTTTCCAGGTAGCTGGTTTGCTGCAGGCATGGCAGATCATACACCAGATCACTATGTTAACACGCTTAAGCAGGAGCTTGGTGGTACTAAGGCCTATGGACTTCAGCCTTTAGCTGAAGAGGGAGCTATAGTAGATAAACATGTTTGTCATGCAGCCACCAAGTTTGCTGTGTGTGTTAACGAAGGCCAAGACAAGCTTCCTACGTTATACTGGTTACCAAAACTTCATAAAAGACCTTACAAAGCACAGTTTATTGCAAATTCTAGCTCTTGCACTACCACTGAACTTTCTAAATTATTAACTCACTGTCTTACTGCTATTAAAACGCATGTGATTAAATATTGTGATAAAGTCTTTGAAAGATCAGGAAGAAATCTGTTTTGGTCTATAAAAAATTCGAATGAGGTTTTAAATAAATTGAAATCCAGACATTTTCGTGCTTCAAGTCTGTCTACTTACGATTTTTCCACTCTTTACACTACACTTCCTCATAATCTTATAAAAGAAAAGCTTAATGATTTAATTGAATGGGCTTTTCACAGAGAAGATTCTCTCTATCTTGCATGTAATGTCAGCACTTCTAAAGAGCTAAAGAATTATACACTTCGGTCATGTCAGAAAGTGTGTGATGCCCTCACCTTCCTAGTTGACAATATTTATATTAGATTCGGTACTAAGTTATTTAGACAAATTGTGGGTATTCCCATGGGTACGAATTGCGCACCTCTTGTGGGTGTTCTGTTCTTGTATTGTTATGAAAGAGACTTCATGTTGTCGCTTTCCATTGATAACCAATCTGAAATTATTGAAGCATTTAGCTCCCTTTCTAGATATTTAGATGATTAATTAAATATTAATAATACCTGTTTCGATGGTTTGATCAGTCAGATTTACCCCCCAGAACTTCAGTTAAATAAAGCAAATTATTCTGATACCGAGGCACCGTTTTTGGATTTACATCTATCTATTGTTGATGGATTTCTTTCGTGCAAAATTTATGATAAACGCGATGACTTTGATTTTGAGATTGTAAATTTTCCTTTTTTGGATGGTGATGTTCCTCGTGTGCCATCCTATGGCGTTTATATTTCGCAATTAATTCGATTTGGTAGAGTGTGTAGTCATGTAACTGACTTCAACACTCATAATAAATTATTAACGGCTAAACTCCTTAATCAGGGTTATCGGTACCATAAACTACGCAAAGCCTTTTAAAAATTTTATAGACGCCATTCGGATTTAATTTCAAAATTCAATATTGGACTTAAATCTCTTCTGCAACAAGGTCTATCGGAACCCGAATTTTATGGTGACTTAGTATATAAATTCAGAAAAATATATAACCGCAATGACTTCAGCACCCAATTTCGTAAAATCATTTTTCGATATAAAAAGATTGGGTACAACATGGATGTTATACGACAGACTGCATGCATGGTAGTTAACCCAATCACGGTTGGCAGCTTTGCTTCCCTCTCTAATTGCACGCCGGTGGGTCAGGCCTCAGATTCTATGTCGGCTCCAACGTAAAGGCTTATTGAGAATTAGAGAGATCTAATTCAAAGTAATGTTGGTTGGTGCCTGATGCTCTGTCTCTGGTCTGGCCCATCGGAGTCTAACTGTTGGTTTTCTTTTGCTCCAGCATTTCAGTGGTTTCTTGCTGTCGAGTCCTCACCGTTGTCTCAGCTCTGTGGTTCTTTGATCTTTTGTGTTCACGGAGATGTTGCACTGATGAGTTAGGACGCCTTCATGCGGACTGAACAAATTATTTGTCTAAATGGCGACGGAAGTAAGGGCGAGGATTGTGGCCGCGTAAAATCGATTTAAGCCCCCCGAGTGGAAATCATTCCACTGACCGTTCCAAGGCGGTTCTTCTGTGGCGGTTTATTTATGGTGTTGTTTGTTACTTACTGTGTGTATCACTTGTGTCTTTTTATTTTGGATGGCCATATGGCCATTTTGTGGGAAAGTAACTGTCCTTATGGCCTTCCTTTGTTTAGGTTTCCATTATGGTCTGGTCGCTTAATGTTTGTGTTTCTTTCCCTTTGGTGTCTTTGATGGGTGGAGTAACTTAATTGTATCGATTCCTGATCTTTGTTTTACTTCTAATTTGCATATCAGGGCTGTTTTGTTTGTGCCGTGTGGCGGCTGTAAAAAGTCTCCCTGTACATACATTTAATGCTCTTATTTTTCCAATCCTCGGGGATTGCTTATGCAATTGCTTTTCACTGTTCCATCAATTGACATCCTTTAGATACTTGTTGAAGGTCATTATTAAACCGATGTTCGTTCCTCGTTGTATAACAACTGCTTGTTTGACATCCCTGAACTTTAAGTAGACTTAGATGTTTTGTGGGCTTTTGTTGTACCTTCCTTCTATTAGAAGGAATTATCTTCAGTAATTTCATATGCTGTTTTACATAATGACCGGTATGAAGATCGCTTTAGTTTTGACGCTATCAAAACCTTCTTAACCCACATGAGTATCACAAATACATTTAAAATATCAATATCACCCCTTAGGCTACACTCTGCTTCTTCTGTACGGATTCCCCATTCTCTTAAGAACTTTAATACTATGTTGCCTTCGGTATTGGTTAGACCCTTGAATTTGTCTTCTGTAACTTCAGTTAATCTCAATGGAGCAGGCAATACCAATGTTTTTGGGAGTAGTCTTCGTATAAGACTATCTCCTCTCAAATCCCCCATCCTTCGAAAATATACTAATCCGTGGAAAAGAAGTGGAATGTATCCTAGTATTTCTAAGTGCAATGCCAAGAGGTGCAGATGTTGTTCGCATTTAAGCACTGCGTCTACCGTTACTTCATCTGTAAACGGTAGACGCTTCTCTGTAGTTAACATGTCTGATTTGACATGACAGTCTACAGATTTAATTTATGTAATTACATGACGTGCTGCAAACTGTAATATGCAGTATGTCGGTCAAACTAACCGCATGCTTAAAACTAGATTGAACGAGCATTATCGTAGAATGAGTAAGCCTAAGAAAACTGACACTTTCTTGTACCGTCACTTTCGACGTACAGGTCATTCTGTAAATAACATTGTTATTCAACCAGTGGAAAAAATTTATTACAATACAAATTCTACATCTAGATTCATAATAATCAAAAGACATGAAGCTGAACTGAAATGGATTAAATTTTTACAGACCCCTTTTCCACTGGGATTTAATGACAACATTTATCATGAGGGTAATATTTCCAGAATGCTGGACTTTGATATTTTCTCGCTCCTGGAATGTCGAAAACGCAGAACTTGATCTCACGGCACCAGGCAAAAATGGTAACTTTAAACGTAAATCACGTGCGTTTAAAAGAAACAATACTAGACTAAAGTGACTGTCAATTATATTATTAAACCATGGACGCCACTCTATGCTTTCATTTTTAAGTTCATTACCCATTTCTGTTTTACGTCTTCTGGACACCGAGGCGAATAAATTCTATGATAGTTCTCATCAGTTATATGATGCGGCTCTCTTAACTAGAGGCTATACTCAGCATACTGTCCGACCTTACATTGATTCTGAAATTTATCATAAACGCCATTTCTTCAAAATATCCTTCATTAATAAGGGTATGGATTTTATAGATTTGCCCAGTATCTTCCGTGAGAGATCGGTGCTTTCTTCCATTCCTGCTTATTTTCAAAATACTTAAACACCTTTAATTTGCTATAAATATAACAAACCTGTTCGATCTATAATTTTTAATTTCAATAAACTTGTTTCAGATCTTGATATTGATACTAATACTCCTGATTCATGTGATTGTAAAAACTCAAAGTATTGCTATCCTGCTGCTGGTCATGTAATTACTGGCAATTTGAAAATTATTCCTGGTTCTAGGATAAGGAATATAATTTCTAAAGGACCGAAATATCGGTTTCCTTCTAAAATTGATTTCAGTAAATGTAGAGATGAAATCGCTACTTCCTTTAATGAATTCGGTAATTGATGGTGTAAGCGAGAGTATGTTGAGCATAAAGCCCTTAAGGACTGGAAACTTAACATTTTAAAACTAGTGAATAAACGCATTTCTTTCTATTCTCAAAATACTAACTTATTACCTCCTAAGCCCAAGGCGTCTTTACGTCATCTTAAACTTGGTATTCAAGAATTTCATAAGATGTTTGTTTTGGCCCCTGCAGACAAGGCCGCTAACAACGTCATCGTTGTGTGACGGATCCACTATGTTTACACGCTTAAGCAGGAGCTTGGTGGTACTAAGGCCTATGAACTTCAGCCTTTACCTGAACAGAGAGATATAGTAGACAAACATGTTTGTCTTCAGCCACCAAGTTTGCTGTGTGTGTTAACGAAGGCCAAGACAAGCTTCCTACGCTATACTGGTTACCAAAACTTCATAAAAGACCTTACAAAGCACGATTTATTGCAAATTTTAGCTCTTGCACTACCACTGAACTTTCTAAATTGTTAACTTCCTGTCTTACTTCTATTAAAACGCATGTGATTAAATATTGTGATAAAGTCTTTGATAGATCAGGAAGAAATCTGTTTTGGTCTATAAAAAATTCGAATGAGGTTTTAAATAAATTGAAACCCAGCCTTTTTCGTGCTTCAAGTCTGTTTACTTACGATTTTTCCACTCTTTACACTACACTTCCTCATAATCTTATAAAAGAAAAACTTAATGATTTAATTGCACGTGCTTTTCACAGAGAGGATTCTCTCTATCTTGCATGTAATGTCAGAAATGCATTTTTCACTTCTAAAGAGCATAAGAATTATACACTTTGGTCATGTCAGAAAGTGTGTGATGCCCTCACCTTCCTACTTGACAATATTTATATTAGATTCGGTACTAAGTTATTTAGACAAATTGTGGGTATTCCGATGGGTACGAATTGCGCACCTCTTGTGGCTGATCTGTTCTTGTATTGTTATGAAAGAGACTTCATATTGTCGCTTTCCATTGATAACCAATCTGAAATTATTGAAGCTTTTAGCTCCACTTCTAGATATTTAGATGATTTATTAAATATTGATAATACCTTTTTCGATGGTTTGATCAGTCAGATTTACCCCCCCCCCCCCAGAACTTCAGTTAAATAAAGCAAATTCTTCTGATACCGAGGCCCGTTTTTGGATTAACATCAATCTATTGTAGATGGATTTGTTTCGTGAAAAATTTATAATAAACGCGATGACTTTGATTTTGAGATTGTAAATTTTCCTTTTTTGGATGGTGATGTTCCTCGTGTGCCATCCTATGGCATTTATATTTCGAAATTAATTCGATTTGCTAGAGTGTGTAGTCATGTAACTGACTTCAACACTTGTAATAAATTATTAACGGCTAAACTCCTTAATCAGGGTTATCGGTACCATAAACTACGCAAAGCCTTTTCAAAATTTTATAGACGCCATTCTGATTTAATTTCAAAATTCAATATTGGACTTAAATCTCTTCTGCAACAAGGTCTATCGGAACCCGAATTTTATGGTGACTTAGTATATAAATTCAGAAAATATATAACCGCAATGACTTCAGCACCCAATTTCGTAAAATCATTCTTCGATATAAAAAGATTGGGTACAACATGGATGTTATACGACAGACTGCATGCATGGTAGTTAACCCAATCACGGTTGGCAGCTTTGCTATCCTCTTTAATTGCACGCCGGTGGGTCAGGCCTCAGATTCTATGACGGCTCCAACGTAAAGGCTTATTGAGAATTAGAGAAATCTAATTCAAGGTAATGTTGGTTGGTGCCTGATGCTCTGTCTCTGGTCGGGCCCATCGGAGTCTAACTGTTGGTTTTCTTTTGCTCCAGCATTTCAGTGGTTTCTTGTTGTCGAGTCCTCACCGTTGTCTCACCTCTGTGGTTCTTTGATCTTTTGTATTCACGGAGATGTTGCACTGATGAGTTAGGAGGCCTTCATGCGGACTGAACAAATTATTTGTCTAAATCGCGACGGAAGTAAGGGCGAGGATTGTGGCCGCGTAAAATCGATTTAAGCCCCCCAGTGGAAATCATTCCACTGACCGTTCCAAGGCGGTTCTTCTGTGGCGGTTTATTTATGGTGTTGTTTGTTACTTACTGTGTGTATCACTTGTGTCTTTTTTTTTTGGATGGCCATATGGCCATTTTGTGGGACAGTAACTGTCCTTATGGCCTTCCTTTTGTTAGGTTTCCATTATGGTCTGGTCGCTTAATGTTTGTGTTTCTTTCCCTTTGGTGTCTTTGATGGGTGAAGTAAGTTAATTGTATCGATTCCTGATCTTTGTTTTACCTCTACTTTGTCTATCATGAGGATCGATAGCAGAGAGCTTCCATTCTCTGCAATCTCGTTCTGTTAGCTTCTTCCAGGCCATCTTAGGCCTTCCAGGACCCCACTTTCCACCTACCTGTATGTCACAGGCAGTCTTGATTGCACCGTTAGAGCATTCTACATGTCCATAACAGCGAAGCCTTTCCTCTTTCAGGGTGAGGTCCTCAATGCCAAGACGCTCAAGTAACTCACTGGACCTGATGGTGACAGTGTTTTGTGGCTTGACATTGCAGATCTGTGGGATCATTTCCCTGTCATTCCGCTGTAGACGTTGGAGGTTTGGCTTTGTCAATGGCCATGTCTCCCTGGCATGGAGCATTGCACTCCGCGCACAAGAGCTATACATACGGCCACGTGTTATGAACTGGTAGCAATTCCTTGAATTTCTTCCAGGCTGTTTTCACACGTGATGTAGATGAAAGGTCGCAATCACCTGCTTCAGAGAGCATATCACCTAGGTAGCAAAAGGAAGCTACAACTTCCAGCTTGTCGGATCCGATTTGAACTTCCCTCTGTGGTCTGCCATCTAAGGGGCGTGCAGTTCCTTGGCACCGTGTACACTTTTAATCAGGGTCCTCTATCAGGCGCTTGAGCCCACTGCATTTCTTGTGCACCCAGAACTTGCAGCCATTACAAAGGGTACTGTTGCTGCCCACTCCAGTGTTGCATACAGCGCATGGGAACTGGCCTGTACTCTGCAAGAGGTCCAGACCTGTACCATAGATCATGATCTTTGTCTTTCCTGCATTCACACTCAGCCCTTTCGCCTCCATTGCGTCTTTCAAAGTTAAGAGCCTTCTGACACATCCCTCAAGGGATTCAGCTATGATTGCAAGGTCATCAGCATACAGGTCCTCCCAGGGGACTCCAGAGCGGAACTCGCGTGACAAGGCTTCAAGCACAATGATGAGAAGCAGTGGGCTGAGAATAGAGCCTTGATGTACACCCACCTTCACCTCGAATTATTCACTGTAACCATAACCAACGCGGACACGGCTCCGAGCATTAGCATACATCCCTTGGACCAGTTGCAAAATCCACTTGTCCACTCCAAGTTTTCTTAGTGCCCACCAGATGACTTTCCGAGACACTCGGTCAAATGCCTTCTCCAGGTCTACAAAAGCCATGTAGAGTCTCCTGTTGGCCGCCAGATACTTCTCTTGCAGCTGCCGTACAACAAAAATTGCGTCTGTTGTGCCTATTCCTGGGACGAAGCCAAACTGGAATCGTTGATGGACACTAACTGCCTAATTGGCCCTCCACAATCTTTCATGACCTGTTCTTTCAGCTTGAGACCACGATAGTTGCCCCGTTCCAATGTATCGCCCTTGCCTTTGTAGAGACAGACAATGAAACTGTGTTCCAAGTCAGAGGGTACCTTTCCATCACGGATAATTGCAGCTGAAAGGCCGCGGATCATCGAGGCGCCCGCATCACCTGCAGCTCTTATCATCTCCACCACTATGCAAGAGGGCCCGCTGCTTTGCCAGTGTTCATTTGAGAGATAGCCTTCTTAACCATATGAATAGTGATTGGGATGGGCGGTCCATCCACTGGTGGTTCATCAGACAGGTGGTCTGGGTCCCAGTCAAACTCAACATTGAGTAGCCTTTGCTAGTGTTCTAACCAGGCCCTCTGCTTTGAGTCTTCACTCATTGGCATCTCCCTTGCATCATTCTTTACTGGTTTGTCACCTACAACATCAGCATTCTCTCTTCTCATCTGGTTAGCAAGGCGGTATACTTCTAAGGTTTAGGGTCGATATTCTTGTAGATCTCCTTCTCAGCTTTTTGGCGAGCATGGTGCACTGCACGTCTGGCTATGCGTTTTGCCTCAAGATAAGATACACGGGTGCCCTTACAAGTCTTCCATTGCCTTTAAGGCTTGCCGCTTAGCTGCAATGACCTTATTAACATCCTCATTCCACCACCAGGTTTCCTTACGCTAGCAGTGGGGCCGAGTTGTGCCACACACCTCTTGAGTTGTCTTGAGCAGACCGGTCTTGATGCTGTTCCATATATCCTCAGTGGTACCATCAGTTACACCTGCTGAAGCACTTACATGCTGGGTGAAAACCTCCTGGAAATGATTTCTTGTCTAAGATTCTTTTAGCTTCCAAACTTTTGGTCAGGGGGTGAACTTATGTTTTGGTGGCACATCGATCCTCATGTCACATACAAGTAGCTGATGTTGCAGAGCTATTTCCTCGCCAGGGATCACTTTCACATCTGTGACAAGTTTGTGCATTGTCCTGTGGAAAAGGATGAAATCTATCTGCGTCGCTGCGCTTTCTGACTTGTATGTGATAAGATTACTGTCACGTTTCTTGAAACATGTGTTTCCAAGAAGCAGGTCAAATGTCAGGGCACACTCTAGAATCCTCTCACCCTCACCCACCATGCATCTCCTTGTATCCAGTGCCTGCACAGCCTACGTGGCCATTCCAATCTCCGCATGGGATCAGCAGCTCGGATCCTGGGATCCTGGCAGTCACAGCATGCAGTTGGTCAAAGAACAAGTCCGTGACTTCAGCACTTTAACCACTCTGTGGGGCATACACAGACAGAAGGGTAACTACGCACTGGCCGACTACAAGCTTCACCACGATAACAACAACTACCAGCAACTTTGATTTTTGAAGAGAAATAAGAAAAAGTTATCCTAATAATTGTTGTGTCTTTTTATTACGTGGAACCATGACTTCAAAAAAAATGCACTCTTGTTTGATGCTTAATGAGAAAGCACGAGTATAACATTTTATTGATTTTTTTTTGCAGTACACAATGACCGAAATAGCTCAACTTACTAGACAAGAAGCAAAAGAGGAGTGTCTAAGGGAAATAGAAAAGTAGGTACACAATGATATTAAACACACCATGGTTACAGGTGAGGAGTAGCAGCAGAAAAGAGACGATAATTATTTCTTGTACATGAGATAAGGAAATCCTGGACTTAACCCAGAGATAGAAATTCTTATCTTATTCAGGTTATTCTACCCAAGGTTTGGATAAAAATTGAGAAATTTCATAATATTTATGTTGATGTGCAATAGTGGGTCAGGCCTCAGATTCTATGACGTTTCCAGTGTAAAGGCTTATTGAGAATTAGAGAGATCTTATTCAAGATAATGTGTTGGCTGGTGCCTGATGCTCTATCTCTGGTCGGGCCAATCGGAGTCTAACTGTTGGTTTTCTTTTGCTCCAGCATTTCAGACGTTTCCTGCTGTCAAGTCCTGTATGTATAGTGATGTCAGTAACGTTGCTTTATTGTTGTAAAAATATGTTGGACACCGACAGTGGATGTGATTACATTATAAAAAATACTTTCTCAGAAATGAAAGGTATGCAAGAAAAATAATCTTACATGGGAGCCAGGCACATATAGATAAATCTGTCCTTCAGTCCGGCATCACTCAGTAAGCCGCTTGATGCTGGATGGTGACCTCAGGATGAACTATTTATCCATCAACTAAGACATTGAAAGTTTTGACAAAATTCATTACATAACATCCAAGATACCTCAATGAACAGAGGTATTCACAAAATCCATCATTTTGTCGAAGGTTGTAAAAAATAACTCTGCAATATATCCAATTTTCATGAGGTAGACATCCCTGTTGTGTGTCAATATGCAGTCACTTACCCCAACATGCACATAGCAACAAATAAAGTAAGTATTTTCTGATAATTATGTCTCTCCCGAAAAAAAATTTTTCGGAGAGACCTACCGGTATTGTTTTTGTTTGTATGTATGGGCAAATCGTGTCCAGTCAATAACTTTCTTATTTTCAGATGGATTTTAAAATTACTTGGCAGAAATATTAACAACCAGATGGTCAATAACTTTCTTATTTTCAGATGGATTTTAAAATTACTTGGCAGAAATATTAACAACTATGAGACGAAGTGTGGTGCACATGATGCAGGTCGGTACCTCAAAGGTCAAATTCAATTTTAGAGGTCAAAGGTCAAAAAAGGGGCCTTTTTCGTGTTTGGTCAATGACTTTCTTTAGATTGATTTGGAAATCACTTGGCAGAAATGTTAACCGCCATAAGACAATTTGTTGCGTGCATGACCCAGGTTGGTACCTCAAAAGTCAAGGTCATACTTAGAGGTCAAAGGTAAAAAAGGGGCCTTTTTTTGTCAATAACTTTTTGATTTTTGGATAGAATTTGAAATTACTTGGCAGAAATGTTAACTGTCATGAGACTATGTGTTGCATGCATGATTCAGTTTGGTACCTCAATGGTCAAGGTCATACATAGAGGTCAAAGGTAAAAAAGGGGCCTTTCTTTCATGTTTGGTCAATAACTTTCTTATTTTTAAATGGATTTGAAAGTGCTTGGCAGAAATGTTAAACACCATGAGGGGATATGTTGCGCGCATGACCCAGTTTGGTACCTGAAAGGTCAAGGTCATACATAGGGGTTAAAGGTCAAAAAAGTTTTTTTTTGTGTTCAGCCAATGACTTTCTTATTTATAGATGGATTTTGAAATTACTTGGCAGAAATGTTTACCACTATGAGACGATGTGTTGTGTGCATGAGCCTAGTTGGTACCAAAAATGTCAAGGTCATACTATGGAGTCCCGGTCGAGTCATGTAAGACGGGCCTCCGTGGCCTAATGGATAAGAGTGCTGACTCTTAGTCATTAGGTCTCTCACCCCCGTGGGTTCGAGCCTCGCTCGGGTCACGTGTGAGACGCCAAGTTCTACAACGGAAGGTCAGGTGGTTTTTCTCCGGGTACTCCGGTTTTTGCCCACCTATGATTAACGATCGGCTCGATATGAGTGAAATAATCTTGAAAGGGCCGTAAAACCCAAACCAAAAAAAAAAAGGTCATACTATGAGGTCAAAGGTCAAAAAGGGGCCTTTTTAGTGTTTAGTCAATAACTTTCATATTCCTGTGAAATTACTTGGCAGAAATGTTAACCATCATGAGACGATGTGCTGCACACTAGACCAAGGTCGGTACCTCCAAGGTCAAGGTCATACTAAGAGGTCAGAGGTAAAGAAAAAGTTTTTTTTGTGTCCAGTCCATAATTTTTTTTATTTCTGGATGGACTTTTTAAAGTAACCCTGCAGAAATGTTCACCATCATTTGACCATGAGTCATGTGCAAGACCAAGGTCCATACCTCCAATGTCAAGGTGATACCTAGAGGTCAAAGGTAAATAAAGGGACAGTAAATAACTTCTTATTCTTTGATGGATTATGAAATTACTTGGCAGAAATGTTAACCATCATGAGATGATATGTTGTACCTCAAAGGTCAAGGCCATACTTAGAGGTCAAAGGTAAAGAAAGGGTTTATTTGTGTACGGCCAATAACTTTTTTATTTCTCTATGAACTTTTTAAAGTTACTTTGCAGAAATGTTCATCTTCATTAGATGATGTGTTGCACACAAGACCCAGGTCGATACCTCCAATGTCAAGGTCATACTTAGTGGTCAAAAACGGGGGAGACATCTGTGTTTTTGTAGAAAAACAAATTCTAGTTATGTCTCCCCCGAAAATATTTTTTTCGGAGAGACATATTGTTTTCCCCCGGGCCTCTGTCTGTCTGTCCGTCTGTCACACATTCGTGTAAAATCTCTAAATCTTGAAAACCGTTAGAGCTATCGTCACGAAACTTCGTATAAATATTAATCAGCATTAGACGACATGCAGTGCGCAAGAACTATAACTCGCATTTATACTTTTTGAATTATCTCCCTTGGAAGTTTGTTGGTATGTATATATGTATGGGCAAATCGTGTCCAGTCAATAACCTTCTTATTTTCTGATTGATTTTAAAATTACTTGGCAGAAATATTAACAACCATAAGACGATGTGTGGTGCGCATGAGGCAGAACGGTACCTCAAAGGTCAAGGTCATACTTAGAGGTCAAATGTCAAAAAAGGGGCCTTTTTTCGTATTTGGTCAATAACTTTCTTATTTTGAGATGGATTTTAAAATTGCTTTGCTTAATTATTAACAACCATGAGACGATGTGTGGTGCGCATGAGGCAGGTCGGTACCTCAAAGGTCAAGGTCATACTTAGAGGTCAAAGTTAAAAAAGTGGCCTTTTTTTCGTATTTGGTCAATAACTTTCTTATTTTGTGATGGATTTTAAAATTACTTGGCATAATTATTAACAACCATGAGAGGATGTGTGGTGCGCATGAGGCAGGTCGGTACCTCAAAGGTCAAGGTCATACTTAGAGGTCAAAGGTCAAAAAAGGGGCCTTTTTCGTATTTGGTCAATAACTTCCTTATTTTGAGATGGATTTTAAAATTACTTGGCATATTTATTAACAATCATGGGATGATGTGTGGTGCGCATGAGGCAGGTCGGTACCTCAAAGGTCAAGGTCATACTTAGAATTCAAAGGTCAAAAAAGGGGCCTTTTTTCGTATTTGGTCAATAACTTTCTTATTTTTAGATGGATTTGAAATCACTTGGCAGAAATGTTAACCAAAATAAGGCTATGTGTTGCATGCATGACCCAGGTTGGTACCTCAAAGGTCAAGGTCATACTTAGAGGTCAAATGTAAAAAAGGGGCCTTTTTTCGGGTTTTGTCAATACTTGCTTATTTTTAGATAGAATTTGAAGTTACTTGGCAAACATGTCAACTATCATGAGACGATGTGTTGCATGCATGATTCAGTTTGATACCTAAAATGTCAAGGTCATACATAGAGGTCAAAGGTAAAAAAGGGGCCCTTTTTCTTGTTTGGTCAATAAATTTCTTATTTTTAGATGGATTTTGAAATTGCTAGGCAGAAATGTTAACCACCATGAGATGATGTGTCGCACGCATGACCTAGTTTGGTACCTGAAAAGTCAAGGTCATACATAGAGGTTGAAGGTAAAAAAGGGGCTTTTTTGTGTTCTGTCAATAACTTTCTTATTTTTAGATGGATTTTGAAATTACTTGGCAGAAATGTTAACCACCATGAGACGATGTGTTGTGTGCATGACCCAAGTTGATACCTCAAATGTCAAGGACAAAATGTCAAAGGACAAGAGGTCAAAGGACAAAAAGGGGCCTTTTTTTAGTGTTCAGTCAATAACTTTCTTCTTCCTGGATAGATTGTGAAATTACTTGGCAGAAATGTTAACCATCATGAGACGATGTGGTGCACACTAGACCCAGGTCGGTATCTCCAAGATCAATGTCATACTACGAGGTCAGAGGTAAAAAAAGTTTGTTTTTTTTTGTGTCCAGTCATTAACTTTTTTATTTCTGGATGGACTTTATAAAGTAACCATGCAGAAATGTTCACCGTCATTAGACCATGAGTCATGTGCAAGACCAAGGTCCATACCTCCAATGTCAAGGTCATACCTAGAGGTCAAAGGTAAAAAAAAGGACAGTCAATAACTTCCTTATTCTTTGATGGATTATGAAATTACTTGGCAGAAATGTTAACCATCATGAGATGATGTGTTGTACCTCAAAGGTCAAGGCCATACTTAGAGGTAAAAGTGCTTTTTTTTTGTTTACGACCAATAACTTTTTTTATTTTTCTATGAACATTTTTAAAGTTACTATGCAGAAATGTTCATCTTCATTAGATGATGTGTTGCACACAAGACCCAGCTCAATGCCTCCAATGTCAAGGTTATACTTAGCAGTCAAAAACGGGGAGCCATCTGTAATTTTGTAGAAAAACAAATTCTAGTTGAAGGCTAGTTTTCCTTTTTTCACCATTTTAACCTATGGTGTGTTTATTTGTTAGATCCGACTCTAAAGAATACCCACAACATAGGTTTTTATGGCGGACTACTAAAAGCTATCATCCAATTATCAAACAATGGGCCCTGAATCGATCACCTGAGAATTAGTGTCTCTAGTACATACTAGGCCCAAGGGCTATAATTTGAACAAACTTGGTAATGGTCCACTAGATGAAGCTTCATACCAAATATCAAAGGCCAGGGCCTTCTGGTTTCAGCCAAGAAGATTTTTAAAGGTTTTCCATATATAAGCCCATGAAAAAACCAAAGGGTCCCAGGGTGGGGGCATTTTTGCCCCCAGGGTTACATTTTGATCAATCTTGAAAGAGGTTCACTAGATGAAGCTTCACACCAAATATCAAAGATATGGGCCTTGCTGATTCAGAGAAGAAGATTTTTAAAGCTTTTCCATGTATAAGCCTATGTAAAACCAAAGGCTCCAGGGGTGGGGGCATTTTTGGCCCCAGGGCTATAATTTGAACAATCTTGGTAGAGGTCCACTAGGTGAAGCTTCATATCAAATAGCATAGACCAGGGTCTTGTGGTATCAGAGAAGAAGACTTTTAAATATTTTCCCTAATTAAGCCTATGAAAAACCAAAGGGTCCTGGGATGGGGGCATTTTTGGTCCTAGGGCTATAATTTGAACAATCTTGATAGAGGTCCAAACGATGAAGCTTCACACCAAATATCTAAGACCTTGGCCTTGCAGTTTCTGAGAAGAAGATTTTTTAAAGATTTCCCTATATAAGCCCATGTAAAACCAAAGGTCCCAGGGCGGGGGCATTTTGTCCCCAGGGCCATAGTTTGAACAATATTGGTAGTGGTCCATTAGATTAAGTTTCACACCAAATAGCAATGACCTGGGCCTTGCGGTTTCAGAGAAGAAAAGTTTCAAAGATTTCCCCTACATACGCTTAGGTAAAACCAAAGGCCCCCTGGGCGGGGTCATTTTTGGGCCTAGGGCTATAATTTGAACAATCTTGGTAGAGGTCCACTAGGTGAAGCTTCATACCAAATACCAAAGACCTTGGCCTTGTGGTTTCAGAGAAGAAAATTTTTAAAGGTTTTCCCTGTATAAGCCTTTGAAAAACCAAAGGGTCCCGGGGTGGGGGCAGTTTTGGCCCCAGGGCTTCAATTTGAACAATCTTGAAAGAGGTCTACTAGATGAAGCTTCACACCAAATATCAAAGATCTGGGCCTTGCGGTTTCAGAGAAAATTTTTAAAGATTTTCCCTATATAAGCCTTTGTAAAATCAAAGGCCCCCGGGGCGGGGGCATTTTTGGCCCCAAGGCTATAATTTGAACAATCTTAGTAGAGGTCCACCAAGTAAAGCTTCACACCAAATATTAAAGACCTGGGCCTTGTGGTTTCAGAGAAAGATTTTTTAAGATTTTCCCTATATAAGTAGAAGTAAAACAAAGATCAGGAATTGATACAATTAACTTACTCCACCCATAAAAGACACCAAAGGGAAAGAAATACAAACATTAAGCGACCAGACCATAATGGAAACCCAAACAAAGGAAGGCCATAAGCCTATGTAAAACCAAAGGCACCTGGGGCAGGGGCATTTTGGCCCCCAGGGCTTTAATTTGAACCATGTTGGTAGAGGTCCACTAGATGAAGCTCCATACCAAATATCAAAGACCTGGGGCAAGGGGTGTCAGAGGAGAAGATTTTTAAAGTTTTGGTTTAAAAAATATATTTTTAGCTCCTGTGACCTAGATGTGCAATTGAACAACTTTGAAAGGGGACCACCTAAGGATCATTCCTGTGAAGTTTGGTCAAAATCCGATCAGTGGTTTAGGAGGAGATGTCATTTGTAGAAAAAGTTTACGCACACACGCACGTACGACGGACCACGGACAAAAAGTGATCCCAAAAGCTCACCTCGTCACAACGTGACAGGTGAGATAATTTTTTCTGTTGCTATGCATGCAATACAGGTTCTTGCTAACTTTGGAAAGAAGGGTATCTGTATTCATTGATGCTGCCTTGATGTAATTCACTGAATAGTTCTTGACCTTTTAGTGGTATGGTTTACTGACATACTAGACTGTCTTGTGATGGAAAGGGAACTGTGATGTTGCTCATGGTTTTGAGGAAAAGTGATAAAAAACTGGCTTGCCAGTTTAAACATTTGGCTAGTGTATGTCCATTTTGAATACGTTTAAAAAAACATATTTTATTTCCAGTCTGAAGAAAGAAATCATGGCTCTGTCAACTTGATGAGTTCCTGTCGGAATGCCAGTCTCTTGTAGATCATTGCAGGATAGAAATGAGACCATGTACAAGGCACTGTATTCTTGGAGAGGATCATATGTTAGCATATTGAAAGACTTCAGTATGCTACCTGTAGCTACTTACTCAGTGCTTATGGGAAACAGATAAATGTGCTGTATGTTTTCAAAAGCAGTAAGATACATCATGGATAGTGACTGCAGTGGATATATGCTTGGCTAGACATCTTTTAAAGCATGCCAGTCTCTTGTGGATTATTCAAGGAAAGACATTAGACAATGTGCAAGGCACTGTATTCTTGGAGAGGATCATATGGGCCCCGTCAAGCGATTTTGGTACTTATCGCCTATGCGAGCAGCGAAGGTTCAGGCGAGCCTGCGCATCTGTGCAGTCTCACCAGAACCTTCGCTGCTCGCTCATACAAGCAGTGAATTAAGAGGAACCTTCAGACAGAAAGCCATATCCCTGGCCCCTCTGTATGGCTAGGCATGCGCAGTTAACATTTGTCATGGCGGAATGCTCAAAGACCCAAATTCGCTTGGCGGGGATCATATGTTAGCATATTGAGAGATATCAGTATGCTACCTGTAGCTACGTACTCAGTGCTTATGAGAAACAGATAAGTCAGAGCAGACAATTGTGCTGTTTGTTTTCAAAAGCTGACACATCATGGATAGTGGCTGCCGTGGATATATGCTTGGCTTGACATGTTTTAAAATATCAGTGGAACTCAGTTCAGGGAAAGTGCCATATCATTCTCTGAAACTATAAAGTCTTTCCAAAACATAGTACAGGATAATTAACCCATTTTGTACCAGAAACCCACAAACGGGTAATTGGCAAACAGTGCAGGCCTAGATCAGATGCTGCAGACTGTGGCATCTGATCAGGGCCTTCACTGTTTGCAGAAAGGTCAGCCATTCTCCAAATAAATTCTGAAAAAAAAAACACAACCTTTCACCCCTAAATCTTACCTGCTATATATAAGGAGGAAGATTCCATTTGGTACAAAAAGGGTTAAAAGACAGTTGTCTTGTCAGAAGCTTATATTTTGGGTACTTGTTAGAATAGTCTTCAGCATTTGAATCTGTTAGCCCGTATGATGGCAATCACAACAGTTAGTTTATACTAATTTATTTTAGTTCGATTGCGATGAAAGCTTCAAGCTTATTGAATCGCTCTCGAACACACATTCCGGATGTTTTCACAAGGGCAAGAGAGAGGCAATGGCTTTTACACCACTGCTACCCATTTACACCTGGGTGGTGTGGAGCAGTGTCATTACGTGTCTTGCCCAAGGACACACCTCGATACCGGTGGTCAGTTCGAACACACAACCTCTCGATCATAAATGGAACGTGTTAACCATTGCGCTATCGAGGCTGACAGTTGTCTGTTTAGTTGTCTGCTGGTAACTGTAAAAGTTATTGTTGCAAACAGTGTGGACCCAGATCAGACTGCTCCTTTAAGAGCAACCGGATCAGGGATTACACTGTTTGCCTGTATGCAAAATATGTTTGAAAAGTTTGCAAGAAGATTCTGCAGACGGCATTCCTTATTCCTGTTGTTTCTAGGCTTTATGCGAATAATCCTTAACAGGAAGGTAAATAGCATCATAAAAACATGCCTATATAATCTTGACCCGCTTGGACCCCACTTTTATATAGTAGAACTGGGGTTTACAGGGATAAACCTTATTTTTCTGTTTTCTGCTGTAAAATATAGATTGTGAGTACTCTTTAGAACCGCCTCGATGAGGCGGTTCTAACGAGTACCCACAATCTATATTTTGAGCAGAAATAAGAAAAATATCGCAATCTTTCAGCTTAAAATTTTCATTTTTTCGGCGGAAGTGTTTCCAATGCATTTGTATAGGAGTGTTTTCATAATGATATATAGTCCATGATGAGATGGCTCATCTGCATTTACGATGTTTGCATAGGTTTCAGATTGAAAGGACAAAAGAAAAGAAAATATAACTCAGAGAAAATTTCGCCATTTGAATATGGTCACCATTAAGACAAAATCTTCCTTAATAGCTCCAAATGATCTAGCCAGGAGTCCAAAAAGTGCAGATGGAATGGCAAATAGTGTAGTTCCTGATCAGACTGCTCTTAAGTCTGATCTGGGTCTGCACTGTTTGCCAAGGCTTGTCTGTCACAATATTTAGAATCAATACGGTGCTTCCATATAGGTTATTGTTGTTGATGGTATATTCACTAACCTAAAGAGTGATCAGTCATTAGGACCACAGACAGAGGCTATTTTGCTGCTGCGCTAATTGACTTACTACTGACAAGATTAGATGGTGCTAATGTTTTCTGTCAAGAAATATACTACCATTATGTGTTCGATAAATATGTGTTCATGATTTTGTGTTCATTCTCTGATTGTTATTGCAATGTTTCATCATAACAAATGTTTTGAAATAACTAAGTCCCAGATAAGAAGGGGTATCCAAGTATTATTTTTCTTATTACTGCACGAAAACATTTGTTGTAGCTACTCATTAGAAGTGCCTTGGTAAGGCGCTTCTAATGAGTACCACAACATACATTTGCCAGCCTCCATAGCTCAGTCAGGAACACATCTGGTTGGTGATCAGAAGGAGGCAGGTTTGAAACCTGCTGGGGTCGGCAACATTCTTTCATGAAGATTGGTCATGAAATCTTCTCTTTAGTCATTCTCCCCATTCTGCTGATGCAAGAAGTGCAGTTGTCAGTTTCTGGTGAAAGAATGTGCCCTATACTGGCTAACCACTTGCGTATAAGCCTGCCTAGGTAAAGTGTGGATAGGTAAACTGACAGGCTTAATATAACATAGTGTTGACTGGGCTGTTAACTCCAAAACAAACAAGCAAACAAGCAAAACAACATAATTATGGTTTGTGCAGAAATAAGGAAAATATTACTTTTTGGATAGAAAAAGCATCTTGAGCTATGGAACTATAACTCGATTTACAGATGGAACCCAAAAATTGATAGATTATATTATATAGAGAAAAATGATCATACAATGGTCTTTTTTTCTATATAATTTTTGGTTTGGTTATAACACTGTTGTTTAACAAACATGGTTTCAGCCTTGGATCCCATCAGTTAAGTTATAAAAAGGTTGTGTTTTTAGCTCACCACTCACATAGTGTCAAGATGAGCTTTTGTGATCTTTTTAGCTCACCTGAGCACAAAGTGCTCAAGGTGAGCTTTTGGGATCAGTCTTTGTCTGTCGTCCGTGCGTGCGTGCGTGCGTCCGTCGTCAACTTTTGCTTTAAACAACTTCTCCTCCAAAACTGCTGGACAGATTTTGATCTAATTTCACAGGAATGCTCCTTGGGTGATCCTCTACCAAAATTGCTCAAACTGTTCCGCTTGGGTGAACAAGATGGCCGCCAGAGCTAAAAATAGAAAATTCTTTAAACGACTTCTCCTGCTTAACAAGTGGATGGATTTTGAAATTGTTTCACAGGAATGTTCCTTGGATATCCCTCTATCAAAATTGCTCAAACCGTTCAGCTCGGGTGAACAAAATGGCCGCCAGAGCTAAAAATAGAAAAACCTTTAAACAACTTCTTCTCCTTAACCAGTGGATGGATTTTGAAATTATTGCACAGGAAGGTTTCTTGGGTGCCCCTCTACTAAAATTGCTCAAACCATTCCGCTTGGGTGAACAAAATGGCCACCAGAGCTAAAAATAGAAAAACCTTTAAAGGACTTCTTCTCCTTAACCAGTGGATGGATTTCGAAATTATGTGACAGGAATGTTCCTTCGGTGACCCTCTACCAAAATTGCCCAAACCGTTCCGCTCGGGTGAACAAAATGGCCACCAGAGCTAAAAATAGAAAAAGCTTTAAACGACTTTTTCTCCTTAACCAGTGGATGGATTTTAAAATTATTTCAATGGAAGGTTCCTTGGGGGATCCTCTACCAAAATTGCTCAAACTGTTCAGTTTTAAACCCCATTGGTTTCATTGGGCAGCAGGGCTTGAGATGTCATTTCATCAAAAATGACTTCTACTTCTCAAAATGACTTCTACTCCTAAATAGGCAGACTGATTTTGAATTAATTTTACAGAAATGGTCTTTGGGTCCAACCAAAATTGCTCAAACCCTTCACTCCACCATATATTACCCACAATTCCATTTGTACAATAGGATCAGGTGAGCGATCCAGGGCCATCATGGCCCTCTTGTTTTGTGTGTCGTCCATCCTTGCATGCGTCCGTGCGTAAACAATTTCTTCAAAAGACATCTCCTCCTAAACCACTGATCGGACTTTGACCAAACTTCACAGGAATGATCCTTTGGTGGTCCCCTTTCACTGCTGCTCAAATGGTTCCGGTCTGCTGCAAACCAAGGTCACAGGAGCCAAAAATAGATTTCTTTTTATGAAAACTTAAAAAATCTTCTCCTCTGAAACCACAAGGTTCAGGTCTTTGATATTTTGCGTGTAGCTTCATCTAGTGGACCTCTAACAAGATTATTCAAATTATAGCTCTGGGGCCAAAAATACCCCCACTCAGGGGCCCTTTGGTTTTCCATAGACTTACATAAGGAAAGCCTTTAAAAAACCTTGTCTGAAACCAGAAGGCTCAGGTGTTTGACATTTGGTATGAAGCTTTGTCTTATGGACCTCTATCAAGATTGTTCAAATTATACTCCTGGTCCAAAAATGCCCTTGCCCCAGGGCCCTTTAGTTTTACATAAACTTACATGGGAAAAAAGCCTTTAAAATCTTCTTACCTGAAACCAGAAGGCCCCGGGGCCCTTTGGTTTTACATTACATTGGTTTAAAAATCTTCCTTCTTGTTTGAAACCAGAAGGTTCAGATCTTTGATATTTGGTATGAAAGTGGCCTTATGGACATTTATCAAGATTTCAAATAATAGCCCAGGGGCTAAAAATGACGCCACCCCGGGGCCCTTTGGTTTTTCCATTGACTTATATACGGAACATTCTTAAAAAATCTCCTCTGAAACTGCAAGGCCCAGGTTTTTGATGTTTGAAGTGTAGCTTCATCTAGTGGCCCTCTACCAAGATTGTTACAATTATAGCGCTGGGGCAAAAAATGCCCCCGCTCTGGGCCCTTTGGTTTGGTATAGAGCCTCATCTTATGAGCCTTATTGGAGTCTAACTGTTGGTTTTCTTTTGCTCCAGCATTTCAGTGGTTTCTTACTGTAGAGTCCTCACCATTGTTTCATCTCTGTGGTTGTTTGATTATTTGTGTTCACGGAGATGTTGCACTGATGAGTTAGGAGGCCTTCATGCGGACTAAACAAATTATTTGTCTAAATCGTGATGGAAATAAGGGTGAGGATTGTGGCCATGTAAAATCGATTTAAGCCCCCCAGTGGAATTGGTTTCCACTGACCGTTCCAAGGTGGTTCTTCTGCCGCGATTAATTTTTGTTATGGTTTGTCTTTAGGTGTTTGTGTCTCTTGTGTTATTTTATTTTGGATAGCCTATGGCCATTTTGAGGGAAAGTAACTGTCCTTTTGGCTTTCCGCTGTTGGTGTTTCCATTAGGTCTGTTGATGCATGTTTTTGTTTCTTTCCCTTTGGTGTCTCTGATGGGAGCTATGGGTTGATTATATCAATTCCTGATCATTGCCTCTACTTCTGTTTTATCAAGATTGTTCAAATTATAGCTTTGAGGCCAAAAATTCCATTGCCCGAGGGCCCTTTAGTTTTACATAGACTTACATAGGAAAAACCTTTAAAAATCTTCTTATCTGAAACAAGAAGGCTCAGGTGTTTGATATTTGGTATGATGCTTCTTCTTATGGACCTCCATCAAGATTGTTAAAATTAATGCCCTGGAGCCAAAACTGCCCCCGCCCTGGGGCCCTTTTGTTTCAAATTGACTTAGATAGGAAACATCTTAAAAAAGCTTCTTCTCTGAAACTTCAAGGCCCAGGTCTTTTATATTTGGTGTGTAGCTTCATCTAGTGGACTTCTACTTATAGCTTTTGTGCCAAAATGCCCCGCCCTGTGTCCGTTTGGTTTTACATTGTCTTATATAGGAAAAATCTTTTAAAAAATCTTCTCCAAAACCGCAAGGCCCAGGTCTTTGATATTTGGTGTGAAGCTTCATCTAGTGGACCTTTATCAAGGTTATTACAATTATAGCCCTGGGACCAAAAATGCCCCCGACCCAGGGCCCACTGATTTTACATAGACTTACATATGAAAAATCTTCAAAAATCTTCTTGTCTGAGACAAGAAGGCTCAGATGTTTGATATTTTGTATGAAGCTTTGTCTTGTGGACCTCTATCAAGATTGTTCAAATTATAGCCCTGAGGCCAAAAATGCCCCTGCCCCTGGGCCCTTTGGTTTTACATCGACTTACATTTGGAAAATCTTCTTTGAAACCACAAGGCCCAGGTTTTTTATTTTTTGCTTGAAGCTTCATGTGGATGACCTCTACCAAGATTATTCAAATCATAAACCTGGGGACAAAAATAGCTTCACCCTAAGGCCCACCAGTTTTAAATAGACGTACATAGGGAAAATCTTTAAATAACTTCTTGCCTGAAACCAGAAGTCCCAAGTCTTTGATATTTGGAATGAAGCTTCCTCTGGCTGCTCTACCGAGATCATTCAAATCATAACCCCATGGGGTCAAAAATTGACCTACCCAGGAGCTCATTGGTTTTATATTGGGTTAAGGCTGAGTCAGTTCATCTCTGTCTGGTGCACAAGGACCTCACCCTCAATGTCCACAAGATGCCTAGACAGTGACATACAAGTCAGCTCTGAATTGTCAAAGGGAACCACCCCTCCCTTTGTGACCATGTGACATTATTAGTTAGACTGAGCAGCTTCATCTCCTTCTGTTGCACTAGGACCTGACTCTCAATGTCCAGAATGTTTCCAGAGAGTGGCATACAAGTACGCTCTGTATTGTCAAACTCATATTTCTGGCATCTATCTGTACAGTAAGGAGAAGGTGAGCGATACAGGGCCATTATGGACCTATTGGTTTTTTCATGTCTTAATATTAGTCACTAAGTTATTATGCCACCCACTTCGAAGAAGTTGAGGTTCCATATTGGTTTGGGCCTGTCTGCCAATCCGTCCATTTAAGTGGCTAAATTGACCTGTTATGTGGCTAATTGTTTTATGGGACTAGCCTGGTTAAAAAAATTTTAGACACAAAAGTCTGTAGAAGCCCGGGATTGATCCTGCGATACCTGGTTTACAAGGCGAATAGCATAAGCACTACACCATGGAGGTTTCTAAAGGTTTGTTTGTTGTTTTTTTTTCTTTTATTTTGGGTTTTGCTCCTTTTCAATATTGTTTCACTTGTATAGGGTCAGATCTTAATCAGAGGTGAGCAAAAACCTGTGTACCCGGGGAAAATAGTCTTATTTTAAACCTTGTTTCATCTCTGTAGTTTTTTGATTTGTATGCTCTCGGAGATGTTACACTGTTAGTAAGCCTTTATGTGGACTAAACAAAATTAGTGTATACAGCGACAGAGGTAAGGGCGAGGATTATGGCCATATAAAATCGATTTCAGCGGACAGTTACTTTCCCACAAAATGGCCAGTTGGCTATACAAAACAAAATAGTATAAGCAATACACACACTCAAAGACAAACCATACCAAAAATAAACCGCAACAGAAAAACTGCCTTGAAACAGGCAGTGAAACGAATTCTTCTGCGGGGTGCTTAGATTGATTTTACTTGGCCATAATCCTCGCCATTACTTCTGTCGCAATTAAAAAATAGCCATCGGAAGAGATGGCAAATCCCCCGACCAAAAGCCAATATGGCCATCGGAAGATTGTTCACCAATAGAAAGTGCACCAGTATTAACCAGCAATATATCACAAAAGTTTTGCAGTTATGGCCATCACAAGATTATACTGTCAGGGGAGATAACTAAACAAGAGGCCCATGGGCCACTATGCTCACCAGAGCTCGGACAGGTACTGCCCACTGGCAGCCATGTACGGTTTTAATTTATTGATCATAAAGTCTCCCAAACGAACCCTTATTTCCAAATGAGCACCCATGTGGACTCTGTATCTGAAATTTTAGGCCTTTTATGAAGTGGAGGGGTGGAGCATGGACCCAAAAGAGCCCAGGTTGGTATCACTGAATGTGTCTTATCATAAGGAACAAGAATATATATGGTTTAGGGGTGTGGATGTGTACAGTTCCTGAGATATAGGGCCTTTTAAGCTGTGGAGGGGTTGGAGCATGGCCCTGGCAGACCCCAGGAAATCCAAGATTGTTGTCCTTGAATGTATCTTATCATTAAGGACCAAGAAAATATATTGTTTAGGAGTTAGGATCTGAACTGTTTCTGAGATATGAGGCCCTCTTATGAAGTGAAAAGGAGAGGAATGGCCCCTGTGTACCTCCAAATTGGTGAGACTGAATGTGTGTAATCACAAGGAACAAGAATATATATCATTATGAGGTGGGGATCTTACTGGTGTCTGATATATAGGGCCTTTTATGAAGTGGAGGGGTGGGCCATGGCATCACACATTGCCCAAGCACAGAGAGACCCCAGGTTGATGTGACTGAATGAGTCTTATCATAAGGAATACAAATATACATGCATAAGGGGTGGGGGTCTGAGCAGTTTCTGAGATATATGACATTTTATAAAATGGAGGGGTGGGGCATGGCCCTGGCGCACCCCAGGAGACCCCTAGGTTGGAATCACTGAATGCGTCTTATCATAAGGAACAAGAATATGGTTTAGGGGTGGGGATCTAAACGGTTTCTGAGATATTGGTTCTTTTATGTAGTGGAGAGGGTTTGGCCTTGCCTGGGTACATCCCAGGGGACACCCAGTTTGGTGTCACTGAATGCGTCTTATCATAAGAAACAAGAAAATATATGGTTCTGAATCATCTCTGAGATATATCGCCTTTTATGAAGTGGAGGTGTGGGGCATGGCCCCAGCGCACCCTTGACCCCTAGGTTGGTATCACTGAATGCGTCTTATCATATAAAGGAACAAGAATATATATGGCTTAGGGGTGGGGATCTAAACTGAGATATTCGGCCTTTTAAGAAGTGGAGGGGGTGGGGCATGGCCCGGGCACATCCCAGTGGACCATCAGGTTGGTGTGACTGAATGCGTCTTATCATAAGAAACAAGAATTTATACTGTTTTGGGGTGAGGATTTGAAAGGTTTCTGAGATATATCCCCTTTTATGAAGTGGAGGGGTGGGGTATGGCCCTGGTGCACCCCGGGAGACACCTAGGTTGGTATCACTGAATGTGTCTTATCATAAGAAACAAGAATATATATGGTTTAGGGGTGGGGATCTGAAAGGTTTCTGAGATATAGGGCCTTTTACGAAGTGGAGGGGTGGGGCATGGCCTGGGCACATCCCAGAGAACCCCCAGGTTGGTGTCACTGAATGTGTCTTATCATAAGAAAAAAGAATATTTGTACTTTAGGGGTGGGGATCCGAATGGTTTCTGAGATATATGGTGTTTAATGCACTTGAAGGGGTGGGGCATGGCCCCAGCACACCCTGGGGGCATCCCCAGTTTGGTATAAAAGCATGCGGCTAAAAGAAGTTCACTCAAGAAATAGTTCTATAACAGTTTTGCCAAAATATCTGCAATGACTTGGTAGTAAACGCCATTTTTCAATTTTCCCCATTATAAGTCTATGGAAACTCTAAGTTGCCATAGCAACCAAACTAATGAGCCGATTTTCATAAAAAAAAACACAATTTTTCAATCCCTTGGCCAAAGGATGCTACAGATAAAATTTGGCCCCAATCGGTCCAGTGGCTTCAGAGGAGATGTCGTTTGAAAGTGTTAAAGACGACGACGCAGACACAGATGACAACGACGGGCGATGTCAATCCTATAAGCTCCCCCGGAGCCTTCGGCTCTGGTGAGCTAAAAAAACCAGGGCACTCAGAATTGTGGTTCTTGCGCATGACATGCCTGCTAAAGCTCATGTATTTCTGTACAAAGAACCATCAATATGTCTCTAAGGGTATTGGAATTATATTGTGAACACAAGCTGGTCATACTGTTATATTGGAAGGGAAAATAACTCAAATACCACAGCACCAACAATTGTGGTTTTTGCACATGACACCCCTTCTGTACCTTGTATACAATTGCGCCAAGTTCCTTCAATATATATTTCTAAGGGTGTTGGAGTTATGGCCATCACAAGGTTATATTGTCAGGGAAGATAACTAAAAAATCCAGAGCATCCTGCGTTGTTATTCTTAAGCATGACACACCTGCTTAACCTCATGTACATCTGCATCAAGTACCACTAATATGTGTCAAAGGGTATTGGAAGTACGGTGATCACAAGGTGGTCATACTGTTGTATTGGAAAGGGAGATAATTAAAATATCATAACACCCAGAATTGTGGTTCTTAGGCACGAACGGCCATCTCAACCTTGTATACAATTGTGCCAAGTACCATCAATATATCTTGAAGGGTACTGGAGTTATGGCCATCACAAGGTTATATTGTCAGGGGAGATAACTCAAAAACCAGGGCACCCAGAGTTGTGGTTCTTGCATATGACACACCTGCTTAACCTCATGTACAACTGTACCAAGTACCATCAATATATCGCAAAGAGTATTGGAGATGTGGCCATCACAAGGTAGTTATTCTAT
The DNA here is from genome assembly GCA_963580285.1 of Lucinisca nassula. Lineage (NCBI taxonomy): Eukaryota > Metazoa > Mollusca > Bivalvia > Lucinida > Lucinidae > Lucinisca > Lucinisca nassula. The sequence continues at coordinate 116,666,559 of OY757017.1, read as the reverse complement.
ATTATTGGAAGGGGAGATAACTAAAAAAACACGGCACCCAGAGTTGTGGTTCTTGTGCATGACACACCGTCTCTGCCTTGTGAACAACTGTGCCAGGTATCATCAATATATCTTCAAGGGTATTGCAGTTATGGCCATCACAAGGTAGTCACTCTATTTTATTGGAAGGGGAGATAACTCAATAACTATGGCAACCAGAGTTGTGGTTCTTATGCACGACACGCTGTCTCAGCCTTGTGAACAACTGCCAGGTACCATCAATATATCGCAAAGGGTATTGGAATTCTGGCCATCACAAAGTAATCATTCTTTTTTATTAAAAGGGGAGATAAGTAAAAAGGCATGGCATCCAGAGTTCTGGTTCTTGCGAATGACACACCGTCTCAGCCTTGTGAACAATTGTGCCAAGAATCATCAATGAATGTCAAAGGGTATAGGAGATATGGCCGTCACAAGGTTGCGTCTACGGACGGATGTTCTCACGGATGTATACTTATGTGGCTATTTTTGGCAGGATTGATACTTAAGTGGCTACTTTTAGCCACAGAAAAGAAGTATTTAGGGTGTCTAACGGAATAAATCCCATAGACTTACATTGATTCTGTCCATTTTCATAACCACCTAACTATACATTTGTTGGTGCGGACTGACGGACGGACGGACGCAACGCTGATCGCTATATCCCCCGAACCTATTCGGTCGGGGATGAAAACTGTTTGTTCAGTCCGCATGAAGGCCTCCTTACTAAACAGTGCAACATCTCTGTGAACACAAAAAATCAAACAACCAGACAGATGAAAAAAGGGTGAGGACTCGACAGCAAGAAACCACTGAAATGCTGTCCAGAGCAAAAGAGAACCAACAGTTAGACTCCGATTGGCCGGACCAGAGATAGAGCTCAGGTGCTAACCAACATTATTGGTGCGCCTGCTATTAGCATGGCGCGGTATAGGCGCCCGGTTGTCCGTCCGTTCGTTTGTCCGTCCGTTTGTCAAGGCGTCAAGATTTGCGACCACCCTAGCGTTCGCCCTAATTGTCAAGTTTATTTCTCAAGAACTATAAGAGCTTCATTAATGACGTGGCACAAACTTGTTTCTGTGGATAGCAACTTAAATGCAAGCATCCATATTTGACCTTGGCCTACATTTCATGGTTCACTGACTTTGTAAAATATTGCGACCACCCTATTGTTCACCCTAATGGTCAAGTTTATTTCTCAAGAACTATAAGAGCTTTATTAATGATACTTGGTACAAACTTGTATCTTGGGATGGTTACTTAAATGCAAGCATCAATATTTGACCTTGAGCTATATTTCATGGTTCACTGACTAAATATTGCAACCACCCTAGCGTTCTCCATAATGGTCAAGTTTATTTCTCAACAACTATAAGAGCTTCATTAATGATATTTGGTGCAAACTTGAATCTGGGGATGGCAACTTAAATGCAAGCATCCATATTTGACCTTGACCTAAATTTCATGGTTCACTGACTTTGTAAAATATTGCGACCACCCTAGCGTTCACCCTAATGGTTAAGTTCATTTCTCAAAAATTATTAGAGCTTCATTAATGATACTTAGTACAAGCTTGCATTTGAGAATGGAATCTTTTGTGCAAGCATCTATGTTTGACCTTGACCTATATACCATGGTTCGATGACATTGCACCCCTACAGGCGCGACATAACCTTCGGCGGAATTCTTGTATGAAATTAGATACTCTCTAATTCTCAGTAATCCTTTACACTGGAACCGTCATAGAATCTGAGGCCTGACCCACCTGCGTGCAATTAAAGAAGGAAGCAAAGTTGCCAACCTTGATTGCGTTAATTACCATGTATGCAGTCTGTCGTATAACATTTATGTTGTACCATATCTTTTTATATCGAAGACTGATTTTACGAAATTGGGTGCTGAAGTCATTGCACTTATATATTTTTTGAATTTATATACTAAGTCACCATAAAATTCGGGTTCTGATAGACCTTGTTGAAGACGAGATTTAAGTCCAACATTGAATTTTGAAATTAAATCAGAATCACGTCTAAAAAAATTGAAAAGGCTTTGCTTCGAATCATGGCTCTGTCTTTTTTTTTTTTTTTTTTTTTTTTTGTTTCTAAAATTTTCCTTCAATCGAGAACAGCTGTTCGCGTCAACTTAACTTACGCCATTCACATGCACTATCGTGGAGTGATTAGTTTCAGTGACTGTAAGCACTTTCTTTTATATTATTATTAAATGCCATACAAATAAATAAAAATGCATCTTATCTCTTGCTTGTTTTATTGCCTTGCCATCCTGTCAAATTTTGTTTTCAAAACATCAGTAGTGCGTTGGAGACAGCCATTGTTTTGACTTACATATTTCAAAACCGGAAATTACAACTGACCAGTATCGGTGACCTATGAACTTTGCTTCATGGTATAGTAGCAGCAGGTAAGATTGACTAAGCGGAGCTATCGTTTGTACGCGGAACTATCGTTTGTACCTGCCTTTGAAATGGTCTATTAACAAAAAGGTGAACAAAGACACCCAGTTGTGTGAATAAAACTGTGACACTTGTGTGAATTGAACTGCAACACGAACAAAGCTGTGGCGTGTATGACCATTTTGTCGGCTTGCAGAAAGCATGTGAAAGGCACTCTACCGAATCTTCTGCTAGACTCAGCGATTCTGATTTTTTTTTTTTGGTTTGGGTTTTACGGCCCTTTCAAGATTATTTCACTCATATCGAGCCGATCGTTAATCAGAGGTGGGCGAAAACCGTAGTACCCGGAGAAAAACCACCTGACCTTCCGTTGCAGAACTTGGCGTCTCATATGTGACCCGAGCGAGGCTCGAACCACAGCGGTAAGAAACCTAATGATCAAAAGTCAGCGCTCTTAACCACTAGGCCACGGAGGCCCGTCGAATTTGACATACATTGACAGCACCTAAAAAGGTCCGCGTAGCCAATTTTATCTGCGACTACTTTACAGTAACTGTGCAAAAATTTGCATTGAAAATGTTGTGAGGGTTGAAACAACATTAGGCTTTCAGAGAATAAACTTCCAGATGGTATAACAGATATTCAAATTGAATATTATTTAACAGCATGCCAGATACATACGAATCTATCTACCATTTTACAACCCTTTGCTTGTAGCAATAAATGAGATGTACCCAGTGCTTTCATATGATAAGTAACACTGGGTTCTTTCTTTATGACTTAAGAAACAGTGTATTTGTTTGTCACCTCAGCAGATACTCGCCTTGTAAACCAGGGGTCGCAGGATCGATCCTGGGCTTCTCCAGACTTTCGGATGAGTCTTTAAACCGATGTCCCGTCTCCGTATGACCTTAGCGGTTGGTGGGACGTAAAACTCAAACACTCACTTGTCACCTCAGCTTTTTTGGGCTGTTTCCGAAAAAGAATGGAGCAATACTAAAACGAGGTATTTCACTTTTGAACTGAACAACAACGACAAAAATTAAGTACTGACATCGGTTTTGGGGCAGCAATTGTAGATAAAAGAAGGAAGCTGACTCTTAACGTCATGTGACTTGAAGAAGGAAAAGACAGAAAATGTTGTGATGGGGAAAATATTTTTAAATAAATAGACTATGGATGTTGGTAGGCACATCAGAACATATTAAAAATGTATTGAGAAAACAGCCAAAATATGCAAGGAAATATACATTTCTTTTTAACTCGCGTCTTTGAACAGAATTTTTTTCTATGTTGTTGACAGAAGTGACAGGAATTTATTTATACTGTGATGACTTCACAGAACTCTTAAATTCAAATGTGCGCCCGACTGATGATCGATCCCGCCGGACGCCGCCGTGTGGTAACATAATGCATTGACATGCGCGTACATGCCAAGTAATGATTGGTCCGTACTGTTCAAATCCTACACGCATGTAATTTCTTTATTAAGGAGTCTTTATGGCAGAGGCGACGAGCACTAGGTAGACGCGTAGTTGCGCCAGAACGCCACTATGTTTTTGATCTGAAATAATGAAAAATAATGTATACATCTCTAAACCCAATTTTACTAAATAAAAGTGAGTTTTAATGGGTCCAAATTATACAGGCGTGTTTTCGTCAGTCAGAAAACGTATAGAAAACGTATACTCTTAAGCAGTTAAAATCTAGCGCCTTTAAATGATGGATTATTAACTATTAAAACGTGGGAAGCCTTCTTTTTTTTTTTTTTTTTTTTTGGAAAAGAAACTATATCACATAACGTTGCTTTTACGTACATGTAGTAGATAGCAGCATGAATATTAGCATACCTGTAATAGCACATTGTTACTGGCGCGTCATGACATGACGCTGTCAGTAACAACTCTATGTTTCATATATAACATCACGAAAATACGATTTTATAATTTTGACCCCCTTCAGTGAACCCCACTTTTCTATAGTAAAACTATCGAGGCGGTTCTAACGAGTACCAACAATCTGTACTTTGAGCAAAAATAAGGCAAATGTCACAATTTTTTTTTATCTTGCTTTGTTTGTTTGAAATCGAGTTTTACGGCCCAGTCAACACTATTTAGGTCATTTTTGAGCCGGTCAGTTTACCAATCAACACTTTCCTGGGCAGGCTAATTTTTAAGCGGTTAACCAGTATAGTGCACATTCTTTTGCCAGAAACTGACAACTGCCCTTCTTGAATCAGCGGAAGGGAGAGAAATTTTTATCTTGAAATTTTCGTGTTTTTTTTTTTTTTTTTTTTTTTTCGGTAGTAAAGTTTACAATGCATTTGTGTAGGCGTGTTTTCGTAATGAATGAATTCTTTTGAACTGATTCGGCAATGTAATATGAGTTGAATGCAGTAATATGATAAAAAATCTTACAGTTGAGGTAATTTCATATGAAATCAGCACTCGTTTAAATTCTTTCATTTCAGGAGGCCTTCATGCGGACTGAACAAATACATCCCCCACCCCCACGACACACACACACGCCAGTGGAATTCGTGTCACTGACCGTTCCAAGGCGATTCTCGTTTGTTATGGCTTGTCTTTGTGTGTATCGTAATATTATTTCGTTTTGGAAAGCCAACTGGCCATTTTGTAGGGAAGTAACTGTCCTTTTGGCTTTCCGCTATTGATGTTTCCATTAGGGACTGTTTGTGTTTCTTTCCCTTTGGTGTCTCTGATGGGAGCTGTGGGTTAATTGTATCTATTCCTGATCATTGCCTTCACTTCTATTCTTTATAGTGCTGTTACAATACGCCAACTTCAATATTCCCCAAGTAACATCTTGTTACTGTACTGCGCAGTTATAAGAACAAAATATAATGTCATTATGTTATCCATGTGTGCTCAGACACTATATATAATTATATTGGCTCTTGAGCAGTCGCGGAAATAAAACGTTCCAGTATGGAGTCGAAGCTACGTGGACACAGAATACCATACAAAAATAAAAACCAACACAAAATGTGCAGCCTCCTCAGTCTTTCCAACCTTCAATCCTGTCTAACTTTGTTCTGTGTAGGCTAGTCTGGTTCAAGTTCTTTCATATGTGACATTTGATACGTTTTCCTTTGACGAATCTGTATAATGCCTATAAGTTTGATGAATGAGCAATTAAACAGTAGGTCAAGCAATATTTTCTGATTCATTAGTGTTAGTGGGTTTTTCAATTTGTTTTCTTATATAATAAGTTTTTCTTCGGTCTGAAGGGCAATCTGATTGCCATAAAACTGGGAGAGCTTGTAGAAATTCCAGCCAAATGGCATGTGCGGCATTTTTGTTGTGTGTGTGTGTGTTGTGTTTTATGTCGCCATCAACACTGTTCACGTCATTTTGGAGGCGATGCTTCTGATTTTGTGGACTTTAACCGGGCATTGAGAGGAAATGTCACCTCATTGCCTACCGCCCAAAGACAATAATAGTCCGCCTGTCAACTCTTACAATGGCTATTCTAAACCATATGCGATAAAGTTGTTGAGACCATCTCTGACTCTTTAACTGCCTGTTGTAGACAGCAAGAGAGGTCAGAGGGAGAAAGCTCCGTTGGTGACGCCTAAGCGCTGGCTTTGCACTTGCGCGTTTCTGTTCGGCCTCACTGATTCTATTTGCCTCGTCTTCACTGGCACCATTTCTGATGAGTCCTCGCCACTTCGCTCAGTACTGTGCATTTATTCAACTGTCATCGAAGTAAGAACAGCATCGGGTCACGAGCAAAGTGAGTGAATCCCGAAGGGAAGGGGTTTACATTGCTAGTGGCCCGATATTGTTCTTACTTCGATGAATTATAGGCTAAAATAAAAGAAGAAAATAATTGCACGCTGTTTTCTTATTGTCGCTTGCGGCATAAGGTCGCCATCGTCCAATCATATTGAACAAAACCATTGTTTATTTCGACGTCACATGACGTTCGCGTGAGTCAATGTATTCATTGAAGTACTTTTGACGGTATCGCAACATTATACACCCGAGTATCATAAATATATGAGCCCCGCAAAGCGAATTTGTGTCTTCGACCATTCCGTCATGACAAATTTTAACTGCTCATACCCAGCCATTCAGAGGGTCAGGGATATGGCTTTCTGTCGGAAGGTTCCTCCTGATTCACTGCTTGACGAAGGTTCTGGCGAGACTGCGCGGATGCGCAGGCTCGCCTGAACCCTCGCTGCTCGCATAGGTGATAAGTACCAAAATCGCTTGACGGGGCCCATATTTAAACTTACAATCTCCCCTTAGATTACATTATCAATCTTCTGTACGGATTTGCCATTTTATTAATAACTTAAGGAGAACTATGTTGCCGTCGGTATTGGTCAGCCGCTTCCGTTTATTTCAATGGAGCAGGCAATACTAATATGTTTAAAAGTACTCTTAGACTATCTCCTATAAAATCTCTTAACCTTCGAAAATATACAAATCCGTTTTAAAGAAGTGGAATGTATCCTAGTATTTATAAGTACAATGCTAAGAGTTGCAGGTGATGTTCGCATTTATGCACTGGGTCCTGTAAAAGTCAGTCGCTTTTCTGTAGTTAACATGTCCGATTTGAATTATAAGTCTACAAATTTGATATATATGATAACCCGACGGGCTGCAAACTGTGAAATGCAGTGCATCGGGCAAACTAATCGCATGTTAAAACAGGATTTAACAAACACTATCGCAGAAATAGTAAAACAGAAGTGAAAGCAATGATCAGGAATCGATGCAATTATCCCACAGCTTCCATCAGAGACACCAAAGGGAAAGAAGCACAAACCTGAAACAACTAGAACCTAACGGAGACATCAATAGCGGCGGAAAACCAAAAGGAGTTTCTCACAACTGGCTATCCAAAACAAAATGATATAAGCGATACGCACATTCAAAGACAAACCATATCAAAAATAAACCGCGAAAGAAGAACCGCACCGTAACGGTCAGCGAAACGAATTTCACTGGGGGGCCCAAACCGACCCCACGCGACCACAATACCCGCCTCCATTTCCGTCGCGATTTAGACAAATTATTTGTTCAGTCGGCATGAAGGCCACACAACTCTCAGTGCAACATCCCCTTGAATACAAAAATCAAACAACCACGGAGACGAAACAACGGCGAGGACTCGACAGCAAGAAACAACCGAAATGCTGGAGCAAAGAAAGACCAACAGTTAGAACTCGACGAGCTCGATCAGAAACAGAGCACCAGGCACCAACTAACGCCACACAAAATCAGAAACCCTCCAACTCCCAGCAAGCCCCCACGCCGGAATCGTCATAGAATCTGAGGCCCGACCCACCGGCGTTCAATTAGAGGGAAGCAAAGTTGCCAACCGCGACTGGCCAACTACCATGCAGGCAGTCTGCCGTATAACACCCATCTTGTACCCTATCCAATTTTATCGAAGAATTATTTCACGAAATTTGGCGCCGAAATCATTGCATTCACACACCTCTCCGAATTTATTCACCAAGTCACCACAGAATTCGGATTTCGACAGACCCCGCTGCAGAAGAGATTTAAGTCCAACACTGAACTTTGAAATTAAATCGGAATGCCGTCTATAAAATTTTAAAAAGGCTACATAAATGTTATACGACAGGCTACATGCATGGTAGTTAACCCAGTCACGTTTGACAACTTTGCTTCCCTCTTTAATTGCACGCCGTTGGGTCAGGCCTCAGATTCTATGACGGTTCCAGCGTAAAGGCTTATTGAGAATTAGAGAGATCTAATTCAAGGTAATGTTGGTTGGGGCCTGATGCTGTGTCTCTGGTCGGGCCTACCGGAGTCTTAACTGTTGGTTTTCTTTTGCTCCAACACTTCAGTGGTTTCTTGCTGTCGAGTCATCACCGTTGTTTCATCTCTGTGGTTGTTTGATTATTTGTGTTCACGGAAATGTTGCACTGATGAGTTAAGAATCATTCATGCGGACTGAACAAATTATTTGTCTAAATCGCGACGGAAGTAAGGGCGAGGATTGTGGCCACGTAAAATCGATTTAACCCCCCCCCCCCCCCCCCAGTGGAATTCGTTTCCGCTGACCGCTCCAAGGCGGTTCTTCTCTCGCGGTTTATTTTTGTTATGGTTTGCTTTGTGTGTTTGTGTCGCTTTTATTATTTAATTTTGGATTTCCTATTGGCTATTTTGTGGGAAAGTAACTTTTCTTTTGGCTTTCCGCTGTTGGTGTTTCCATTAGGGTCTGTTGTTTCATGTTTGTGTTTCTTTCCCTTTGGTGTCTCTGATGGGAGCTGTGGGTTGATTGTTTCGATTCCTGATCATTGCCTCCACCTCTATTTTGCGTAGTTAATGATTCTGATAACACTGACTAAGAAGTTTAGCAGTTAATAAATTATTACGAGTGTTTTTATTTCAATTAACTTAATTGTTTCAGATCTTGATATTGATATTAACACCACTGATACCTGAGATTGTAAAACCTCAGTGTGTTGCTTTCCTGCTGCTGGTCATATAATTTCTGGCAATTTAACACTTTTCCTGATTCTAGTATACGAAATATTATTTCCAAAGGACCGAAATATCGATTTTCTCCTAAAATTGATTTTAATAAGTATAGAGATGAAATCGCTGCTGCCTTGAATGAATTTGGTACTCAGTGGTGTTAACGAAAGTATGTTGAGCATAAAGCCCTAAAATAACGGAAACTTAGCATTATGAAATGAGTAAATAAAAGCATTTTGTCTACTCTGACAGTACTAATTTTACCTCACCAAGTATGTTTTGGCTCCAGCAGACAAGGTCGCCAACAACGTCGTCGTTGTTTGACGTCTTTACTATGTTAAAAACTTGGAGGCACTAAGGTCTATGAACTACAGCCTTTGGCTGTAGAGTGGGGTGGTCTTGATGACCACATTTGTCATTCAGCCACCAAGTGTGCTGTGTGTGTTACAGAAGGCCAAAACCAGCTTTCTGCGTTATATTGGTTACTTAAACTCGATAAAATACCATACAAAGCACGGTTTATTGCAAATTAAATCTCTTGTACCACCACTGAACTTTCCATATTGATAACTTCATGTCTTACTGCCATCAAAAAACAAGGGATTAAAAGGGAAAGTCAAAAGGACAGTTACTTTCCCACAAAATGGCCTATTGGCTATCGAGTTTTGGATATAAGCGATGCAAACACTCAAAGACGAACCATAGTCAAAAATAAATCGCGTCAGAAGCATTGCCTTTGAACGGTCAGTGACCAAATTTCACTGGGTGGGGGGGAGGGGGGGGGGGGGGGGCTTAAAAGGAGTTTACGCGGCCGCAGTCCGCGCCCTTCCGTCACCTACTTATGATTTTGCCACACTTTACACCACACTTCAAAAGAAAAACATAATGATTTAATTGAATGGGAATTCCATAGAGAAGATTCCCTCTATCTTGCATGTAATGTAAGAAATACTTTTTTGCTTCAAACGAGCATAAACGTTATACATTACGGTCATGTCAGAAAGTGTGTGAAACTCTCATCCTTCTACTTGACAATATTTACATACGATATGGTACTAAGGTATTAATTGTGGGTATTCCGATGCGCACGAACTGTGTATCCCCACTGCGGCTGATCTGTTGTTGTTTTGTTATGAAAGAGACTTCATGATGTCCCTTTATGAAAAAAAAAAAACAATCTGAAATCATTGAAGCCTTAACTTCGACTTCTAGATATTTGGATGCTTTATTAAATATTGACAAAACTTTTTTCGATGGTTTGACCTGTCAAATTTACCCTCCCGAACTTCAATTAAATAAAGCAAATTCTTCTGATGCCGAGGTCCCGTTTTCCCTTTCACATGTATCTATTGTAGATGGGTTTGTTTGCTGCAAAACTTATGAAAAACGTGTTGATTTTGATTTCGAGTTTGTAAAGTTTCCTTTCGTTTAGTTGGTGTTTTCTTTGCTTCTAAAGGATCTAACTATTCAGAACTTATTTATCGGTATCATAAACTACGCAAAACAGAGGTAAAGGCAATGATCAGGAATCGATACAATTAACCCCCGCGCTCCCATCAGAGAACCCAAGGCAAAGAAACTCAAACAACATAATAGAAACATCACTAGCGGAAAACCAAACGGACAGTTACTTTCCCACAAAATGGCCAACTGGCTATCCAAAACAAAATAATATAAGATATACACACACCCAAAGACAAGCCATAACAAAAATAAACCACGACAGAAGAACCGCATTGAAACGGTCACGGGCTGGGGGGGGGGGGCTTAAATCGATTTGACGTGGCCACAATCCTCGCCCTTATGTCCGTCGTGATTTAGGCATTATAGACGTCATTCAGGTTTAGTTTCAAAACTGCGGCGGGCCTCCGTGACCTATTGGTTAAGAGCGCTGACTCTTGATCATTCGGTCTCTCAACGCTGTGGTTCGAGCCTCGCTGTGGTTCGAGCCTCGCTCGGGTCACATACGAGACGCAAAGTTCTGCAACGGAAGGTCAGGTGGTTTTATTCCGGGTACTCCGGTTTTCGCCCACCTCTGGTTAACGATGGGCTCGAATTGAGTGAAACAATCTTGAAAGGGCCGTAATAAAACAAAAAAAAAATGTTAATTTCTACAGCAATTCCATGGTCAAAGGGAGCTAATACGATGAGGAATTGGGTTTTTTGCATGGTATAAAGGTTAACTCGACTTAGTGGACTTAGGTCCCTTGTTGCACTGGCCCGGTCAATTGTCCCCCCCCCCCCCCCCGAACCCCAATTTTTATACAGTAAAACTGAGGTTTACAGGGGGTAAACCTTATTCTTTTTCTTATATAGGAAGAACCTCACACGTTTTCATCTCAAAAGTTTCATTTTTCGGCGTTAAATGTACAATGTATTTGTATAGGCGTGTTTCCGTAATGACAGCATTCAATTAATGGCTGTCCTTGTCTCTGTGACGTCAGAGTGCAGAGTTAAGAGATTTTCTGTAAAAAGGGTCTGGGCCCCTATGCTGGAACACTGGCAAACAATGTAGCCCTCACCTTCAATTTAATACTCTGGACGCCATGACATTCACCATGGTGTTCAAACGCGCACCGCAGAAATTGTATCACATAATAGTTCTTAAATGTACATTTATTCCTATAAGATGTGTTTGCCAACAGGAAAAAAAGTTTACCTCCGGCAAACAGCAAATTAGACGAAACCATATAATTTAGAAAGCCAGAGTTTCCTGGCAATTAGATGCTTATTGCTTTGCATTGCGATAAGGCACCCATGTGATAACGTTGTCGTTCTGTACTCCAGAGCTAAACCATGTAAAACTTGTAACCAATCCGGAAATGCCACTGTGCAGCGATATCCCTTGCCGGAGAAACATTCAGGTTCAGTTTTTCAAAACTAACGATGTCGTAAGATAACGTATCGTTAAAACCTGGATCATTCAATATGTTTTTTTTTTTTTTTTTTTTTTTTTGGGGGGGGGGGGGGGAGGGGGGGTTATAGTTGAGGTTTTACGTCCCCGTCAACACTATTTAGGTCATTTTGGAGACGTTGATTCCAATTTTGTTGGACTTTTACCCGACACTGAGATGAAATGACATCTCAAGCCCTACCGCCCATAGAAACCGCTAAGGTTTAAGGAGCGGTCCGACTCGCATCACTTTTCCTGGATAGGCTTAGACCTAAGCTGTTTACCAGTATTCAAGTAAGGTCGGTTTCAGCTCTGCGTGGAAGCACCGTGCAGCCAATCTATTTCTCCAAGCCCCGATGGGCGGGGGCGAGCATAAAATATGGCAAAAATACTGAAATGTTTGAAGAAAAATGTGAGCAGCTTTTTTTGCGGAATAACGGCGTCCAACATGGTGTCAGAAATGACAAATTATCGGTAAAATTGATAACATCTTCCTTATTTCTACTTTAAACATATATTGTAGGTGCTTGTTAGAACCGTCTCGATGAGGCGGTCGGTTCTAACGAGAACAAACAATTTATGTTATTGAACAAACTTAAGGCAAATAATGTTTACCCCCTTAAACCCCATTTTTTTCTATAAAAACTGGGGTTTCGAGGGGTCTTCGTTTCACGGACTTGCTATCGTGATGTGATGAAAATTTGCCATATTTTTTTTTTATTTTAATACCAAATATAGGTTGTTTGGTACGTTTTAGAACCGCCTCACAAACAAGTGTTTTTAACAGAAATAAGAAAAATAACGTACATTATCCCTGTAAACCTCAGTTTCCACTATATAAAGCGAGGGCTACAGGGCACTTGTTAGCGCAATTGACAGCGATGAAATTGGACGCCTTATGTTAAATTAAGGGGAATGGGAACAACTTCAGGGGAGGCAACTCCTGCAAAAGTATTTTTGTCACCCATGTCAATAGGGGTCAACTCTTAAAGGAAAGAATTTGCTCCTGAGGAGCAAATTCTTTCCTTTAAAAGTAGACCCCTTTTTCAGTGGGACAGTGCTTTTAGAAAAGCGAAGAGGAAGTCCCGAAGTTGTCTTCCTTTGAAAAATGGCAGAAAAATCTGCCATGTGTTCCAATTCCCCTTAAGTCTTCAAATATGTGCGCCCAGCGAAGACTCAGATCAGCCGGCAGCACAGGTGTGTTATACACTCAAGGCACTGCCAGCAGTCTCTGAGTGCCGGCTGACTGTTTCGTTTAAGTTCCAGTGCCGTAACCGAACAGTGAAGATCATAATCATACGCCGCTTTCTGTAGCGTCTGATGTAGGACTTCACTTTTTGCCTAAGACGCCGCTTTCTGCAGCCTCTGATCTGGGACTTCACTATTTGCATAAGACGCCGCTTTCTGCAGCGTCTGATCTGGGACTTTACCTTATTTTATTTATTCAAAATTTTATGACATATACATACATTTGTACTACAAATATACATACAAATGTCAAAGGATTGGATGTAGGCACAGCCTATATTTATCCTCTCCTTTTTGGTGTTGTTACCTTATGCCTAAGACGCTGCTTTCTTAGTGCAGCGTCTGATCTTGGGCTTCACTTTTTCCTAAGACACCGCTTTCTGCAGCCTCTGATCTGGGATTTTACTTTTTGCATAAGACGCCGCTTTCTGCAGCGTCTGATCTGGAACTTTTATAGAACATATTTAACTTCACTACAGCTGGTGCGTGGGAATGTGTGGCGGCGGTAAAACGTCTCCCTGCCCTACATCATAGTGTAGATTATATTTTCTTGTCCTTTGGGATCATTGATTCCATTGTGGAATTTTGAAAATATCTGAGGGTCAGTGATGAGACCTAATTGGCCGAAACTAGCTAGTCTGGCCCAGAAAACATATACACTCCATACTTCTTGTGAAAGCTTTTACTCGTTGTTACATAAATACGCCCATGGGTGTAGACAAATACACGTGAAAGTTAATTACTTTGTTTAAAAACAAGATGCGAGTTCAAAAAAAAAAAAAAAACGTCTGAATTACTACTAAACACACATTAATTATGGTTACCTTCCGTTCAAATCGCGTAATGACTTAATTCTAGGAAACAATTATAAGAAGATCTGGAATTTGTTAGACGACAATCTTTATACAGTGAAACTTTATCATATAACGTCGATGTGTGTTTGTTTCTTTGGAGTTTAACGGCCCTGTCAACACTATTTAGATCATGTCGAGCCGGTCAATTTCCCTATTTACACTTTTCTGGGCAGGCTTTTACCAAAGTGGTTAACCAGTACAATGCACATTCTCAAGTTCTCCAGAAACTGACAGCTGCCCTACTTGAATCAGCGGAAGGGAGAGAAAGTCCGAAAAAAAATTGCTATCAATCTCCATTAAAGTTTGTTGCCGATCCGACAGAAGACTTGCCCAAGTAACTACATTTACACTTTTACCTATCTGTACATATGTTTATGTATCAAATGAAAGTCCCTTTAAACAAAAAAAATTGTAAAAGTCTCTTCAGTCTTTATCTCTGAATTTAGGTTTGTCCAAGTCCCTACATTTACATTGTTACATATTTTTACTTTTTTCATATCAAATGAAAGCCCCTTAAACAAAAAAAGAATATTTAAAACAGACTTGGGCAAATCTAATCTGTTAATTTCACAATTATCATACAAGGTAGTATTGTTTTTGTTGCTGTTTTTGTTGTTGATCTGTTCTGTAAAAAAAAAAAAAAAAGTTTCATAATGGACAATAAATAAACAGACCTGAGCAAGTCTTATCCGAAAGGTATCGAACCCGATAACGTCTCTGTTATTTTGTGGCTTATGCGATATGGCCTCATGCGTAATATCACATGTACTGGAGCGTAACGACCTATGCAAATACATTGTAAATTTTACCGCCGAGAATGACAATTTTCAGATGAAAAATTGTGATGATTTTCTTATTTTTACTTCAAACATAGGTTGATGGTGCTCGTTAGAACCGCCTCATTGAGGCGGTTCTAACGAGTACCCACAACCTATTTGTTGTAGGAGAAAAAAAAAATAAAATAATTTACCCACCCGTTCACCCCATTTTTCTCTACGTAAAGTGGGGTTTAGAGGGGCGTTCATTCATGGACTTGTTCACGTGATGAGATGTTGTTATTTTTTTTCCGGCTGTTCTGGCCGTTCCATGGCGGTTCTTCTGTCGTGGTTTATTATTGTCATAGTTCGTCTTTGCATGTTGTAATGTCAATTTATCATATGACGTCGCGTCTGAGAGTGTATTAACGCCATGTAATATTTTCGATAATCCACTAGGGGATTAAATATGCAAATTAGGTAGATACGGCCCGTAACGTTACATGTATGACGATCTTAACGACGTCGCGTTTACTAATGGCGGAATGTTGTCATTTTTGTAAACAATCGTGAATAAAATGCGTTTTAAATGTCATATGATAAATAGAATCTTGCATTCGTGCTCATGTATTCTTGAATTTATTAAACTCGTTGAGGAAAAGGGATAAAATGCTCGGCAAAGCCTCGCGTTTTATCCCTTTACCTCAACTCGTTTAATAAATTCAATAATACAGTCTTGAATTTATTAAACTCGTTGAGGAAAGGGATAAAATGCTCGGCAGAGCCTCGCATTTTATCCCTTTACCTCAACTCGTTTAATAAATTCAATAATACATGAGCACTCATGTAAGATCCTCTATATGTTTTATTCTGGATAGCCATTTGGCCATTTTGTGGGAAAGTAACTTTCCCTAAGGCTTTCTGCTTGTGATGTTTTCGTCAGGGTTTAGTTATTTCATGTACGTATGTCTTCCTCTTTGATGTCACTGATGGGGTTGTGGGGTAACTGTATCGGTTCCTGAACATTGCCTTCACTTCTATTTAGTCAGTTCATGTTCGTGATGTCACTGATGGGAGTAATTGCATCACGAAAACACCCCTATATAATTTTGACTCTTTTGAACCCCACTCGTATACAGTAAAACTGGAGTTTGCAAGAGTAAACCTTATTTTTCTTATATCTGCTCTAAAAATAGATTGTGGGTACTCGTTAGAACCTCCTCGATGAGACGGTTCTAACGAGTAACCACAATCTGTATTTTGAGCAGAAATAAGAAAAAAATCACAATTTTTCATCTTAAAATTTTCAATTCTTCGGCGATAAAGGTTACAATGAATTTGTATAGGCGTGATTTCAAAATGGTGTCGGTTCCTGATCATTTCCTTCTTTTCTATTTTGCGACATACGATGCAGATATACTTTTTCTTCTGTATCAGGTTTTATCAAATTATTTGATGCAATGATTTCTGGTTGTATGACAGATTTAGCATATGAAGCCAGCCTTAATATTCAAAAATGATTGCAACGTCTTGAAACAAGACCCGGCGCACGTGTTCAATCGAAAATAGATCAGCAATATCCTCAAAACACAGGCGACTGTTACGCGCGCAGTAAATAACAACAACAACACGAAAAACGGAATATTAGAAGGGCACCGTGTATTCTATTGAGTGGGGTCTTGGATTGGAGTATTGGAGTGGAGTTTGGAGGGAAATTTTGGAGCCAGATTTTGGAGTCATTTTTTCTCACCCCTTTGCTCTTATTAGCTGAAGGTGACCTGTTGTGGTTCATCTTAATGTCCGTTGGACGTCATTTTTCAGGTGCTGTCCATCATGCAGCATCAATAATTTGCTTTAATGCCAACTCCTTTAAAGCCAATTTAATTGAACCATAACGTGAATTTTGCCCATGTAATTTCCTAGCAACTAGCTATAATTGTTCCGCTCAGATGTATAAGATTGCCGATCGTGCCGATTAGATGAACAAGATGGCTGACAGAGCTGAAAAGAAAAAAAATATCCAATATCCCAGGGCCTATTAGGCATCCCATAACCAGAATAGCTATATATTAACAACAGTTCCATTCTGATTAACAAAATGGTCACTCTGAGTATAGGCTGGAAACTGGTCTTGAACTGGTACTTGTTGTTTCCTTTGACCCTTAACTTCCAGTATTTGCTGCCATCTGTGGCATAAAATGCCCCTGCAGATGGAAACAGTACTTAAATTTCAGTTAACCCTCTTTATGCAACAATTTGATGTAAAATGACCCATGATGATTAATAAATGTAACCATGATTAAGTGCAAACAATATTTAAACGGTGAGTGAAATTCATGTGGACATTAGCAACATGATTTAAATTTATGTATTGAATGGTTCTGAACAAGGTCTTGTAATGTTTCGTCTGTATTTTTTACAGTGTATTCCTTCATACGATGCAGCGTAGCTCTGCTTCTGATCTGGGTCTACACCTTCTGCCATTGCCGCAACACACAAATCATGCTCATATTTAACAGATAATCCGCTTTACACAATACTGCACGTTAAGCAAACAGTGTAGACTGAAATCAGATGCCGCACATCATCAGATCTAGGTTTACACTGCTTTCTATTGCCCGGTCCATGTCTTACAATTAATCCACCTTACACAGCAAGGACAAAAACCAGCATCGCTAATGATGATAACTATCTCCAGGATAGTGCAAGCCCAGCTTAATTGAGGATCATCCTGTAACTGAACAATGAAGCCAAAAAGTAAAGTTGATGGCAAGCATTCACTAATCCCCATGCTTCTGACAGAGCCAAGTATAACGCTGATCTCGCACGCCCTGGTTGGTGTCATTAAATGCATCTAACCAAATGGAACAAGAATATATACGGTTAAGGTGTAGGGATCTGAATGGTTTCAGAGGTATAAGGCCTTTAATGAAATGGAGGGTGTGTGGTATGGCCCCAGCGCACCCCGGGGACCTCCAGGTTGGTGTCACTGAAAGCGTCTTATCATGAGGAACATAAGTATATCTGTTTTAGGGGTGGGGATCTGAATGGTTTCTGAAATATATGTCTTTTATGAAGTGGAGGGGTGGGGCTTGGCCCCAGCGCCACCCAGGGAAAACCATAGTTACCGCCTCTAAATGCGTCTAATCATAAGGAACAAAAAATTTATATGGTTTAGGAGTGGGGATCTTAACGGTTTCTGAGATATGAGGCCTTTAATGAAATGGAGGGGTGGGGCAAGGCCTCGCCCCACCACAGGGGACCTAAAGGTTGTGGTCAATGAAAGCGTCTTATCATAAGGAACAAGAGTATATATAGTTCGGGGGTGGGGATCCGAATGGTTTCTGAAATATATGTACTTTTATGAAGTGGAGGGGTGGGCCAAGGCCCCTTTAGGGGTGGGGATCTTAACAGTTTCTCAGATATAGGCTTTTTCAAAAGTGGAGGGGTGGGCCAAGGCCCGGGGCGCACCCATATTTGACACTGCTCTCGCATGCCCTCATCTTGTAAGGAAGCTATGTACCAAATTTGGTTGCATTTCGGCATTGGTTAAGGAGGTGATAGCATGATGGACGGACGGACGGATGGATGAAGGTGTCCACAATATCTCCTTACACTTTTTAAAAGCGCGGGGATAAAAATGAAAAGTATCGTAAAGGTTGGCTTGGGATAATGATTTTCGTTGTCCGGTTCTGGTGCTGGTTTGTGCATGGCATACAGCACATTTCGTAATGATACTCAATTTCTTGTCCTATATCTGTGGCATTGCTCTTAATTTGTATCTGATTTCAAACATATGTTTATGTAATAAATCAGTGATACATTTTTCAGAGCCATGTTCTAAATTAGGACACACCAAAAGTTAGTGCGGTCTGTGAGTCACGGTTCGAAGTTCAGTACCGTGACAATTCACTGTTTGGGCTACAGTGGGGTAAGGGCTTGCATTGCGTGCAGCAGGTACGGGATGTGAAGGGCCTTTTTCTTAGTGTTTATTTTTCTACATTATCATCTCCTTCCATTTCCAATGCCAAATGGTGTAGGCTGATTTGTCATTAAACTCTTAAGATGCCAAGAAAATACTCAACTAAACATGTCTCCTTATGGTGTCTGCTACTTATTTTTCTTAACTTCTTATTTAATTCTGTATACAGGAAAAAGTGCGGAGCAGTCTGTAGGAGATTTTTATCTGGGGCCACACTGTTTACAACAATAACCATTAGACAACAAAGCAGACGACAAGTCTCGTGATTGGCATCTTATGGGTTAAAGATTTTTTTCTATATTTAGCTCTGGCAACCATCGGTTTCATTAGAGTGAATCCCTTTTATGTGATGAAAATCGGTTTAGTTAGCTATCTGTTGTTGTGTACCCGTGCTTATTGATGTACTGTAAGCTAAATGAAAATAAGCAATATAGTTTATATATGTTTCATGACGACAGCATTTCATCTATATAGTTTCACTATGGTTTAAAACTATGAGGCTTTCAAACAATACTAGACTGAAGTGACTGCCAATTATATTATTAAATCATGGACGCCACTCTATGCTTTCATTTTTAAGTTCATTGCCCGTTTCTGTTTTACGTCTTCTGGACACCGAGGCGAAGAAATTCTACGATAGTTCTCATCAGTTATATGATGCGGCTCTCTTAACTAGAGGCTATACTCAGCATACTATCTGTCCTTACATTGATTCTGAAATTAATCATAAACGCCATGTCTTCAAAATATCCTTTATTAATAAGGGTATGGATTTTATAGATTTGCCCAGTATCTTCCTGAGAGATCGGTGCTTTCTTCCATTCCTGGTTATTTTCAAAATACTGAAACACCTATAATTTGCTATAAATATAACAAACCTGTTAGATCTATCATTTTTAATTTCAATAAACTTGTTTCAGATCTTGATATTGATACTAATACTCCTGATTCATGTGATTGTAAAAACTCAGTGTATTGCTATCTTGCTGCGTGTCATGTAATTACTGGCAATTTGAAAATTATTCCTGATTCTAGGATAAGGAATATAATTTCTAAAGGACCGAAATATCGGTTTCCTTCTAAAATTGATTTCCGTAAATGTAGAGATGAAATCGCTGCTTCCTTGAATGAATTCTGTAATCGATGGTTTAAGCGAGAGTATGTTGAGCATAAAGCCCTTAAGGACTTGAGACTTAGCATTTTAAAACTAGTGAATAAACGCATTTCTTTCTATTCTCAAAATACTAACTTATTACCTCCTAAGCCCGAGACGTCTTTACGTCATCTTAAACTAGGTATTCAAGAATTTCATAAGAAGTTTGTTTTGGGTGATGCAGACAAGGCCGCTAACAACGTCGTCGTTGTGTGACGGCTCCACTATGTTAACACGCTTAAGCAGGAGCTTGGTGGTTCTAAGGCCTATGAACTTCAGCCTTTAGCCGAAGAGAGAGCTATAGTAGATAAACATGTTTGTCATTCAGCCACCAAGTTTGCTGTGTGTGTTACTGAAGGCCAAGACAAGCTTCCTACGCTATACTGGTTACCAAAACTTCATAAAAGACCTTACAAAGCACGGTTTATTGCAAATTCTAGCTCTTGCACTACCACTGAACTTTCTAAATTATTAACTTCCTGTCTTACTGCTATTAAAACGTATGTGATTAAATATTGTGATAAAGTCTTTGAAAGATCAGGAAGAAATCTGTTTTGGTCTATAAAAAATCGAATGAGGTTTTAAATAAATTGAAATCCAGACATTTTCGTGCTTCAAGTCTTACTGCTTACGATTTTTCCACTCTTTACACTACACTTCCTCATAATCTTAAAAAAGAAAAGCTTAAAGATTTAATTGAATGGGCTTTTCACAGAGAAGATTCTCTCTATCTTGCATGTAATGTCAGAAATGCATTTTTCACTTCTAAAGAGCATAAGAATTATACACTCTGGTCATGTCAGAAAGTGTGTGATGCCCTCACTTTCTACTTGACAATATTTATATTAGATTCGGTACGAAGTTATTTAGGCAAATTGTGGGTATTCCGATGGGTACGAATTGCGCACCTCTTGTGGCGGATCTGTTCTTGTATTGTTATGAAAGAGACTTCATGTTGTCGCTTTCCATTGATAACCAATTTGAAATTATTGAAGCTTTTAGCTCCACATCTAGATATTTAGATGATATATTAAATTTTGATATTACCTATTTCGATGGTTTGATAAGTCAGATTTACCCCCAGATCTTCAGTTAAATAAAGCAAATTCTTCTGATACCGAGGCCCCGTTTTTAGATTTACATCTTTCTATTGAAGATGGGTTTGTTTCGTGCAATTTTTTATGATAAACGCGATGACTTTGATTTTGAGATTGTAAATTTTCCTTTTTTGGATGGTGATGTTCCTCGTGCGCCATCCTATGGCGTTTATATTTCGCAATTAATTCGATTTGCGAGAGTGTGTAGTCATGTAACTGACTTCAACACTCGTAATAAATTATTAACGGCTAAACTCCTTAATCAGGGTTATCGGTACCATAAACTACGCAAAGACTTTTCAAAATTTTATAGACGCCATTCTGATTTAATTTCAAAATTAAATATTGGACTTAAATCTCTTTGCAACAAGGTCTATCAGAACCCGACTTTTATGGTGACTTAGTATATAAATTCAGAAAAATATATAACCGCAATGACTTCAGCACCCAATTTCGTAAAATCATTCTTCGATATAAAAAGATTGGGTACAACATGGATGTAATACGACAGACTGCGTGCATGGTAGTTAACCCAATCACGGTTGGCAACTTTGCTTTCCTCTTTAATTGCACGCCGGTGTGTCAGGCCTCAGATTCTATGACGGCTCCAACGTAAAGGCTTATTGAGAATTAGAGAGATCAAATTCAAGGTAATGTTGGTTGGTGCCTGATGCTCTGTCTCTGGTCGGGCCCATCGGAGTCTAACTGTTGGTTTTCTTTTGTCTCCAGCATTTCAGTGGTTTCTTGCTGTCGAGTCCTCACCGTTGTCTCACCTCTGTGGTTCTTTGATTTTTTGTGTTCACGGAGATATTGCACTGATGAGTTAGGAGGCCTTCATGCGGACTGAACAAATTATTTGTCTAAATTGCGACAGAAGTAAGGGCGAGGATTGTGGCCACGTAAAATCGATTTAAGCCTCCCAGTGGAAATCTTTCCACTGATCGTTCCAAGGCGGTTCTTCTGTGGCGGTTTATTTATGTTGTTGTTTGTTACTTACTGTGTGTATCACTTGTGTCTTTTTATCTTGGATGGCCATATGGCCATTTTGTGGGAAAGTAACTGTCCTTATGGCCTTCCTTTGTTTAGGTTTCCATTATGGTCTGGTCGCTTAATGTTTGTGTTTCCTTCCCTTTGGTGTCTTTGATGGGTGGAGTAAGTTAATTGTATCGATTCCTGATCTTTGTTTTACTTCTAATTTTCAAAACAAATGAAGCTCCAAAATATGACCAAAGACTCCACTCCAAACACCACTCAAACACTCCATTCCATCACTCCATTCCATAGACACCTCAAATGATGACAACGTCCGACAGCGAATGCCAGACTGACATGTCCGACCATAATTGCTCATCATTAGCACCTTTTGCTCTGCTGAGCTAACAAGAGCAAGGACGTGCCAAATGAATGTGACTCCAAAACTTGGCTCCAAAATTTCGCTCCAAACTCCACTCCAAGACTCCACTCCAAGACTCCACTCCATAGAATACACGGTGCCTATTAGAAGCAGGTATTCTGACAACAACTATTGTAAAACACAAAGGAAATGGTGATTCATCTCTCCCAACATCGATTCATCACTTATACAGATAGGAAGCAAAAATCATTTCGATACTACACCCGTGCGATATAGTCTTTTTTAACACTTCTACAATCCCCGCCCATAGGGGCTTGAAGAAATATCTTGGCTGCATGATGCTTCCACGCAGAGCTGAATCCAGCCCGCACACTAGTACTGGTAAACCGCTTAGAGGATCTAAGCCTGTCCAGGAACCGCGGTGCGAGGCGGAGCGTCAATGCTAATAAACCCTATTGGTTTCATTGGGCGACAGGGCTTGAGATGTCCTTTCATCTCAATGTCGGATAAAAGTCCCACAAAATTGGAAGCAACGTCTCCAAAATGACTTTTACAGTGTTGACGTGGACGTTAAACCTCAAATTAAACAAACAAAACACCTCTACAATGGCCATTTGGTTATGAAAATCCGTGATATTTTTCTTATAAATACTGCAAACATAGGTTGTGGGTGCTCCTTAGAACCGCCTCATTGAGGCGGTTCTAACGTGTACCCCCAACCTATGTCTTGGAGCAAAAATAAGAAAAATAATGTATACCTCCGTAAACCCCAGTTTTCTCTATATAAAGTAGAGTATAGGGGGTCTTCATATCACGGACTTGTCTAAGTGATGTGTCACCACAGCATACAGTTATATAGTGTGATTGATACAAAACGACATCAATAAGTTAGCCTTCAATCGTAGTTAACTTCCGAGGATGATGTACGGTGGCTGTTAGGGCAGGTGAACTACGTGTCAAACTCTTTTATCTCTTCAACAAGCTGTTCCGTGTGAATTAGGCATATTTCGTGCTGAAAAGTCTGAAAAATGCATTCAATCAATGACCATCTCTTTTAGCCGGCACAATTTCTCTAATCTAATTTTACTATATAAATATTACATGTGTCCCGGTAGCCTTGATTACATTTTTGCAATCATTAAGATAACATACCCGTGCGAAATAGTGCATTTTTTCACATCTCCAAAATGGCTCCTTTTCGGATGAATATTCGTAATATTTTACTTACATAGGTTGTGGGTACTCGATAAAACCACATTATTGAGGCGATTCTGACGGGAACCTACCACCTATGTATTGGAGCAGAAACACGAACAAAAATGTATTTCCTAATAAACAGAAGCGGAGGCAATGATCAGGAATTCATACAATTTACCCACAGCTCCCATCAGAGACACCAAAGGGAAAGAAACACAAACATAAAAAACAGTCCCTTATGGCAACATAATAGCGGAAAGCCAAAAGGACAGTTACTTTCTCACAAAATGGCCAAAAGGCTCTAACCAAAGAGGTAAACTTAGCTAAACAATCTTCAGCACATTCAGCCCTAAAATGTCCAAGAGATAAATACCTTAATGGTCACTCAGACGCTCAGTCTGTCCACAAGAGCTTTGATTTGATAAAATCTTTCATTCACGCTTCGTTCGAAAATCATATCCCCTCCAAAACAAGCAGATTAGAAATAGAGGCAATGACCAGGAATCGATATAATTAACCCACAGCTCCCAACAGAGACACCAAAGGGAATGAAACACAAACATGAAGCAGCATACTCCAACGGAAACGCCAACAGGACAGTTACTTTCCAACAAAATGGCCAATAGGCTGTCCAAAATAAAATACTATAAGCGACACAAACACCCAAAGACAAACCATAACAAAAATAACCCGCTTTGGAACGGTCAGTGGAAACGAATTCCACTGGGGGTGGGGGCTTCAATCGATTTTACGTGGTCACAATCCTCGCCCTTACTTCCGTCGCGATTAAGACAAATAATTTGTTCAGTCCGCATGAAGGCCTCCTAACTCATCAGTGCAACATCTCCGGGACAACCACAGAGGTGAAACAACGGCGAGGACTCGACAGCAAGAAACCACTGAGATGCTGGAGCAAAGGAAAACCAACAGTTAGACTCCGATGGGCCCGACCAGGGACAGAGCATCAGGTACCAACCAACATAAGCCTTTACGCTGGAACCGTCATAGAATCTGAGGCCTGACCCACCGGAGTGCAATTAAAGAAGGAAGCAAAATTGTCAACCGTGATTGGGTTAACTACCATGCATGCATGCTGTCGTTTAATATTTTCTCAATGTAAAGTGGGGTTAAGTGGGGTTTTCATTTCACGCACTTATTCACGTGGTGTTCGATATTTCTGAAAAAAGAGAAGTTTATGGATACTTCGACTGTGAAGAAAAGATCTATTTATTGATATATAGTAAAATTCCTTTATTTAGACCACCTTTGGGATTGTTCAAAAGTGGTCAGATCACCATTGGGGTTGTTTAAAAGTGGTCTTAAAGACCACTTTTGAACAGTCCCAAAGGTGGTCTCTGACCAGAGGACAAAGTATGCAGACAGAGAGAAAAAAAAAACAGTTGAAACTTTCTAAATAAGCTTTTTAAAGCTGAATTAGTCTCAATTTTTGTTGGTCTTAATGGCGGAATTTTACTGTACATTTATTATAATATAAAGTTCCGTGTTTACTAGACTACTACTAATCGTATATTTTATTTTAAAGTTAATAAATAATATTCTTCTATAATTTTTTAATTTCTTTTTCCCTCTCTGATAGCAACGTGTTTTATCTTGGGAAGATATCCATACGATTAAAGTCTAACAAGGTTTCGTAGTTGATACAACATACACAGGAAGGTAGGTCATTGGCCAGACTGGTCATTGGCCAATATTATGGCCTCCTTTCTGTACACACTTCTTTATGAGTGATATCTCCTGTAACAATAAACGTGTAAGAGATACATAATTTCTGTTAAGAATGGATATCTAAATGCCACCTTTTTGAGGGAAAAGCGACAAATTGGCTTGTCATTCAAGATTTTGTACATGTGAAAGGCTATAGATCCCTCTTGGTTGTTTCATATCTCTGTAGTCGTTTGATACTTATGTTTTCGGAAATGTAGCAATGATGAATAATTATTATAAAAAGTAGAAGTAAAACAAAGATCAGGAATCGATACAAATTAACTTACTCCACCCATCAAAGACACCAAAGGGAAAGAAACACAAACATTAAGCGACCGGACCATAATGGAAACCTAAACAAGGGAAGGCCATAAGGACAGTTACTTTCCCACAAAATGGCCATATGGCCATCCAAAGCAAAAAGACACAAGTGATACACACAGTAAGTAACAAACAACAACATAAATAAATCGCCTCAGAAGAGCCGCCTTGGAACGGTCAGTGGAAAGATTTCCACTGGGGGGCTTAAATCGATTTTACGTGGCCACAATCCTCACCCTTACTTCCGTCGCGATTTAGACAAATAATTTGTTCAGTCCGCAAAACCTTATTGCGGACTGAAGTCATTGTTTGTCTAAACCACGACAGAACCAAGGTCGAGAATTGCAGGATTGTGGCCACGTAAAATCGGTTTAAGCCCCCCAATCCTCAGTGAAATACGTTTTACTGACCGTTCCGTTCTGTCGTGGTTTTGTGTTGTTATTGACCTTATTTGCATTATTTGCTGGTTCCTAGTCTAAGGATTATCAGTGTTGGGAAAACAGGTAACCAGACCCGCCTGACCTTTCAAGGTCAGGGGTCTGGTTACCTGTTTTTCCAATATTGATAAAGTGTAAGCTGGGAGCCAGCAAATATGGTGAATAGTTCGTCTTTGCATGAGTGTATTGCTAATTGCTTATATATTTTTTAGTTTGGACAGCCGTTCAGCCATTTTGTTGGAAAGTAACCGTCATTTGGTATTCCGCTTGTGCTGTTTTCATTAGGGTTTAGTTATTTCATGTTCGTGTTTCTTTCCCTTTGGTGTCTCTGATGGAAGAATGGGGAAATAGTATCGATTCCTGAGACACCATTCCTTAAGTTTATTATTTTGGGTTGTCATCATGTATGTTATCCAACAAAAGTGCTAGGAAATTGCCTCTATGGTAGTATGCTTAAACCAAAATATGACAATAAAATATCAAGCTTTGAACTTAGGACGGGTCCATTTCTATTTATAAGGGAGTAGGTTTGTGTAGTTTCTAACAAGTTATACAGAATACCACAGTGACTCCTTAAACATACAATGTAGATCCAAAGAAAAAAAAAACAAAGGGAAAAAAAAAAAGCACTGGGTCTACACAACTTAGTTCACAAAAATGAATTTCAGGCAATTTAATACCGTAGTTCAAGCAACATGCTTCTGTGGGATTATGCTTGAACCAAAATATGACAGTAAAATGTCCAGTTTTGAACTTAGGACGGGTCCATTTCCATTTACAAGGGAGTCAGGTCTGTTTTGTTTCTAACAAATTTTGCAGAATACCAATTCCTTAAACACACAATACATAGACCCATAGGTGAATTCCTCATCTTTTCAGACCTGGACAAAAGGGAAAAGTGTAGAAAAAGCCTCAGACCTTCTAGCATAATATTGGGATGCGCTAGAAGACTCGGAGAAATGGTAGCTGGAGATGAAACATGGCTCAAATCCCGCAGAGACGTGTCATGTACGCTTTGCTTTTGATAGCGATGGAATTGTGTCCCGAGTACCAACCAGTACCCGAGTACAAGAGTGTGATTATTTAATAAGGAACAAAGTCTTTCTGCTGTATCACTATGGTGCAAAGCGCCCACTTGCAGGGTTGCGTGATCTTCATAGTCTTCCTGACAATGCTCCTGCACACAGATCAGCCGTGGTGATCGAATATTTGAAGAACTTGAGAAGGAGGCCTTCATGCGGACTGAACAAATTATTTGTCTAAATCGCGACGGAAGTAAGGGCGAGGATTGTGGCCACGTAAAATCGATTAAAGCCCCCCAGTGGAAATCTTCCACTGACCGTTCCAAGGCGGCTCTTCTGTGGCGATTTATTTATGTTGTTGTTTGTTACTTACTGTGTGTATCACTTGTGTCTTTTAATTTTGGATGGCCATATGGCCATTTTGTGGGAAAGTAACTGTCCATATGGCCTTCCTTTGTTTAGGTTTCCATTATGGTCTGGTCGCTTAATGTTTGTATTTCTTTCCCTTCGGTGTCTTTTATGGATGGAGTAAGTTAATTGTATCAATTCCTGATCTTTTTTTTTACTTCTACTTTGAATATTAAAACTTGACCACATCTCCCATACTGTCCAGACCTTTCTTCCTGTGATTTCTGGCTCATCTCATATACAGTCAAACTTCAATGGCTCGAACACTTTTGGGACCACGAAAATCTGTTCGAGACAGGGGTAGTTCGAGCCACTGAGGTTACTGACAGGAGGCATAACGAAATGCTTTTAGACATCTTTTTGGTGGTCTATGATGAATATGTATGCTGTGTGTACTCATTAGAATCGCCTCATCGAGGCGATTCTAATGCGTACACACAGCATACACTTGCAAGATAAAAGACGAAAATCTCCTTAATTATCCCCCACTATTTCTTATGTAGAGGATTTCGCTAGGGGCTCAAGAATGGGTTCGACTCATCCAGGGTAAACGAGCCATCGGTGTTCGAGCCATCAAATTTCTACCGTATTAAAATATGTCTGCGTGGGCGTCGTTTTGAATTTGAAAGTCGTCATCCCTCGGATAGTGCGTTACAGTCTAACCCAACATGACTTCAAAAAAAAAAAATATTTTCTGAGCGGACAAAAAGATTGGAAAAATTGTGTACATGTCAAGGGAGAATGTTTTGAGGGACTCCACTAGTTATTTTGACCAGGTACACATTTAACAAGCCGCATCAACTAGAATACTTTTCACTGGGCCCTCGATATCGATAAGTGGCTCGTTGGTGTTTTTAGTAAACAACTTTTGACATTTTTATTATTTATTGTTGCTGGGTGTTCGCCAAAAAGACCTTTGTGATGCGGTTCCAATTAATGCACAACATCTAGTGTATTTATGTCCAGGCTGATGTCAGGGCTATAGAAGTATGTCATAAATTTCTCTAGTATCATTTCCTTTATTATTTGACGTACGACAAAACTCAATAAAATGGCGGATTAACGTGACTTAATGCGATCGTATATCTCAACAGAGATTACCTGATCAGCCCTGATGTCTGTATTTTATCTTGAGGCAAAATGTTATGCAATAAAAATTTCGTTAAGATATCCGCAAATGAAACGCAATTCTAACAATCATTTCTATAAAAATGTATATTAGATTTCCGTCTAATTTCCAGCTTGTAAGTTTATCAAGAAGAGATCATACAAGCATCTAGATATCAAACTAGCAATTCGACGATACATCCGTTTGACAAACCCATAACGATTATTTTTCAGATAAACTTTTTTTCATACTTTTTCATATTTATACACCAAACATAGGTTGTTTGTTTGTTTGTTTGTTTGTTTTGGTGTTTAACGACCCAGCCAACACTATTTTAGGTCATTTTTGAGCCGGTCAGTTTACTTATGGCAGACTTATACATAAGCGGGTTAACATTGTCCTATGTTTGTCGCATCTCGTAGCTTCTTTTGCATTTTAGAGGGTCAATCTTCCTCTGAGTTCTGTTTAGTAAACACAGATCAGACGGACTGAGAATTCCCAATGCATTTGTTGATCTTAGCCGACAGTATATGGACTGTGCAAGCGATATTTTCTTTCAATTCAGTCCAAACTCATGACCATAACTTTCAGAGACCTAATGTCGGCATCCTTGGTTTCATTTTGAATGATTCATTACGATAACAAGTCCGTGAAACGAAGACCCCTCTAAACCCCATTTTATATAGGGAAAAGTGGGGTGTAAGGGGGTAAACATTATCTGCCTTATTTTTGCTCTAAACCATAGATTGTGGGTACTCGTTAGAACCGCCTCATTGAGGCGGTTCTAACGAGCACCCACAATCTATGCCGAAAGCAGAAATTAGAAAGATGTTATCATTTTTATCTAATATATGTAACTTCTGACACCATGTTGGACGCCATTATTTCACACGGCCATGTTTTCCTAATGGGTTGTTTCTTGTTTCGATTATTCGTTTTGCAGACTTTTGCTTTCTCATTCGGCTTTGCAAATGCAATTAGGAGTGGTTACTGCAGACGTCTACGATGCGGTTGATGTATTGACGAACAAATTTACTGCCGGGTAAGTATTTTACAGATTGGAATTAAGGGGGATGGGAACACCTGGCAGAAATTCTGCCATTTTTCAAACGGGGACAACTTTCGGAACTTCCTGTTCGCTTCGTTATAAGGTCTGTCCCACGGAAAAAGGGGTCAACTCTTTAAGGAAAGAATTCGCTCCTTTGGAGCCAATTCTTTCCTTTAAGAGTTGACCACTATTGGCATGGGTAACAAAGTTACTTACGGAGAAGTTGCCTCCCCCGAAGGTGTATCAATACCCCTTAACCCAAATACGCCTAACGACCCAAAATGGGGCACTGGCAAGCACTGAAGAACCCGAGCAGATGCCACAGAATGCAACGTCTGGTCAGGGTCCTCTCTGCCTGCTTAAAGTGTAGATAACGGTGTTAAAACCTGACACCGCTACAATTGCAACAAAACCAGTTTAAAGCTATAAGGTGGAGGATTCTATTGACCATTAAATGGTAAATGGTATGGTGACATCGACGTGTTTCCGACTTTAGAAGTAATTTTATGACTCCTGTACCTTGCGACCGAAAAGCCTTCTATTTATAAGAATATGTCCACCTTCAGAGGGAGCTTTTGTTTGTTCTTTTTGTTTTTGTCGAGGTTTTACGTCCCCGTAAACACTTTTTAGGTCATTTTGGAGACGTTGCTTCCGATTCTGTGGGAATTTTACCCGAAATTGAGATGAAATGACTTCACAAGTCCTATCGCCCAAAGGAACTGCTAGGGTTTGAGGAGCGATTAGACTCGCACATTTTTTTCCTGAGCAGGCCCAGACCTCCCAAGCGGCTTACCAGTACTCAAGTTCGGTCGGTTTCAGCATTGCGCGGAAACAGCATCCAGCCCAGTCTATTTCTCCAAGCCCCGATGGGCGGAGGCGACAGAGTGAGGTAAGTCTCTCCAAAAATTAATTTGTTTCCTTATCAACAGAATCACATGTAAAGAAATAAATTTGCACCTAACAAACAAATGGCATAGTGGGGTCCTATTTATAAGAATATGTGCACATTCAGAGTGAGGTAACGCGCACCGAAGTCCACATTCAAAGGACAAATTTTCACCTCAATAAAAAATTCTTGTCTTTAAGAGTGGACTCTTTCCTCTGAGGGTTTATGTGTAAGTGAGTAAAGGAGGAGTATCAAAAGCCGTCTCACTGGTGAAATGTCATCAAATATGAGTGATGTATCCATTACGCTTAAAGGCTTTTGTTCACTCCCAAGCATATTATATGGTGGTGGTGGTGGTGGGGGGGGGGGGGGAGGTTGATGTGGGAAATTGGGAGTGCAGCTGGTTCAGTGGCGTATCAAAGAGACAGTACATGTTCAGTACAGGCACTCCAAGAGAGACATCGGTAGAAATATCGATATACCCATAGCGTTGCCTGAAAATGGGGACCTCTCCCACTGGGAAGAATTTGCTCACTAACGGGAGAAAACTATTTTCTTTAAGAGTGATCAGTTTGATGACTAGGTAATCTCCGTGTTCATGCGTAATATGCGTTGTTTATTTATTTATTTGATTTGAGGTTAACGTTCCCATCAACACTGTATAGGTCGTTTTGGAGACGTTGCTTCCAATTTTGTGGGACTTTTACCAGATATTGAGATGAAATGACATCCGAAGCCCTGTCGCCCAATGAAACCAATAGGGTTTGTAAATACGGACGGTCGGACTCGCACCGGTTTGCCTGCGCAGGCTCATACACTCTAAGCGCTTTACCAGTACTGGTGTGCGGTCGGTGTTCGCTCTGCATGAAAGCATCATGCAGCCCATCTACTTCTTCAAACCCCGATGGGCGGGGGAGAACATGCGTAATAAGAGGTGTGTTTATTATGAATACGGATATATTTGCGACGCCTTGTTCTTCTTCTTCTTCTTCTTCTTCTTCTACTTCTTCTTCTTCTTCTTCTTCTTCCATGATGCAGTGTTGTTTTAAGCCCATCATTTTAAACAGGTCATTGTAATGACCACCCCTGTTCATTACACTTCATACATATCGTCCATAATTCGGCTGATTTATGGATATCACTAATTCGAATTATGGATATCTATAAATATGGATTAAATAGAAAAATGGCGCCTTTTAAAAAATAAACCTCGTTACATGCATGTGTGTTGCTAACGAATTTCGGTCGTTGAGTTAGAAAATACTTTGTGTCAACTAACTCTGCACCCCAAAAGATGACACTAACGGTGATTAAGGCCACATAAACCTAAATCTTTAAGATGAACAATTGTGTTATTTATCTTACTGCTGCTCAAAATATAGATTGTGGGTACACTTTACAAGAAAAAAGCTCCAGGTATGGAGGAGGGACGGGAAACATTTCCCTTATTTCTTACAACAAGAGGACCATGATGGTCCTATATCGCTCACCTGAGCTAAGAGTTTTGCACGTGCCCCAGTGTCCTGTTTGAGACAAGACTTTAAAGGTTTTCCCCTACTATGTCTATGTAAAGCGAGGGTGCCCTGGCGCGGGGCCATTTTTGGTCCCAGGGCCATAATTTGAACAATCTTGGTATAGGTCAACTAGATGAAGCTTCATACTAAATATCAAAGACCTGTGTCTTCTGGTTTCAGACAAAAAGATTTTTAAAGCTTTCCCTATCATAAGCCTGCATAAAACCAGTGGGCCCCGGCATGGGGGTATTTTTGGCCCCAGGGCTATAATTTGAACAATCTTTATAGAGGTCAACTAGGTGAAGCTTCATATCAAATATCAAAGACCTGGGCCTTTCTGGTTTCTGACAAGAAGATTTTTAAAGGATTTCCCTATATAAGCCTATGTAAAACCAGTTGGTCCCGGAGCTGGGGCATTTTTGGCCCCAGGGCTATAATTTGAATAGTCTTGGTAGGGGTCCACTAGATGAAGCTTCATACCAAATATCAAAGGCCTGGGCCTTCTGGTTTCAGACAAGAAGATTTTAAAGGTTTTCCCTATCATAAGCCTGCATAAAATCAGTGCGCACCGGTGCGAGACATTTTTGGCCCCAGGACTATAATTTGAACAACCTTGGTAGAGGTCCTCTAGATGAAGCTTCATACCAAATATCAAAGACCTAGACCTTCTGGTTTCAGATAAGAAGTTTTTTAAAGGTTTAACGTATATAAGCCTATGTAAAACCAGTGGGCCCCCGTGTGGGGCCATTTTTGGCACCAGGGCTATAATTTGAACAATCTTCGTAGAGGTCTTCCAGATGAAGCTTCATACAAAATATCAAAAATCTGGGCCTCATTGTTTCAGACAAGAAGATTTTCAAAGGATTTCACTATATAAGCCTATGTAAAGCCAGTGGGCCCAGGCGCGGCGGCATTTTTGGCCCCAGGGCTATAATTTGAACAATTTTGGTAGAGGTCCACAAGATAAAGCTTCAAACCAAATATCAAATACCTGGGCCTTGCAGTTTCAGAGAAGACGATTTGTTTAAAGATTTTCCCTATATAAGCCTATGTGAAACCAGTGGGCCCCCGGGTGGGGACCATTTTTGCCCTCAGGGCAATAATATGAACAAGCTTGGTAGTGGTCCACTAGATGAAGCTTCATACCAAATATGAAAGACCTGGGCCTTCTGGTTTCAGACAAGAAGGTTTTAAAAAAGTTTTCCCTATATAAGTCTATGTAAAACCAGTGGGCCCTGGCGCGTGGACATTTTTGGCCCCAGGGCTATAATTTAAACAGTCTTGGTAGAGGTCCACTAGATGAAGCTTCATACCAAATAACAAAGATCTGGGCCTTCTATTTTCAGACAAGAAGATTTTTAAAGGTTTTCCCTATATAAGCCTATGAAAAACCAGTACGCCCCGGGGCCGGGCCATTTTTGGCCCCAGGGCGGTAATTTGAACAGTTTTGGCAGAGATCCACTAGATGAAGCTGCATATTAAATATCAATGACCTGGGCCTTCTGGTTTCAGACAAGAAGTTTTTTTTTTCTTATTTTCCCCCTTTGTTGCCATGGCAAACAGAGTTCTGCATGGAATGGAATTTTTTGAACATCATTGAGAGAGGACCACCCAAACATCATTTCTGCCAAGTTTGGTCAAAATCTGTTCAGTGGTTTAGGAGGAGATGTCGTTTAAAGGAATTGTGGACGGACATCCGGACGGACGACGACGACGACGGACGAATGACCGATCACAATAGCTCCCCGGGAGCCTTCGGCTCAGGTGAGCTAAACAATGACATTACAAAAACACCCCTTTACACATACATTGTAATTTTTTACCACCGTAAACCTAAATTTTTAAGATGAAAAATTGTGATTTTTTTTCTTATTGCTGCTCAAAATATAAATTATGGGTACACGGCAGACGAGTAGCCACACTCTACGTTAGAAGCGCCTCACCGACCCACAATCTTTATTGTGGAGCAGCAATAAAACCAAAATAAGGTTTACCCCTGTAAACCCTAGTTTTTCTATTTAAAAGTGGGGTTAAGGGGGTCAAAATTATATAGGCGTGTTTCCGTGATGCTGCGGGTACTTAGTAGAATTGTATCTATGAAGCAATTCTACTAGTACACTGAACATGTATTTTGATCGAGAAATAAGGACAAACATATCCCCATATTATCCGCAAATAATGCTACTTAGCGCAGTAGATTTGCTTGGCTGCTGTCCACGTGACTAGCAATGAAGGTAGCGGTTATTTATAGCTGCGCTATTCTTTTCCTTGTGAAGTCAAAGGGTTGTGTGAAGAAGCAAAACAAGACACAAATATTGGGTTAGGCAAGTAGTGTAGACCCAGATCAGACGCCGTCGACCCGGCGTATGATCAGGGTATACAGCGTTTTTATAAAGTACAGGAACATAAGGGTTACACGAAACAGTCTAAATCCACGTTCAGGACCATTTCCCAAGCCTACATTACGATAACACACCCTTATGATATAGTGCATTTTTCAAACCTCAAAAAGGTATATTTTTTTCTGATGAAAATTTGTGATATTTTCCTTATTTTTGCTCCGAACATAGGTTTTTGGTACTCGTAGAGGCGGTTCTAACGAGTACCCACAACCTATGTCTTGGAGCAGAAATAAGGAAAATAATGTTTACCCCCGTAAACCCCAGTTTTCGCTATATAAAGTGGGGTTTAGGGGGGTCTTTATTTCACGGACTTGTTCACGTGATGTAAACTCGGAGACATTCGACCCACCAGTGTTATCAATACCGCTGAATAATTAACTTAGCCACATTCATTTCTGACTTCGATCCAATCAGAATTTTTTATGTGATTATTCCTACAATTTCTCTAACTGAATGCCAAACAGTGTATATCAGCGAGCATTCTTGCATGCCTACAAAACTGTTATTGTGTTTGGTGAACATTTGTCATATTTTCATTAGATACCCTAAACATAGACTGGACGTACTCATTAAAACCGCCTCATTGAGGCGGTTCTAAGAAGTGCCAAAAACCTATGTCTTGGGTAAGAAACAATGACTAATAATATAGACCCCCGTAAAACCCAGATTTCACTGTATAATGTATATTTCACTGGCCGTTCCAAGGCGGTTCTTTGGCGCGGATTATTTTTGTTATAGTTTGTCTTTGAATGTGTCTATCGCTTATATAGTTTTGTTTTGGATAACCACTTGGCCATTTTATGAGAAAGTAACTGTCCTTTTGCTTTCAGAAAGTGATGTTTCCGTTTGGGTTCAGCGATTTCTTGTTTGTGTTTCTTTCCGTTGGGAGGTGTGGGTTACTTGTATCGATTCCTAATCATTGTCCTCACTTCTGTTAAGAGGGGTGTTCATTACATGGACTGCTAACAAGATGTATAGCAGTGTTTGCCAATGTCCCGTTTATGTGCCTCTAGACTTGTGTGAGTTAATATGAGGCGCGTCAAGGGGAAACCTGTTTTTTTTTTTTTTTCGAAAAACAAAGTAGCTGATCAGCATCTCATCACGTTAACAAGTTCGTGAAATTAACAACCCCGTAAATCCCACTATAAATAGAGAAAGGTCTCTCACCGCTGTGGCTCGAGCCTAGCTCGGGTCACATGTGAGACGCCAAGTGCTGCAACGGAAGGTCAGGTGGTTTTTCTCCGGGTACTCCGGTTTTCGCCCACCTCTGATTAACGATCGGCTCGATATGAGTGAAATAATCTTTAAAGGGCCGTAAACCCAAAACCAAAAACAAAAAATAATAATAATAAATAAATAGAGAAAATAAAGGTTTACGGAGTTATCCATTATTGTCCTTATTCATATTCTGAGATATAGGTTGTGGTACTCGTTAAAACCGTCTCAACGAGGCGGTTCTAACAAACACCTTCAACCTATGTTTTGAGAATAAATAAGAATACTATCACAATTTTTCATCAGGAAATTGACCGTTTTTATGTATGAAATGGTATACTATGTCAGGATGTGTTATCAACATGTTTTTGTTCGCGTCTTTTATATCAAAACCTTTGCACATGTTGTCTACAAAACATTAATTAAAATTTGCTAATTATTGTATTGGTACCTTCGAACTATTCCCGTTTAGGCAGAAAACATAGTTTCATTCTTTTAATCAGTTTTCGGAAACATTTTTATACTCAACTAAGAACCTGTCGCACTGCATACCCCAAATGCACCTATCGACTTATATCTTCTACCAGATAAGTGTGTTTTCAATTTCGGAAAATGGCAAAAAAATCGCACGGGACCTGGTCTTGGAGTTAGGGATGGGGCGATAACATCAAATGAACAAGTCCGTGAAATGAACATCCCCTACA
Organism: Lucinisca nassula; assembly: GCA_963580285.1. Lineage (NCBI taxonomy): Eukaryota > Metazoa > Mollusca > Bivalvia > Lucinida > Lucinidae > Lucinisca > Lucinisca nassula. The sequence continues at coordinate 116,630,323 of OY757017.1, read as the reverse complement.
CCCCACTTATTATAGATAAGAATGGGGTTCATGGGGGTTATTATTATTTTTTTCTTATTTCTGCTTCAAGACTTAGATTATGTGTGTTCGTTAGAACCGCCTCATCCACAACATATGTTTGCAGTACAAATCAGAAAAATATCACAGTTTTCATCAGAAAAGTAGCCATTTTGGAAAACTGAAAAATGCCTAATGTCGCACGAAAGTGTTGTCGACATGAGACATTGACATGCTTGGATCTCAGAACCTGAGCTACAACTGAGGTTTTGTAGACTGAAACATTGTCATCTTACACATATACATGCTGTTTCAGAACCACATTCTTACACTACTAACAGACATACGCCTTCCTTTTGGAACTGCAATTTGAATGTCGTGGCCTAGAATTTCTGCTGAAAATGGCGTATACCTTCTTTGCTGTCAGAGTTCGTAGGGCAATAGAGTCTTTATCATGTTATCAATCAAGATAACAAGTCCTAGTAAAGAACACCCCTCTAAGCCCCACTTCATACAGGGAAAAATGGGTTAACATTTGTCCGCTTATTTCTGCTCCAAGATATAAGTTGAGGGTACTCATTACTCGTTAGAACCGCCTCTAACGAGTACCCACAACCTACGTTTAGTTTATAAATAAGCGAAATATGACAAACTTCATCATAAAAAGAACCGTTTTAAGGATATGAAAGAATACACTTTCTTGCACAGCAGATAAGAAAATCCATAGTTTTTGCTTGGGATAGAATTTCTGTTCTAACCCTGGTGTTATTCTCGCGTATTTGATAAAACGCACTGCTTGAATACGACCTCGTATGCGCCCTCGTTAAGACTGACGTCACAGCACGTTAGGTCAAGTGACAGCAGCAGTAAAAATCCGCGCTAAGAAATAGAAGGTATGCAAGAAACAGAATCCTATATGGGTGTGAGGGGTGGATAGAAAAATCCGTACCTCGGGATCACTGTCCGGCATCGGTCTGCAAGCCTCGTGATGCCGGACAGTGACCCTCGGGACGGATTTTTCCATTCACCCTTTACACCCATATAAGATTCTTATATTGTCACAAGAATGTGCTATCGTAATGGACCTTTTGCTCAGTTTTATAAAAATGGACGCATGTCTCATCGCCAGTTACGAAACATATACTGTGCAGTTTGTACCTTCGTACATTTCTGCGCATCAGTGAGCCATCTCGTGAACAAATCCGTGAAATTATCACCTCCTAAATCCAACTTTATATAGAGAAATCTTGGTACACAGGGTTATAGATTATTTCTTCTTATTTCTGCTCCAAGACATAGCTTGAGGGTATTCTTTAGATCCTCCTTAATGAAACGAACACCTATATACGTTGAGTTCAATCAGAAAAGTAGCCATGCTGGTTATGTGAAAAAATGTACTATGTCGCACGGACGTGGTATCTTAATGAAAGGGGGTTCCAACAAGCACTTATCTTCGTAACTTTAAGAATTTTCTTCAGAATGCTAAATCTAATTTTATCATATGACGTCGCGTCTGAGAGTGTAATAACGCCCTGTAATATTTTCGATAATCCACTAGTGGACTAAATATGCAGATTAGCTAAATACGTAACGTTACATGTACGACGTCGCGTTTACTAACGGCGTAATATTGACATTTTTGTAAACAATCGTGAATAAAATGCGTTTTAAATGTCATATGATAAATAGAATCTTGCATTCGTGCTCATGTATTATTGAATTTATCAAACTCGTTGAAGAAAAGAGATAAAATGCTCGGCAAAGCCTCGCATTTTATCCCTTTTCCTCAACTCGTTTAATAAATTCAATAATACATGGGAACTCATGTAAGATCCTCTATTTGTCATTTGTACCAGCTGTCTGACAGTGAAGCACGCATCTTTTTCAAGTCAGTCATTACGATAACAGACCCGTGTGACATAGTGCAAATTTTGAAAATCCGTGATATTTTTATACCGCTTTGAGGCGGTTTTAACGGGTACAACAACGCGGTTTAAACGGGTACCATTACGAACACACATCTGTGTGATACAGTGCAGTTTTTTCAAAAAAGGTATTTTTTCTGATGAAAATTTGTGATATTTTTCTTACTTATACTCCAAACATAGGTTTTGGGTGCTCGTTAGAACCGCCTCATTGAGGCGGTTCTAACGAATACCCACAACCTATGTCTTGGAGCAGAAATAAGGAAAATAATGTTTTCCCCCGTAAACCCCAGTTTTCTCTATATAAAGTGCAGTTTAGGGAGCTCTTTATTTAACAACGCGGTTTTAACAGGTACAGCAACCTATGTCTTGGAGCAGTAATAAGCAGAATAATGTATATCCGTATTAACCCGAGTTTTCTCTGTTTAAACTGGGGTTTAGAGGGATGTTAATTTCACGTACTTGTTATCATTATCATAATGGTTTAAATCGCGACGGGAGTAAGGGCGAAGATCATTGCCTTCACTTCTATTTTGAAAATATTTGCGGGTCACTGATAAGTCTGGCCCAGAAAAACGTGTTCTCTATACTTTCAGTTCTATGGTGTAAACTTTGCTTCTAAAGGATAATCCCTTCATAGAACATATTGATCTTTTTATGTTAGGTTTGGTAACTGCAGACCTAGGTTTTCCTGAATAAGGGACATCTTTGACTGATTATTGCCCGGAACTGAATTTTGTAAATTTTGTGAATAGTGTAGATTATATTTTCTTGTCCTTTGGGATCATTGATTCCATTGTGGAATTTTGAAAATATCTGAGGGTCACTGATGAGGCCTAATTGGCCGAAACTAGCTAGTCTGGCCCAGAAAAGATGTTCACTCCATATTTTGCAGTTCTTTGGTGTATTCCTTGTTTCCAAAGGATAACCCTTTTATAGAACATATTGTAAATTGTGAAAAATGACATATTTCAACCCCCATTACATGTAAAACACATAAGAGCGTATCTCATCATGTAACATATATTTGGCTCTTTTAACGCCCTGATTCAGATACATTTTCTTTTTGTTTTCTAAGTATTTCCAAGCATACATCTGAAAACATTGTTTTCTACCTGTTCGCAAGTCCCGAAGAGAGATTATCATATGAATTGTGTTACAAACGACAACGGAATTTACAGATACGGTTTCAGAGTTTAATTCAACAAATCACGCATTACAAGTAATCTCATACGAAAGGAAGGAAGCATGAAGCAACAATTACAGACCATATGAGCCCCGCCAAGCGAATTTGTGTCTTCGAGCATTCCGTCATGGCAAATTTTAACTGCGCATGCCCAGCCATTCAGAGGGGCCAGGGATATGGCTTTCTGTCTGAAGGTTCCTCTTGATTCACTGCTTGTATGAGCGAGCAGCGAAGGTTCTGGCGAAACTGCGCGGATGCGCAGGCTCGCCTGAACCTTCGCTGCTCGCATAGGCGATAAGTACCAAAATCGCTTGACGGGGCCCACCGTGATAATTTAATGTAACTCGATAGATAATAACATTATTAGAATTTAATGTCATTTATGATTAAAACATTATGAGAACATGCCTATACAAATACATTGTATTTTACCGCCGACAAAAATGAAATTTAAGATAAAAATGCTTTCTTATTTTTACTCAAAATATAGATTCTGGGTACACGTTAAAACCGCCTGATCAAGGCGATTCTAACTAGTTCCCATAAGTGTCTTTTACAGCAGAAATAAGAAACAATAAGGTTTACCCCTGCAAAACAGGGGTTCAAGGGGTTTAATTTATATAAGCGTGTTTTCGTTATGTTTGTGATAAAAGTCGGAATAAAGTGTGTTCCTACGTAAGCTTTGATATTAACTAGCAGGCATGTTCAATCATACAATATAAGGAGCTTAATCCTCATCATTGAAATGTTTTAATGACTGGGTGGTGCCAAGCAAAAAAGGCTCTTCTAAACCCTGCTCACCCCGAGACTCCGAACAGGCGGCACATACCCTCTTTGCAGCCTGCTAGGAGTCTTTGCTGTGCAATATATGGAAACACATTGAATCGAAGGTTCATGATATGTACATTAAATGTTGAATTCTATTAAAGCTTTCATACAGACTGACCTGAAACTTCACTCTGGGCACTACTCTGAATCGCACTTTTTCTTCGCGAGGTTTGTGTCATCTTAGTGCGGCTGGCCTAAACGCAGCTTTTAGAGCATTAACCTTGAAGTAATTGGATTCATTGTTAGCTAATGTGTCGTTGATTGAAAGCTTCTTATGAAGCTTATCTTTTCTGTTTGAAAGAAATAACATGTTTTTGTTTTTATCTTATTTTACCTGACAACAACAATTTGTACCGGACTGCACGTTTAAACGGATAGAAAACAGACTAATGAAGGCAATGATCAGGAATCGATACAATTAACTCACACTTCCCATCAGAGAAACTAAAGGGAAAGAAACACAAACATGAAATAACTAGACCCTAATGGAAACATCAAAAGCAGAAAGCCAAAAGATAGTATTTTACCACAAATTGGCCGATTACCTACATGTACAAAAAGATATAGGCGATACACACATTCAAAAACGAAGCCAAAAACAAAAAAAAAAAAAAAAAAAAAAAAAAATGGAATGAGGCAGAAGAACCGCCTTGGAACGGTCACTGAAAACTTAAATCGATTTTACGCGGCCGCAATCCTCGCCCTTACTTAGGTCGTGGTTTCGACAAATAATTTGTTAAATCCACAAGAAGGCTTTCTAACTCATCAATGCAACATCTCCGAGAACATAAAATATCAAACAATGATAGTGATGAAACAACGATGAGGACTCGATAGCATGAAATAGTTGAAATCCTGGAGCAAACGACAACCAACTGTTAGGCTCCGACTGGCCCGACCAGAATTTAAATTACATAAAATTAAATTTAAGTAAGCATTTAGGCTGGGACCGTCATAGAGTCTGGGGCTTGACACGCCGGCGCGCAGTTAAAGTAGGAAGCAAAGTAATCAACCGTGATTAGGTTAACTACCATGGATGCAGTCTGTCGTATAACAGTTATGTTGTACCCAGTCTTTTTAAATCGAAGAATAGTTTTACGAAATCGGGTACTAAAATCATTGAAAGATTATATCTTTTTCTGAATTTATGTAGCAGGTCACCTTACAACTCGGGTTCTAATAGGCCTTGTTGCAGGAGAAATTTAAGCCCAACATTGGATTTTGAAACTAAATCGGACTGGCGTTTATTACTTGGGAAAGGCTTTATATAGTTTATCATTCCGATTACCTGATTAAGAAATTTAGCCGTTAACAATTTATTACGAGTGTTGAAATATTTTACATGACTAGACACTCTGACAGATCGAATGAATTGCGAATTATTAACTCCAAAGGATGCCGTACGAGGAATATCGTCATCCCAGAAAGAACATTTAACAATCTCAAAATTAAAATCATCGCGTTTATCATAAATTTTCCAGGATACAAATCCATCTACAATAGATAAATGTGAATAAAGAACAGGGCTTCGGTATCAGAAAAAATTGCTTTATTGTACTGAAGTTCTGGTTGAGGGATGGGGAGGGGGTAAATTTGATTGATCAAAGAATCGACGTTGGTATTGTCAATATTTAATAAATCTTCCAAATATCTAGCAGTCGATTTAAAAGATTCAATGATTCCAGACTCAAGGATAGACTCGCATGTTACTCCGAATCATTTCTTATTGACTGATCATCCATTGAACATTCTGTTAAATGCATCAGTCTAATACGACAGAGCGGAACTGTTTGCACTTAGGAAGGTCTGCCCTGTTATAATTGATGGCTTTTTTGCTCTGATGTCAGATTGTTCATGAGTCATTGAAACGAAAGAACATGCTACAAATAAAAAAGCCATCAGAAGAGATAGCAGACCCCCCGACCAAAAGCCTATATGGCCTTCAGAAGATTGTTCATGAACAGAAAGTGCACCAGAATTAAAATACACTTGTAAGCCAAACGTATATTTTGTATATGTATGTTTATTAGGCTCTCTTCATCTAAAGATACTAAGGATCGCTTCTCAACATGATGAAGATCCAAGATTTCCAATGCATGAAATACTTGTATACGGAAAGTAGAAGTAAAACAAAGATCAGGACTCGATACAATTAACTTACTCCACCCATCAAAGACACCAAAGGGAAAGAAACACAAACATGAAGCGACCAGGCCATAATGAAAACCTAAACAAAGCATGGCCATAAGGACAGTTACTTTCCCACAAAATGGCCAAATGGCCATCCAAAATAAAAAGACACAAGTGATACACACAGGGAGTAGTAACAAACAACAACATAAATAAACCGCCACAGAAGAACCGCCTTGGAACGGTCAGTGGAAAGAATTCCACTGGGGGCTTAAATCGATTTTACGTGGCCACAATCCTCGCCCTTACTTCCGTCGCGATTTAGACAAATAATTTGTTCAGTCCACATGAAGGCCTCCTAACTCAGCAGTGCAACATCTCCGTGAACACAAATAATCAAAGAATCACAAAGGTGAGACAACGGTGAGGACCTGACAGCAAAAAACCACTGAAATGCTGGAGCAAAAGAAAACCAACAGTTAGACTCCGATGGGCCCGACCAGAGACAGAGTATCAGGCATCAACCAACATTACCTTGAATTAGATCTCTCTAATTCTCAATAAGCCTTTACGTTGGAACCGCCACAGAATCTGAGGCCTGACCCACCGGCGTGCAATTATAGAGGGAAACAAGGTTGCCAACCGTGATAGGGTTAACTACCATGCATGCAGTCTGTCGTATAACATCCATGTTGAACCCAATCTGTTTAGCTGGAAGAATGATTTTACGAAATTGTGGTTCTTGCACTTTAAAGCCTTTCCAACCTTGTACATACAACTGTAGCGAGTACAAGCAATATATCTCAAAGGTATTAGAGTTATGGCCATCACAAGATTATACTGTCATGGGAGATAACTAAAAAACCTTGGCACTCAAGTGTGGTTGTTAAGCATTACATCCCTGCTTTACCTCATGTGCATCTGTACCAAGTATCATTGTTATGTCTCAAAGGGTGTTGGAGATATGGTGATCACAAGGTGGCCATACTGTTATATTGGAAGGGGAAAAACTCAAATACCACATCATCTTGCGCAGTACATGCCTTCTATACATTGTATACAAACGTGCCAAGTTCCTTTAATTTATCTCAAAGGGTACTGGAGTTATGGCCATCACAAGGTTATATTATCAGGGAAGTTAGCTCAAAGTTAGGGCACCCAGGGCTGTGATTCTTGTGCATGACATACCTGCTCATCCTCGTGTATATCTGTATTAAGTTCATTCAATGTCTTAAAGGGTATTGGAGATATGGTGATCACAAGGTGGTCATACTGTAAAATTGGAAGGGGAGATGACTCAAATACCACAGCACCCAGAGTTGTTGTTCTAAGGCATGACAGGCTGACTAAACATTGTATACAATTGTGCCAAGTACCATCAATTTATCTTAAAGGGTATTTGTGTTATGGCAATCAAACGTTATATTGCGAGGGGGAATAACTAAAAAAACCAGGGCTCCTAGAGTCTTTTTTCTTGCACAAGACAGGCCCGCTTAACCTCGTGTACAACTGTACCAAGTACCATCAAATAGTATTGGAGATATGGACGTCACAATGTAGTGATTCTACTTTATTGAAAGGGGGATAACTAAAAAAACATGGCACCCAGAGTTGTGGTTCGTATGCGTGGCACACCGTCCCAGCATTGTGATCAACTGTGTCAAGTACCATCAATATATAGCAAAGGGTATCGGAGTTATAGTCATCACAAGGTAGTCACTCTATTTTATTGGAAGGGGAGATGACTAAAATACCATGGCAATCAATATGTCTCAAACCATATTGTAGTTATGACTATCACAAGGTATTTATTCTATTTTATTAAAAGGGGAGATAACCAAAAGACTGTGGCACAAAGTGCTGTGGTTCTTTCGCGTGACACGCCTTCTCAGCCGTGTAAACAATCGTTCAAAGAACCACCAATGAATCTCAAAGGGTATTAGGGTTATGGCCATCACAAGGTTGAGTCTACGGACGGACGGCGCCAGGCTGATAGCTATATCCCCCGAACCTATTCGGTCGGGGAAAAACGCACGAACAAAGAATACAGCCATCTCAAGCCAATGACAGAAGAGACTATAAAGACATGAAGTCACATAGAAATATAAAACACGACATTGGCAGTAATTCACATATAATCTCCACTGTCTTTGATTGTCGTTTAACGCTTAAACGCCCGCACTTTGAGCAAAGATTGTAAATCCTGATCAGACGCCGCGTAACACTAGAACTGACAGAAGACCGGACTATACCCCCACTTTAGCGCATTTCTACAGAAATACACAATCTCATGAACACCAGTGAGAATGCCCACTGCCTCTTGCATGATTCAAGTGATAATCTTTGCAAAGTACACCGTGGTAAACGCTTCCCGCTTTAAAGTTCTTGAGAATTTTTGACTGATCAATTTGGAGGTACATAAGATTGAAAGAGCTGATTTACAATCGTTGAGAAAGTCCATTGTTTCTTTCACAGTAAACTTAGCATTAATACATTTTATCATATGACGTCGCGTCTGAGAGTGTAATAACGTCATGTATTATTTTCGATAATCCACTAGTGGATTAAATATGCAAATTAGCTAGATTTGTCCCGTAACGTTACATGTACGACGTCCTTAACGACGTCGCATTTACTAACGGCGGAATATTGACATTTTTGAAAACAATCGTGAATAAAATGCGTTTAAAATGTCATATGATAAATAGAATCTTGCATTCGTGCTCATGTATTATTGAATTTATTAAACTCGTTGAGGAAAAGGGATAAAATGCTCGGCACAGCCTCGCATTTTATCCCTTTTCCTCAACTCGTTTAATAAATTCAATAATACATGAACACTCATGTAAGTTCCTCTATGTATATGAAGACTGATATTACAGCTTTTACATAGAAGTCTCCAGGATGTAGTGGTTATGCTGCTCGCCTTGTAATTATTGCTTAACTATACCAAATTTAGTGACACAGGGGCCTTTCTAATATTTAATCTTCATTAGTGTGTCTAAACCCAATGGTTTTGAAACCGAAACGGATGATGGACAACACCCGGCAAACACAGCACACCCCCCTCCGTGCACACACCGACCGACGCAGCTCATGAGACAGGTCAACTGGAGGCATCAGGCAAGAGACGCCTACCAGGGAACTTATAGGCGTCTCCAACCGAGCCAACATCAGCAAACATGGCCCACACTCCACGGAAGTCCCGGGCATCAGGAAGGAGATGCCCAAAGTAGGGAGGCTTGCAAAATTTATAATATTACAAAAAGTGGCAACCAAAGCCGCTAAGATACATGTCCCACCTGACAAGTTAGTCTTAGTTTTAGAAAAAAATAGAAATTTATACTGCAAACTACTGTATACCAGGGGTCGAACGATCGATCCCGGGCTTCTCCAGACTTTCGGACGAGTCTTGAAACCGAGGTTCCGTCTCCGTATGATCTTACCTGTTGGTGAGATGTAAAACTCAAACACTCACTCACTCACTCCAGCTTTTGCAGTTACTGTGAAATCTGTAATTAAAATATATATCATTGTTTTTTATTGAGAGAACGACGATGGAAGAACTACCGAACAAATATAGAAAGAAAAATGAATGGAAGCACAGATTTAAAAGATAAGATGAAAATGTCCATTGTCTTACACAGTACAAAGCTTGATTGCGTTGTATACCAGTTTCATTTCTTGCTTCTAGATTTTGTAGTTCCTAAGAAACCTTTGGTATATATGGAGAGACAGAAGGGTGAATAAATAAGCTGAGAAAGCCTGTTGTCTCGTACATAATAAACCACATCGATTTTGCATTGTATACCAAAATATATAGAAACAGATACCCAGGAAAGGACAAAATTAAAGATTAAAGTAGAAGTAAAACAAAGATCAGGAATCGATACAATTAACTTACTCCACCTTTTATAAAATTATCTTAAGGCTTATTCATATATTTTCAGTGTCTTTTGATTTGTATTTGGTCGTTCCCATTGGCTTCCAACTGTCGGGTTTCTTTTTCTCTGGTATTTCAGTTATTTTATGCTGTCGAGTCCGTATCTTTGTTTTATAATAGAAGTAAAGGCAATGATCAGAAATCGATACAATTTCCCCACAGCTCTCATCACAGCCACCAAGGGAAAGACACAGGAGCATCATCTAGTCCGTGAAATGAAGAGCCCACTATACCCACTTTATATAGAGAAAACGGGAGTTTACGGGGGTATACATAATTTTTCTAATTTTTACTCCAACACATAGGTTGAGAGTACTCGTTAGAACTAGCACCCACGACCTATGTTTGCAGCATTTATAAGCAAAATATCAGGGATTTTAATCAGAAAAGTCGCCATTTTGGAGATAAGAAATATGTACTATGTCGCACGGGTTTGTTATCGGAATGTGATAATCATAATGAAAACAGCAGAAGCCGAAAGCCACCAAGATAGTTACTATATGGAGATTGATCGATTGTTTTAGGCTTTACTTCTCGTCAACTCATGTGCGTCATTTTGTGTCATCTCCAAGAGAACGGGAGAAAAGAGAAAGAAGAGATATAGTAGAGGTGTTAAATGTGAGGGACAGGCGAGAAAGTGGAAAATGAATGGAAGTAAACAAACAAGAAAAAACAAGATTCCCTCTCAGCCTTACCAATGATACGAGATACACGTCACCTTAGCCTCAACCAATCACCCCGCCTATATGGAGATAAATAAAGAAAGGCGAGGCCAGTACGCAAACTTTGAAAAAGGCGGTGCAAGTTTCGGGTATTTTGTAGAGGAGGGGGTTGGGGTGCGAGTCTTAAGAACATCTTGATTTGGAGCCCAAAGTTAGGGCTGTTGGTGAAAACATGATTTCTGGTGAAAAAGGAATGAATCTGAGATAATTTTCTAAAAGGGGGTGAGTTTGCACCCCCTCCCCCCATTCCCGCATATTGGCCTGAAGACCAAATGTTTAAATAAGTCCAACTCACAATATAAGCCATCATACTAGCATTGCATACCAAGTTTGAGGCTTCTCGCTATGATAGTTCCTGAGAAATCGTTGACGAAAAATTGAACATTAGCCTTTATGGTGTGAAAGAAGTATGAGAGAACCGATGAACAAAAAAGCCAAGACAGCTCATTGCCTGTTACACGAAACAAGATATCATTATTCCATTTGCATACCATGTATAAGGCTTCTAGCTTTTACAATTCCTGAGAAACCTTTGACGAAAATTTAACATTTGCCTATATGGAGAGAAAGAAGAATGATAGAACAGATATACAAATACGCCGAGAAAGTCCATTGTCTCTTACACAATTCAAGTTAGCATCATTGCATAGTATTCAGCGTTTGATCGTGACTTTGTCTGAGCATGTATTTCTTAACTTTTTGAAGGTTCTAGCTTTTGAATTCCATGAGATATCTTTGACAAAAAATTTAACATTGACCTATATGGACAGGAAGAAGAATAAAACAATAGATGAACAAATAAGCGGATAATGTCCATTGCCTCTTATCATAATTGCTTAGTATGCCAAGTATGAGATTTCTAGGATTTATGTGTCTCTGATGGGAGTTGTGGGTTGATTGTATCGATTCCTGATCATTGCCTCCACTTCTATTTATAGTTCTTGAGATATATTTCACAAAATATTATACACTCACGAAAGGACTGACAACGTACGTACGTACGTACGTACGGACGGAAGGATAGATTTAAACCAGTATAACCCTTCTTTTTTAAAGTTGAGATATAAAGATTCAAGCAATAACCGCATGCAAAAACGAACTATATAAAATTAACAGAAGAGGTCAGAAAAACAGTATTTCGCAGTGTGAGGAAAGTGGGGAGAGGGGATTAAACCATTTTACCTGGCCACAATTCTTGCCCTTGGTTCTGTCGTGGTTTAGATATATAATTTGTTCGGCCCGCATGAAGGCTTCTAACTCATCAGTGTTACACCTCTGTTTTCGTTTGATTTTTATGTTCTCGGAGATGTTACACTCATGAGTTACAAATCCCTTTTGCAGTCTGTACTAATAATTTGTCTAATAGAAGTGAAGGCAATGATCAGAATCGATACAATTACCCACAGCTCCATATAAAAGAAACAAAAACATGAAACATCTGGACCCTAATGGGGACATCACTATCGAAACATCACGAAAGATCCAGACACGAGGATTGTGGAAACGTAAAATCGTTTTAAGCCCCCACCCTACCTCCCCAGAAAAAAGATTTTACTGATCGTACAAAGGCGTTTCTTCTGTTGGATTTTCTTATCTTTACAATTTGTCATTGCTAATATCTGCTTTATTTTGGACAGCCGTTTTGACATTTGTGGGAAAGTAACCGTCGTTTTGGCTTTTTTCTTGTGCCATTTCTATTATAAAAAAAAATATTCTTTCCCTTTGGTATCTTAGATGGGAGGTGTGAGGTAATTTAATGCTTCCTGCACACTTCTCTTCACTTCTATTTGACAAAATAATTGGTCTTTAGGGGCGAGAAAGAAGAATGAAAGTACAAATGGACAAAAATCCGAGAAAGGCCAGTCTCTCGTACCCTCTATAAAAATAGATGTGAAGGTAATGATCAGGAATCGATAAAATGAACCCACAGCTCCCGTCGGAGATACCGAAGGGAATGAAACACAATCATGAAACAACTAAACCCTAATGGTAACATCAATAGCGGAAAGCGAAAATAGTACAGTTACTTTCCCTAAAAAGTGTTGATTGGGACGTAAAACGTGCATTCAAACAAAAAGCAACGTCGACGACATTCTTCGTTAGCACATAGTGTAAGACGGGAAGCTTTATAGACAAACAAAAGCGGTATGGCACACATGGTTTCTGTAGAACCTGTTCAATGCCCGGAAGGGCAGATACATGTATTTCAATTTTGTATTATAACTCAAAGACATAAAAAAGAAACTTGTAAGCAAAATTCGCAATCAAATAACATGGTCATATCAAGTCAAGGAAATCATAAACACATTTAATGACATGAAGGCACACTCAAATACCACATACCAATACGTAAGCCACCAACATCAAAGTAATACACACATAATGCCAATCAGGGTGTAATTATGATTACACATCCGTATGAATTAGTGCATTCGTTCATAATTCCAAAAAGATGATTTTTCTAAGCTAAAATTTTGATATTTTGATTTATACTCCAAACAAAGACATACGTCTTGGACAGAAAAAATAATGTAGACCCCTGTTTACCCAGATTTCTCTATATAAAGATGGGTTTTGAGGTGTATTCATAATACGGACTGGTTAAATCGCGACGGAAGTAAGGGCGATGATTGTGGACACGTAAAATCGATTTGAGCCCCCCTATTGGAATTCATTTCATTGACCGTTCAAAAGTTGTTCTTCAGTCGCGGTTTATTTTTGTTATGGTTTGTCTTTGAGTGTTTGTATCGCCTATATTATTTTGTTTTGGATGCCCAATAGGCCATTTTGTGGGAAAGTAACGGTCCTTTTGGCTTTGCGCTGTTGATGTTTCCGTTGGGGTCTGTTGTTTCGTGTTTGTGTTTCTTTCCCTTTGGTGTCTCTGATGAGAGCTTTGGGCTAATTGTATCGATTCCTGATCATTGCCTTCACTTCTAATTTGTTAATTTGATGATTAATTTTCAGAACGTCGAAGGGTTTTGCAGAGCGTGTGCCCGAGAAATCAATACAAATTAAGCACCAAACTAGTCGGCAATACCCGCCAGAGCAGAAGATTTAAAAAGAAATGTTATCTTAATGATATGGATCTAATGGTCAAACTGAGTATGTCGTTTGCAAGCTTTGAACAAAATGTCTTTCCACTTTTTCACAGCGGTACAATATTTCACGGGGCTTGGTGGAGAAATTTGAATCTTTGTGACCTCAGACATAATTATATGGCACTGATATCTATTGCTTATACATTTTAGAACTTACGTTGGCACTCATATATTCCTATTGTTAGTTGTTAAATGCTATTCGTGTAAAAATCCACCAGAATATCCTTTATAAGACCTATTTCAATCGATACAATAGCTTTATAGGATGTTTGACACATGCCGGAAGGAATACGGGATATAGATTACCTGAATATACCGGTAGAAATACTAGAATATGCGAATATTCATTTGGATTTATTAAATATCAAAAACATAGAGATACTGAATAACACGGAAGATGGAGACTCTGCTGAGCTATCCATAAAAGCAGCAAAACTAAGGAACAAATAGAACTACTATCATTATTAATAACTTACCGACAGAACAGGAAAAAGCATAGGAATACTGACTGGTTGAAATACAATCACGGTTGGCAACTTTGCTTCCCTCTTTAATTGCACGCCGGTGGGTCAGGCCTCAGATTCTATGACGGCTCCAACGTAAAGGCTTATTGAGAATTAGGGAGATATAATTCTTGGTAATGTTGGTTCGTGCCTGATGCTCTGTCTCTGGTCGGGCCCATCGGAGTCTAACTGTTTGTTTTCTTTTGCTCCAGCATTTCAGTGGTTTCTTGCTGTCGAGTCCTCACCGTTGTCTCACCTCTGTGGTTCTTTGATTTTTTTGTGTTCACGGAGATGTTGCACTGATGAGTTAGGAGGCCTTCATGCGGACTGAACAAATTATTTGTCTAAATCGCGACGGGAGTAAGGGCGAGGAGATTTCCACTAGATTTCCACTGACCGTTCCAAGGCGGTTCTTCTGTGGCGATTTATTTATGTTGTTGTTTGTTACTTACTGTGTGTATCACTTGTGTCTTTTAATTTTGGATGGCCATATGGCCATTTTGTGGGAAAGTAACTGTCCTTATGGCTTTCCTTTGTTTAGGTTTCCATTATGGTCTGGTCGCTTAATGTTTGTATTTCTTTCCCTTTGGTGTCTTTGGTGGGTGGAGTAAGTTAATTGTATCGATTCCTGATCTTTGTTTTACTTCTATTTTTTAAACGTAAGTAGAAGGCACTAATGAGCTACCCGTAAACACAGCAGGAACTGCTGAAATATAATAAAGAAGAGACAGAACGAGAAAACCAACAGCCAGAACAAGGAAAAAGTAAAACAAGTGCAACGAACAAATATAAATACTCAACTATCCAACAATAACAGAAAATTGAAAAGAGAAACGATCAGGAACTGATTAAAATAGAATTGAAGGCAATGGTCAGGAATCGATACAATTAACCCACAGTTAAGTCAGATTCCAAAGCTCCCCACAATATCACTTTGGAATCAGAAACACCCATATCAAACAGGCAGGAACCAAGAAAGTCACTACCGAGCTAACCGAAAGGAAAAATGACCTCAATATAAAAACAAACATATCTAATGAGCTATTTGAAAGAAGAGAAAGAAACTGTTTTTTTTTAAGAACACGAAGATCTACTGACCTACCCGAGAGAACAGGAAGAACCACAGAGCCATCTGAAAGAACTGCCGGTCTACTAGAATGAACCGTAGAGCTGTGTGAACTATGAAAACAAATATATCTACTGGCCAATTTTAAAGAACAGGAAGACCTACCGAGTTCTCCGAGAGTATATGAAGAACTACATAACTATATGAAAGAACATGTATAGCTACTGAATTGTACAACTTTACAGGAAGAACTAGTATTCTATTCAAAAATACAGGAAGACATCTGAGCTGTCTGAAAGAACAAGAAGAACTGCTGACTTATCTGTAAAAAACAAAGTTCTATAGAGAAATCAGGGCGAACCAAAATAGAAAAGAAGGCAATGACCAAGAATCGATACAGTTACCAGTTACCTTAGATCTTCTGTCCAAACATCCAAATAGAAAGAAAGACACACATAAAACAAGGGCATCATAATCAAAACATAAGAAGCAGTACGCCCAAAATACCAAGCGGGTATCCAAAATAAAAAGTATTATCAAAACATACTAACAAAAGACATTACATGACAATATTTTCCCAAAGGGTGGCTTCTAAATTTCAGTCATTGCAGTCAATGCGTGACGATTTTGCAGTGGATTATTAGAGGCATACGGTCATATCTTGACATACTTGTATCCCCCTTAAGAACTTTCTGTCTTTTCACCTTTCCTTGAAAGAATTTCAGCTTAAGTTTTCCAGCCATTCAACATTATTCTAAATTCAAAGCAGGGAATTACTAGTTACATAAAGCAGACCTACTGAACAAAGTAGAAGTAAAACAAAGATCAGGAGTCGATACAATTAACTTACTCCACCCATCCAAGACACCAAAGGGAAAGAAACACAAATATGAAGCGACAAGACCATAATGGAAACCTAAACAAAGGAAGGCCATAAGGACACTGCCAATGGCAAGAAGCCTCAGAACGGCACGAAGCCCAAAGAAAAAGACACAAGTGATACCCATAGTAAGTAACAAACAACAACATAAATAAACCGCCACAGAAGAACCGCCTTGGAACGGTCAGTGGAAGGCTTAAATCGATTTTACATGGCCATAATCCTCGCCCTTACCTCTGTCGCGGTATACACTAATTTTGTTTAGGAGGATTATGGCCATGTAAAATCGATTTAAGCTCCCCCCCCCCCAGTGGAATTCTTTCTACTGACCGTTTCAATGCGATTCTTCTGTGGCGGTTTATTTATGTTGTTGTTTGTTACTTACTATGGGTATCACTTGTGTCTTTTTCTTTGGGCTTCGTGCCGTTTCTGAGGCTTCTTGCCATTGGCAGTATTGTGTTCTGTGATTGCAGCACTTTAAGTACACATTCAGGAAGTTGTGTTTTGTGGCAAAGACGAAGACGGAACGCATATGAACTTTTCCTACATGTTCAGCACAAGAGATATAATTAGACGATTTGCAAATGATGTACCACGAAACCGCTTAATTGATTCGGTACGTCATGACAGCAGAACGGCAACATTCTACAATATTGCTGACACAAGACTTTTGCAAACCAAAGCCAATGCATCCTTAAATAATGCTATGAGTCAGACGCTTAATAAACAACACTCCTTGTCATTCAGTACAACCTTTCTGTTAGTCTGCTAATTAATGATTTATTTGACTTTGCTAATGGAAAATCCTCCCACTGCACTTGGTATAAATCCTAAGATGACAATCAGTTAGTAATGCTACAATAGAATGCGTAAATTAAATGAGTAAAGGTGCGCCAGGTACTGACCGAATAAGAACCCAAAGTAAAAATGAATGTATTGATCAGGAATCGATAAAACAACCTCACACACCCAATCATAGACGTCAAAGGGAAAGAAAATAACCAACCTATAAAACTACACTATAATTCAAACGTCACAAGCAGGAAGCAGGGGGCTTAAATCGACTTTAGGCGGCCGCAATCCTCGCCCTCACTTTCGTCGCGATTTAATCAAATAATTTGTTCAGTCCGCATGAAGGTCTCCTAACTTATCCGAGCAACATCTCCAAGAACACAAAAAACAAACAACCAGAGAGATGAAACAACGGTGAGAACTCGACAGCAAGAAACCACTGAAATGCTGGAGCAAATGAAAACCAACAGTTAGTTAAAGAAACTAACCATATTCTTCTGTTCTGGGAAGAAAATCTCAGGTTAACATTAAGATTTCATAATCACTCACTGAAATAGCAGTTAAAAAGCTTGCCGTGACTGGTTTTAACTAATTAAGGGGTCCAAATTACTACCCATAGAAAATGGGTACATCATGGAAACATAATTTCTCATCTTTGCAAACCAGTCATGTTGAAAAACAAAACAAAGCTTGGCAGCAAAATCAATTTTATAAAAGATACTAGTAGAAAATTAAAGTTTCTTAAAAGTTTGATTCCTCTTTATATTTTCACTATTAAAATATACAATCACATGCCAAGGTAAGGGTCTGAACTCAATCATGTTTCCAATTAGCAGAACAATTAAACACACACGTACATGTCAGTATTTCTGTGAATCAGCAGCCAAAGGAGCAATAATTCTAACGGCTGATGGGTATGATTCCTGATCATTACCTTCACCTCTGTTTCACACTAGAAACTAGGTAATAGCCCCAAGGGTGATATATCTCTATCAAGGGAAATTAAAGAAATAAAGAAATTATCTACGCAGTCGCATTGACCATTTCCTTGGAAGACTTTTCTGTCTGGTGAAATTGGTAGCTAAATGTCCGATCAACATGCTTGCAGCCGTCTTTTAGCTCAGTTGCTAACTAGCGAGTTCTTTTTTCTCGGAGGTGGTTGTGATTCATTTTTGACCCAGAATACGTGCAAAAGAAAAGCAACACAAAGAATTATACACGTAAACGTACTGAGGTACATGTACCTATCCCTTTCCATGCCAGTACTGAGCCTGATAATAAACCTGTAATTAGCACATCTGGAAGCTTCTTATCAAGTCAATATCCTTCAATTAAATGCGAATTAATACCTTTATATGGACGTCAACTCTTTAAAATAGTATGTTCCATACCACTAAAGGCCTCCGTCGTTTAGTTAGATGGAGCAAATCCTCGCATACCTGTGCAGGCCTCATTAGACGCACATTTACTCCAATAGCTCTGCTCTAATAAGCAGCAAAATAAACTCCGACAAACGTAGACCGTTTAAGAAGATAAATCCCTCAAACAACTACAGATCTCTTAAGGAGCGAATTCCATTTAACAAGCGCAGGCCTCCTTAGGAGGAATCGTAAGGAGCAAATTCACGATTCACGTCAACACGAATAGACTTCCATAAGAGCACATATCCAATTTTTTATATTATTTAGTTCGTGCCTTACAGCCACAAAAAGCATGTCTTGTTTGTTTTGAGGTTTAACGTCCACGTGATCACTGTATATGTCATTTTGGAGACATTGCTTCCAATTTTGTGGGACCTTTAACCGACATTGAGATGAAATGGCTTCTCAAGCCCTGTCGCCGAATGAAACCAATAGGGTTTATTTACATAGACGGCCCGACCCGCATCGCTTTGCCTGAGCAGATTTAGATCCTCTAAGCGGTTTACCAGGACTCTTATGCGGGTCGGTTTCAGCTCTGCGTGGAAGCATCATGCAGCCCATCTACTTCTTCATCGGGCCGAACAAAAGCATGTGATTAAATATAGCGACAAAAACTATGAAAGAAGTAGGGAGAAAAAAAAGGGGTGGAGCAATTACCTGCCTGAGTTTTTTTACCCTCTGCCATCATATCCAGTCCGCCATCTCAGATGACGTCACATTATGTCTGCCATCTTGGATGACATCCGGTCGACCACCTTGGAATATAATAACATCCGGTCAGTCATGTTGGATGATGTCATAACGCGCCACTTCTATCGCGTCAAATTTTAGGCTTTAAAGAACCACGCCATTTTTTCGTGCTTACTTTGAGAGTACTATTAACTCCTATTACTGTCGGATGCTATAGCTACCTTTGTTTCAACAAGCTTGCGCAGGTGCCTCTCCGCTTCCTCCTGAATACCTCCTCGACGCCTCCTCACTACCTCGTCGCTCCTAGGGCACGCTACGAAAACGTGTTTGGTCTTGTTCGATGTTGCCCTCGTCGCCTTCCTCGTACATCTTCAATCACTTCTCATTCTGTCCCTTGTCTGGGCTTACGGATGCTGTGTTTGTGTGGTAGTGGTGGTGGGCGGTGACCATTTTTTTCGGGAGCTTACAGCGGGTTACGAGAGCAATGTTGTATCAACTCCTATCATTGTCATTGTTTCAACACGCTTGCTGTAGTTACCCTTACTGCCTCTGGGTTACCCTTGACTACCTCCTCACTACCTCCTCACCGCCTCCTCAATGCCACCTTACTAGCTCCCCATTGCCTCATCGCTTCTAGGGCACTATCGGAAACGAGTTTGGGCATGCTCGGCGTTGCCCTCATCGTCTCCTTTAAACATCTACAATATTCACACAATATTCGAGGCAAAAATCTTCACCGAAACGAGTTTAGGCATATTCGGCGTTGCCCTTATCGTTACCGTAAAAACATTTAAAACAATCACACAACACGCTTGCGCTTGTTACCCTCACTGCCTACCGGTTACCCCTCAGTACCTCCTCATCGCCTCTTCACTACCTACTCAACGCCACCTCAGTGCCTTCTCATGCCTTCTCAATACCTCCCCATTGCCTCATCGCTTCTAGGGCACTATCAGACACAAGTTTGGGCACATTCGGCGTTTCCCTTATCGTCACCTTAAAACATCTACAACACTCACACATTATGCTTGCGCTGGTTACCTTCACTGCCTACAGGTTACCCCTCACTACATGCTCACCGCCTCCTCACTACCTCTTTACCGCCTTATCAATACCTCCTCATCGCCTCCTCAATACCGCCTCATTACCTCATCGCTTCTAAGGCACTATCGGAAGCGAGTTTGGGCATATTCGGCGCTACCCTTATCGTCTCCTTAAAAATCTACAACAATCACACAACACGCTTGCGCTGGTTACCCTCACTGCCTACCGGTTACCCCCACTACTTCCTCACCGCCAAATCACTACCTCCTCATCGCCTCCTCATTACCAACTTATCGCCTCTTCAATTGAATTATCGCTTCTCGCCAAACTTGGATTAACGAGTTTCGGTTTGTTTAGATTTCACAACAACACGCAGTATTGCATCATTCTAATAGCGATTGATAGCTGTTGGAAGCTCCAAGATTATTACTGCTGACCTTGACCGACTCCAGCCTGTTCCGAAAATTACCACAGTTTTCTTATTTATACGAGTCCCCAGTCGGATGTCATAACTATCTTTTTGCCTATTGTTTAAGCAGGCTTGTGCCGGTTACCTTCACTGCCTCCTAGGCACCCTTATCAGCTCCTCACTTCCTCCTCACCACCTCCTCACTACCTCCTCACTTTTTCTCCTCACTACCTCCTAATTTTCTTCTTGACAATATTTATGTAAGATTCGGCACTAAGACATTTAGAATATTTAGACAAATTAAGGGAATTCTGATGACTACGAAATGTGCACCCCTTGTAGCTGATTTGTTTCTGTTCTGTTACGAAAGAGACTTCACGATGTCCTTTTCTGTTGGAAAGCTATTTGAAGATATTTGGGTGTTTAGCTGGCCGTCTAGATATCTGGATGATTTATTAGATATTGACAATACTTACGTCGACGGTTTTATCAGTCAAATTTACCCTTTCAATTAAATAAAGTAAAGTCTTATGATGCCCCAACCCTGATTTTGAATTTTCATTTATCTATATTAGATGGATTCGTTTCATGCAAAATTTGTAAAAAAAAAATATTGATTTTGATTTTGATATTGAATATTTGAAGATTTTTTAAAATAAAAACAAAACGAAAAAAAAAAAAAAAAAAAAATACAAAAAAAAATCAGGTATATTATTTTCGTCACAGGCGTACATCCGGACGTACTTCCGCCCTTCGTTAGAAGCCTCCCGTGTTGCAGTGGTAAAGCTACTCGCCTTGTAAACCAAGAGTTGCAGGATCAATCCCCGGCTTTTCCAGACTTTCGGACGAGTCCTTAAATCGAGTTCCCTTTTCCGTATGACCTTAGCTGTTGTTGAGACGTAAAACTCAAACATTCACTGATTCCCCCCTTCACACACCTGCAACTTCTTTTTTTATTTCTTAGCCTATGATGACAAAACAGGGTACACTAATTGCGTTTGTGCATCAAGGTATTAAAATTTTGATCTGACCCCTGCGGTTAAAGGTTGGGGTCAAAGGTCAAATTTTAATGAGAATGCAACTACATATTTATTACTTGGCCATTTGTGACCAAACATATTGCTGAGGGACTACAAATGTGCATGAAGTCATCCAAAGTTCGATCTGACACAAGAGGGGTCACAGGGTTGAGGTCAAATGTCAAATTGTCAAGACAAAACCTGTGAATACATTTTATTCATTGGCCTTGGTTGACCAAACTTTGTAAACATACTGCTTAGGGACTGCAGATGTGCACGGAGGTATCCAAATTTTGATCTGACCCAAGAAGGTCATGGGGTGAAAGCAAATGTCAAATTTCAAGAAATTGCTTATGCATGCAACTACGTCTTTATTTCTCGGCTTACGATGACCAAACTTGGTACTTATATTGCTTAGTGACTGCAAATGTGCATGAACTTGGGGTCATGGGGTGAGGTCAAAGCTCAAATGTAGAAAAAGCGGGTATTTGTGATGGTGCAACATCGATATCTCTGGTATTCCTTTTCTTTCTTGGATGGTAATCTTTCTGATTTCTGATGTGACATCCTATGGTATTTATATATCCCAATCAGTTTGTGTCCAGTCATGCAACTGACGTCAAGACTCGTCATTGACTAATGACTGCTAATCTTCATAGTCAGCATGATATGTATCTTAAGCTTGGCAAAGCCTTCTCTAAGTTTTAAAGCCATCATTTGGACTTAATTTCAAACTTCAATGCCGGCCCCCGCCCATCGGGGCTTGAAGAAATATATGGGATGCACGATGCTTCCACGCAGAGCTAAATCCGACCCGCACACGAGTACTGGAAAACTGCTTAGAGGATCTAAGCCTGGAGAGGCAAAGCAGTGCGAGTCGGACTGTCCATGCTTAAAAACCCTATTAGTTTCATTTGGGCGACAGAGCTTGAGACGTCTTTTCATCTCAAGGTCGGGTAAAAGTCCCATAAAATTGGAAGCAACGTCTCCAAAAAGATCTCTACAGTGCTGATGGGGACATTTAATCTCAAATCAAACAAACAAAATCAATATTCAATGCAGGACTTAAATCTCTTTTGCAACAAGGCCTATCGGAACTTGAATTTCATTCTGACTTCGTATACAAATTTGTTCGATATGAAAATATTGGATATAATCTTAATGTTATACGACAGACAGAATGCATGGTATGCAAACAAATCATGGTTATATCTTTGCTTTTTTCTTTAATTAAGAGGAGCGGACCTCTGACTCTATGATGACTCCAGCCTAAAGATTAACTTATACGCTTATTTTTGTTATGATGCTTTGTCTCTTGTCAGGCCAAACGGAGTCTATCGGTTAGTTTGTTACAGAATTTCAGTTATTAGGGCCCCGCACTGAAAGTGTGGGTGCTCTTTAGTAATCACTCTGTCCGTCCGTCTGTCTGTCTGTCTGTCTGTCTGTCTGTCTGTCTGTCCGTCCGTCTGTCCGTCCGTCCGTCCACATTTTTTTTTATCCTCCATAACTTTTTATTATTCCTGGATGGATTTAAATATTACTTGGCATCACTCTGTCCGTCCGTCTGTCTGTCTGTCTGTCTGTCCGTCTGTCCGTCCACAATTTTTTTTATCCTCCATAACTTTCTTATTCCTGGATGGATTTAAATATTACTTGGCAGAAATGTTTACCATAATGTGATGGAGTGTTGCGCGCAAGACTCAGGTCCGCACCTCAAAGGTCAAGGTCATACTTAGAGGTTAAAGGTCAAAAAAGGGTCTTTCCTGTGTCCAATTAATAACTTTGTTATTATTCCTGGATGGATTTAAATATTACTTGGCAGAAATGTTAACCATAATGTGACGAAGTGTCACACGCAAGACCCACAGCCGTACCTCAAAGGTCAACGTCATACTTAGAGATAAAAGGTCAAAAAAGCGTCTTTTTTATTGTGTCCAATCTATAACTTTCTTATACCTGGATGGATTTAAATATTACTTAGCAGAAATATTAACCATAATGTGACAGTGTGTCACGCGCAAGACCCAGGTCCGTACCTCAAAGGTCAAGGTCATACTTAGAGGTGAAAGGAAAAAAAAACGTCTTTTTTAACACCAACATTTTCCTACTCCTCTGATAGCGCTGCCGGGGCCCTAGTCAGTTTCACTGACAGCTCTAGTTTCATGCAGTCGAGTCCTAATCGCTGTTTAATCTCTGTATTCGTTTGATTTTTATATTCGCAGAGATGTTGCACTGATGAACACTGACTTAATTATTTGTCTAAACTGCGACAGAACCAAGGGCGAGAATTGTGGTCACGTCAAATCGATTTAAGCCTACAGTTAAAAAAACAAGCACAAAATAAAAACGTTTTACTGACCGTTCCAAGGCGGTTATTCTGTCGGTTATTATTGCTATAGTTCGTCTTTTCTTGTGCGTATTGCTATTACCTTTATATTTTGTATAACCGTTTGATCATTTTGTTGAAAAAAAACACTGCTTTTTGACTTTCGGCCGGCGCTGTTTTCATTATAGAAATGTTAATTTCTGTTCCTGTGAATTCCCCTTCGATGTCTTGGGTGGGGGTGTGGGGTTATTGTGTCGATAGCTGAGTATTGCCATCATTTTTTTTGGCTTATTTTTCCGTCAGTGCAAACCCACTACAACGCCAAGGCATCCAAATGGACCAAATTCTTTCTAACAAGTGAACGACTTCTATGGAGGAAATTCACTCCAACAAGCGTAGATCTCCTAAGAAGCAAATTATCAGCAAGAAGGGTTTCTTACATGCTTTTCAATGGATGATAGAGATTTATCAGTGAAATATAAATCGATATTTTCACTGTTTCAAACAGTGAAAAAACGATTTTTTATTTTTCACTGTTTGGGACTACTTTTTTCTTCAAATCTAACTCTAATTTCAATTTTATCTTTGTCAGATAACTGAACAATACTGAAATGTGTTCTCATTGACGCATAGCCCGTTCATGTGTAACGGGGACGTTACTGACGTCATTTATGACACTGGCGTCACGTCTTTTGTCGCGCGACGTTAGACTTGCCAGCAACTTCTTTGGAAAACTACTCTCTCAATTATTTCATTAATCATTCATAATAATACCATCCCGGGCCATTTCTCAGGTGCAAACTGTCAGTTTACACCCAATAGTATACCCACTAAACACGATGGACACCACTAAATTGACGCGAAACGAACAGGAACAAAGATAATTTTCTCCAAATGTGAGCGACACCATTTAAGACGCTAAATATTGCCTTTTGAAGCATGTACGAAACAGAAAATTTGATTTTTTCAGTGCAAGATCAAATTTTATTTCACTCATGAACACCAATACTGCTATTTTCACTCGTGGCTACGCCACTCGTGAAAATAACAGTTTTGGTGTTCATTCGATGAAATAAAATTCGATCTTACACTGAAAAAAATCAAATATCCTCTATATGCCTCATAAGGACTGATACACTTCAATAAACGCAAACATCATAAGGAACAAGATAACTACAAAAAACAACAACAACAAAAAAAATATCTCCTAAAGACTGCCTCCACCCATCGGGGCTTGATTTGTTTGTTTGATTTGAGGTTTAACGTCCCCGTCAACACTGTAAAGGTCATTTTAGAGACGTTGCTTCCAATTTTGTGGGACTTTTACCCGACATTGAGATGAAATGACATCTCAAGCCCTGTCGCCCAATGAAACAAATAGGGATTATTAGCATGGACGGTCCGCCACGCACCGCAGTTCCTGGAAAGGCTTAGAGCCTCTAAGAGCCTCTAAGCGGTTTACCAGTACTAGTGTGCGGGCCGGATTCAGCTCTGTGTGGAAGCATCGTGCAGCCCATATATTTCTTCAAGCCCCTATGGGCGGGGGCGCCCATCGGGGCTTGAAGAAGTAGATTGGCTGCATTGCATGATGCTTCCACACAGAGCTGAAACCGGCCGCACAAGAGTACAGTAAACCACTTAGAGAATATAATATGTTCTAGAAAGGATCATCCTTTGGAAGCAAGGAATACACAACAAAACTTGAAAATATGGAGTTTATATGTTTTCTGGGCCAGACAAGCTAGTTTCGGCTAATAAGGCCTCAACAGTGACCCTCAAAGATTTCCAAATAAAAATAGAAGTGGCGGCAATAATCAGGAATCGATATAATTAACCCACAGCTCCCATCAGAGGCACCAACTGGAAAGAAACACAAACATGAAACAATAGACCCCATTGGAAACATCAACAGCGGAAAGCCAAAAAGGACAGTTAATTTCCCACAAAATGGCTATCCAAATTAAAATAATTTAAGCGACACAAACCATAACAAAAATAAACCTCGACAGAAGAACCGCCTTGGAACCATCAGCGTAAACGAATTCCACTTGGGGGCTTAAATCGATTTTACGTGGCCACAATCCTCGCCCTTACTTCTGTCGCGATTTAGACAAATAATTTGTGCAGTCCTCATTTTCAAATAAGCCTGCCATTGCAAAGCGGTGCGAGCCGAACCGCCCATGCGTAGCCCTATTGGTTTCATAGGGCGGCAGTGCTTGAGTAGTGATTTTATCTCTTTGTTGGGTAGAAGTCCCACGAAATTGGAAGCAACATCTCCATATTGTCTTTTATAGTGTTGAAGGGGACATTAATTCTCAAAACAAACCAAACAAACAGACAAATAAACAAACCTACTACAGAGCAAACTCTCACCAGCGAACATAGACCTGTAAAGGAACATTTTACCTCTATCAGGCGAAGACCTTCTTAAGGGCAAATTAATTGCTACAAACGTAGACCTTATTTATATTAGATTCGGTACTAAGTTATTTAGACAAATTGTGGGTATTCCGATGGGTACGAATTGCGCACCTCTTGTGGCTGATCTGTTCTTGTATTGTTATGAAAGAGACTTCATATATGGATATTATACGACAGACTGCATGCATGGTAGTTAACCCAATCACGGTTGGCAACTTTGCTTCCCTCTTTAATTGCACGCCGGTGGGTCAGGCCTCAGATTCTATGACGGCTCCAACGTAAAGGCTTATTGAGAATTAGAGAGATCTAATTCAAGGTAATGTTGGTTGGTGCCTGATGCTCTGTCTCTGGTCGGGCCCATCGGAGTCTAACTGTTGGTTTTCTTTTGCTCAAGCATTTCAGTGGTTTCTTGCTGTCGAGTCCTCACCGTTGTCTCACCTCTGTGGTTCTTTGATTTTTGTGTTCACGGAGATGTTGCACTGATGAGTTAGGAGGCCTTCATGCGGACTGAACAAATTATTTGTCTAAATCGCGACGGAAGTAAGGCCGAGGATTGTGGCCACGTAAAATCGATTTAAGCCCCCCCCCCCCCACCCCCAGTGGAAATCTTCCACTGACCGTTCCAAGGCGGCTCTTCTGTGGCGATTTATTTATGTTGTTGTTTGTTACTTACTTTGTGTATCACTTGTGTCTTTTAATTTTGGATGGCCATATGGCCATTTTGTGGGAAAGTAACTGTCCTTATGGCCTTCCTTTGTTTAGGTTTCCATTATGGTCTGGTCGCTTAATGTTTGCATTTCTTTCCCTTTGGTGTCTTTTATTGGTGGAGTAAGTTAATTGTATCCATTCCTGATCTTTGTTTTACTTCTACTTTTCATGTTGTCGCTTTCTATCGATATCCAATCTGAAATTAATGAAATTATTGAAGCTTTTAGCTCTACTTCTAGTTATTTAGTAATTTATTAAATATTGCCAAATGACCATCCAAAATAAAAAGGCACTAGTGATACACACAGTAAGCAACAAACAACAACATAAATAAACCGCCACAGAAGAACAGCCTTGGAACGGTCAGTGGAAAGGATTCCACTGGGGGGCTTAAATCGATTTTGCATGGCCATAATCCTCGCCCTTCCCTCTGTCGCGGTATACACTTATTTTGTTTAGCCCGCATGAAGGCGTCCTAACTCATCAGTGTATCATCTCCGAGAACACACAAATAAAAAAAACTACAGAGATGAAACAAGGTTGAGGACTCGACAGCATACAACAACAGAATTGCTGGAGCAAAAGAAAACAAACAGTTAGACTCCGAGGGGCCCGACCAAAGACGGAGGATCAGGCGCCAACCACCATAAAGAATACTAAAATAAATTAAAATTCCATTTATGTTTTTACGCTGGAACCGTCATATAATCTTAAGCCCGATCCACCGGTGTGCAATCAAAGAGGGAATCAAAGTTGCCAACCGTGATTGGGTTAACCACCATGCATGCAGTCTGTTTTATAACATTTATGTTGAACCCAATCTTTATATATCGACGAACGATTCTACGAAATTGGGTACTTAAGTCATTTCAGGCGTGTATTTTCTAAATTTATATACTAAGTCACCATAGAATGCGGGTTCCGATAGGCCTTGTTGCAGAAGTGTTTTAAGTCCAACATTGAATTTTGAAACCAAATCAGAATGACGTCTATAAAACTTAGAAAAGGCTTTACGTAGTTTATGATACCGATACCCCTGATTAAGAAGTTTAGCGGTTAATAATTTATTACGAGTGTTGAAGTCGGATACATGACTAGACACTCTAGCGAATCAAATTAACTGCGAAATATAAACCCCGTCCGATGTCGCACGAGGAACATCACCCTGCAAAAAAGGAAAATTTACAATCTCGAAATCAAAATCATCACGTTTATCATAGATTTTACAAGAAACAAATCCATCTACAATAGATACATGTACAGCCAAAAAGGGGGCCTCGGTATCAGAGGAATTTGCCTTGTTTAACTGACGTTCTAGGGAATAAATCTGACTGATCAAACCATCAAAGTAAGTATTGTCAATATTTAATAAATCATCTAAATATCTAGAAGTAGAACTAAAAGCTTCAATAATTTCAGATTGGTTATCAATGAAACAACATGAAGTCTCTTTCATAACAATACAAGAACAGATCAGCCACAAGAGGTTCGCAATTCGTACCCATCGGAATACCCACACTTTGTCTAAATAACTTAGTACCGAACCTAATATAAATATTGTCAAGTAGAAAGGTGAGGGCATCACACACTTTCTGACATGACCAAAGTGTATAATTCTTATGCTCTTAAGAAGTGAAAAATGCATTTCTGACATTACATGCAAGATAGAGAGAATATTCTCTGTGAAAAGCCCATTCAATTAAATCATTAAGCTTTTCTTTTATAAGATTATGAGGTAGTGTAGTGTAAAGAGTGGAAAAAATCATAAGTAGACAGACTGGAAGCACGAAAACGTCTGGATTTCATTTTTTATAGACCAAAACAGATTTCTTCCTGATCTTTCAAAGACTTTATCACAATATTTAATCACATGCGTTTTAATAGCAGTAAGACGGGATGTTAATAATTTAGAAAGTTCAGTGGTAGTGCAAGAGCGAGAACTTGCAATAAACCGTGTTTTGTAAGGTCTTCTATGAAGTTTTGGTAACCAGTATAGCGTGGGAAGCTTGTCTTGGCCTTCTGTAACACACACAGCAAATTTGGTGGCTGAATGACAAATATGTTCATCTACTATAGCTCTCTCTTCAGCTAAAGGCTGCAGTTCATAGGCCTTAGTACCATCAAGCTCCTGCTTAAGCGTGTTAACATTGTGGAGCCGTCACACGACGACGACGTTGTTAGCGGCCTTGTCTCCAGGGGCCAAAACAAACTTCTTATGAAATTCTTGAATATCTAGTTTAGGATGACGTAAATACGTCTTAGGCTTAGGAGGTTACAAGTTAGTATTTTGAGAATAGAAATAAATGCGTTTACTCCCTAGTTTTAAAATGTTAAAAGTAGAAGTAAAACAAAGATCAGGAATTGATACAATTAACTTACTCCACCCATAAAAGACACCAAAGGGAAAGAAATACAAACATTAAGCGACCAGACCATAATGGAAACCTAAACAAAGGAAGGCCATAAGGACAGTTACTTTCCCACAAAATGGCCATATGGCCATCCAAAACCAAAAGACACAAGTGATACACACAGTAAGTAACAAACAACAACATAAATAAATCGCCACAGAAGAGCCGCCTTGGAACGGTCAGTGGAAGATTTCCACTGGGGGGCTTAAATCGATTTTACGTGGCCACAATCCTCGCCCTTACTTCCGTCGCGATTTAGACAAATAATTTGTTCAGTCCGCATGAAGGCCTCCTAACTCATCAGTGCAACATCTCCGTGAACACAAAAATCAAAGAACCACGGAGGTGAGACAACGGTGAGGACTCGACAGCAAGAAACCACAGAAATGCTGGAGCAAAAGAAAACCAACAGTTAGACTCCGATGAGCCCGACCAGAGACAGAGCATCAGGCACCAACCAACATTATCTTTATAATTTTCGATAAGCCTTTACGTTGGAGCCGTCATAGAATCTGAGGCCTGACCCACCGGCGTGCAATTAAAGAGGGAAGCAAAGTTGCCAACCGTGATTGGGTTAACTACCATGCATGCAGTCTGTCGTATAATATCCATGTTGTACCCAATCTTTTTATATCGAAGAATGATTTTACGAAATTGGGTGCTGAAGTCATTGCGGTTATGTATTTTTCTGAATTTATATACTAAGTCACCATAAAATTCGGGTTCCGATAGACCTTGTTGCAGAAGAGATTTAAGTCCAATATTGAATTTTGAAATTAAATCAGAATGGCGTCTATAAAATTTTGAAAAGGCTTTGCGTAGTTTATGGTACCGATAACCCTGATTAAGGAGTTTAGCCGTTAATAATTTATTACGAGTGTTGAAGTCAGTAACATGACTACACACTCTAGCAAATCGAATTAATTGCGAAATATAAACGCCATAGGATGGCGCACGAGGAACATCACCATCCAAAAAAGGAAAATTTACAATCTCAAAATCAAAGTCATCGCGTTTATCATAAATTTTGCACGAAATAAATCCATCTACAATAGATAGATGTAAATCCAAAAACGGGGCCTCGGTATCAGAAGAATTTGCTTTATTTAACTGAAGTTCTAGGGGGTAAATCTGACTGATCAAACCATCAAAATAGGTATTATCAATATTTAATAAATCATCTAAATATCTAGAAGTAGAGCTAAAAGCTTCAATAATTTCAGATTGGTTATCAATGGAAAGCGACAAAATGAAGTCTCTTTCATAACAATACAAGCACAGATCAGCCACAAGAGGTGCGCAATTAGTACCCATCGGAATACCCACAATTTGTCTAAATAACTTAGTACCGAATCTAATATAAATATTGTCAAGTAGAAAGGTGAGGGCATCACACACTTTCTGACATGACCAAAGTGTATAATTCTTATGCTCTTTAGAAGTGAAAAATGCATTTCTGACATTACATGCAAGATAGAGAGAATCTTCTCTGTGAAAAGCCCATTCAATTAAATCATTAAGCTTTTCTTTTATAAGATTATGAGGAAGTGTAGTGTAAAGAGTGGAAAAATCGTAGGTAGACAGACTAGAAGCACGAAAATGTCTAGATTTCAATTTATTTAAAACCTCATTCGAATTTTTTATAGACCAAAACAGATTTCTTCCTGATCTTTCAAAGACTTTATCACAATATTTAATAACATGCGTTTTAATAGCAGTAAGACAGGAAGTTAATAATTTAGAAAGTTCAGTGGTAGTGCAAGAGCTAGAATTTGCAATAAACCGTGCTTTGTAAGGTTTTTTATGAAGTTTTGGTAACCAGTATAGCGTAGGAAGCTTGTCTTGGCCTTCGTTAACACACACAGCAAACTTGGTGGCTGAAAGACAAACATGTTTATCTACTATAGCTCTCTCTTCAGCTAAAGGCTGAAGTTCATAGGCCTTAGTACCACCAAGCTCCTGCTTAAGCGAGTTAACATAGTGGAGCCGTCACACAACGACGACGTTGTTAGCGGCCTTGTCTGCAGGGGCCAAAACAAACTTCTTATGAAATTCTTGAATACCTAGTTTAAGATGACGTAAAGACGTCTTGGGCTTAGGAGGTAATAAGTTAGTATTTTGAGAATAGAAAGAAATGCGTTTATTCACTAGTTTTAAAATGCTAAGTTTCCAGTCCTTAAGGGCTTTATGCTCAACATACTCTCGCTTACACCATCGATTACCGAATTCATTCAAGGAAGCAGCGATTTCATCTCTACATTTACTGA
Organism: Lucinisca nassula; assembly: GCA_963580285.1. Taxonomy (NCBI): domain Eukaryota; kingdom Metazoa; phylum Mollusca; class Bivalvia; order Lucinida; family Lucinidae; genus Lucinisca; species Lucinisca nassula. Next base: position 116,598,537 of record OY757017.1, on the reverse strand, counting down.
AATCAATTTTAGAAGGAAACCGATATTTCGGTCCTTTAGAAATTATATTCCTTATCCTAGAATCAGGAATAATTTTCAAATTGCCAGTAATTACATGACCAGCAGCAGGATAGCAATACTTTGAGTTTTTACAATCACATGAATCAGGAGTATTAGTATCAATATCAAGATCTGAAACAAGTTTATTGAAATTAAAAATGATAGATCTAACAGGTTTGTTATATTTATAGCAAATTATAGGTGTTTCAGTATTTTGAAAATAAGCAGGAATGGAAGAAAGCACCGATCTCTCACGGAAGATACTGGGCAAATCTATAAAATCCATACCCTTATTAATGAAGGATATTTTGAAGAAATGGCGTTTATGATTAATTTCAGAATCAATGTAAGGACGGAGAGTATGCTGAGTATAGCCTCTAGTTAAGAGAGCAGCATCATATAACTGATGAGAACTATCGTAGAATTTATTCGCCTCGGTGTCCAGAAGACGTAAAACAGAAACGGGTAATGAACTTAAAAATGAAAGCATAGAGTGGCGTCCATGATTTAATAATATAATTGACAGTCACTTCAGTCTAGTATTGTTTCGTTTAAACGCACGTGATTTACGTTTAAAGTTACCATTTTTCCTGGTGCCGTGAGATCTAGTTCTGCGTTTTCGACATTCCAGGAGTGAGAAAATATCAAAGTCCGGCATTCTGGAAATATTACCCTCATGATAAATGTTGTCATTAAAACCCAGTGGAAAAGGGGTCTGTAAAAATTTAATCCATTTCAATTCAGCTTCATGTCTTTTGATTATTTTGAATCTAGATGTAGAATTTGCATCATAATAAAGTTTTTTCACTGGTTGTATAACAATGTTATTTACAGAATGACCTGTACGTCGAAAGTGACGGTACAAGAAAGTGTCAGTTTTCTTAGGCTTACTCATTCTACGATAATGCTCATTAAATCTAGTTTTAAGCATGCGGTTAGTTTGACCGACGTACTGCATATTACAGTTTGCAGCACGTCAAGTAATTAGATAAATTAAATCTGTAGACTGTCATGTCAAATCAGACATGTAAACTACAGAGAAGCGTCTACCGTTTACAGATGAAGTAACGGTAGACGCAGTGCTTAAATGCGAACAACATCTGCACCTCTTGGCATTGCACTTAGAAATACTAGGATACATTCCACTTCTTTTCCACGGATTAGTATATTTTCGAAGGATTGGCGATTTGAGAGGAGATAGTCTTATACGAAGACTACTCCCAAAAACATTGGTATTGCCTGCTCCTTTGAGATTAACTGAAGTTATAGAAGACAAATTTAAGGGTCTAACCAATACCGAAGGCAACATAGTATTAAAGTTCTTAATAGAATGAGGAATCCGTACAGAAGAAGCAGAGTGTAACCTAAGGGGTGATATTGATATTTTAAATGTATTTGTAATACTCATTTTGGTTAATAAGGTTGTGATACCGTCAAAACTAAAGCGATGTTCATACCGGTTATTAAATAAATAAATAAATAAAACAGCATATAAAATTACTGAAGAAGATTCCTTCGAATAGAAGGAAGGTACAACAAAAGCCCACAAAACATCCTAGTCTACTTAAAGTACAGGGATGTCAAACAAGCAGTTGTTATACAACGAGGAACGAACATCGGTTTAATTATGACCTTCAACAGGTATCTAAAGGATGTCAATTGATGGAACAGTGAAAAGCAATTGTATAAGCAATCCCTGAGGATTGGAAAAATAAGAGCATTAAATGCATGTACGGGGAGACCTTTTACAGCCGCCACACGGCACAAACAAAACAGCCCTGATATGCAAAGTTTACGGTTTCCAGTCCTTAAGGGCTTTATGCTCAACATACTCTCGCTTACACCATCGATTACCGAATTCATTCAAGGCAGCAGCGATTTCATCACTACATTTACTGAAATCAATTTTAGAAGGAAACCGATATTTCGGTCCTTTAGAAATTATATTCCTTATCCTATAATCAGGAATAATTTGCAAATTGCCAGTAATTACATGACCAGCAGCAGGATAGATAAGTTTCATGAAGATCCGATCAAACCTGAATGGGCAGCAGTGATGGCAAGGTCGAACGTAAGCATTTTCAGCCAGGCAGAGGACATAGCTTTATGATTAATTGACTGTCATGGCTAGTTTTCAAACTTGTCTGAGCGTTTATAACTAACTTACTAACATATACATTTTAAGAAGATCCTATGAAAACTGAAGGAGTTAGGGTCACAAAAGGCATTTTCTGCAATTCAAAGGATGTAACCCTATGATAAATTGGCTGAACTCATCAGTAAATGTTCACGAACTCAGCCATTGTATCCCTGACTAACTAACATGTAAGTTTCAAGAAGATCCAATAAAATTGAAGGAAAAACGGCGATGACAAGGTTAAAAATTAGGCATTTTCTGTAATCGATGGGGACTCAACTATCTGTAATATAGGCTGACCTCACCAAGTTTTGAACTCAGCCGAGGTTTCATCCCTTAATTGCTGAAAATTTAATGTAAATTTCAAGAAGGTCCTATGAAAACTGAACCTTTGGTGATGGCAAGGTCAAAAATAGGCATTTATAGCAGTAATGTGGACGCAATTCTACGCTAGAAACGCCAACTTCGTCAGTTTTGAACTCATCTGAGCTTTTATCCCTGACTTACTTGTTTGTATGTTTCAAGCAGATCCAATCGAAACTGAAGCTCTACGGTGATGACAAGGTCAAAACGAAGCATTTCCCGCAATATAGAGGACATAATTCCAATGAGTAAACGACCAACATCGCTAATTTTCGAACTAATCCAAGCTTTAACCCCCCCCCCCCCAACTTATTTGTATTTAAGTCTCAGGAAAATCCGATCAAAACTGAAGGGGCTACGGTGATTACAAGGTAAAAAATAGGCATTTTCTATGATGGGGGTGGGGGGGGGGGGGCAAAACTCTTCAAAATATAGGCCGACTTCACCAGTTTTTGGACTCAGCCAAGGTTTTAAGTTACAAAAAATATCCGATGAAAACTGAAGGGGCTATGGTGATGACAAGGTCAAAACGAGGCATTCTCGGCAGTAAAAGGGACGTAACTCTGCAATAAATGAGCCAACCTCGTCAATGTTTTTAACTCATCCAAGTTTTTATCCTTGACTTACTTGTTTGTAGGTTTCAAGAAGATCCAATCAAAACTGAAGGGGCTACGGTGATGACAAGGTCAAAAATAAGCATTTTCAGCAAATGATGGGATATAACTCCGTCAGTAATCGACCCACTTCGCTAGTTTTCGAACTCACCCGAGCTTTTAACCCTGAATTACATGTACATACGTTTCAGAGAGATCAAATCAAAACTGAAGGGGAAACGATGATGACAAGGTCCGAAGTCGGCATTTTCAGCAATCAAAGGGGCATAACTCAATGATACATTAGATGACTTGATCGGTATTCGAAATCCTTCGAGGTTTTATCCCGAGCCACTTTACATATAAGTTTCAGAAAGATCCGATCAAAACTAAAGGAGCTACGGTGATGTCAAGGTCAATCATTGGCATTTTCAGCAATCAAAGGGATGCAACACCATGATAAATTGGCCGACTTGGCCAATTTTCGAACTTGTCTGAGTTTTATCCCCAGCCACATTACATATAAATTTCAGAAAGAGCCGATCAAAAACTGAAGGGGCTACGGTGATGACAATGTCAAAAGTTGACATTTTTAGATATCAAAGGGACGTAACACTTGGTCGGTTTTCGAATAATCCGAGGTTTTATCCCCAGCTACCTTACATATAAGTTTCAGAAAGATCATATCAAAACTGAAGGGGATACGATGATGACAAGGTCCAAAATCGGCATTTTCAGCAATCAAAGGGACTTTACTGAATGATAAATTGGATGACTTGGCCGGTATTCGAATTCCTCCGAGGTTTCATCCCTACCCACTTTACATATAAGTTTCAGAAAGATACGATCAAAACATAAGGTGCTACGGTGATGACAAAATCGGCATTTTCAGCAATCAAAGGGGCGTAACCGTATGGCAAATGGGCTGAATTGACCGGTTTTCGAACGCATCGAGTTTTCATCCTCGGCCACCTTACATATAAGTTTCAGAAAGAGCTGATCAAAACTGAAGGGGCTACGGTATTGACTAGGTCAAAAACATTTTCAGAAATCAAAGGGACCTTACATATAAGTTTCAGAAAGATCCTATCGAAACTGAAGGGACTACCGTGATGACAATGTCAAAGATCGGCATTTTCAGCAATCAAAGTGACGTTACTCTATGATAAATAGACAAACTTGGCCAGTGTTCGAACTCATCCTAGGTTTAATCCCCAGCCACCTAATATAAAAGTTCTTGAAAGATCCGATCATATATGTAGGGGCTACGATTATGCAATCAAAGGAACGTTACTCTATGATAAAGGGGCCGACTTGGCCGGTTTTCGAACTCCATTGAGGTTGAATCCCCAGCCGCCTAACAAATAAGTTTCAGAAAGATCCGATAAAAACTGAAGGGGCTACGATGATAACAATGTCAAAAATCAGTATTTTCAGCAACCAAAGGGGCGTAACTATATAATAAATGGGCCGACTTGGCCGGGGTTCGAACTCATCAGAGGTGTTATCCGCAGCCACCTTACATATAAGTCTCAGAAAGATCCGATAAAAAGAGGTTACGGTGATGACAAAGGTAAAAAATCGGCATTTTCAGCAATCAAAGGGACGTAACTCTATATCAAATGAGTCGACTTGGCAGGTTTACGAACTAAACCGAGTTTGAACCCCTGCCACCTTACATATAAGTTACAGAAAGATACGATCAAAACTGAAGGTTCTACGGTGATGACAAGGATTTTCCCATTGTAGTCTACAGGACCTTGTGGTTGCCAAAGCAACAAAAGAGTTCATTCGATTCCGATAAAAAGCTAATGTCAACAGTGACCTACAAGAGGCATGCTACAAATAAGAAATGATTGAGATCAGCTTGCAGGTTGCAGAAATATAATTGGTCAAGTGTGTTGACAGACGGACGATGAGCGCCGGACGACGAACGGACGACCCGCTACACTATAAGCTCCCGCTAAAAAGTCCTTGACTGCCGAATCAGTATAGGACTGGTGTGTATAGTTGACGCAATTCATAAACAACGTTCACACGAAGTTCATACGTGTTCTTTCAACGTTCCTTGAAACTGTAACCAAACATAACCTAGAGAGCGACCAGATAATGGTTTTAGCTTACAACATCTATTAGCAAATATGTGTATGTAATATAATAATGGTTTTCATGACCTTTTCGCAAGTAAATACGAGCCCGAGCAAAGTTTATGCTTTTTTCGCCATGATCATAGAATTTTGTGTCGGTGATGAAAATAATAGTGAAGGCAATGATCAGCTTGGTGACAGGCCGCCGTCATTTACATACAGGTTTAGCTGAGTTTGGTGTCATTTATATGCAAATGGTGTTTTTTTTTTTTTTATAATTAAACATGATTACGTTGCGACAGCCACGGTAAAAGGGCAGCTCAAGTCGCAATAGCCATTGTTGCTCTGATACCGCATGCTGTTAGCGTGAATTCAGTCTATGTTCGCATCAACAAACCAGAGCTACGACTGTGTATCTGAAAGCAAATCTTGTTTAAACCAGTATGCGCATACCTTGTAATCACGCTCGTTAATTTTTAGATTCTTTTCGACTCGCGTAAAATTAAAAGATTTTGAGCAGACGTCCACATTTAAATAACGATTCCGAAAACAATAAGCTCAAATATGATTAGATAGACATCACAGCACGACTCTTAACACCCGTTGCAGTGATGAGGACTAGTGCTATAATAACAAAAAAAAAAAATACAAAATAAAATGAATTCAGATGGGAATTACAACAATTGTCCAATAGTCCTCGTCTTAAGTTTGATCTATTTTTATCCACTGGTACCCATATCCCGATATACTTTCATATGGCCCTGAATATAATATAGGCTTAAAAGACCATATAAAGCACAGTTTATTGCAAATTCAAGCTCTTGTACCACCACTGAACTCTTCATGTTTTACTGCCATCAAAAAACATGTGATAAATTATTGCGACAAAGTATTCGAAAGATCGGGTAGCAGTCTGTTTTGGTCTATAAAATTCTAATGAAGTTTTAAATCAATTGAAATCTAGGCGATTTCGTGCTTCAAGTCTGTCTACTTCTGGTTTTTTTTCCACCTTTTACACTACACTTCCTCATAATCTTATAGAAGAAAAACTTAATGATTTAATTGAATGGACATTTCATCGGGAAGACTCCCTCTATCTTGCATGTAATGTAATAAATATGTTTTTCACTTCTGAAGAGCATAAAAACTTGTGTGAAGCTCCCACCTTTCTACTTGACAATATTTACATAAGATTTGGTACTAGGTTATTTAGACAAGTTGTGGGTATTCCGATGGGTACTAATTGCATACCGAGGCCCCGTTTTTGGATTTACATCTATTTATTGTGGATGGGCTTGTTTCTTGCAAAATTTATGATAAACGCGATGATTTTGATTTTGAGATTGAAACTGTAAATTGCGCAAAGCCTTTTCAAAATTGGGTAGACGTAATTCTGTTGTAATTTCAAAATTCAATACTGGACTTAAATCTCTTCGCAACAAGGTCTATTGGAACCCGAATTTTATGGTGACTTCGTATATAAATTAGAACAATTTATAACCGCAATGACTTCAGCACCCAATTTCGTAAAATCATTCTTCGATATAAAAAGATTGGGTACAAGATAAATGTTATACGATAGACTGCATGCATGGTAACTAACCCAATCACGGTTGACAACTTTGCTTCCCTCTTTAATTGCACACGGGTTAGTCAGGCCTTAGATTCTATGACGGTTCCGACGTAAAAGACTTATGTTGGTTGGTACCTGATCCTCTATCTCTGGTCAGGCCCATCGGAGTCGGTTGGTTTCCTTTTACTCCAGCATTTCTGTTGTTTCTTGCTGTCCAGTCCTCACTGTGGTTGTTTGATGTTTGTGTTCGCGGAGATGTTGCACTGAACAAATTATTTGTCTTAATCGTGACGGAAGTAAGGGCGACGATTTAAGGCCCCCTCTTCCCCCCCCCCCCCCCCCCCCACGGTGGAATTCGTATCCACTGACCGTTCCCAGGCGGTTCTTCTGTCGCGGTTTATTTTTGTTATGGTTTGTGTCGCTGATATTATTTTATTTTGGATAGCCTTTTTGGCCATTTTGTGGGAAAGTAACTGTCCTGTTGGTGTTTCCGTTGGGGTCTGTTGCTTCATGTTTGTTTTTCTTTTGGTGTCCCTTTGGTGTCTCTGATGGGAGCTACTGGTAAATTGTATCGATTCCTGATCATTGCGTCTACTTCTATTGTCTTTTTAATGGCGAATACTCAAGCTGTTCATTGCCTTCTTTTCTATTTTGTTTAAGAGGTAAGCTGTGATCTAATTTGCTCAGTAGCGACGACATAAACTATATTTCATAGGTTATTAACTTTAATATGTGAAACAAAACAAAATCAAAAACAAAAACACCGCTGTATTTCTGCATTTTGCAGATTTTCCAAAGTATCAAAAGCCTGTCCGAAATGAAAGAAACCCTCGAATCCAAACGTGGACATTAAGTGAGGTGTAGCTCTGCAACCCTGGTCCTAAAACTTAAGTTCAGAGGTAGGAAACGCGAAAGCACTTTTTCAAGAAACGGAGGTCAGAATAATTTTTGTGGTAATAGAAGGACACACTGGTATACGGGACAACAAAAAATATTCAGATCATTTCTTCTCACATTACACTGGCACACCCAGGTGACAGATTAATCAATGCACTGGCAGGACCGTTCGTTTGTCTCTGAGTGTTGGCATGAAAAAATATCTCGGACGAGGACAGCCTATTTCGTTTTACCCTTAAGGTTCCTCAATACATTTGCACAAAAAATATAGGTGTGAGATTTGCATGTTATTTTTCCCAAAATATGACCCTGATTTCCTTTTAAAGTGCCTGTCCTTGGAGAAAAAGGTCTGGAGATATCAACGGTTATTACAGCAAGTACTTTCTTGCATTAGCTACATCTCTGTTCCTTTGAAAATAAATGCAATTCTGTATTTTCACTTTTACCAGGAAAAAAATGTAACTGCTTTCTAGCATTTTTACAAGTTACTAAAACAGCTACAGATCAATAGTTCACATCAAATACTAGCGACTCGGACCAAGCTTTCTATCAAAAAGCCTACCTAAATTGAAAATCAGAAAAAAATCTCTGATCTTCTTTTTTTGCGGTAAATCTGAATGCTCAGACTGCTCATCGTTTATGCTTTTCCACATTTAATTTTGCCCATCATCAATGAATATACCTTGAAAATTCAGCTATGTAGCCTTCTCCCTGCATACAGCATTATGGCATCGCCTATCTTGGAAGCCTGTCATCACTCATAAATTATTGTAGCTGTCAAATCCATCTTGCCAACTAAAATTGTATTCATACGCCTTGGAACTAATTTCCCAAAAATAACAAAGGTACACCATTGTTTTTAATTTAAAACGTAATATTCATATTTGAAACTGTCTTGCAACTAATTTCAGGTACTTTCTAACACAATTTGTTTGTTACTTTATGAAAAGTATGCATTCATTTTCCGAACTATTTTTATGTGTAACATTGTCCTGATTATGTTGTTCGGTCCAGTACAAGTAAGCACATTGAAAAAAAAATAAAATTTTCAAGCTTTTTTTCATCAAAACATATTACATGCATTGGGCTTCTGTGAGTTTTAACCAGCCTACACATTGGTAAGTAGGTGACACAACAGATCATTTAATAGATTAGATAAATATAACCTTTGTGTTGTAGAGAAGTTCACCTGTCAAAAAAATCACTGATTTGTGTATGGTGGCTCATGTGAACCAATGTAACAAACCAATGGGTAAAAATCATTTCTATACCATTGCAGTTATTGGCAGTTGCACAAAGTTTCTGGTGCTGAACAGGCTGCTTTCAGTCCTTCAGTTCAAATATGGGGATAGACTGTTGGCTTCTCTTAATTTCATTTTTTTTGTTTTTGATTTATCAAGTATCAAATCACCCATCCTGTAAACACAATCAGCAACACAGTGAAACTTTGGTGCAGTGATTGCATGAATTGTTATAAATTGCATGACTGAAATATATAAAATAAATAACTGAAAGCACCAAAGAAGGGCAATCATTTTAAAATCTTAATGCAAGAGATTTCAACACCTCAACCCAATCAATGAGCTTGTTGCCAAATTGGTAGAACTGGTCATTTTGGCTACCATACACTGAATTTAAAATAGTACCAGGTGAGATAATTACATTTTTTTTAATTTTTGGGAATCATTAATTTTCAGTACTATTTAGGTATTTTACTTGAAATTCTTCTGTTGTAGTACCTAAAGGCAACATTGAGCCACATTTCTATGATAGTATTTTACACATTGTGGTTCTATGGATTGAGATATCAATTTTTTGCAAAACCAAGGAAAAATGCAATAAATTACTAAAATGGTGACTTTCGAATAAAAATCTTTGGCTTCCATATTCTTACATTTACATGGACTACCTTCTGATGAAAAATCATTTTGGGTAATTATTTGCAAATATGATTTTTTCAGTACCTCAAATATAGCCAAGTAACTGTATTGAGGAACCTTAAATTCCTGTATTGTAAGCAAAACTGTATACCCTGGTCAGGCGCCGTCTGGACTAGGTTCACACTGTTTGCCAAACCAAAGACATGATTTCAGTCCAAATTCTATAGATGACCTGCTTAAACCACGAAAACACGCCTATATAATTTTGACCCCCTTGAATCCCACTTTTATAATGTTATTAATCAAGTAATTTCGTATTGGCCCTGTTACAGATCCTCGGTCAGGTGTATTGGCCTCGGCCTTCGGCCTCATGCCAATACAGCAGACCTCGGACCTGTAACTGGCCAATACAGCTGACCGAGGATCCGTAACTGGGCCAATACGAAATTACTTGATTAATGACAATTTTATTAATTGACGCAATTAAAAACATGATTTATGATTTTTGAATATTGGTTGACCTAGTGTAATTTCGGCTAATCAATTAATTATATATAGTAAAACTGGGGTTGGCAGGGGTATACAGTATTTTTTCTGATTTCTGCTCAAAAACATAGATTGTGGGTACTCTTTAGAACCGCCTCAACGAGGCGGTTTTAACGAGTATCCACAATACATGTATTGAGCAGAAATAAGAAAAAATATCGAAATGTTTCTTCTGATAATTTTCATTTTTAGGTGGTAAAATTTACAATCTATTTGTATAGGCGTGGTATCGTTATGTATGCAAAACTTTAACCCCCCGGCGATAAGAATAACGCTGCTATTTTCTATAAATAAACATAACCTGGATTTCCGACAAGTCATTGAAAGTCACACTGACTTCTGCATGGAAAAGCTACTGCGCTCTGTAACTTTAGGCGATTGACAAACAAAATCGACCCAAAGCTCTTTAATGAGCATGGGTTAAAGGCATGTTTTGCATATACGATAAGAATATCCGACATTTGTACATAGCATAGAAGTTCTTATCTCATTCTGCTTATCGTCGTACCTTACCTCGCCGGGCACTCTTTGCAAGGCCAATATATGTACAGTAAAATTCCATTATTCAGACCATCTAAAATTAAGATTAATTCTGCTTTAAAAAGCTTTTTTTGAAGACTGCACTTAATCTGTCTTTGTGTTTTCTGCCCTTAGTCTCTTCTGCTCAGGGACGACCTTCGGGACGGTTCAAAAGGTGGTCATTAAGACCACTTTTGAACAGTCCCTAAGGTGGTCTTAATATAGGAATGATACTGTATTTTAAAACTCATCTGTTTATGTTTGGTTTTCTGGATTATGCAGTAATAGCTGTACGACGTAGGGTGAATCTAAACCCGTTAGGAATTAGGCGGCCATTATACAAGGAAGGAGAGATACATAATTTTCAGACTGCTGTCAAATATAGAGACCGGTAAAGATGCATACTAAACGTGAGACACACCAGCCATCTCATCAGAATACTTTTATCGTCTTATTCCTGACTCTAAAGTTAACCAAACAACCCTGTCTACAAGACTGTGCGTATCCAAATCGACAGGTACAAGATCCCATTTCAGATATTCAGGGAAGAAAGAGTTAAGTTTTCATCCAAGTCATTTATCACAGCTGGCAGAAAACATTCTGAAATACAACAATCCTTTAGAAAATGTTATCGCATTTAATTCAGGCAATAAATCATCAAACTGAGTGTCTGAAAGCATACTTAAAATTGAACGCGGGCAGGTCAATTAGTAACCAGCCTATCCCATTTCCAATTGACCAAGACAACCAAAATTTGCATGCCTTGTTTCAATACATGTTTTAGGAATGCTGACAAATTGCACCATTATTGTGTCATTCACTCATACGATATTGAACATCAAACATGGCGAGCAATTCAAAAGCAAGCTTTTCGTCACACTTTGAGTACCGGGCTGCACTTTGGTACTTGTATTCGAAAGGAAAAAAACAGGTCAGGAAATGCATTCAATTTGCGAGTTGACCAATATGTTTTGGTCTTCTACACAAATGTATGCACAAGTTTAGTCCTTGGTTGGGGAATTCAAACGCGGTAAAACGTCTTTAGAAGACGAGACAAGGTCTGGACGTCAATCAGATGCCACCGTTGAAGAAATGTGAATCAAAGTACGGGATCGTAAGAAATCTGTTAGGTGAATTAAGGTGGACGAAATTGCGAATGCATTACACATTTCAAATGGTACCGTTTCACCAATTTTAAATGATCGCTTGCGTATGCGCAAGCCAACCGCCGTTTGGGTCCCAAAATCCCTCCTGCGAATGGCAACCAGAGCATTAGTATGCAGCGCATTGTTGAAGATGGTCAAATGAAAATGATTTTCTTTCACGTCTGGTGACTATAGATGAGAACTCTTTCCATTATTATGAGCCAGAGAATAAAACGCAAAGTCGCCAATGGGTCGGGCCGGGGTTTCCGAGGCCAAATAAGTTCAAAACGCAACCCTCTGAGGGCAAGGTGATGGCAACTGTATTTTGGGACGCACAAGGCGTTAACATGTTGGATTTTCTAGCAAATAAAAGTACAACAGGCGCGTATTATGCAAATTTGCTCGAACCACTGAGAACTACGATCAGCGGAAAACGCCGAGGTAAACTCTCAGAAGGGATTCTGCTCCAACAGGACAATGCAAGAGTCCACTCTTGCAAAATGGCAATGGATACTGTTGAGCGGAATGGGTATGAGTGAGCCAATACCGCTACCCACCAGTTCCTTGTGACCAATTCCTGTTCCCAAATTTGAAAAAAAAGGATATTCGTTCCGGTCCAACGGAAGTTGAGGAGTTGATTGGAGACAAGGACACTGGCTTCTTCAGCTCCGGGCTGATGGCACTGGAACGGCGTTGGTACAGATGTATCATTCTAGAGGGTACTTGCATCGATAAAGAATAATAATAGGTTAGGCTTGTTTGTGTTGACTTTCCCTCGTAGCTTAAAGAACGTCTATTGATGAATGCAATGAACAAATTGTATTAAAATACACCCTTGTCGTGTGAAGTAACACAAATGTATTTAAAAGTCTTAGGCGATCAACGTTGGTTCAATTTAAGGTTGTAGGAAGTTCCGCAATCGCAGGTCAAAAGCTACCATTGTTACCAAGGGGAAAAACAAATAAAATATAACGTAAAACATACGTGTAATGAATGCCCCTTTGGACCCAATTTTTATATAGAGAAAATGAAGTTTGCCAGGGTTGTTCGAAGCTTTCCATAGTTTTGTTCAGAACTGGCGATACGGTTATGTTTTATAAGAGCCTAGCTGAAGAACTTTGAACAAGCACAATACGAACTGAAAAAAGGTCCTGTAAATGTATAATAACAACGCCTTTCTCGTGGCTTGGTAACGGTTGATAAATCCGAATGATCCGTAAACAAGAGTTGTTAACAAGCAACGGAAGAGAAAATAATAGTCAAGTATGCCCATGAACTTACAAGAAAACCATCACGAAAACACGGCTACCATTGCATCCCACTTTTGTATAGTAGAACTGGGGTTTACAGGGAGGGGTAAAACTTATTAATGTCTTATTTCTTGACTAAACAAAATTATTGTGGGTACTCTTTGGAACCGCCACGATGAGGCGGTTCTAACGTGAATCCTCAATTTATATTTACAGAAATAAGAAAAAATATTACATTTTTATTTCATCTAAAAATTGTCATTTTTTTCGGCTGTAAAATTTCAAATATATTTGAATGGCATGCTTTCGAAATGCCACTCGAAGGAAAGGGTTGGAATCCCCTTTCATGAATCATTTGTACAATACACTCGTGTGAGTTAGCAGTCGACCATGTTACTGCGCATTGTACTTTCATATAATATAGAATGCACGTACACTTTTGAACCTACATGATTGTATAACAATTACCTTCTGGAGTCAGACTTCAGTGACTGGAACGGTTTAGGACTATAAATATTTGTTAGGGATAATAGGAACTGCAGAGGGTTACCCATATCGCCAGGATTATAGGTACACACATTATACACTTTCAAGGTTAGATAAGCAAAACATACACCCCTATTCATTTTAGATATATTGCCATTTTAAAGTTATTGTAAAATTCCCAAGGGACGCGATAACTTTTTCAACTCAACCATGGTAAACGATGCATTGATTTTGGAGAAAATGAGGTTAAATGAGAATTCCTGTATTAAGACCACCTCTGGGACTGTTCAAAAGTGGTCTATAAGACCACTTTTGAACAGTCCCAAAGGTGGTCCATAAGGAGAGGACATTTTGTGCAGAAAACACCAAGAAGGAATAACTGCAACCTCCTAAGCAAGTTTTTTTTAATAGAAAGAGGCAATGATCAGGAATCGATACAGTTAACCAACAGCTACCATCATAGACACCAAAGGGAAAGAAACACAAACATGAAGCAACAGAGCCCAACGGAAACACCAACAACGGAAAGCCAAGAGGACAGTTACGTTCCAACAAAATGGCCAAAAGACTATCCCAAGGATACACCTCGACACCGTGTGCCGTCGTCCAACTCGATTTAGATAAATAATTTTTATAGCCAAATTTGTCTTAATATTAGGTATTCTTAATAGCGGAATTTCACTGTACTTTTACATGTTTCTATGCTTTACATTAAAGAAAGGAAATCAATTTATACACTTGTAAAACAGAAAAGAAGTCGATGATCAGGAAAAGATTCAGTTGCCTTACACGTTACACCCTAGACACACAATGGAAACAGCACAAACATAAAGCGAGGTCATCTAATATAATCATTGGAAATAGAAACCCAAACGGACAGATTCTTTCCCCCCAAAATGCCCGAACGGATATCTAATATAAACACGATATTAATAAATCATAACAGAAGTCCAAACGTTATGTATTGTTGGTTGGTGCCTGTTGTTCTGTCTCTTGTCGAGCCCATCGGAGTTTAACTGTTGGTCTTCTTTTGCTCCAGATTTTTATTGGTTTCCTGCTGTCGAGTCCTCACCGTTATTTCATCCCTGTGGTTGTTTGATTCTTTTGTGTTCTCGGAGATGTTGCACTGATGAATGAGGATGCTTTCATGCGGACTGAATTTTTTTTATCTAAATCGAGATGGACGACGGCACCCGGTATCGAGGTGTGTCCTTGGGTAAGACACGTAATGACACTGCCTCACTCCACCCAGGTATAAATTGGTTACAATGGTGTAATAGTCACTACCCCTCTCGCGCGCGCGTGAAAACATCCCGAATGAGTGTTCGTTGGCGATTAAATAAGCGCAATCGAACTAAAATAAATAAGTATAAACTAATTCTTTTCACTGACCTTTCCAAGGCGGTTCTTCTATCGCGGTTTATTTTTGATATATGTGTATATCGCTTATATTTTGTTTTTGTTTTGGATAGACGATACGCCATTTATAGATATTTCATGTTTGTGTTTCTTTCCCTTGGTTTCTGTGATGGGAGCTTCGATTCCTGATCATTGCCTTCACTTCTTTTTTTAACTTTACCGAAATGAAACGAACATGATGAAGCAGTTTCGCAAATACGAGGTCGTTGTATTGATCATTTAAAACTCACTGACTGTATAAATTAGTCGAACTACAATGGCTCGATCAAGTATTGCTCCTTTTAGTTTAAACTATTTAATACTCTTCTCAAAAGTTGTGCTGCATAAAAACTCTGTGGAGTGGTCTAACTTAATTAGTACTTTCGAGTGTCATTCAGGAAAAAAACTATACTTTATCAAGACAAATGAAGGAAAATAACTGTAATTCTGGTTCTAATGGTCGTTAGTGTGCTAATAAAGTGCCAAAGACAGCTTTGTGCAAATAAAAAGCATTTTAATGAAGGAAAAAAAGAAGGAGAGGACAATGATGGTCCTACATCGCTCACCTCAGCTGAGGGATTTGCATGATGGGTTCCGGGATGGGCAATTTTTTGTCCCAGGTCTATAATGTGAACAATCATAGTGGAGGTGTACTAAAGGAAGCTTACTACCAAATATCAAAGACCTGTGCCTTCTGGTTGCAGACAAGAAGATTTTTTAAATGTTTTCCATATATAAGTCTATCTAAAACCAGTCGGCCCCGAGGCGGGAACAGGCGGGGCCATTTCTGCCCCGCACCTCCCAACCCATATAATTTGAACAATCTTGGTAGAGATCCACCAGACAAAGATTCATATCAAATATCAAAGACCTGGGCCTTCTGGTCTCAGACGAGAAGATTTTCTAAACTTTTCCCTATGTTAGTCTATGTAAAGCATGTGAGCACCGGAGCGGAACCATTTTTGGCCGCAGGGCTATGATTAAATCAAAGTACTGAAAGTACTGAGGAAAGTTGATTGATGAGGTATATTCACCATGATTAAATGATAGCGGTAGATTAAACCGTTCTCTAAGTATCTTTTTGACAAGGTTGAAAAAGGAGTTTAACCAGGTTCGACTAAGAAAAAAAAATCATGTTGCTTGTTATTGTCCTCGTGACAATCACTTACCATCTGACTGGCATCGACCCTGACCGAAATCCAGGTATTGGTTATTAATAGCACCCCTAAGATGTCAGAGCGGAACGTCAGAAGAAAATTCTGGACTGTGCTTGTTTGTTTGTATGTTTGTTTGCTTGTTTTGAGGTTTAACATCCCTGTCAACACTGACTAGGTCATTTAGAGACGTTGCTTCCAATTTTGTGAGACTTTTACCCAACTATAAAATGACATGACATAATTATCGAGCCTGTCGCGCAATGAAACCAAATAGGCTTGTGGCATGGACGGTCCGATTCGCACCACTTTGCCTGGACAGGCTTAGATCCTCTAAGCGGTTTACCAGTACTCATGTGCGGTCGATTACAGCTCGGCGTGGAAGTATCTTGCAGTCCGTCTATTTCTTCAAGCCCTGATGGGCGGGGGCGGTAGGACTGTGCTCGTGCATTTGGCCATTGGCAAACAGAACCTTCATAATCAGACGCCACATAATGCGGTGTCCGATCAGATCTAATGTACCTGCTTAAACGAACAGTCCGATTCTCAGTTCATGACTATTCTCCAAACTTACATTCAGAGACGATCGATCCACCAGTTCTCTCAGCACTTTGATTAATTGAGTATTTACGCAAATACGCTGTTTATCTGGAGCACTGGACGGGCGTGAACTTTAAAACCTATTGCTTTCTTTCGGCGAGTCATGGGTCTCCAAAAATGAAGTGTACATTGCTATCGGAGACGTTACAGCAGAGCCCTTTAATTTCTACATTTTAAACAGTGGAGACGCTTCGACTTAGATTCGTCTTCCCAAGTGTCTATAAAACGAGTGCACATGCACCCAAAAATGCAAAGCACCCTTTTATAACACTGAAGGGTCTGGTTCGAGGTCACAGAATGAGGTGTCTGATCAGTGGCTTCTGAATTTGCTTAACCAATATATGACAATGGAATCTTCCAACAAATAAGTTCGGAATAGGATTGTCAGATTTGTTTTCTTAAAGGTAGGTTTTGCAAGAATATATGTTTTTTTAGCAATCAATGCAGACTCAGATCAGACGCAAAGTTGTGCTGCGTCTGATCTGGGCCTACAATACTTACATGCCATAAAAAGTGACGCTAGGTATATATGGGCTAATGTCCAGTTCGGAAACCGAGGGGTGAAAGGGAAGGAACACCTGTGGAATCAAGTCCGCCTTGATATGAAAGGATACATCGAGTATCAAAGCTGGAAAAGTCCAGTTCGGCAACTGAGGGGTGAAAGAGAAGGTGCACCTGTGGAATCGAGTCCGCCTTCAGCGCAAATGTTAAGAAATCAATTCGCTGGAAAAGGAAATGAGGCAAGTGCTTAATTTGGACTATTTTATGCAGCGAACGAACAGCGGAAGTGTAGTAACGCGGTCCAGTACCGGAAGTAGAAATGCAATTCCATATAAACTTGATACAAGTATCAACTTTCAAAAATTGAACAATCTTGGTACAGTTCTACTGGATGACGCTTCATACCGAGTATCAAAGACCTTGGCCTTCTGGTTTCAAACAAGATTTTTTTAAAGCGTTTCCCTATGTAAGTCTATGTAAAACCAGTGGGGCCAATTTTGGCCCCAGGTCTTTTATTTGAACAACTTGGTCGTTGTCTACTTGCAGAAGCTTCATACCAAATATCAAACATCTGAGCCTTCTGGTTTCGGACAAGAAGGTTTTAAAATGTTTTCCCAGGGCTATAATATGAATAATCTCGTTATAGGTTCACTAGATGGAGATTCATACAAAATAAAAAAACCTGGGACTTCTGGTTTCAGACAATAAAATTCTTGGAGGTTTTCCTATATAAGCCTATGTAAAACCAGTTGGCACGGGGCGGGGCCAGTTTTTGCCCCAGGGCTGTAATCTGAACGGTTTTGGAAGCGGTCCACTAGATGAAGCT
This sequence comes from Lucinisca nassula, assembly GCA_963580285.1. Lineage (NCBI taxonomy): Eukaryota > Metazoa > Mollusca > Bivalvia > Lucinida > Lucinidae > Lucinisca > Lucinisca nassula. The sequence continues at coordinate 116,580,543 of OY757017.1, read as the reverse complement.
TCATACCAAATATCAAAGACCTGGGCCTTCTTGTTTCAGACAAGACGATTTTTAAAATGTTTTTTATCATTATTTTCCCCATGGCAACCTGTTCTGACATGGAATGGAATTCATTGAACAACTGTGAGAGGGAACCACCCAAAGATAATATCTGCCAAGTTTGGTCGAAACTGGTTGTTTAGGATGTGATGTTGTTTAAAGAAACTGTGAACGGACGGACGACAACGGACCGTGAGCTCCCCGGATTCTTCGGCTCATGTGAGATAAAAATAGAAACACAATCTTAGCTTTAAGCAAGTCTGTCAGAAATATTTTGATTTGTTGACTGGAAATATTTAGCATGCGAAGTTGCACATAAATGTCTGTCGGAATGTCTCAAATATAATGCGCCGTCCAACGGGATGTGTTGTAAAACAGAAGTGAAGGCAATGCTCAGGAATCGATACAATTACCTCACTCCTGCCTTCAAATGCATCAACGAAAAAGAAACACAAACACAAAACAAATGAAAAAAATATAAGCGGAAACCTAAAAGGTCAGTAACTTTACCACAAAACGACCAAATAAACATCCAAAATTAAAACCGATATTTAACGATACATACATGGAAAGACGAACACACAACATAAGAACTGCCTTGAAACGGTCAGTGAAATGATTTTTAATGTCTTAAATCGATTACTCGTGGCCACAATCCTCCCCCGTTTAGATACATAATTTGCTCAGCCCACAACCGTCCCCGATAGCTCAGTTGGTAGAATGTCCGCTCCGGGGAACGGGAGGTCACGGGTTCGATCCCGGGCCGCGACATACCAAAGTCGTTAAAAATGGTACTAGTTGCTCCTCGCTTGGCACTCAGATTTACGGGGTAGAGTTAGAACTGGTCGACTCAGTGTCAGGATAATGTGACTGGTTGTGGTATCATGTAATGTGTCTGGGACATGATACTTCAGTGAGGCGGCACTATAAGAGTGAGCAATGAGCTCCCTGTCGCAACCAGACACCGTCGTGATATGACTGAAAATTGTTGAAAGCGACGTTAAACCCGAATTCACACACACACAATGCTCAGCCCACATGAATGATTTCAAACTTATCAGTGCAACATCTGCGACATAGAAATCAAACAAATTCAGAGACGAAACGACGATGAGGACTCGAAGGCAGGAAATAACTAAAATGTTGAAGCAAAAGAAAACCAAGAGCTGGACTCCGGTCCCATTACGATAACACATCCGTGCGATTTAGAGCATTCTTTCATTGCTCCAAATCGGTTAAAATTCTGATGAACATTTATGACAATCATAAGTGTCATTGCAACTCAAGGTGGTGGTTCTAACAAGAACCCAAAAGTTGCTTTTTGTTTTTTCAGCGGAAATAAAAGAAATATGTATACCACTGAAAACCCCACTTTCCTAATTAACGTAGGATGTACCTGGATGTTGATTTCACGGGTCTGTTAGCCGTTTTGTACCGGACACCCCAAAAGGGGTACCCTGGCAAACAGTGCAGACCCACTCATCAGGACCTACACTATTTGCAGAAAGTTCAGCCATTTTCCAAATCAATTGTGAAGATACCGCAACCTGTCATCCCTAAATTTAGAAATGGACTCCTGTTATTTATAAGGAGGAAGAGTCCATTCGGTACAAAAAGCCTTAACTTGATGCATTCTTATTATATATATTAAACTGAAAAAACAGAATTGAAGGCGATGCCCAGGAATTAAACATGCCTATACAAACACACTGTAATTTTTACCGCCTAAAATGACAATTTTCAGATAAAAAATTGTGATATTTTTCTTATTGCTGCTCAAAATATAGATTGTGGGTCAGAATTGTATAGTCGTGTTTTCGTGACGAGAAGGGACGTAGACAACAGTACAGGTCAGAATCAGACGCCGCATAATGCAGCATCTTTAGTTCATGAAATTCTACCCGTAGCCCTCTATTCCTTTACTTGATCATACAAAATCAGAATACAGCAAAGAGTCGGAACCAGCATATAGTATATTGGTTTCCTCCTTATGATGCTTTAAGAAGGGACCGTCGCAGAGTCATAAGGCCGCCCCGCCATGTTTGTATAGGGCAAAGCATGCATGTACACTGAAGAAAGCTCAAAAACCAGCCAGGCAGACTCTTGCATATTAAAATATACACCGATACCCAAGCACATATTAATACAAAACCAATAAATTACAACGATACAACCTCTTTTGGACGGCAGCCCCGCAAATACCGGAGGGAGCGTTTATGAAAGTTCACCGTTCTCAGATTCCAGGGCATAGCATCAAGTTAACAAGTCCGTGTAATGAACGCCACTCCAAACCCCACTGTATATATAGAACACCAGGATTTCGAGGGATTGATATTATTTTTCTTATACCTGCTTCGAGACTTAAGTGTGAGCACTATTTGAGACGATTCAATCGAGCACCATCGAGGTTGTGCGTTCTCGTTAGAACCGCCTCGGTTCTAACCAGTACACATAGCTTATGTCTCAGAATAGAAATAAGAAAAGTGATGTTTACCCCGTAAACCCTAATTTTCTCTATATAAAGTGGGGTTTAAGTGTGGGGAGGGGGTTGTTTAATACAAGGATTTGTTAACGTGATGTATTTATATCTGTAGTTATAGGAATTTATCCAAGGGTCTCAAGAACAAGTTTGAAACACCCGTGAACACAAGCTATCTATGTTCGTGTTATCGAAATTTCACTTTTCGCAGTTGTTTTAGCAGATCTCCATAATACTCCCCATTAATTGTTCTGCCCTTTTGAAGGTAATCTATGAATATTATACCCATGACATCCCAAAACACTGATGCCATCACCTTCCCTGCCGAGTAGACGACCTTTGCCTTCTTTGGAGGGAGTGAGCCAGGGTGCTTCCATTGCATGGATTGTCCCTTGGTCTCTGGCTCAAAGTGATGAACTCAACACTCATCCTAAGTGACAAAACGGTCAAGAGAACCGTCTTGGCCTGCTTCGAAAATAGCCAAGTTTGCTTGTGACAGGTTCAGTCTTGACAACTTTTAGTCAGGCGTCAAAAGCCACGGCACCCATCTGGCGGAAACCTTCGACATTCCTTATTAACTGTGTAGAATGTTCTCTACTAGTTCACAGGAGATGCCAACAGTGTTAGCTAACCGATTCACAGTTAAACGCCTGTCATCCACCACGGCCCTGTGCACTTGGCTGATGGTTTTCTCAGTTGTTGCCGTTGTGGGTCGTCCACATCGGTCATCATCTTCAAGGCTGTCCTTGCCCATCTTAAAAATCGCTGCCAACCTGTTTACGGTTGCATACGAAGGAGCATCATCCCCTTATGTGGCAACCATATCGGCATGAATGTCCTCAGGAGCTAACCCCTTTTTATGGAGGCACTTGATGACACTACGATGCCAGATTTTGTCCATTTTCTCAAAAACGTGCTGGTATCAATTTTTTCAAAGTCTAGAATTTCTACGTTATTGCAGGTAAACTTTAACTCATTTGAGTCAAATCAAGTAATAAAGGTTTGGATTTAATGAATACAAAATTTCATGCCTGTTCGATGCCTGCTTCTTGGTCAGGCTCAGAACTTTTCAGCCTACCCTCGTATATAGCACATCTTACAAGGAAATTCATAATTAGGCTTATTTTCGATAGAGCCACATCAAGGACGCGGTGAAAAAAAACGCTCACGGTTTATTTTAAGAGCAACATATCACTAATAGATGTGAAATTATGACTTATGGCACTAGTTTTTAATCCAAATGCGAAAGTGATATGTTGATACAGCTCATATAACGTTTTGGTCGATTGTTTCTCAGTCGGACCAAGTTTCGAATGAATCTGACTTATGTTTGATAAAATAGAAGTGAAGGCAGTGAATGATCAGGATTCTATAAATTAAACCATACTACCCATCGGAGACAACAAAATAACAAAAACCTACGGCCTAAAAATTTAGCTGTGATTCCGCTAACACGACCGACCCTGATTTTTTTCTGCCGCTTGCAATTTTATTGCAATCCAGAAAAAAAAGTAAAAAAAAAATCTTCATTACCGACTTTAATATTTTCTAGCACTTCTAATGAAAATTAATAAAACTGTCAAAATAGTAAAATTAATAATTGAAACCACGTCCGTTTGCTTCCTTGATGCTTTTAACATCATTATTTGAATGTTGTAAGGTATTATGGTTAGAATATAACCTTTTTTAAGTTTTTTTTTTTTTTTTTGCTTTTTTCCATCAAAGACAAAGTTGACAAAAAGTAAATAAAGTTTAAGCGACCTACCGACCCATATCCTTTGTCGGCATGTTAGCGGAAACACAACTATTTTAGGCCTAAAGCAAACATCAATAGCGGAAAGCCAAACGGAAAGTTGCTTTCCAACAAAATGGCCAATTAGCTATTCAAAACCAAATTATATAGCAGTAAACACTCAAGAACAAACAATAACAAAAATAAACAGCGACAGAAGAACGGCATTGGAACAGTCAGTGAAAAGAATTTCACTGTGGACGGGTGGGAGGGCTTAAATCAGATTTATGCGGTCGCAACCCTCGCCCTTACTTCCGTCGCGATTCAGATAAATAAGGCCAAGTGTCTAACATTGAACAATAAAAGGAAGTAGTCGAATCATAACCCAAAGCCTATCTGAAGATGAAAAAACACATTTTAACAAACAACAAAATCACAGGCTTGTCGACAAGCAAATCTACTAGCTCTTTCCCAAATAGACTGCAACTCAGTTATCGTACGAATTGCAATAGTCATCCTCGATAGCGCAGTCGCTAACGCGTTCGACTTTTGATCGAAAGGCTGTGCGTTCGAATCCGGCCACCGGTATCGAGGTGTCTCCTTGGAGAAGACACGTTATCACACTGCCCCACTCCACTCAGGTGTAAAAACACCAGGAATGGGTGTTTTCGAGAGTGATTCAATAAGCTTGAAGCTTTCATCGCAATCGAATTAAAATAGATTAGTATAAACTAATTGCTGGTGAGGATGTTTTATAGACACGCTATTCATATTGCTGTATGCAAACATCAAGAAAACGCGCCTACATAATTTAGACCCCATCAAATTCCTCTTTCATATAGTAAAACTGGGGTTTGGGGGGTTTACATTTATTTTTCTCATTTCTGCACAAAAACATAGATTGTGGGTACTCGTTAGACTGAGGCGGTTGTGAGGCGGTTCTAACGTGTTCCCACAATCTATGTTTTGATCAGAAACATTAAAGATATCAGAATTTTTATATGAAAAAAAATATTTAGGTGGAAAACAATGCGGTAAATTTGAATAGGCGTGTTTTCGTAGTGAGTGGGTTATCTGCAGCCTGTACTGGATTCACGTTCTAGGTTGGGCTCGAATGGAAATACCTTTATCAAAGTAGTGTTTTCATTTTGCATTGTTAACCAATATTTGCCTAGGTCCCAGACAGGGGCATTGACAAGCGGCGTAGACCTAGCTCAGATGCCACAGAATGAGAGGTCTGATCAGGGTTAGTTTGCCTTGCCTAGTGTACAGGAAATTAAAGGTAAAAAAAAAAAAAAAAAAACGCCAAAACTCCCTTTTTCAGAGACAGACGACCACTAGTGTTATCGGTACTTTGGTTAGTTTTCCGTAAGTCATTTTCCTTTGTCAGTCGTGGTTTGATGGCTTGCTCCAGACGAATGTTGAAAGTATGGGTGCCTGGGATGTCAATTAGTCTCGTATTTCTTTCATACTTTCATGTAGAGTGGGATGGCTGAAACATCGAAATGTACCGGTATTACCGTTTACTGAGATACACGATCTCCATTGATAATCGGAAGATGGGTCAATGACCACATTGTTTTCTGCCTTATAATTGAAAAAGTCTAATAAGATACTGACATTGAGACACTCCATGTTTTAATATGGTATCCTTCAAACGAATTCAGTACACTGACAGAGAGTTAATAATACGTCTTAACCCATTTTGTACCGGAAACCCATAAACGGGTACCCTGGCCAACAGTGCAGGCCCAGATCAGACGCCGCAGAACGCGGCGTCTGATCAAGACCTACACTGATTGCAAAAAGTTAAGCCATTTTCCAAACCATTTTGAAGGAAAACACCTGACACCCCTAAATTTTGAAATGGAGTCCTGCTATATATAAGGAGGCAGATTCCATTTGGTGTTTTGTTTGATTTTAGGTTTAACGTCCCCGTCAACACTGTAAATGTCATTATGGAGACCTTGCTTCCAATTTCGTGGGACTTTTACCCGACTTTGAGATGAAATGACTTCTCAAGCCCTGTCGCCCAATGAAACCAATAGGGTTTATAAGCATGGACGGGCCGACAAGCACCGCTTTGCCTGGGCAGGCTTAGATTCTCTAAGCGGTTTACCAGTACTCGTGTGCGGGTCGGTTTCAGCTCCGCGTGAAAGCATCATGCAGCCCATATATTTCTTCAAGCCCCGATGGACGGGGGCATATGATTCCATTTGGTACAAAATGGGTTAAAGCAATTGATATCATGATAACTGTCAATGTCAAAGAACGCCGCAAAATGAATATATTCAAAGGCACAAAAAGTGAAAACAGATTTCTTATTTTTGTGACAAACAGACTCTAGATTATTGCAATCACTTCCGTTTTAATTCATTGATGAACGCGCCTCAATTCATGAACGCGCCTCAATTCATATGTATTTGTACTTTTCGGCGCCGTGTTTTAGAGCATTCAGTTATGCAGATGCGTTGTCAGGAACAAACAATCAGCTGTCATTGTAACTGTGGTCTGATTTAATTGCAATAGACGGACATTAATCAGGATTCCAGTTTAGACTGTCTTTTATAGAAGCCGATAAAATGAAACTGGTGTTCAGGAGAATGATTCCGATTCTTTGACGCAATATTCCGATAATACTGAATCCAGTCTAGGTCAAAATTATTAGATAGATACTGCGAATGTCACTTTTTGAATTCCGCTATTAAGACCACCTACAAATAAGACTATTTCTGCTTTAAAAAGCTTACTAAAAAGTGTGCAGTTATTCTTTGTATTTTCTGAAAAGAGTGTCTTCTGGTCAGGGATCACCTTTGGGACTGTTCAAAAGTGATCTTAAAGACCACTTTTGAACAGTCCCAAAGGTGGTCTTAATAAAGGAATTTTACTGTATTCTTCTTTTCAACATTTCAATTACATCAATGTAATATATATGAAACGAAATCATGCCTGTATAATTCTGACCCCCTTGAACCAAACCTTGGGCTGACAGGGGTAGTCTTATATAATTATTTCTGTGCTACAATATAGATTGCCGGAAGTCGTTAGAACCTTTCTAACGTGTAACCACAATCTATATCTTGTGTAGACGTAAGATACTTATCACAATTTTTTATTTAAAATATTCCGTATTTTGGCGGTAATATTTACAATGTAAATGTACAGTGAGTGAGTGAGTGTTTGGGTTTAACGTTTCACCAACAGCTAAGGTCATACGGAGGCGGGACCTCGGTTTAAAAACTCATCCGAAAGTCTGGAGAAGCCCGGGATCGATCCTGCGACCCCTGGTTTACAACGCGAGTAGCATAACCACTACACCACGGAGACTTCTGAATGTACAGTGAAACTCCGCTATTAAGAACACCTAAAATTAAGACTTATTCTGCTTTAGAAAGCTTATTTAGAAGGTTTCATTAGTTCTTTCATTGCGTTGTCTTCAACCAGTGTCCTTTGGTCATAGACCAGCTTTGGGACTGTTCAAACGTGGTCTTAAAGACAATTTTTGAACAGTCCCAAAGGTGGTCTTAATACAGAAGTATAAATGTATTTTCGTAATGATGTAAGGGAAAGAAGCACAAACATAAGCCAACAGCGCCGTAATTAAAAGATTAGATGTAGAAATGTATTTCCAACCAAATTGGCCAAACAACTTATTTTACTGCATTCAATTATCTTTTTGAATTGATTGTTACAGAAGTGTTCTTAAATTAACTGGAAAGTAACTGTCCTTTTGGCTTTCCACTATTGATGTTTCCATTGAGTTCTAGTTGTTTTCAGGCTTCATTCTTGTGGCCACGTAAAGTCGATTTAACCCCCCCCCCCAGTGGATTCGTTTCCGCTGACAGTTCCAAGGCGGTTCTTCTGCCGCGGTTTATTTTTGTATTGGAATGTCTTTGGGTGTTTATGTCGCTTATACTATTTTATTTCGGATAACCTATTGGCCATTTTTGTGGGGAAGTAACTGTCCTTTTGGCTTTCCGCTGTTGTTGTTTCCGTTGAAGTCTGTTGCTTCATGTTTGTGTTTCGTTCCCTTTGGTGTCTCTGATGGGAGCTGTGGGTTAATTGAAGCGATTCTTGATCATTGCCTCGGCTTCTGCGTTGTTTGTTTGTTTGATTTGAGGTTTAACGTCCCCGTCAACACTGTAAAGGTCATTTTGAAGACGTTGCTTCCAATTTTGTGGGACTTTTACCCGACATTGAGATGAAATGACACCTCGCGCCCTGTCGCCAAATGAAACCAATAGGGTTTATTACCATGGACGGTCCGCCTCGCACCGCGGTTCCTGGACAGGCTTAGATCCTCTAAGCGGTTTACCAGTACTATTGTGCGGGCCGGATTCAGCTCTGCGTGGATGCATCATGCAGCCCATATATTTCTTCAAGCCCCTATGGGCTGGGGGCGGGCTTCTGCGTTGGCAATGTTTACATAAGATTTTGTACAAAGTTATTTAGACAAGTTGTGCCTATTCCGATGGGTACAAATTGCGCAACTCCCTTGTGGCTGATCTGTTTTTGTTTTGTCAGGAGAGAGACTTCACGATGTCCTTTTCTGCTGAAAACCAATCTGAAATCATTGAAGCTTTGAGCTAGATTCTAGATAATTGGATGATTTAAACCTATTTCGATGGTTTGATCAGTCAAACTTCACTCCTGAACTACAGTTAAATAAAGCAAATTCTTCTGATACGGAGGCTCCGTTTTTTGGATTTACAACTACCTATTGTAGATGGGTTTGTTTCTAACAGCATGTATGAAAAACGCGGTGATTTTGATTTTGAGATTGTAAATTTTCCTTTTTTTGGAGGATGATGTTCCTGATGCGCCATCCTATGGCGTTTATATTTCGCAATTAATTTGATTTGCCAGAGTGTGAGGTCATGTAACTGACTTCAACACTCGTAATAAACTGTTAACTGCTAAACTTCTTAATCAGGGTTATAGGTACCATAAACTACGCAAAGCCTTTTCAAAATTTTATAGACGTCATTCTGATTTAATTTCAAATTCAATATTGGACTTGAATCTCTTCTGCAACAAGGTCCTTCGGAACCCGAATTTTAAGGTGACTTAGTATATAAATTCAGAAAAAAATATATAACCGCAATGACTTCGGCACCCGATTTCGTAAAATCGTTCTTCGATATAAAAAGATTGGGTACAACATAAATGTTATGCGACAGAGTGCATGGATAGTAGTTAACCCAATCACGGTTGACACCTTTGCTTCCCTCTTTAATTACACGCCGGTGGGTCAGTCCTCAGATTCTATTTCGGTTCTAGCTTAAAGGCTTACTGGGAATTAGAGAAAACCTAATTCTATGTTATGATGGTTGTTGTCTGATGCTCTGTCTCTAGTCGGGCCCATCGGAGTCTAACTGGCGGTTTTTTTTTTCTCCAGCATTTCAGTGGTTTATTGCTGTCGAGTTATCGTCGTTGTATTATCTCTGTGGCTGTTTGATTGTTTGTGTTTACGGAGTTGTTGCACTGATGAGTTAGGAGGCCTTCATGCGGACTGAACAAATTATTTTTCTAAATCGCGAAGGAAGTAAGGGCGAGGATTGTGCCCACTAAAAATCGATTTCAACCCCCAGTGGAATTCGTTTCACTGACCGTTCCAAGGCAGTTCGTCTGTAGCGGTTTATTTTGTTACGGTTTGTCTTGGAGTGTTTGTATAGCTTATATTATTTTGTTTTTGGATAGCCAATTGGTCATTTTGTGGGAAAGTAACTGTCCTTTTGGCTTTCCCTATTTATGTTTTCATAAGGGTGTGTTGTTTCATGATTGTGTTTCTTTCCTTTGGTGCCTCTGAAGGGTGGTGTGTGTCAATTGTATCGGTTCCTGACCATTGGCTTCACTTCTATTTTGTGCTTATTTTTTGTGTGTGTGTTTCTCTGATGGGAGCTATGGGTTAATTGTATCGATTTCTGATCATTGCATTCACTTCTATTTTGTATTGTTCAACTAGCGATACACATCACGTGAACAAGTCCGTGAAATGAACACCCCCTTACATCCCACTTTGTATTGAGAAAACTGGGGGTTTACGGGGGTATACATTATTTTCTTTATTACTGCTCCTAGACATAGGTTGTGGGTACTCGTTAGAACCGCCTCAATGAGGCGGTGTGGGTACTCGTTAGAACCGCCTCAATGAGGCGGTTCTAACGAGCACCAACAACCTATGTTTTGAGTATTAATAAGGATAATATCACACATTTTCATCAGAAAATTGACAGTTTTGAAGATGTAAAAAATTGCACTATGACACACGGGTATGTTATCGTAATGAGTGAGAAATATATACGCCATATGAAGAAGAACGGGGGTTATCCCCGTCTAAGTTCGGGAAATTTGCACTATTAAAGTCAAATTCGTCCCGTAATTCATTCTTTGATAAGATAATACTTTTAGAGACCCAAAGAGGTCCAAATCTAGTAAGAGGGTCATAATGGCCTTGGATCGCTCACCTGGCCCTTATTGTACAGATACAATGTAATATAAGGTCGAGTGAATGAGCCGGGCAGTTTTGGTTGAGAGTGACCCAAGGAAGATTTCTATGATTTTTTTTCAAATCAGACTACCTATTTAATAGAAAAATTCATTTTAAAGGCTCTTTATTTTATTTTATTTTTTTTTTTTTACTTTTGGTGGCTATTATGTTCAGTTGCGCGAAACGATTTTGAGCAATATTGTCAGAGGGTCACCCATGGAACTTTCCTTCCAAATTGTTTTCGTTATGGGGATGAAGTCTTTAAAAAAGTTCCTTTCGACAATAAAGAGCTGACTTGTATGTTACCATCTGGGCAGTCCTTAGGGGTCAGGGTCAGGTCCTAGTGCACGGTGATGAATTTGCTAAGTCTAACTTACAGTACCTCGTTGTGAATTGGCATAAGATGTTAGATATGCGAGTCAGTGGTTCCCCTTGACAATACATGGCTGACTTGTATGTCACGATCCGGACACCTTGTGGCAATTGAGAGTCAGGTCCTAGTGCACCAGAAGGAGATGAAGCGGCTCAGTTCTATTTACAATGTCACATGGTGACGAAGGGACAGTGGGGTGGTTATTAGTCAGTGGTTCACTTCGGCAATACAGAGCTGACTTGTATGTCGCTGTCTAGGCACCTTGTGGAGATTGAGGGCCAGCTCCTAGCTTAGCATTAACCCTACATAAAACCATCGGGCCCCGGGTAGGTCTATTTTTGGCTCCATGGGGTTATATTTTGAACAATCTTGGTATAGGGTCACTGGATAAACCTTCATTCCAAATGTCAAAACTTGTGCCTTCTAGTTTCAGACAAGAAGATATTTAAATGTTCTATGTAAATACAAATCAAAAATGAGTTCCTTTAAGAGCAACGAAAACATTCATAAGAAAGAAGATGGGTCATACTACGTAGTTTCGGCTAATAAAGCCTCATCAGTGACCCTGTAATGATCCGGCAAAGAAAGCCAGAGGAAACATACTGCAATTTTGTGAATTTCGAATAGGCAGTCGATTCAAAGACTGATATAAATCAAAATGGGGTCCAAATAATTAAAAACCTGTCTAGAATATGAGTCTAAGTCTCTGTAAAACGGTGGGCTCTTGGGCTGGGCCATTTTAAACCCCAGGGTTATGATTTGAATAATCTTGGTAGAGGGCCTCCACATGAAGCTTCAAGCAAAAAACAAAGGCATGTGCCTTGTGGTTTCAGAGAAAAAGATTGTCAAAGGTTTTCCCTATATGAGCCTCTGTAAAGCCGGTGGGGCCTGTGGCGAGGCCATATTCGGCCCCAGGGCTACAATTTGAACAATCATAGTAGAGGTCCACCAGATGAAGCATCACACCAAATAACAAAGACCTTGACCTTCTGGTTTCAGACAAGAAGGTTTTTTTTTTCTAAATGTTCTATACAAAAGTCAAAATAAAATCAGTGGGCCTCGGGGCAGGATATTTTTTGTCCACATGGCTATAACTCGATGTGTAAACTGCGGCGAATCACTCCCTTCGAGCTTCATGCAGTTTGTGAGTGATTCGCTAGAGTTTTCACATCGATAAAATCCACAGAAATGCTTTTTATACTATCAATATTTTGTTTGCGAGGCGGCTCTCCTGAGTACCCACAATCTGCGGTTCTAACGATTACCCACAATCTATGTTTTTGAGCAGAAATATGAAAAATATTATGTACCGTTGTAATTGGGCCAAAACTATATAGGCGTGTTTTCTTTATGTGCTGAACAAATGTCCACGGTAGTAAGGATCAGTTCGACTGAATATGATAAAAGCAGATACATTGTATATACAATTTTCATCATTTCATCTGAACATTCAATGACCTAACAGGGAAACTCTGAATTGTATTCGAGAAAAGGATCAGAGAAAGACAAAATACTTGTTTGTAAATACTACATTTCATTTAATGAAAACACATACATGTAGCGACAATGTTACTTATCAATAAAGATAATTTTCTGGAAAAAAAAAAGAAGAAAATAAAAGAAAAAAAAAAAAAAAGAAACGTGATAACATGTACTGTAACAGTGAAGTTATTTAAGAAACAGGTCAGCTCTAGCTTTGATTTGTTGAATAATAAATCACAGTTTGGAGGTCAGTTGTAAAGTAGATCAAATCACGAGCGCGTAGCGCGCGTGATTTGTCTACTTACAACTGACCGATAAACTGTGATTTATTACTCAACAAATCACAAACTGGAGCTGATCTATTTCGATTCTAACACGCTGAAAATCGGCAATAATGCATTTGTTTCCTTCAAAATCTCACAACTTCTCGCCATTGTTAGAAGAAATCTCACTAAAATTATTGACTGAAACACAAGCATTTATATCCTTTTCTAACGTTTTCGATGCGAGAAAATGACGTTACACCGTCTAACGTCAAGGAAGTCATAAATTTGTAGTTTTTAATGACGTCACTCGTCACGCTCTTCCTTGTCGTGATTTGTTGTAGAATAAAACATAGTTATTTTCCATTGCCAATATAGGCGGGCTGTTTTAGAATAAAGAATCAAAGAAAACTTCTTTAATTAGGCTATCCTAACGAGCAACCGAAAGCTATGTTTCTACTAGAAATAAGAAGTATGTCGACAAATTTCATCAGAAAAAAGCTAATTCTAGGATATAAAAAAAATCAATTTTAGCACATCGGAGTGTTGACATAATGGAACTAGCCAGTTTTGCAGACACTGAAGTGCAGGGTTTGTAACTCCATAAATTACGACATGCTTGTAATTTTAACGACCGAAAAAAAGAAAATTTTAAGATTAAAACTTGTGTATGGTGGCATGTAGCTGCCATCGAGATGCGAGATATTAAGTATACTTATTATACAGATAAAACAACAAAAGTAACATTAAGTCTACATAATTTTCTCGTTCATTTAGATATTTTAAGTCTACATGAAATATGTTCTCTTATATTTAGTCGACATAAAATATGTCGTCTTATATTTCTGTCATTTGTATCTAAATTTTTGCTAAAGTTGAGCGAGATAGTGCTTTAATATGACATACACAAACTTGAAAAAAATAGCTTATAAGGCGCCTTGCAGACCAGGCAAGTCGATTTATTTTAAAAACGACACTTTATTTATATATCTTTTCAGTTCACTGCAAAGTCGTCTCAGTGCTTTAAACTGACATGACAATAAACCATGTAGCATTTAAGGAGTAGAAAAGCCGGTATTAGGCCACCGTTTAATTAGAGAATGTAACAGAATAGAATAGATTATATAAACCCAAAGTATGGGTTATAGGCTAATCTTCAGAATAACAGAATACGTTCAGAAATGGAGAACTTATGAGTTTATTATACTACGTCCTCGTTGCACCCAACGAAAGTATAAAGACTCTCAAGCCACAGCTCCACTTTCACGCCTTGAGCGTTGCTTTTTTTGGGGGGAAATAGATTCGTGCTGGTAGTGACTAGTTGCTTAATATATCACTGGCAGGAAGTCACTCGTAAAAGTGAAAAGAACTCGACGCACGCGGGCGATCTATGCACTTACGACTGACCGACAGACAGCACGGTTTTTCTAAAAGTTTTTATTGTATGTAATACAAGTTCATGTTATGGGTGTGACATTTTCGAAAGTTGAGTATATGAATGGGTCCTTTTTTTCAGAGTACAAGCATATGAATTGGGTATATTTTCAAAATCCTGTCCGCTCACCCATACCAAATGGCCCTTAGGCCCCCCACCCCCACACCAGGCTTCAACTCAGGGTTTGTATATGGCATATTAAAACGCGCTCTTTTTCCATAAGAAAACTAGACGTGTAGCGGTTATAGATATTAGGGATTTTCCTCGTGGTAACTTTGCTAAACCCGGGGTTTGGTATCAAGTAATTTTATAGAGTTCGTTTTCCTGAGAAGACGATGTGCAGCAGCCAAAAAATGTATTTTCCGACTATGTTTATTATTTTAGTGGGATGTGTAGGTGTTTGTGCACAGCAGAAGCGCTCTCTTTGTCCTGTGAAAGGAAGTAAACATAGAAAAACCTAAGTCGATTTACGCTATCATGATGTCATTACAAAGCAATAATCACAAAAATCACGAGTTTATGTCAACATAGTAAGTAACACTTCGTTGTAAAACTATCAATGAACTGGGTGTCATTGTAAAGCAGTTTCTGGGCTAGTTAATGAAAATAGAGATATTTTTATCATAACGATAAACAAACCAAATATGTCGCCTTACACTAGAATGTCAACATAAAATACATCGACTTAGTAAGTAGGATCTCGCATCTCGATGGCAGCTACATGCCACCATACTTGTGATATTTTTCTAATTTATGTTCAAAATATAGATTGGGGATACTCGTTAGAACCGCAATTTCGAGGCGGTTTTAACAAGAGCCCACAATGTATATTTAGGAGCAGAAATAAGAAAATAAGGTTTAGCCTTGTAAATCCATGTTTTTCTGCATAAAAGTGGGGTGCGAAGGGGCCAAAAATATATAGGCATGTTTTCGTGATGTAAGGGAAAACTGTTTTCAAAATTGTCAGTTGGGCAGGGAAATTATGTTTGACGGCGATGCGTTAACGGAGCCGTGAAACGTATTTTGCGTCTGTAAAAGCGACGATTTACCGTAAAAAAAAATACACTTTTCATACCGATATCACCGTCCTAAGCACTGTTTTACGTGTTTGGACAAAATTATTCTATTCGCACAAAGCGGAAAGAGCTTTGTGCTGCATAAAACCAACTGCCAACAAATGAAAAGTGACGTTACCTGATGATGCCGGGTTTCCGACAATATATCGCAGAGAATTTTGTCGCATTTGTAATGTTATCCAGTCAGGCATCGCATTACATACATACGCAAGCGCATTACAGTTCTGCTTTTATATGCTTTCGACAAAACAGACAAGCGCTGATTATATGCAGAGAATAATTCGCAGTTAAGGATATGATACATTTTACCAGACATTCCCCTCCCCCCCCCTAAAGACCCACTATAAGATGGAACAGAACTTCACAAACTACGAAAACACGCCTATACAAATTCATTGTAAACTATACCGCCGAAAATATCGAAAATTTTAAGATGAAAAATTGGGATATTTTTCTTTATTCTGCCCAAAAGATATACTGAGAGTATCCACAATCTATATTTTAGAGCAGAAATATAAGACAACTAAGATATACCCCTGTTAACCCCAGTTTTATGATATAAAGTGGTGTTCGATTGGGTCAAAGTTATAGAGGCGTGTTTGTCATAATGAGAGCCCCCGCTCATAGGGGCTTGAAGAAATATATGGGCTGCATGATGCTTCCACGCAGAGCTGAATCCGGCCCGCACACTAGTACTGGTAAACCGCGTAGAGGATCTAAGCCTGTCCAGGAACCGCGGAGCGAGGTGGACCGTCCATGCTAATAAACCCTATTGGTTTCATTGGGCGACAGGGCTTGAGATGTCATTTCATCTCAATGTCGGGTAAAAGTCCCACAAAATTGGAAGCGACGTCTCCAAAATGACCTTTACAGTGTTGACGGGGACGTTAAACCTCAAATCAAACAAAAACAAAATTGTCATAATGAACCCCTGTAAACAGCAGAAAAGTGTTATGAAGTCATCACGAGAACACGCCTATATAATTGTGACCCCCTCATACCCCACTTTTGTATAGTAAAACTGGGGTTTAGGGGGTATACATTATTTTTCTTATTCTTATTTCTGCTAAAAAACATAGATTGTGGGTACTCGATAGAACCGGCTCGACGAGGCGGTTCTATCGAGTCCCCGCAAACTTATTTTTGGGCAGATAAAGAAAAATATCACAATTTTTCATCTTAAAATTTCTAATTTTTGGCCGAAAAAATTGGCAATGTATTTGTATAGGCGTGTTTTCGTAATGTACCAAGTCGGTGCAATTAACATCCCTCTAATCCCCACTGTGCATAGAGGAAAGTCGGATTTACGGTGGTATTGATTAATTTTTGTTTCACCATTTGTTTTCTAAAAGCATAGATTGTAGGCTCGATAGACTCGCCTTTTTGAGGCGATTATAACGGGCGTCCACAATCTATATTTGAACTAGAAATAAGAAAACTTTAAACATTTCTGTTCGTCGGAAAAAAATGCTAGTTCTGGAGATAGGAGAGACGCTAGCTTTTACAAACTGCGTGTGATCAGTTCATATTGAACGAAATAACGACTACCTGTAGTTGTATTTGGAACACAACACTTAAATATTATCAAATTACATGTAACAAAATCGTCTTTTGGTTGATGTTGTTGTTGTTATTTGCACACAACATGATTATATATCATGCCACTGACTCACAAACGCATGCACCACGAAAACACATCCATAAAATTTTGACCCCACCCCCTTAAACAGGCGTTTTCAGGGATATATAATTATTATTTTTCTTATTTCTGCTCAACAACCAAGACTCAGGGTACTCGTTAGAACCTCCGCGTGAAGGCGGTCATAAAGGGTACCCAAAATTATGTTTGGAGCATAAATAAATAAATATCAGAATTTCATCTTTTTGTGGTAATTGTTTCAAAAGCTTTAAATAGGCATGTTGTCGTTATGTTTTTCTTTCATGTAAATTCGAAACCAGATGTGATGTGTGAAAACTTTAACATCAAACGTACGGCACAGGTTCATTTAATCATTAAAGGGGTGTCGGGTTGGGTAAGTCTAGACAATGACTCAACTGCTTAAAAACAGTTGCGGTGCTTATAAGTTCTGCACGTTCATCACGAAAACACGCCTATATAATTTTGACCCCCTTGAACCCCACTTTTATATAGTAAACCTGGGGTTTCCGGGGGTATACCTTATTTTTCTTATTTCTGTTCTAAAATATAGATTATGGATACTCGTTAGAGCCGCCTCGATGAGGCGGTTCTTACGAGTACCCACAATCTCGTTGGAACCGCCTCGATGAGGCGGTTCTTACGAGTACCTACAATCTATATTTTGAGCAGAAATAAGAAAAATATCACAATTTTTCATCATAAAATTTTCATTTTTTCGGCGATAAAGGTGGCAATGTATTTGTATAGGTGTGTTTGCGTAATGTCGCCATGGTCCCGAGCTTGTTTTAACTCGTATCCTGCTGTTCACGACAACCATTTTTTTTTTAATGCAAACAGTGTAGATCCAGATCAGATGGCTTCTGTCTCTGATCAGTTATACTGTTTGACATTCAATGTATGAATTTGTAGGAATAAATTACATCAAGTAATCTGATTGGTTCAAAGTCAGAAATGGGTGTGGCTAAACTGAATATTCAGCAAAATAAGTGTTAAATGCCAGCGCACGACACGTGTAATGCTTATATATCTTCGCCGGCTCCAGATATACTTACAACTTTAACGGACCAGTCAACATTATTTGGTTATATCGGGACGGTCAGATTCCCCTCCAACACTTTTCCTGGACAGGCTAACACAGCCGTTAACCAGAACAAGACACATTCTTTCGCCAGGAACGGAACTGTCCTTTCTTGAGAAAATCATTACGAGAACACGCCATACGAATACATTGTAAACTTAACCGCCGAAAAAACGAAAATTTTCAGATGACAAAATATGATTTTGTTCTTATTTCTGTTCAAAATATAGATTGTGGGTACTCGTTAGAACCGCCCAATTGAGGAGGTTCTAACGAGTACTCACAATCTATATTTTAGAGCAGAAATAAGAAAAATAAGTCGTACCCCTGTAAACCCCAGTTCTACTATATATAAAAGGGGGGTTCAAGGGGGTCAAAATAATAAAGGCGTGTTTTCGTGATGGACCCCAGAAATGTTTCATGACCACTTTCCACTACATCACGAAAAAACGTCTATATAAATTTGACCCCCTTGAAACCAACTTTTATATAGTAAAACTCGGGTTTCCGGGGGTGTACCTTTTTTCTTATTTCTGCTCTAAAAAGGCGGTTCTAACGAGTACCCAGAATCTATATTTTGAGCAGAAATAAGAACAATATCACAATTTTTCATCATAAAATTTTCATTTTTTCGGCGATAAAGGTGGCAATGTATTTGTATAGGCATTTGTATAGGCGCGTTTGCGTAATGAAACATCATTAAAACAAGCATACACTATATTTGTGTTCTCGGAGATTTTGCACTGACTAGTTATGGAGCCTTCATGCGGACTGAACAAATTATTTGTCTACATCGCGACAGAAATAAGGGCGAGGATTGTGGCCGGGTAAATTCGATTTAAGCCCGCCAGTGAAATACTTTTGACTGACCGTTCTCAGACCGTTCTTCTGTCACAGTTTGTATTTTTCGTCTTTGACTGTGTGTATCCCTTATCTTTTTGTTTTGGATAGCCAATGAAGGTAACTGTCCTTTACTGATGTTGCAATTGGTGTCTAGCTATTTCATGTTTGTGTTTCTTTCCCTTTGGTGTCTCTGATGGGAGCTGTGTGATTATTGTATCGATTCCTGATCATTGCCTTCACTACTATTATACAGGGGTATGCAGTATGTGTCTTATTTTTGCTTAAAAAAACCTAGATTGTGGTACTCGTTAGAACCGCATCGTTGCGTGCTTCGTGACGCTCTACATTTGAATGTAAACCCATAATTAACCCTTTTTGTACCTAATGGAGTCTTCCTCCTTAAATATAGCAGGTGTCCATTTCAAAATTTAGGGGTGACAGGTTGTGTTTGTCTTCAAAATTTATTTGGAGAATGGCTGACATTTTTGCAAATAGTACTGGCCCTGATTAGACTCCGCGTTCTGCGGCGTCTGATCTGGGCTTTCGCTGTTTGTAAAAAACGTTTTGGGGTTTCTGGTACAAAATGTGTTTTTGTGTGTTTGATTTGAGGTTTATCGTCCCAGTCAACACTACATACGTCATTTTGGAGACGTTGCTTCCAATTTTGTGGGACTTTCACCCGACATTGAGATGAAATGACGTCTTAAGCTCTGTCGCCTAATGAAACCAATAGGGTTTGTAAGGATGGATGGTCCGACTAGCACCGCTTTGCCTGGACAGGCTTAGATCCTCTATGCGTTACCAGTACTCGTGCGCGGTCGGTTTCAACTCTGCGCGGAAGCATCATGCAGTCCATCTATTTCTTCAAGCACCGATGGGCGAGGGCGTCGAAATGGGTCAAAATACCCCCTAATAAGAGACCAACCTTGGGAATGCTCGAAAGAAAACCTCATTTGAACAATCCCAAATCCAGGACTAAGGCAGGAAACTTGATTCAAACTATAGTTTCCACATAGAACTGTTACCCTAGTGACGTAAGAAGCAGAGTAGGAGTGATTAAACAAGTCTTCCGGCCCTGCAGGGCATGGCCGGTGTTGCACATTTCAGTACTGGTCATGAACAGACTCAACAAAAACCTAGTCGGCTATTTTCATTTATTTGGTGTATTCTTTGCTTCCGAAGGATCTAACTTCAGAACTTATTTATCTTTACGGCAGCTAGTTATGTGTCGTGTGGCGGCCAAAAAATCGTCTCATAGTGCAGATTGTATTTTCGTATCTTTTGGGGTCATTGAGTAATTTTGAATTGTTTTGAAAATACAGTTCTGCTTAAGCCAGTGCTAGAGGTCGTGGCCGGTGTTGCACTTTTCAGCACTGAACAGATTTAATAAAACCGAGTCTGCTATTTTCGTTTATTTGGTTATTTTGTGTATTCATTGCTTCCAAAGGATCTAACTTCAGAACTTATTTATCTTCACTGCTGCTGGTGTTGTGTCGTGTGGTGGCCGTAAAACGTCTCCCCTTACATAATCATAGTCACCGTGCAGGTTGTATTTCCTGGCCCTTTGGGATTATTGAGTTCATTTTGAATCATTTTGAAAATAGAGTTCTGTTTACGCCGGCGCTAGAGGGCGTGGCCGGTGTTGCACATTCCAGCACTGATCATGAACAGACTCAAGAAAACCGAGTCTGTTTTTTATCGTTTATTCGGTGTATTCTTTGCTGCCAAAAGATATTACTTCAGAAGCTATTCCAAGGGGATAGTGATAGCTCATCAGAAGAAGAGCTAGCTCAATATGATCTACAGGAATGGCCTGAGTAAGGTTTAACTGTGTCAACACATGAGTCCGATAGCTTAGAAAGCATACAATTGCGAAAAACGCCTATTTAAATATATTGGAAATATTTTACCACCAAAAATGAATTTTTTTCTGATAAAAATCCTAATATTTTTCATATTTCTTCACCAAACATAGATTGTTGGGTACCCGTTAGAACCGCCTCGGTGAGGCGGTTCTAACGGGAACCAACAATCATTGATTTTGAGCAAAATTAAGAAAAATAACGCATACCACTGTAAACCCCAGTTTTACTATATAAAAGGTGGGTTGAAGGGGGTCAAAATTATATAGGCGTGACTCGGCATGCCCACGAGGTTGGCAGAACAATAAAAAAGTAGTTATTCTGCATTAAACCATGCCAGCCAGTCTGTGTAAATATTCTGCCCTAAGCATGTAAACCCGTTATATAGACAGAAAAGAAGGGTTCACAATCGTATAATATACTTTTGGTTATTTCTGTTGTAAAACTTAGGTTGAAGGTACTCGCTAAAACCGCATTATTGAGAAAGTTCTAACGAGTACTCTGAATCTGTGTCTGTAGCAGTCAATAGAATATTAAGCATATACCATCTTAACAATAAGAAATGTATTATTAAATCGTATGTGCGTATCTCCAACAATGTGTAGTCGATAGCATTTTAAACTATTATTAATTGACTCTCCTGTATTGATCGGAGGTCATCCGTATTCAATATTACCAAGAGGTCAAAAATAAATTATCATGTTATTTTATTTGCGTCTGACTCAGTAAATATCAGCACGTGAACAAGTCCGTAAAATGAACACCCCCTTACACCCCACTTTGTATATAGAAAACTGGGGTTTACGGGGGTTGACATTATTTTTCTTATTTATACCCCTAGATAAAGGTTGTGGGTACTCGTTAGAACCGCCTCAATGAGGCGGTTCTAACGAGTACCCACAACCTATATTTGCAGTATAAATAAGAAAAATGTCATGGATTTTCATCCGAAAAGTAGCCATTTTGGAGATGTGAAAAATGAACTATGTCGTACGGGTGTGTTAGCGTAATGTCAAACAATTTCGTATTGGCCAAGTTACTGGTCCTTGGTCAGCTGTATTGGCTTCGGCCTTCGGCATCGGGCTTATACAGCAGACCTCGGACCTGTAACTGGGCTGATA
Organism: Lucinisca nassula; assembly: GCA_963580285.1. Lineage (NCBI taxonomy): Eukaryota > Metazoa > Mollusca > Bivalvia > Lucinida > Lucinidae > Lucinisca > Lucinisca nassula. Next base: position 116,558,610 of record OY757017.1, on the reverse strand, counting down.
CGAAATTACTTGATCAATGACATTATATTACTGTCTGCGTGTTGGCTCACTTGGCTGTCTTTTCATAGATTTAGAGGGTCATATCAGTCATGTAGACTTACGTCCACGTGTAAGTGCAACAGAAGCTAAAAAAAAAAATGAATGTATCACGAATAACGCATCGAAAATAAAACATCCATCCTATGCTTTATTTCACTACTTAAATTAACTTTTACCACACTCTAAGCTATTTTAGCAGACGATAAATCGTTGGTACTTTTCTTATTTTTCCCAAGAAAATATGGTTTGACATCTCATACAAGTTCTCTGAAATGTCAAATCCTGTTTTCTAGAAAAAATAGAAATGAAAGTTCTCCTGCAGAGCGTTATCCCATAAAATCAGTTCTATCTTTGAGCACTATATCGCCGCGAAACATAACCAACCGTTGAAACGGTTCTGGAGAAATTCAAAAGGTGGGGTCGAAAAGGCACAAAATGTAAACTAGATTCTATCGATACAGAAATCGTAGGCTGCCGTCCGTGCCTTTCATGCAGGACTCCAAAACGAGATTGTAAAAGAATGTGGCAGCACTATCGTTGCGTTGAGCAAATGTGTTCTGAAAAACCATTGTCTGCAGTTCGATGCTGGTGTCCATATGAAATATTACAACAAAAAAATATTTTGATACTCAGTTAACAGGACGGCGGGCAATGTTTATTCTGGAACAATCTTTATTTTCAAATTGTTTACATGAATTTTAACCCATAAGACGCCAATCACACCAATTATCGCCTGTTACGTCGTCTGCGGGTTACTTTAAAAGTCATTTTTGCAAACAGTGTGGACCCAGATCAGACTGCTCATTTAGGAGAGGAGCAGTCTGATCTGGGTCCACACAGTTTGCTTGTGTGCAAAAATATTTTTAAAATGTTTGCAAAAAAAGATTCAGCAGGCGACAAAAGCAGACGACATTTTCAGATGTAGTTTTCCATGGCGTCTTAAGGGTCAAAGTTGTTCAATATTCACCAATAGCTTCAAAACAGACTATGTTTGTCCGACAATTAATTACAGCATCTCGTGAACAGTGTTGGAAATAAAATGCAACAATAACAACGGATGGGTTGCCGATACTGTACACAGATGTTTGAAACAATTGCTAAAATTAAAATGGCGTCTCTCTTATCTCTAGAACTAGCAATTTCAGATGAAAATGGTTGGTATTTTTATGCCCCCCCCCCTCCCACCCGACCCGAGAATCTTTGATTCAGGGGGCATATAGTTTTTTGCCCTGTCTGTCTGTTTATTTGTTGGAAGAGTCTATTTGCAGTCAACTGCAAATAGCCAAAAAAACGTTAAAATGGCTATTTGCAGTCAACTGCAAATAGCCAGAAAACGTTAAAATGGCTATTTGCAGTCAACTGCAGATAGCCAAAAAACGTTAAAATGGCTATTTGCAGTCAACTGCAAATAGCCAAAAAACGTTAAAATGGCTATTTGCAGTCATTTTATATTCCCGCCATTTACACGTGCGTCCATTGAAATTCAGATCAGTCTGCGCATCCGCGCTGTCTATTCATAGTCTTCGTTGTGTGCTCTTCGCATCAGGTTAACAAGTCCATGAAATCATGGCTCCTCTAAACCCCACTTTATATAGAGAAAAGCGGGGTTTAAGGGGTAATTATTACCATTCCTTATTTTGGTGCAAACACATAGATTGTGGGTACACGTTAGAACCGCCGCATTGAGTCAGTTCTTACGAGCACATTCAATCTATGTTTAGACTAGAAATAAGGAAAATATATATCATCTTCATTCAAATAAGAGGGCCATGATGGCCTTGGATCGCTCAGCTGATCCTTATGGCAGGTAATATAAGGTGGAGTGGACGGTGTGAACAATTTTTGGCTGACAGTGGCCCAAGGAACATTTCTGTGGAATTATTTCAAAATCAATCTAGCTATTTAGGACATTAAGTCATTTTAAGGGTTATATTTTTTTTCTGGATTGGAAAATTGTCAGAGTGGCACTCCTGGAACATTCCTTCAAAATTGTTTTCTTTTTTGAAGAAGAAGTCATCGCTGACTTGTATGTCACTAACTGGGCACCTGTCAGGACCTAGTGCACCAGACGGAAATGAACGGGCTCATTCTAGCTAACTAACAATAACTCATGGTGACAAGGAGGGGGGGGGGGGTGGGGTGGGGGAGGGGGCGGTATCCATCCATTTGACAATACAGAGCTGACTTGTATGACACTACCTGGGCACCTTGTGGACATTGAGGGTCAGGTCCTAGTGCACCAGACGGAGATGAACAGGCTCAGTCTAACTAAGGGTGGGGGTGGATCCCTTTGATGATACAGAGCTGACTGTGTATGCCACTATCTGGGTATCTTGTGGACACATTGAGGGTCAGGTCCTAGTAACAGGCTCAGTCTAACAAACAATGACCCATGGTGTCTGTGTAGGCGGGGGTGGGGAATCCCTTTGACAGAGCTGACTCGTATGTCACTCTCTGGGCACCTTGTGGCATTGAGGGTCAGGTCCTAGTGCACCAGACGGAGATGAACAGGCTCATTCTAACTAACAATGTTGACAAGGGGTGGCCCTTTGTAAAAGGTACCCCTCTATTCATAAAATACCCCTCCTGACCAAGGTATTACAATTCTGAGCAAGTTTGATGCTGATTGGACCAAAAACTGTGGCCTCTAGAGTACTAACAAGGTTTTTCTATGATATTACTTACTGACATACCTTTTGACCCCACATGACCCATATTCGAACTTGACCTAGATATTATTATGATGATAATTCTGGGCAAGTCGAATGATATTTGGACCAAAACTGTGGCCTCTAGAGTGTTAACAAGGTTTTTCTATGATTTGATCTACTGACCTACTTTTTTACCCAACAGGACCCATATTCGAACCTAACCTAGATATTGTTATGATGATCATTCTGAGCAAGACTGGTGATGATTGGACCAAAATTGTGGCCTCTAGAGTGTTAAAATGTTTTTCTATGATTTGACCTACTAACCTTCTTTTAAGCCTGACATAACCCATTTTCGAACTTGACGTAGGTTTTGTCGAGATGGTCATTCTGAGCACGTTTGATGAGGATTGGACTCAAATTGTGGCCTCTAGAGTGTTAACAGGGTTTTTCTATTATTTAACGTTTTCACCTACTCTTTGACCCGACATGACCCATATTCAAACCCTACCGAGATATTGTCATGATAATCATTCTGATCATGATTGGACTAAACCTGTGGCCTCTAGAGTGTTAACAAGAAAAGTTTACGGACGACGCACGACGACGCCGGGACATCTCACAGTCACTGGGGTTTAAGGGGGTATACATCATTTTTCTTATTTCCGCTCAAAAACATAGATTGTGGGTACTCGATAGATCCGCCTCGTCGAGGCGGTTCTATCGAGTCCCGCAATCTATGTTTTGAGCAGAAATAAGAAAAATATCACAATTTTTTATCTAAACATTTCTAATTTTTGGCCAAAAAAATGGCAATGTATTTGTATAGGTGTGTTTTCGTAAAGTTACATCGTTCAGTGCTGAGGACAATAACTAAATTAATCAATTAGAGATAATTGTGTTAAAGCATCACGATACATTTGAGTCCCGCCAAGCGAATTTGTGTCTTCGAGCATTCCGTCATAACAAATTTTAACCGCGCATGCCCAGCCATTCAGAGGGGCCAGGGATATGGCTTTCTGTCTGAAGGTTCCTCTTGATTCACTGCTTGTATGAGCGAGCAGCGAAGGTTCTGGCGAGACTGCGCGAATGCGCAGTCTCGCCTGCACCTTCGCTGCTCGCATAGGCGATAAGTACCAAAATCGCTTGACGGTGCCCATTAAATACTTGTACAGAACACCCTTTATATAGAGACAGCTGGGACTTATAAGAATTTACATAAGTGTATGAAGTTGGCATGGAGTCTGGAGTATGGAGTTTGGAATTCGATTTATTCGGTAGTAGTAAAGTATAGTAATATATTTGTGAATGTTAGGCAAAATCGATAGTCCCCGCAATCTATGTTTTGAGAAGAAATAAGAAAAATATCACAATTTTTCATCTAAACATTTCTAATTTTTGGCGAAAAAATTGGCAATGTATTTGTATAGGTGTGTTGTCGTAATGTTACATCGTTCAGTGCTGTGGACAATAACTAAATTAATCAATTAGAGATAATTGTGTTAGAGCATCACGATACATTTGAGCCCCGCCAAGCGAACTTGTGTCTTCGAGCATTCCGTCATGACAAATTTTAACTGCGCATGCCCAGCCATTCAGAGGGGCCAGGGATATGGCTTTCTGTCTCAAGGTTCCTCTTGATTCACTGCTTGTATGAGCGAACAGCGAAGGTTCTGGCGAGACTGCGCGGATGCGCAGGCTCGCCTGAACCTTCGCTGCTCGTATAGGCGATAAGTACAAAAATCGCTTGACGGGGCCCTTTTAATACTTGTACAGAACACCCTTTATATAGAGACAGCTGGGATTTATAAGGATTTACATAACGTTCCTTATCCTTTCTCAAAACATACAACGTGCGTTCTCGTTAACTTGTTTTAAAGCTGCGATAAGATAAAAACAATATATAATACAAACTGTTTTCACCAAAATATGTCTTTTTTGGAACAACAAAAGTATGCACTATGCTGCATTTTTTTGTGTACGATATTAACCCTTTTTGTACCAAGTGGAATCTTCCACCTAATATACAGCAGGAGTCCATTTCAAAATTAAGGGGTGTTAGGTTGTGTTTTTTTTTTCAAAATTGATTTGGAAAATGGCTGAACTTTTTCGCAAATAGTGTAGACGCTGATCAGGCGTCGCGTTCTGCGGCGTCTGACCTGGGCCTGCACTGTTTGCCAAGCTACCCCTTTTGTGGTTTCCGGTACTAAATGGGTAAAATTTTATTAGCAACTATACAGGATTCGTAGGTAAGCTTTAAGCGGCAAGGATTGTTCTTTATTATAGGACTTCCTAAAACAATTACACATTGCAGTTTCTCAACAAGTCCACATAGCATCATAAATGCATCATTACGAGAACATGCCTATAAAATACATTGTAAATTTTACTACCAGAAATCTAACATCTTAAGAAGAAAAAATGTGATATTTTTCTTATTTCTGCTCAAAATATAGATTGTGGGCACTCGTTAGAACCGCCTCATCGAGGCGGTTCTAACGAGTGCCCACAATCTATATTTTAGAGCAGAAATAAGAAAAATAAGGTTTACCCCTGTAAACCCAAGTTTTACTATATAAAGGTGGGGATCAAGGGGGTCAGGATTATATATGCGTGTTTTCGTAATGTTCTCAAGCTGCACCCAGTCGTTTCATCTGTTGCGAAGACAAAAGCGCAAATCCATTCTTGAAATTACAGAGTGCCAATTCAAGCAACATATTAATTTATACATATTAAAAACGGGTCGGGTCAAAACAAAATGGGCCTCCAAGCACATGCGCTCAGCCATTACGCTAATGCACTCGTGCGCTATTGTCGACTATCTTGTCTCTAAAGTAACATTTTTCATATGAAAATGCATTACGAAAACACACCTGTACAAATACATGTACATTGTAAATTTTACTGCCGAAAAAAATTAAAGTGTGACATTTTTTCTTATTCCGGCTCAAAATATGGATTTGAGGGTACCCCTTAGAACCGCTTCATCGAGGTGATTCTATCGAGTACCCACAATCTATATTTTAGAATAGAAATTAGAAAAATAAGGTTTACCCCTGTTAACCCCAGTTTTAAGATATGAAGATGGTGTTCAAAGGTGGGTCAGTATAATATAGGCGTGTTTTCGTGATTATATTTTTTTCTTATTTCTACTCCAAATATAGAGTGCTCGTTAGAACTGCCACAGTAAAGCGGCGTTAGAACTGCCTAAGTGAGACCGTTCTAACGAGTAGCCACAGTTGGCGTTTTGAGCAACAATAAGGACAAAAATACCCACATTAACGCATTTATTCTCCTATGTAAAGAGGGGTTTAGCGAGATCTCCTTTCACGGACTTGTTAATCTGATGAAAAAAGGCGAAGTTCAGCCAATATAGAATCCTACGTGGTGTAGTGGTTACGCTACTCGCCTTGTAAACCAGGGATCGCATGATCGATCCTGGGCTTCTCCAGAATTTCGGATGAGTCTTTAAACCGAGATCTCGTCTCCGTATGACCTTAGCTGTTGGTGGGACGTAAAACTCAAACACTCAACCAATATAACCTTCCCCGATAGCGCTTTAGTGCACATATCATCCACACAACGTACAGGTAAGACTCTGATCAGACTGCATAGCCTGCTCTGAGTTTATGCTCAAAATACCTGTTTTCACTTGGCGGGTTCCAAATGAAGCAAAAAAAAAAAAAAAAAACACGCAGTAATGAATGAAATTTCATCGCGTGTACGTATGAATATAGATATTCCGTATCTATCAACAAACTAAAATCCTAAATTTCTGGTCATCCACATGCAGCCCATTATGGAAACACGCCTATACAAATGCATTGCTAACTTTACCATCGAAAAAACGAAATTTTCAAAATGAAAAATTGTGATATTTTACTTATTTCTGCGCAAAAGATAGACTGTGGGTACTCGTTAGAACCGCCTCATCGAGGCGGTTCTAAAGAGTATCCACAATCTATATTTTCGAGAAGAAATAAGAAAAATAAGGCTTACCCCTCTAAACCCAAGTTTTTCTATATAAAAGTGGGGCTCAAGGGGGTCAAATTTATATAGGCATGTTTTCGTAATGAAAAACAAAAAAACAAAAAAAAAAAAAAAAAACGCAGAAATGAATGAAGTTTCACTCGTGTATACGAGTGAATACAGATATTCCGTATCTATCAACAAACGAAAATACTAAATTCCTGGACACTGTCTCTGTTCTTGTACGTCGTATCTCAAACACTTCGATGAACATAATAACAAAACTGTTCCATCATAACGACAATACTTCTCCGCATTTCTCTGCTTTACTAACTCTAACCAGAGGCAGTCTTCGCTGACCAGGACTTCCCTTCATCGAACCTGGATAATGCGGACCTCTAGTGAGCGATCCAGCTGTATGCGGACTTTTTCTAATGGAACCGGGCGTATGTTGAAGTGTGACGTCATTGTCAATGTGCATTTCGCTGTATACCGATGCATGCCCGTCCGAGGATTCAGGTCCTGGAAAAGAAAAAGAAATCAACTGAAAAAGGTGTTTTCGACGCATGGGCGCATGTTGAAGACTTATCAGACTCACCTCATCACGAAAGCACGCCTATATAATCCCCCCCCACCCTTGAACCCCATTTTTATATAGTATAACTGGGATTTACTGGGGTTAAACCTTATTTTTCTTATTTCTGCTCTAAATAATAGACTGTGAGTACTCTTCAGAACCGCCTCGATGAGGCGGTTCTAATGAGTACACACACTCTATATATTTTGATGAGGCGGTTCTAATGAGTACCCACACTATATTTTGAGTAGAAATAAGAAAAATATTACAAATAAAACTGAGGTTTATAGGAGTAAACCTTATTTTACTTATTTCTTCTCTATTATATAGATTGTGGGCATTCGATAGAACCACCTCGTCTGGATGATGCGGTTCTAACGAGTACCCACAATCTATATTTGGAGCAGAAATAAGAAAAATATCACAATTTCTCATCTTAAAATGTTCGTTTTTTCGGCAGTTATGTTTACAATGAATTTGTATTGGCGTGTTTTCTTAATGTATTTTTCTTATTTATTCTACAAACATATGTTGTGGGTGCTCGTTAGAATCGCCTCATTGAGAGGAAGAGAGGAAGACCAACAGTTCGACACCGATGGGCCCGACCAGAGACAGACAGTCTGTTAATTGAACACCCCTAAACCCCACTTTTTATAGAGAAAATGGGGTTTATGGAAAAAAATAAAACTTGTCCCCAAAATATGAGGCTGTAGGTACTCGTTATAACCGCCTCGATAAGGTGGCTCTAACTGGCACCACAACTTATGTTTGCAGTATTAATAAGCTAGAGACTTTCATCAGAAAAGCGGCTATCTTGGAGATGTGAAAAAAATGCATGGGCGGCTTATCGTAGTATTCAGTCATGCTTAATACATTGTTGCAGTTTTCTAAAAGGCATTTTAAACACCTTGTCGGGGAAGAGAGAGCTGGGTCCGAGATAATAAACAAGAGGCTCAATGAGCCTAAACCGCTCACCTGAGGAACTTAAGTTTTAACAATTCACAGACTTGACTACTAAATCTGCTAATAGAATCCAGCCCATTGACCCTTACAGGATATAAGTCATCATTATTGCATTGCATTCCAAGTTTGAGACTTCTAGCTTCTATAGTTCCTGAAAAATCTTTGACGAAAATTTAACATTGGTCAAAATGGAGAGAAAGAAGAATGAAAGAACAGATGAACAAATATGCTTCATTGAAAGTGTGGACGACGGATGGACGGACGACAGACGACGGACAGACGGACTCCCGAGCCTTGGTATACTATCAGCTCACTGGAGCCTTTGGCTCAGGTGAGCTAAAAATTCAAGTCGCTATTTCTGTCACAACATTTTCCCTACGTTAAGTCTATGGGCAAATTTTTTTGTCTCTCAAGGTCACGTAACTCCATGTCAATATTCCGATTCGGCCCAAAATCGAACTTAACCGAGATTTTATGCCTGTCCTCGTTACCTGCAAGTTTGAAGCTGATATGAATAAAAATAAAGTTGCTATCGTGGTCACAACGTATTTTTTTTTGCTCAAGGGCAGGTAACTCCAAGGCAAATATTCTGATTCGGCCCAAAATCGAACTTAACTGAGATTTTATGTCTGTCCTCGTTACCTGCAAGTTTGAAGCTGATCTGAAAAAATTCAAGTCGCTATCGTAGTCGCAACATTTTCCCTAATTAAGTCTATGGGCAAATTTTTTGTCCCTCAAGGTCACGTAACTCCGAGGTCAATATTCCGATTCGGCCCAAAATCGAACTTAACCGAGATTTTATGCCTGTCCTCGTTACCTCCAAGTTTGAAGCTGATATGAATAAAAATAAAGTTGCTATCGTGGTCACAACGTATTTTTTTATGCTCAAGGGCAGGTAACTCCAAGGCAAATAATCCGATTCGGCCCAAAATCGAACTTAACCGAGATTTTATGTCTGTCCTCGTTACCTGCAAGTTTGAAGCTGATCTGAAAAAAATTCAAGTCGTTATCGTAGTCACAACATTTTCCCTATGTAAAGTCTATGGGCAAATTTTTTGTCGCTCAAGGTCATGTAACTCCGAGGTCAATATTCCGATTCGAACTTAACTGAGATTTTATGCCTGTCCACGTTACCTGCAAGTTTGAAGCTGATCTGAATAAAAATAAAGTTGCTATCGTGGTCACAACATATTTTTTTATGCTCAAGGGCAGGTAACTCCAAGGCAAATAATCCGATTCGGCCCAAAATCGAACTTGACCGAGATTTTATGCCTGTACTGGTTATCTGCAAGAATGAAGTCGATCAGAAAAAAATTGATGGAGCTAGAGTGATGACAAGCTTTTTCCTATGTGAAGTCTATGGGAGCTAGATGTTGCCATGGCAACCAGAGTTCCACTCAGATCTGCCTGAAAACCTAATGAAGCCTTTCCACTTGCCCAATAATGCGACACATGAAATTTGATCAAAGTTGGCCAAGTAGTCTTTAAGATATACATTTTTGAAATTCCCATTAACCCTAATGCAAAAACACACAAGGGCAGGTAACTCCTAAGTGAATGATCCGATTCTGCCAGTTATCGAACTTGACCGAGATTTCATGGCTGTGCTGGTTATCTGCAAGAATAAAGCCAATCTGAAAATAATTGAAGCAGCTACGGTGATGACAACATTCTCCCCATGTTAAGTCAATAGGCAATTTTTTCAACGCTCAAGGGCACGTAACTCCTGAGTGAATAATCCGATTCAGCCCAAAATCGAACTTGATCGAGATTTCATGCCTGTCCTCGTTATCTGCAAGAATGAAGTTGATCAGAAAAAAAAATGACGGAGCTAGAGTGATGACAAGCTTTTTCCTATGTGAAGTCTATGGGAGCTAGATGTTGCCATGGCAACCAGAGTTCCACTCAGATCTGCCTGAAAACCTAATGAAGCCTTTCCACTTGCCCAATAATGCGACACATGAAATTTGATCAAAGTTGGCCAAGTAGTCTTTAAGCTATACATTTTTGAAATTCCCATTAACCCTAATGCAAAAACACACAAGGGCAGGTAACTCCTCAGTGAATGATCCGATTCTGCCAGTTATCGAACTTGACCGAGATTTCATGGCTGTGCTGGTTATCTGCAAGAATAAAGCCAATCTGAAAATAATTGAAGCAGCTACGGTGATGACAACATTCTCCCCATGTTAAGTCAATAGGCAATTTTTTCAACGCTCAAGGGCACGCAACTCCTGAGTGAATAATCCGATTCAGCCCAAAATCGAACTTGATCGAGATTTCATGCCTGTCCTCGTTATCTGCAAGAATGAAGTCGATCAGAAAAAAAATTGACGGAGCTAGAGTGATGACAAGCTTTTTCCTATGTTAAGAACGCTCAAGGGCACGTAACTCCTGAGTGAATAATCCGATTCAGCCCAAAATCGAACTTGATCGAGATTTCATGCCTGTCCTCGTTATCTGCAAGAATGAAGTCGATCAGAAAAAAATTGACAGAGCTAGAGTGATGACAAGCTTTTTCCTATGTTAAGCCTATGGGAGCTATTTGTTGCCGTGGCAACCAGAGTTCCAATCCGATCTGCCCGAAAACAGTATGCAGCCTTTACCCCTACCTGATAATGCTTCACATGAAATTTGATCAAGATTGGCCCACTGGTTCCGGAGATATACTTCTTTGACAGTGTGGACGACGACGGACGACGACGGACGACGACGGACGACGGACGCCGGCTCGTGGTATACTAATACCTCACATGAGCCTTCGGCTCAGGTAAGCTAAAAATGTCATGCGCAGTTCACTATAATCTGAAATTTAAAATGTTCGTTAGTTTCATAATAATAATTAGGCAATAAACAAATTAAGCACTATGTCTGCTCGGATCAGCACAGGGTGTTGATTGTCATGCCAGCAATTTTTCGCAATTTAAAATTTATGAGCAGGACAGATTTCATACAAAAGTGAGTTGAGCATGAAAACAGTTTTAGAACCTCGAACCCTGTTTGATTTGCTGATTTGCACACGTAATATTGTGTTTCCATATCTTCTTGATGTGCTGCTTGTGCACTCACTGGTCAGCTTCATTTGCATAACAACATATCCGTGATATTGTGCATTCCTTTATACCCAAAATAGTCATTTTTCAGTTGGAAATGTGCAATATTTTATCTTATTATTACTTAAACATAGTTTGCGGGTGCTCGATAGAACCGCCTTTTAGCGGCGCTTCCAACGAGTACTACACACTATTGATCTTGAAGCAGAATAAAGGTCAGTTGTGTATAACACTGTAAATTCAATGTATAAAAATGGGGAATTACAGGGGGTGTTCACCACATGGACTTGTTTACATGGTGTCTTATTATTTAACCAAATATGGATTGCAGGAGCTCGATAAAAGGACCTTGATACTAGAAGTGCCGTTTTAAGAGGCGGTTTTAAGAGTACCACATTATATGATGAGTAAAGGTTATTATTTATACAATAAAATATCGTGACGAAGCACTACTTATTGTAATACATTTAATCTATTCATTATTGTATTGTTTTGTTTGTTTGATTTGAGGTTTAACGTCCCCGTCAACACTGTAAAGGTCATTTTGGAGACGTTGCTTCCAATTTTGTGGGACTTTTACCCGACATTGAGATGAAATGACATCTCAAGCCCTGTCGCCCAATGAAACCAATAGGGTTTATAAGCATGGACGGTCCGCCTCGCACCGAGGTTCCTGGACAGGCTTAGATCCTCTAAGCGGTTTACCAGTACTTCTGTGCCGGCCGGATTCAGCTCTGCGTGGAAGCATCATGCAGCCCATATATTTCTTCAAGCCCCTATGGGCGGGGGCTTATTATTATATTGCTATACCCAGAACAGTGTAATAGCAAAGTGTGTGTGTACTACTCAACACAGTTGGGCATCAAACACCCTTAGTACCACTGGTCCACATTCATTTTATTGCAAAAATAAAATTTAATGCGATTACTACGGAACCCGGGAAGGGACATTATTTTTTTTAGTTTTTATAAGTTGTGCGCACAAGATAATATCTTGTGCGGACAAGATATTATCTTGTTCGGACAACATATTATCTTGTGCGCACAAGATATTATCTTGTGCAGACAAGATATGATCTTGTTCGCACAACATAATATCTTGTGCGCACAAGGTATTATCTTGTTCGCACAACATATTATCTTGTTTGCACAACATAGACCTTGGGAAGTTCTGCGGACAAGATATTATCTTGTTCGTACAACTTAATATCTTTTTGCGGAAAAGATAATACCTTGTCTGCACAAGATAATATGTTGTCCGCACAAGATAAGATAATAGGTTGTCCGCACAAGATAATATATCTTGTGCGCACAACTTATAAAATAAAAAGAAAATCATGTCCCTTCCCGGGTTCCGTAGATTACTGCAGAGGACAAGTTTGCTACTGAAAACTAGCGTACAATAAAGAAATCCAACTTCAAGTTAATAATCCATTGCAATAACACATCCGTATGATATAGTGACTTTTTCATAACTCAAAAAGGTAAATTTTCTGATGAAAATTTATTATATTTTTCTTATTTTTACTCATAACATAGGTTTTGGGTGCTCGTTAGAACCGCCTCATTGAGGCGGTTCTAACGAGTACCCGCAACCTATGTCTTGGAGCAGAAATAAGGAAAATAATGTTTAGCCCCGTAAACCACAGTTTTCTTTATATAAAGTGGGGTTTAGGGGGGTCTTTATTTCACGGACCTGTTCACGTGATGCTATTATTTTTTCAGAACTCGAAGTAAAATAACGAATCAGCACTTACCACATGTAAGTATTTTCTTGAAGGCACGCCTAAACTTGACTGACATTGCGTTATAGAGTACAGGATTGATGGCACTGTTGATATAAACCATGGTTCTACTGAACAGGAGGAACCACAAGTCCATGTACTTGTCCTTGGCGAAAGAGTTGTACACCACCAAAATACGATATGGCATCCACGTTGTCATGAATACAATCACTATAATGCCCAACATACGAACGACCTGAAAAACATACGAGACATCCGTGTTAAACAGTGCATTCTTTCATATGTTCAAAATGGTTGTTTTTCGATATTTTTTTTTTATTTATACCCCGAACATAGGTTGTGGGTGCTCCTCAGAACATGATTGCAATATTTTGATCTTCGAAACAGGTTATTTGCTTGGTTTGTTGTCGATGAGGCGGTTCTAACGAGTACCAACAATCTATATTTTAGAGCAGAAATAACAAAAATAATGTTTACCCTTGCAAACCCCAGTTTTTCTATATAAACGTGGGATGCGAAGGGGTCAGAATCATATAGGCATGTTTTCGTGATGTCGTTGTGGTTTCATTTGTTTTATGTTTGGTGCCATTTATTTATTTTTTTTTTTTATTTTATTTTAACAAGCTTGTGTATCCAACGACAAATGAGTTACCACCTGTTTGAGAAAGAGCTGCCATTACGAAAACCCGCCTTTACAAAAACACTGTCATTTCTTTTGGCCAAAAAATAGAAATTTTAAGATGGAAAATTGTGATATTTTTCTTATTTCTGCTCAAAAACATATATTGTGGGTACTCGATAGAACCGCCTCGTCATTTCTGCTCAAAAACATAGATTGCGGGGACTCGATAGGACCGCCTCGACGAGGCGGTTCTATCGAGTACCCACAATCTATGTTTTTGAGCAGAAATAAGAAAAATAATGTATACCCCCTTAAATCCCAGTTTTACTATGTAAAAATGAGATAAGAGGGGTCGAAATTATATAGGCGTTACTAACGAGTATCCACAATCTATGTTTCGAGCAGAAATAAGAAAAATATTGAAATTTTTCATCTGAAAATTTTCATTTTTCAGTGGTAAAATCTACAGTGAATTTGTATAGGCGCGTTATGGTAATGGAACTCGGCTTGTCACCTTGTTAAGGCGTATTTGCCCGCCTTTCTCTATGATGTTTGGGCTAGGCTTTGGGTTCTGATTGATTCATCTAGTTCACAGTAGGCATAATATTGTTATGATTCGGCCACCAATACTTTGTTACAGTTTATGATCACCTATCACTCGATATAACAATTGCTTACTTCGAATAAGTTACCTTCAAAAGGGTCGAAGAATCTATAACACCATCAATGCTAAAACGTCTACCATTCTCGCGCCGACAATGCAAAGTACTTTTCCTGGGGAGAAAACTCCTTGTTCAGCGTTATCCGCATAATGAACAGTAACTTTCCGTGAAAGACCAGAGTTTTAGACACCAGATGTCTTAATAGGTATGTAATCCAGACACTAATCGTTATTTTATCAGTTTTAAAGTTCCTGGAAAGTTCTCTCGACGCCATTTTGTACAGGTAACCTGTATCTTTATGTGCCGAGCACTGTGATTGGTACGCTGTGGCCAAGCGAGCCAATCGCAGCCATCGACGCACGAAGACTATCCGCACGTACGCTCGTGCCTTAATCCTAGCAACCTCGGATGATATAAATACCGTGGTTTGTCCGAGCGTTCCACCACCACCAATGGTCTGTTGAAGTGTAAACATCAGCAAGAAATCGGTAAAAGAGTAAAAAGAAAAGATGAGAGAGGTATAAAATCGGTAAACCCGAATTGTGGGGAGAAGTTTAGATAGAAAGGGTTCCAAGGGAACTTTGTATGGCTAAATTCTCTCCAGTTTTCTGGGATTTTACCTAGTTGTAGAGTTACAAGCTTGACCGAATTTCTTGATCCTTTCTCCGAATTTTGTCTCTTTTCTGTAATTGTTCCGGTGGTGTTCACGGACTCGGATAGCGGGAGGAACGTCCCGAGAGTCTTTAATTCGCAGGGATTGACCGACTTAAGTTAAACAGTTAAAGCATACGAGGGAACTTTCCTGATTTGCTGGTGTCAACAGAATAATCCCCCTTGTTATACAGTTATATGAAAATGTTTTTCTTAAGGCACTGATGTTAATTTTTTATGCAAACCTTCCTCATTAAAGATAGTCATGAACCCCGCATCTTGTTTTTAATTTACCAGATTTTAGAATATATCAACCAGGATCAGACGAACCCCTGAGTTTGCTTGTGGCGACCTGACTCCTTTTATCGGCCTCACACATCCTGACACTGCCTGAGTTAACCAAAGGGAGTCGGGGCGTTACAGATTGGTGTCAGAATTGACGGATACTATTTTTTTTTTCTGATAAGTTGATTTCTTTTTTTTACCGAATTTCGGTGTTCATTTTTTTTCCTTTTAACACTGTGGTCAAAAGTAAAGAGGAATAAAGTCAGAAATTGTGGTCGAACGATCACCGAAATTGTATACACTGGCTTTGATTTCTGTAAAAGGTGACCCAGTTTTGTTTTTTTTTTCTAATAAATAAAATAGAGACATAAGATTTCTGTTTTACCGATTTTTTCTATTTTACCGAAATTGTCTGTTTACCGAAATTTTCTGTTTTACCGAATTTTTTCTATTTTACCGAAATTTTCTATTTTACCGAAATTTGTGGTTTTACCGAAAATTACGGTTTACCGAAATTTTCTGTCTTACCAGATTTGGTAAATAAAAGTAAAAATAAACGCCTTTAATAATGGAATCTGCTCGTCCTTTAGATGCCTCCTTGGAGGAAGAAAACGAAAATGTGCAGATTACTTCTAGAAATAGTACAGAAAGTAGTCTAGATCGTCGCTCGAGGCAATGTAGCACTGAAAGAGACATTCAATCGCAAATATCCTCTTTGGCTAGTGCGGTGAAAACAACAGTAATGTGTTTGAGCGACACAATGCAGAGTCGACTTGACAGAGTTAATGAAAGGTTGAGTGACTTGCAGAAGCATGTAACTGAGATAGAAAACAAAAATTCAAACAATGGTGTAGCTTTTCCCTTTGCATCAGTGAACAGGCAAAATAGCTTCACTGGGCAAAGCGAAAATACCGAATTTAGCATGCGTCAAAATGTAAGCGCCCCCACGAAAGTAAAGCCACAACTGTATGATGGGTCGACAGACCTAGATGAATACCTCACCCAATTTAACATTATAGCAGAGATAAATTGTTGAAATAGTGATGTGAAGACTCTATATCTAGCAAGTAGTTTATCGGGTAGTGCTCGATCACTGCTAAGTGAGATAGATTCAGATAATAGAAGATCATTTCCGAAATTATTGTCAGCTTTACAGTGCAGGTTCGGGACTGTAAATAGGGCTGAAGTTTATCGGGCACAACTTAAAAATAGGGTCCGACAGAGAAGCGAGACAATCCCCGAACTAGCACAGAACATTCGAAAACTGACTGGACAGGCATACCCTGGGGCGAACTCAGATCTGATAGACTCTCTAGCACTGGATCACTTCATTGATTCATTGCTGGATTCCGAAATGCGATTAAGGTTAAGAGAATGTAGTCCAAAGAACATTCAAGAGGCGGAAACTTTAGCCGTAAAAATGGAAGCTCAGAGAATAGCTGATAAGCAGCGTAGTAAGAATGTGGGGTCACTGAGCCAGACCTCTGAAAAAGTTCATGCTTCACCTGATTTTCAGGAAATGGCCGAAACTGTAAAAAGTTTAGTAGAAAGTGTTGAAAAGTTGCAAAACCGACAAGGATCAAAGGATGAGCATCCTAGATCCAGTAACGGATACCGAAATAATGATGACAGATTTAGACAAAATAGGTCACAGAGACCTAATCCTAATTATAGCACAAGAAATCAGTATAGGACTGAAAATTGGAATAGAACCCGCAGGGCTGGTGATCACATAAACGATAATTGCATAAGATCGCAAGAACAAAGACATTTTAACATGAGGCCTGTGGAACAAAGAAATAACTCTCTTAGACCTCAGCAGCAGGGAAACGAAATCAGGTCAAGCATGGGGACCGCAGCTCGACCTCAACAAATGTAAGGTCCGAAATAGTGCAGCTCAATATGACAGGAAAGGATGACGATGGGTATTTTGTTAACGCAGAGGTAAATGGAAAATCGGTCACACTTTTATGCGACTCCGGGGCAAATGTTTCAATTCTGAATAGTTCATTACTGAACAAATGGGGGAAAAGCACTGCTCCTTGCCTCACTCCTGTAAATACGATGTTACTCACCGTCACCGGTGAAAGCAAACCTTTCCAGGGTAAATCTGTAATTGAGATTAAATTAGGGTGGAACGCATTTCAGCATGAAGTCTTATTCGCTGACATCACTCAAGATGGCATCCTTGGTATAGACTTCATGATCAAGAATAGATGTGATCTGATCATTAGTCGCAGTTGTCTGAAAGTGAATGGAGAGGAAATTCCTTGCTATATGAGTAATGGTGTGCAACCGGTGTGCTGTAGAGTGGCTCTGGTAGAGAATGTCAGTGTTCCTGCAGAATCAGAGATAATTGTTCCCGGAAAACCGTTAGATAATCTGGACAGAAATCGGTTAGGTATAGTAGAACCCTCCATGAAATTTGTAGAAAATACAGGAGTCCTTGTAGCGAAGGTATTAGTAGACCCCAAAACAGGGAATATTCCCCTACGACTTGCTAATTTTAGCAAGGAACCAGTTAAGGCAAATAAAGACACGGTGACGGCAGTTTTGCAGCCTGTAGAGTCTGTAGATAGTGAGAAGGATAATTTCCACAAGCAGCCACTAAGAAGTCAAAATAGTGATACCTCTGAAAAGTTGCCTGAACACTTGGTAGCCCTATTTGACAGATCATCCAATAACCAAGACACACCTCAGAAAACTAGGTTACAGCAATTTCTGATAAAACATCAGGATATTTTCTCTAAAAACTCTAGTGACATAGGGCATACTACATTAATTGAACATCATATAGATGTACAAAATGCAAAACCCGTGAAAAAGATTCCCTATAGAATACCCTGGCAAAGCGAAAAATTGCTGAGCAAGAAATTCAGAAAATGGTAGAAGATGGTATCATAGAGAAGTGTCCCCAGAGTGCTTGGAATGCTCCTGTTGTTATGGTCACTAAACCTGATAATTCCATTAGATTTTGTTGTGACTTTCGTGGTCTTAATGAGGTGACTGTTAAAGACTGTCAAGCTCTTCCTAGAATTGATGACATTCTTGACGCTTTGTCGGGATCGAAATGGTGGTCCTGCCTTGATATGAAAAATGGTTATTGGCAAGTGGACATTGCTGAAGAAAATAGACATCTAACTGCATTCTCTATACCTGGTGGTGAGCAATGGCAATGGCGGAAGCTAGCTTTTGGCCTCTGCAACTCTCCTTCTACCTTCACTAGGGTTATACAAATGGTTTTTTTCTGGCCTTCTTTGGAAAGTAGTCATTTTGTACTTGGACGATATCATCTGCCACTCAAAGACATTTGATGAGCAGTTTACTAACTTGGAAATGGTCTTTGAGAGGCTGAGAAAAGCTAATCTAAAACTAAATCTAAGAAATGTCATTTATTCCAGAAAGAAGTAACTTTTCTCGGACACACAATCAATGAAAATGGTGTAGGCACTTCTCCTGACAAGATCCAAGCTGTTAAGAATTGGCCCACCCCCAGAAATGCTAAGGAAGCAAAACGTTTTATATCTTTGGCAAGTTATTATCGGTCATATGTTTACCAATTTGCAACAATAGCAAAACCTATTCATCAACTTGCTGAAAAGAATAAAAACTTTGAATGGACAGAAGAATGCGAGAAGTCTTTTCAGATGATAAAAGATACATTATGCAGTGCCCCCATCCTCGCTTTCCCCACTGAAAGTGACCCCTTTTTATTAGATTGTGATGCTTCTAATGTTGGACAGGGGGCAGTGTTGTCCCAAATTTAGAATGGTGAGGAGAAGGTTATTTGTTATTTTAGCCGGTGTTTCTCAAAAGCTGAAAGAAACTATTGCGTCACAAGAAGAGAACTTCTAGCTGTGGTGAATGCTATTAAACACTTCCACCATTATCTTTATGGCAATAGATTCACGGTTAGGTCTGACCATGGTAGTCTTCGGTGGTTGTTGAATTTCAAAATATTGGATGGGCAGTTGGCTAGAATGTTGACTTTCCTATCTGCATATGATTTTTATATTCAACATAGAGCAGGAAGACTACATAGCAATTGTGATGCTTTGTCTAGGAGACCCTGCATAGATCTTAATTGTAAATACTGTGAGAGGGTAGAAAGCAAGTTTCTTATGGACACTGTTGTAGATAGCAGTAGTACAGGAAAGTGTAGTACTAATGGCGTGTATTGTATAGGCACTGACCAAAAACAGACAGAAACCG
Organism: Lucinisca nassula; assembly: GCA_963580285.1. Lineage (NCBI taxonomy): Eukaryota > Metazoa > Mollusca > Bivalvia > Lucinida > Lucinidae > Lucinisca > Lucinisca nassula. The sequence continues at coordinate 116,539,182 of OY757017.1, read as the reverse complement.
CCAAAAGAAAACCATGAGAACGGTAGAACACACCCTACTATAGAAATTGAAAAAGCTAAACATAATACAGAAGGGAAAGATGCAGAGAAAGTAGTTACCCAATCTTGTGGTAAGGTAGGTGCAGCCAAGAGTGTTGCACCAGATTCAGAACCTCAACCTGGTACGTCGACTGAAATTCCTTCAAGTCACCTAGGGTTAGGTAGAGATAGGAAAATAGAGAAGAATAGTATAGAAGAGGTTGATATAGATTGGGATGCTTTTGACAATGAGAAAATCAGAGAGCTTCAGATGGCCGACCCAGTTCTAAAGAAATTGCATAATTGGAAAGAAAGTGAAATAAAGCCAGAGTGGAGTGAAATAGCTCTTCAGGGTCTAGAGATGAAATATTACTGGCATCGATTACAAATGTTATGTGTACAGGATGGAGTGCTGTACAGAAGGTGGGAGAGTGAAAATGGAAAACATATTAAGTTTCTGTTACTGGTTCCAAAACCTCTAATACAATTCATTTTGGCCCAATTACATTATAGCACAACTGGCGCTCACCTCGGTATTGGGAAAACACTATTTAAAATCAGAGAACGTTTCTTTTGGTATGCAATGAAGAGAGATGTGGAAGATTGGTGTGAACGCTGTGAAATTTGTGGTTCACGAAAGGTATTTCCAAAAAGGGGTAAAGCTCCCATGAAACAATATAATGTTGGGTTGCCCATGGAGAGGGTTGCCATTGATTTTATGGGTCCTTTTACCAGAACCAATACACAGAATGGCAATGCCCCTAAAAGATACATAATGGTAATTGAAGATTATTTTACCAAATGGACCGAGGCAACAGCTTTGGAGAATATTGAAGCAAAAACCGTTGCCAGGGCACTGATAGATAATTTCATCTGTAGGTTTGGTGTTCCACTTTTCATTCACACAGACCAAGGGTCTACTTTTGAAAGTCGGTTGTTTCAGGAAATATGTCAGGTCTTAGGTATTAAGAAAACTAGGACAACAAAAGCAAGACCGCAGTCCGATGGAATGATAGAAAGGGCAAATAGAACTATTTTGAACATGCTTTCAGCATTTGTATCAGAGCACCAAAGAGATTGGGATGAATATTTACCTTTAGTAATGATGGCATACAGGTCCTCTGTACATGAATCTACCAGGACCAGTCCTAGCATGATGACCTTTGGCAGAGAGATACGACTTCCCATTGATTTAATATTTGGTCAGCCAGAAAGTGAAAGTGATGAAAAAGTGTTTGGAAGTCAGTATGCCAGGCAATTAGGAGACAGACTGAATGAGGTGCATGAATTTGCTAGAAACCGCATGCAGTTAGCAGGTGATGCTATGAAGAGAAAATATGATACAGGAACAAATGTAAATACGTTTGAAGTTGGTGATCTTGTTTGGCTGTACGACCCCGTCAGAAAAATTGGGTTAAATCCTAAGTTACAGAGGCCCTGGAAAGGTCCTTTTAAAATAACCGAAAAGATAAGTGACATCTTGTGTAGAGTAAAACAGTCCCCGAGACATCGGTCCCGCGTCGTGCATCATGATAAACTCAGGAAATACAAAGGGAGTAATCTGCCAGTTTTGTTTTAGACAGCCCTAGCATGTTATCATGATCTTTTGTTACTTTGTTTCAGATTATATCATACAACTGTGGGATCTGTGAGGACATCACCTTCACCACTAAGGGGAAATGTTTGGGCCACTTACGGGAGCAGCATGCGGGGATACAGTACAAGTGTCTCAATTGTAAGAAATTGTACCGGAGAAATGACAACCCCCATGGATGCCGGGCTAAACCAGAAGGTTATGTACTGTTCGACGTACAGACGGGTGATAAGGGAGAAGAGGCAGCGGAAAACTTAAGAAAATTTATGGGGAGGGCAGAAAAGTTATGGGTCATCGAAAAAAGGGCATCAGAAAATGGAAATATAGGAAACAGGGTTCAAAATAGGCTTGGGAGAGGGAGACCATTTGAAAATAATAACACTTTTCAAACTCCTAACTTCACTGAAAGGAAAAGAACAAGGCCCTCCCTGCCCTTTAATGGGAAGCGACGCAAACAGGCGGCTTCCCCAGATTACAGAGCCTCTTCTACTCTATCTGTGTCTTCATCGACCACCGTTTCTTCTTCATCTTCCTCACTCTCTTCCTCTTCTACCTCAACTGTCTCGGCAGTGCCTTTTGCCCTGCAGAGGTACTGCCAGACACCCAACTTGAGTGAAGAGGAAGAAAGATTAACCGAAATTCGCGTCAACTCTGTCTGTTTAAATTCTTATGAAGAGTTGACAGGCTGTCCAGAGCCACAGGTAAATGGCGAGGATGACATGGTGGAGGAGGCAGTTGAAGACATAGATAGAGGAATTGAAAATACGGAAAAAGAAGAAAGAGAACAGAAGGAAAGAGAAGAAAGAGAGAGAGTAAGGAAAGAAATGGAGGTGAGAGAGCAGAAGGAAAAGGAAAGGAAGGAAAAAGAGAGGAAAGAAAGGGAAGAAAAGGAAAGGAAAGACAAGGAAGAAAAAGAAAAGGAAGAGAAAGAAAGAAAGAAAAGAATCGAAAGAGAAAAGAAAGAGAAGGAAGAGAAAGAAAAGCAACAGAAGGAAAAAGAGAGGGAAGAAAGAGAAAAGAAAGAGAAGGAAGACAAAGAAAGGCAAAAGGAGAAACAGAGACAGGAAAGAATTGAAAAAGAAAAGAAAGAAAAGGAAGAGAAAGAAAAAGAACAAAAGGAGAAAGAAAGACAGGAAAGAATTGAAAAAGAAAATAAAGAAAAGGAAGAGAAAGAAAAAGAACAAAAGGAGAAAGAGAGGAAGGAAAGAATAGAAAAAGAAAAGAAAGAGAAGGAACAGAAGGAAAAAGAAAGGGAGGAAAAGATTGAAAAAGAAAAGAAAGAAAAGGAAGAGAAAGAAAAAGAACAAAAGGAGAAAGAGAGGAAGGAAAAAATGGAAAAAGAAAAACAAGAGAAGGAACAGAAGGAAAAGGAGAGAAAGGAAAGAATTGAAAAGGAAAAGAAAGAAAAGGAAGAGAAAGAAAAAGAACAAAAGGAGAAAGAGAGGAAGGAAAGAATGGAAGAAGAAAAGAAAGAGAAGGAACAGAAGGAAAAAGAAAGAAAGGAAAAGATTGAAAAAGAAAAGAAAGAAAAGGAAGAGAAAGAAAAAGAACAAAAAGAGAAAGAGAGAAAGGAAAGAATAGAAAAAGAAAAGAAAGAGAAGGAACAGAAGAAAAAAGAAAGGAAGGAAAAGATTGAAAAGGAAAAGAAAGAAAAGGAACAGGAGAAAGAAAGAAAGGAACAAAGAGAAAAAGAAAAGAAAAAGAAAGAAGAGAAAGAGAGGGAACAGAAAGAAAAAGAGGAAAAGGAAAGAGAAGAGAAAGAGAATAAGGAGAAAAAGGATGTAGAAAAAGAGAAGAAAGTGTGCAGGGTAACGAAAGGAAAAGAGAAACAAAATAAAACTGAAAGTAATGTTGACAACAGAACCTCTATCAGCAAAACCATAAAAATTGTTGCTCCCACCTATAAGAAATTAGAACAGAATCACCAGGACCAAACACAAAAAATAATTTTTAATATTGGGGGTACTTTATTTACGTCCTGTGAAAGAACCCTCCACAACACCCCTAGCCTTTTGTCCAAAATGTTGTCAACAAATTCCCCAATGACCCCTATTGATGGCACCTATTTTTTTGACCGCGACCCTGAACCCTTTGCACATATGTTAAGTTTTTTTAGAACGGGAAAAGTCCCTCCCCTGAATATAAAAAGCTTACACACTCTCCGCACCGAAGCCTCTTACTTCGAGTGCGAGATATTGTTAACTGCATTAGAGAGAAAGTTGAGAGAAGAAGTGGGACTGGAAGAATGAGAATGGAAAGCAGAAGTGTGAAAGTAGTATGGGAGTGGAGGTGTGAATGATAAATGTGAAAGTGAGAAAAAGGGGGTGCACATAAAAGGTTTGAATGGCACAGTAAGCTGAAGATTGGGAATTGTGACAGTAACGGTGGGGGACATGTCAGTCTCTAACCCAGCTGTTTACAATGAATGAATGAGTGTGAAAGTGAAGAACCTGAACGTTTCTAACCCCACGGGAACCCTAGAACCCGGGAGGGGGGTGGACTTTAATGACAATAATTTACTTTGAAAGGGGATGGTTTGTAAATTTAAATTAACGAGTAGCCTGTGGTGGAGGACATGATAGTCTTCAATACCCGGCTACAAGTTAAATCGGAAAGGGGTGGATTTTATATGCATAAAGGCTGGATCAGATTGGTCTCCCTCGACCTGCCAAAATAAGCTAGAAATAGAAAGTGGAAACGATCATGAATCGATACAATCAGATCCCAAATCCTACCCAAAATATCGCTAGGGATAGAAATCAAAACATGGAGTGATCACAGTAAACAAAACCAACTACTGGTAAACCGAGTCAGCAGTTTTTCGAAACAGGTGGTGACTCAGATAATCCAAATGTAAATGAGAAATGTGGTAAGGCTGAAGATGACAGCCTAAAATCGAGAACTGTTGTTAGGCTGAAGGTGACAGCCTTAAAATGAGAACTGTTGTTAGGCTGAAGGTGACAGCCTTAAAATGAGAACTGTTGTTAGCAGAAGGTGTCCGTCTCAAAATGAGAACTGTTGTTAGGCTGAAGGTGACAGCCTAAAGATGAGAACGGTTGGAAGACTGGAGGTGACAATCTGAACATATCTAAACTTAGGTAAATAAGGTTACCATGAAACTGTGACCTAAGTGAATTCTTGCGTTAAACAAAAGCTAGTGTATTCAAATATGAATCGAACAACACTGACTGTTTGTAAACAGAATTTATAGGAGTATTTCATAAATTAATCCGTTTCAATTTAAGAAATGACTTTTATTTGAAATCGTTTCAACTATGAGATATATAAACAAAACCCGAGCAAGGGTTAAAAGCAAAACTGACGTCAGACAAGACTGACTTAAAATTGACTTAAAATGAACAACTAAGTGTTTCATTAAGGTTTTTATTCACAAATCATTTAATAACAGTATATATACAGGTAAATGTTTAACATAACAGGGATGCCATGATCCTCACATTAATTCCTGTACAGATGTTATTATTCCTATCCCATGATATAATTGTTAGCAATGAAGATCATTCAAACAATTGCATCATCATAAATTTCGTGACCATAAATGTTACATTTTCTATTTCACACTTTTAAATAAATCTGAGTAAATGGCATGCCTGTCTTATGTAATAACAATGGAATGCATTTGTATCTATAGGTTGCAAATTACATCTTATCTAGGGTAACAGCATGATCAACCTATGGGGATTGTTGCTACCTGGGCATCAAACTCCAGGAGGTTGAATCTTGAATGATAATGCAGTCCATTGTATAAGAATCGTCGGCTAAAGAATGGCAGACAAACATATCATAAAACTATGTGGTGGCTGTTAAAAACCTTGTTATCAATTGGGGACCAATTTTGTTCTCAAAGGTGGGGGTAATGTTATGATTCGGCCACCAATACTTTGTTACAGTTTATGATCACCTATCACACGATATAACAATTGCTTACTTCGAATAAGTTACCTTCAAAAGGGTCGAAGAATCTATAACACCATCAATGCTAAAACGTCTACCATTCTCGCGCCGACAATGCAAAGTACTTTTCCTGGGGAGAAAACTCCTTGTTCAGCGTTATCCGCATAATGAATAGTAACTTTCCGTGAAAGACCAGAGTTTTAGACACCAGATGTCTTAATAGGTATGTAATCCAGACACTAATCGTTATTTTATCAGTTTTAAAGTTCCTGGAAAGTTCTCTCGACGCCATTTTGTACAGATAACCTGTATCTTTATGTGCCGAGCACTGTGATTGGTACGCTGTGGCCAAGCGAGCCAATCGCAGCCATCGACGCACGAAGACTATCCGCACGTACGCTCGTGCCTTAATCCTAGCAACCTCGGATGATATAAATACCGTGGTTTGTCCGAGCGTTCCACCACCACCAATGGTCTGTTGAAGTGTAAACATCAGCAAGAAATCGGTAAAAGAGTAAAAAGAAAAGATGAGAGAGGTATAAAATCGGTAAACCCGAATTGTGGGGAGAAGTTTAGATAGAAAGGGTTCCAAGGGAACTTTGTATGGCTAAATTCTCTCCAGTTTTCTGGGATTTTACCGAGTTTTAGAGTTACAAGCTTGACCGAATTTCTTGATCCTTTCTCCGAATTTTGTCTCTTTTCTGTAATTGTTCCGGTGGTGGTCAACGGACTCGGATAGCGGGAGGAACGTCCCGAGAGTCTTTAATTCGCAGGGATTGACCGAATTAAGTTAAACAGTTAAAGCATACGAGGGAACTTTCGAGATTTGCTGGTGTCAACAGAATAATCCCCCTTGTTATACAGTTATATGAAAATGTTTTTCTTAAGGCACTGATGTTATTTTTTTATGCAAACCTTCCTCATTAAAGATAGTCATGAACCCCGCATCTTGTTTTTAATTTACCAGATTTTAGAATATATCAACCAGGATCAGACGAACCCCTGAGTTTGCTTGTGGCGACCTGACTCCTTTTATCGGCCTCACACATCCTGACACTGCCTGAGTTAACCAAAGGGAGTCGGGGCGTTACAATATTAACGAGTTTCACGGAGATGTTGCACTGATGATTGAAGAATTTTTCATGCGGACTGAACAAATTATTTGTGTAAATCGCGACGGAAGAAAGGGCGAGGATTGTGGCTACGGAAAATCGGTTTAAGCCCTCCAGTGGAATCAGTTTCGTGTATTCGGTCATCCCAACCGATAACACATTTACAGAAAATGTTCAACAATAACCCTTTTATAGAACATATTAACGTCACCCCAACTGGCATTAAGAGAATCCTTGGCGGACACCAAAGTCTCCGTTCCCTACACAGTGCAAATTATATTCCGAGTACTTTTGAATCATTTATTCTATTGAAATAATGTTTGAGGGTCATTGATGAGGCCTAGTTCGCCGAAACCAGCTAGTCCGACCGAGACATCACGAAAACACGCCTACATAATTCTGTCCACATTTTAACCCAATTAACCCACAGCTCCCATCAGAGACAACAAAGTGAAAGAAACAAACATGAAACAATAAACCCTAATGGAAACATCAATAGCGGAGAGCCCAAAGGACAGTTACCTCCCCACAAAATGGCCTATTGGCTATCCAAACTAAAATAATATAAGCGACACAAACACTCTTAGACAAACCACAGAAAAATAAACCGCGAGAGAAGAAGCGCCTTGGAACGGTGGGTGACACGAATTCCACTGGGAGGCTTAAATCGATTTTATGTGTCCACAATTGTCGCAATTACCTTCGTCGCGATTTAGACAAATAACTTGTTGAGTCCGCATGAAGTCCTCCTAATCATCAGTGCAACATTTCCGTGAACACAAAAGTCAAACAACCACAGAGATGAAACAACGGTAAGGACTCATCAGCAAGAAACCACAGAAATGCCGGAGAAAAAGAAAACCAGCAGTTAGACTCCGATGGGCCCAACCAGAGAAAAGAAACACACCCATCTACAATAGATAGTTTTGTTTGATTTGATGTTTAACGTCCCCGTCAACAATGTAAAGGTCATTTTGGAGACGTTGCTTCCAATGTTGAGGGACTTTTACCCGACATTTGAATGAAATGACATCGCAAGCCCTGTCGCCCAATGAAACCAATAGGGTTTATTAGCATGGACGGTCGGCCTCGCACCGCGGTTCCTGGACAAGCTTATATCTTCTAAGCGGTTTACCAGTACCGGATTCAGCTCTGCGTGGAAGCATCATGCAGCCCATATATTTCTTCAAGCTCCTATGTGCGGGGATCGCTACAATAGATAGATGTATATCCAAAAGCGGAGCCTCGGTATCAGAAGAATTTGCCTTATTTAACTGAAGTTCTGCGGATGTGGTTGTTGGGGGGGGGGGGGGGGGGGGTAATTTGAATGATCAACGGTATCGCTTGGCATAACGGAATACACCAAAAAAAAAAAAAAAACCCGGAAAGTATGGAGTAAACAAAATATGTTCTACAAAGGGTTATCCTTTGGAAGCAATGAATACACCACAGAACTGGAAAATATGGAGTGTACATGTTTTCTGGGCCAGACAACTAGTTTCGGCCAATTTCGGCCTCATCAGTGACCCTCAAATATTTTCAAAATTCAACAATGGAATCAATGATCCCAAAGGACAAGAAAATATAAACTACACTATGATGTAGGGCGGGGAGACGTTTTACGGCCGCCACACATTCCCATACACCAGCTGTAGTGACGTTAAATTTGTTCTAGAAAAGGTTACCATTTGGAAGCAAGGAATACACCACAGAACTGGAAAATATAGGGTGTACATGTAATCTGGGCCAGACTAGCTATTTCGGTCAATTAGGCCGCATCAGTGACCCTCAATTATTTTCAAAATTCACAATGGAATCAATGATCCCAAAGGACAAGAATATAAACTACATTATGATGTAGGGCGGGGAGACTTTTTATGGCCGCCACACATCAATTGTCAATAAGCCCGAATCAAATGTCTTGAGAATACGTCAATATACACACACTTTGAATTACAGGGCAGGCATAACAGTAATGCATGGTGCGACTGCAACAACACACGCATAAAATATCTACCAGGAAAAACTGGGGTTTACAGGGGTGAACCTTATTATTCTTATTTCTGCTCTTAAGTATAGATTGTGGGTACTCGTAAGAACCGCCTCGATGATATAAATATAACACTTTTTCAGCTTACAATTTTCCTTTTTTTCGGCGACTAAGTTTACAATGCATTTGTATAGGCGTTATTTCGTAATGAAATGGTGTATACTCTATTCTTGTTTGTTCCGTGATGTATTCCTTGCTTTCAAAGAATAACATATTCTGAATTCAGAGACTTAATCACGACTCTGTCCCAGATTAGCTTAATAAATATAACATTTTATCATCGTTATTACTGCGGTTAGATTAAATACAAAAATAGATTTTAATTTCACGTGCAGCTGGATGATATTCAGGAAAATCATTACATAATTGCCAAAGATAATCATCTATAAAAATTAATAATCTGCAAGGACAAAACAACTTGTTGATTAAACGAGGTTGACAAAGTCAGTAGAAGTAAATATGCGTTGTAGAATGCTATAACGGCTAAGTAATACGTGATATACTGAATATATTTGAGAGCCGTCCGTTTATTTAACACTAGACATTGATATTTAGATAACAAACTCAATATCAAAATTCAGAATATGGGTCGTTGGCATTCCAATGCAGTGCGCCGGTATATTCGCTTACAAGCATTTGAAAAATGAAGAAAGCTTTTCGGATGGGGTCAATTATCTGTACTGCGTGAACCATGTCTAGAAATTGTCTGTATGGACACTGCATTGCTTTAAACACTTCGAGGTGCATGTAAATCTGGCAGCTTCGACTTCAGTAAACTCAGTAGACACTATGTTTACTCTGCTTACTGTTCATGTGAAATAAACTCGCCTAAAGAGATGAATTGTACATCATTTTGGTGCACACAATAGACGCTTTGATATTGTGTATACATGACTTGTGTACAGCATTTGGCTGCACCTCGTGCTTGAAAACTTTGTAAGAAATAGTTTTATATAGTTAAAAAGGGTTCATCATTTGGCTGCTCACTTTTTTTTTTGGCAGTTTTTCATCTTTTGAATAGAATATAGGTTCTTCTTTTATGTCGGTGAAAGTAATCTGAATTTATAAATCATCTCTATACCATGATTGAATAACAAGTGACCATATGTCTTTGGAAATGTGCACTCAGTGAATTCAGATCAGCCTGTGCATCTGTGCAGTCTGATCAAGGTCTTTGCTATGTTCTACATGTAATGTTAATGACCCAAAGCTTTTTCATGCATACTAGTGAAACACCATTCTGACAGAGTGATTAAGCTCCAAGCTGGCACAAAACAGTGGGCCGACATCGATACGATGTGTCTGTCTGCCAAACATTGGCCAACATTCTCTCCTGGCTAGAAAGCTTGCTGATTTGGGTCTTAAGTGCGAAATCTCAAAGAAACATCTTCTCTTGAAGCGGCTAAGATAATGATGTTTTTATGATGGGCTGCATGATGCTTTCACGCAGAGCTGACCCACACACGAGTACTGGTAAACGCTTAGAAGATCTAAGCCTGTCCAGGCAAAGCGTTGTGAGCGTCGGACCGTCCATGCTTATAAACCTTATTGGTTTCATTGGGCAACAGGGCTTGAAATGTCATTTCATCTCAATGTCGGGTAAAAAAACAAACAAAAATTGGAAGCAACGTCTCCAAAATGACATTTACCATGTTGACGGTAACGTTAAACCCGAAATCAAACAAACAAAATTTTACCTTAGAAGAAATATTCAACCCACCTCCACCCCCTACATCCCCGCTTAAACAGCTACAATTCGATATTATTATTATTATTTGTGGCATATTTTGTACGCCACCTTTTATGCTAGTCTAAGTATTCACATATATTTCATTTGCATGTGTTTGGTCCGTTAAAACTAAACATACTTCGTGTAAATACATAGTTTTGCATTTTTCCTCATTTTACCCATTACATGAGTGCTCTGATTTATAAATGAGCCCCGCCAAGCGAATTTGTGTCTTCGAGCATTCCGTCATGACAAATTTTAACTGCGCATGCCCAGCCATTCAGAGGGGCCAGGGATATGGCTTTCTGTCTGAATGTTCCTCTTGATTCTCTGCTTGTATGAGCGAGCAGCGAAGGTTCTGGCGAGACTGCGCGGATGCGCAGGCTCGCCTGAACCTTCGCTGCTCGCATAGGCGAAAAGTACCAAAATCGCTTGACGGGGCCCAAATAAATAACATGTTCATATCACCCATGCTGTTATCTGGCTTTCCTTCTTGGCCAAAACAATCTCCAGTGTCAGCGTATCCAGTGTACATCCCATAATATTCTACTCAAAGTTTGATAGGGATCACTTTTTATATACCAAATTTTGCACTGAAAATTTAACATTTCTTGACAGAATTTGTTCTACGTATATTGATAAATATCTTAAGCAGAAACGCATGTGCAATTCAGTACTCATGAAAGCGCACACTTCTCACACTTCGCGAATGAATTCATACGCCATTAATCTTGCGTAACACTGCATTCCAACAGAAAAATCAAACTTGTCAGTGTTCCTTTACTGAGCGTGAAAAGGTTTTCATTTGATTTGTGAAACTCCAAAATGCCTTAGGAACAATTAAGAAACCGTCTGAGCCCCGAAGAAATTAATCGTGGCGTCGGAATGTTGGAATCTGGCGTCTCTCAACGTCGTGTTGCTGGGATTTTGAATGTGTCTCAGAGCGCGGTTTGAGAATGTTGAGCCGGCATTTTACCCACAGAAATCTTTCACACAGGCACGGCGGGGTCGGTAAAGTGTTACAACTCAACGCCAGGACCGGTTTTTGTTGATTCAGTCTCGACGTCAACAATTCCTGAACGCTACGTGTTTGCATAACGAGCTTAGAAACGGAACTGAAGTACGAAATGCTACACAAACTGTCAGAAACGGGCTCCACGAGTTCGGACGTAATGCCATGAGGCCTGCTGTACGTGTTCCGTTGACGAAACAGCACGTGCAAGACCGGCTGGACTTTGCCAGAACGCATGTCAGATGGACGGTTCGTGACTGGACGCCAGTACTGTATACTGATGAGTCCAGTTTCTGTCTAGACTTCACTGATAAACGCCAGTTAGTGTGGCGAATGTCTAAAGAGCGATTCGATGATTTGAAATAAGGCCGCGCATGATCGCTATGGAAAGGGATCAGCCATGGTTTGGGCTGGGATAAGCGTGAACTGTAAAACTGACTTGTACGTCGTTGAAAACGGAACGTTAATGTCAGTGAGGTTATGCAATGAGATTCTTGATCAGTTTGTTAGGCCATATGCGGATGCTATCGGCCCGGACTTTATTCTGATGGACGATAATGCCCGTCCCCACCGTGTCCACGTCACTGATGCCTATCTGGAGCGTGAGACAATTGTTCGTATGGACTGGCCTGCTCGATTACCGGACATAAATCCGATTGAGCATGCTTGTGACATGCTACAGTGTGCTGTTTCATACCGACCTGTGCAGCCGAGGACTTTACAGGAGCTCAAAGATGTGCTGGTTGCTAATTGAAGGCTGGTTCTATAAAACCGGATACAGAATCTGATTACGAGCATGCGCAGGCGATGTCGTGCTGTAATTGATGCCCGTGGATGCCATACACGTTATTAGGCATGTTTGTCTAAACAAATTTGGAAATTTGTGAAAAATCAAATGTCCAAATCCCATCGTTTTACGGCAAATTTTATGGGTGCCAAGACGGTTGTTAATGTCACGCTTGAATGCAGTGCCAGTTGACAAAGTTAATCACCAGTCTTTGTGAAGGATGTTTTCTATTATAATGTATCAAATTTGGATTCAGCCGATTAATTTATTTAAACATCATTTTGCATTAAAAAGGCGACCCCTATCAAACTTTGAGTAGTATATTATAATGTGACACTGACAGGTCTGTTTGAAAAAAGGAACATACTGTATACCCTGTAGACCCCAATTTTTAAAATAAAGGGGGATTAGCCCGGATGTTCATTGCATATTGATGTAAAGCAATACAATATGTTTAGTCTACAACCTGGATAATTGAAGGACCTACCATGTGCCAGTGCATGACAAAACCTACAATATGACATGTGCGCCAAACGAAGACTCAGATCAGTCTGATCAGTCTTTTTTGGGCGCTCTAAGGATAGCTAAGGGCCCAATTCTCCTTAATGCAGCAAGAGAATTCTCTGGTGAAACTATATGGATGCGCAGGCTCATAGGAGTCTTCGATGGGCGGACATGTCTTATTGTAGGTTTGGTCGTGCGCTGGTTCATATTTCTTTCTTCCAATTCCGCATTAACCCAAGAAGGGGAACAGACTGAGTGTATGTTAAATAAACTCCAGAATAGCAGCATGAAATATGTTCTAGAAGGGTTATCCTTTGGAAGCAAGGAATACACAGCAGAACTGGAAAATATTGAGTGTACATATTTTCTGACTAGCTAGTTTCGGCCATTTAGGCCTCATCAGTGACCCGCAAATATTTTCAAAATTCAACAATGCAATCAATGATCACAAAGGACAAGAAAATATAAACTACACTGTAAATAGCCTACACAGTAATCATGCAATTACGACAATGATCTTCAACCTGCACAGGGATTGACCTACCTGCCTAACTATGTAAGTTAAATATTTGGTTTTATAATCGTCCTTTATCATAGCTTTATTTGCAACATTTAAAATACTATTATTCCCTTATGTTGTGCAAACCAGATAGTATGTTATGCGAACATAATATTACGTTGTGCGCATATATAATAAATTGTGCGAACAAGATACGTCTAACATGTTGTCTGAACGTGATAGTAAAACAGAAAGAGACAATGATCAGGAATCGATACAAGTAACCCACAGCTCCCATATAGAGACACCAAAGGGAAAGAAACACAAACACGAAGCAACATTCTCCAACAGAAACACCAACAGCGGAAAGCCATATTGACAGTTACTTTCCCACAAAATGGCCAATAGGCTATCCAAAATATAATAATATAAGCGACACAAACACCCATAGACAAACCATTACAAAAATAAACCGCGGCAGAAGAACAGTATTGGAACGATCTGCGGAAACCAATTCCACTGCGGGGCTTAAATCGATTTTACGTGACCACAATCCTCGCCCTTACTTCCGTCGCGATTAAGACAAATAATTTGTTCGATCCGCATGAAGGCCTCCTAACTCATCAGTGCAACATCTCCGTGAACACAAAAATCAAACAACCACAGAGATGAAACAACGAGGAGGACTCGACAGCAAGAAACAACAGAAATGCCGGAGCAAAAGAAAACCAACAGTGACATACCGATGGGCTCGACCAGAGTAGGTAGTACATCATATGACGTCGCATCTGAGAGTGTAATAACGCCATGAAATATTTTCGATAATCCACTAGTGGATTAAATATGCAAATAAGCTAGAATATATATATTTTTGTAAACAATCGTGAATAAAATTTTGAGACTTTGCTTCCGATTCGTGGGACGTTTACCCAACATTGAGATGTAATGACATCTCAAGCCTGTCACCCAATGAAACCAAAAGGCTAATATGCATACGACGACCTGAATCACAGCACTTTGCCTTAGCAGGCTTAGTCCTTCTAAGCGGTTTCCGAGTACTCACGAGTGGCCAGTTTCAGCTCCTGCAGCCCAATCTATTTCTCCAAGCTTCGATGGGCAGGGGCGAAAAGAATGTAGGTAATCGCTAGAATCGCCTCAATGAAGCGGTTCTAACGCGTGTAACCCCAGTCTATAATTTGAGCAAAAATAAGAAAAATATCACAATGTTTCATCTTAGTAGTTTTTTCTCTTTTTTTTCGGCGATAATATACAATGCATTTGGTGTAGGCGTGTTTTCTTAATGCCCGGGTTCCGTATTACAGAGTACATTATAAGTTAGTTTGATTCCTGCCGGAGACTATGGGATCATATTCCCCGCCTGAAAGCGATATTTGCCCTCGCCTAAATGGGATCATATTCCCCGCCTGAAACCGATATTTGCCCTCGCCTAAATAGGATCATATTCCCCGCCTGAAACCAATATTTGCCCTCGCCTAAATAGGATCATATTCCCCGCCTGAAACCGATATTTGCCCTCGCCTAAATGGGATCATATTCCCCGCCTGAAACCGATATTTGCCGTCGCCTGAATAGGATCATATTCCGCGCCTGAAAGCGATATTTGCCTAGGCGAGGGCAAATATCGCTTTCAGGCGGGGAATATGATCCCATGTTCTCCGTCAATAATCAAAATTACGAATTCGTTATACCGGAAAGCTTTTTGACGACATGTTGGAAAAAGGTATAGTGTTTTCCAAAGCGGCGCCGTCAGTAGCGCATGTTTATATGTGACGTCATCAAACGCACCCTAATGCACGTACTTTGTTAATCCCGGTGTTCTGTAGGACAATTTTGGCGTCTGAATGGAATTGGAGTTTTATAAAAAAAAAAAAAAAATGGAATAAAGTACCGAATGGCTGAAGAACAATCAGAAATTTTCATTTATTAATTTTTTGGCTGGAAGTTGTGGTGATTATGGTGAAATTATTTTGTTTATATTCTTACCAACTGCAGTATATTTTGACGATCTTGATTGGGGTCAACATATCTCAGAGATAACATCTAAAGCAACTAGGACTTTTGGATTCTTGGGCGTAATTTGTCCTTTGCACCTAGGCAGACAAATGATGTTGCATTTAAAACATTGGTTCGACATCAACTTGATTATGCATCACTCATTTGGCATCCCTATGTTAAAACTCCGATTAGGAAGATGGAGAAGGTGTAGCCATTCTTGGTAGGCCTAGGTGTAAAGCTAAGGAATCCTAAAGTCCTAGTTGCTTTAGATATTATCTCTGAGATATGTCGACCGACTCAGTATAAGAAGATAGAAAGGTAAATTCCAAACGGCGGACATCGCATTTCAGCGAAGGCGAGCGCGAGAGAGTAACATATTTTTGCTCAAGGGGTATATGGAAACCAATTGCCATTGCACTGTTCCATCAAGGCCTGGAAATTTCTTTGCAGTATAACAAAAAACTTGTAATCTGCGCGCGGCTTAACTTAATTGTTCAATGAAAATCACGTGACAAACATAATGAACCATCAGGGTCCTGTTGTTCAAAGTATCGTTAACTTACATAACGTGGACAAGTCCGTGAAAAAAAGAAACCATAAACCCCATTTAGTATAAAGAAAATTGGGGTTTACGGAGGCAAACATTATTTTTCTTATGTCTGGTCCAAGACTTAGGTTGTGGGTACTCGTGGAGGCGGTGCAACTTATGTTTGCAGTATAAATAAGAAACAATAAGACGAATGTTCATCAGAAAAGTAGCCATTTTTGGAATATGTGAAACAAGAGCTGTCACTATAAGTGAGCAATGCCCCCGTGGGAGCCAATTTGATGAAAGGGCCGTAACTCCTTCGAAAATGATAGGACCAACGTGAAAATTGCGTTAGGCATCCCTTCAACTCACAAGGAATGCATGTGCAGAGTTTCAGCTCAATCTTTGAAGAAATGTGTAAGAAGTTTGCATCACAAAAAAGTGCAGACTTACAGATGCACAAACCCACAAGCGGACAGTGCAAAAACTATATGCCCTCCTACGGGGGCATAAAAATTTAACAAAATTTTCGAAGAAATATGGCAGTAGTTTTCGAACGCGTTTTCAGAAAACCAAGGGCTGTAACTTCGTCCCTGGTGTTAGGATCAACTTGAAAACTGTGTTAGGCACCCCTTCACCTCACAAGGAATGCATGTGCAAAGTTTCAGCTTATTCGGTGAAGAAATGTGGAGGTAGTTTGCGTCACAAGATTTATAGCGCATGTTGAGAAAATTGTGTTAGGCACCCCTTCTCCTCACAAGGAATGCGTGCGCAACGTTTCAGCTCATTCGGTGACGAAATGTGGAGGCAGATTTTTAGCGCATTTTTGAGAAAATCAAGGGCCATAACTCCAAAACGCTTCATCCGAGCATAATGAATTTTGTGTTAGGCACATCTACATATCATTGCAATTGCATTGGCTAAAGTTTAACAAAATTGATAAAGAAATGAGGAAGAAGTTTGCGTCACAAGGTTTAAGAACGCATTTTTGAAGAAAATAAAAGACCGTCACTCCTTCGCAGATGATAGGATCAAAGTGAAAATTATGTCAGGCACTCCTTTACCTCACAAGGAATGTTTTTGCAAAGTTTCAGCTCAAACGGTGAAGAAATGTGGAAGAAGTTCGCGTCACAAGGTTTTTCGAACTTGTTTTTCAGAAAATCAAGGGCCTTAACTCCGTCACATATGACAGGATCAACGTGAAAATTGTGTTAGGCGCTCTTTCACCTCACAAGGAATGCATGTGCAAAGTTGTAGCTGAATCAGTGAAGAAATGTTGAAGACGTTCGCATCACAAGGATTTTAGCAATATTTTTTAGAAAATAAAGGGCCGTAACTCCTTCGCGTATGATAGGATCGACGTGAAAATAGTGCCAGGCACCCCTTTACCTCACAAGGAATGCATGTTGCAAAGTTTCAGCTCAATCGGTGGAGAAATGTGGAGGTAGTTTGCATCACAAAAAAGTGCGGACTTACAAACCCACAAACAAATAAACAAACAAACGGAAAGTGCAAACACTATATGCCCTCCTACGGGGGCATATAAGGCACAATGTCGCATGGATGTGTTGTCGCAATGACGAGCTCGTAAGTGTCAAAGTGTTCATCATACTCAAGTTTATATTTTCTTGACCTTTGGGATCATTGACTCCATTGTGGAGTTTTAAAAATATGAGGGTCACTGATGAGGCCTAATTGGCCGAAACGAGCTACTCTGGAGTGGAATTCTTGTACACTCCATACTTAATAGTTGTTATTTTTTGTGTAGTCTTTGTCCAAAGGATAACCATTTAATAGAATGTATAACATGTAATTGTTCGAGCTGGTATCTATAATTTCGATATTTTTGTTAAAAAAAATGTGAGCAGCTTTTATATTTTTGTATGCAAATGTACATGTATTAGTATATTTGCCTTTTTAAATGATCAATGTTTTAACCATTCGTACTAATGACATCGCTATATTTCAACATTTGGCTCCAGAAATAAAAAAAAACAAAAACAAAACAACAACAACAAAGTTTACCCCATTTTTATAATATAAAAGTGGGGTTCAAGGGGATCACAATTATATTGGCGTGTTTTCGTGCTGAACGATTTTTTACGGGTGTCTAGGTCTAATGAAACTTTCCAAAACTCATTAAGCAATGTTAGACATAAGCTTGTATTGATTCTGGTTTCAAACAGGAATGATGCAAATAATAGCTTCAGATTGTTTCAGAAAACGCACTTAAGCAAACACTAATAGGGAATCATTTAATGCTGCGAAAGTAAAGCTGAAACTCAAATTATATGAGGGCTGCGCCTGTTCAGGATTCAAAATCCTGCGGCGATGCAGATTAGTCTGGGCCCCGTCAAACGATTTTGGTACTTATCGCCTATGCGAGCAGCGAAGGTTCAGGCGAGCCTGCGCATCCGCGCCGTCTCGCCAGAACCTTTGCTGCTCGCTCATACAAGCAGTGAATCAAGAGGAACCTTCAGACAGAAAGCCACACTCTGGCCCCTCTGAATGGCTAGGCACGCGTAGTTAAAATTTGTCATGACGGAATGCTCGAAGACACAAATTCGCTTGGCGGGGCTCAGTCTGTTTTATGTGTAGCGCTCATATGTGATAGACTAGGGCACATTGTAGTTTCTTGCGGGCAGAATAAAAGCTCTGATCAAACTGCACATTGCGCACAATTTTGATCATAGCCGTGTTATAGAACACATTTTCATGACGCGGTTTATTTGCATCCACCTCGTGTTCCCGACTAAAAGTGTTTGATTTTCCATTCACCATTGCATTCCATTCACCAACTAAGATATACAGTAAAATTCCTATATGAAGACCACCTTTCGGACTGTTGAACAGTCTCAAAGATGGTCTCTTATTAAGAGACATTGGGTGTACAAAACACAAAGAAGGAATAACTAAAACGTTCTCCATAAGCATTTAAAATCAGATTTATTCTTATTTTTTGGTGGTCTTAAGAGGAGAATTTTACTGTAGACAGAAAGCATTGCACTGAATGAAATATCATTGAATGGTAATAGTAAATCTGCAAGTGCCATTACGCCCTCGAGTTCGTTTTATGAACACCCCTGTAATAATTCTCTTTTGTTCTTTTCGGGTGTTTCCTGTTAAGGATTGTAGCCAAATTGTCAAATTAGAAAATACAGCAATAGACACTGCATAAAGAATCTTTACGCAGACCATTAACTTTTCCAATAACAAGATGCTCTGGATTTGTCAAGATTTGTCAGTTTGTTAATCTTGAAATATAGGGGATTGTTTAAGTGTGTCTCTGTTATATCTCGGCTATCCAATTGTCTTTGTATTTCAACCGACTTTAATTCTGACAAACCAATTGCCACGTGAATGTTGACTCTTGAATAACAACATGGTGCGCCCATCTCCCTTGAGGCTTGGAGAAATTGACACGGCTGCATCCCGCGATCACGCAGAGCTGAAACCGACCGCACATGGGTACTTGTAAACCGCTTAGAAGGCTCAAGCCTGCCTAGGCAAAGTGGTGCGTGGCGAACTGTCCGTGCATATACACTCCCATTGGTTTCACAGGACGGTTGGGCTTTAGATGACATTTCATCTTAATATCAGGTAAAAGTCCCATAATAATATAAGCAGTCTCCAAAAGGACCTTTAAAGTGTTGACGGGGACGTTAAATCTCAAATCAAACAAACTAACATAACGGTTTGTTTTCAGAACATTAACCTAGTTGGTAAGCGTGCTGACTCATAATTATTAGGTCTTTCACCGCCTTGGTTCATACCTCGCTAGGACCACATGTGAATAAAAATAAAAAATGAGTTAAAAATCAAAAATGAGTTCCTTTAAGAGCAATATAAACATTCATAAGAAAGAAGATGGGTCATACTACGTAGTTTCGGCTAATAAAGCCTCATCAGTGACCCTGTAATGATCCGGCAAAGAAAGCCAGAGGAAACACTGCAATTTTTCGAATTTCGAATAGGCAGTCGATACAAAGACTGATATAAATCAAAATGGGGTCCAAATAATTAAAAACCTGTCTAGAATATGAGTCTAAACCAATAATTTATTACTGATTTCTCAGAATATTCACGCTGATCTCTAAGGACCAAAAGTAAAATATAAACTGCACTATGGTTGATGTACGGGGAGACGTTTTACGGCCGCCACACGGCACAACACCAGCTGCAGTGAAGGCAAATAAAAATCAAAAATGAGTTCCTTTAAGAGCAATGAAAACATTCATTAGAAAGAAGATGGGTCATACTACGTAGTTTCGGCTAATAAAGCCTCATCAGTGACCCTGTAATGATCCGGCAAAGAAAGCCAGAGGAAACACTGCAATTTTGCGAATTTCGAATAGGCAGTCGATACAAAGACTGATATAAATCAAAATGGGATGAGACGCCAAGTTCTGCAACGGAAGGCCAGGTGTTTTTTTTTTTTTTCTGCGAAAACCCCGATTTTTGCTCGCCCCTGATTACATGTAACGATCGGCTCGAAATAAGTGAAATTATCTTGAAAGGGCCGTAAAAATCAAAACAAATAGAGATCAAGAAGATAATCCTTTGGAAGCAAACACTTCAGTACAGAACTTAAAATCTTGGTTGAGTAAGTTTTTTTCTGGGCTAGACTAGCTAGCTTCGGTCAGTTGAGCCTCATCACTAATATACAAGTGAATGCAATGATCAGTAATCTTTATGATTAACTCGAGCCTCCCATCAGAGACACCATAGGGAAAGAAACACAAACACGAAATAACTAGACCCTTAGGCGTAAAATGTAGCTGTGTTTCCGCTAACATGCTGAAGAAAAATTTGGTCGGTAGGTAGGTGAAACATTTCGAAAGTTTACTTTTTTTCTCCCGAAAAAAACAAAACAAAACAAACAAAAAAAAAAAAAAAAAAAAAAAAAAAAAAACTGGGTCGGGCCCATATTTTGTATGTGTTTTTGTTTTTGTTATGTTTTTGTTAATAAAATTGTTATGTTTAGACTTGCACTGTATATCATAGTTCATTTTAGATGCTCAAAATGTCAGCTCTTTATTTTGGAAGGTACGAAATGCCAAAAACTACAAAAACTTACTTAAAACGCGAAATTACTTTAGGAAAATGCAAAGAACGGAACCCGGGAAGGGACATGATTTTTTTTTTTATATAAATTGTGCGCACAAGATAATATCTTGTGCGGACAAGTTATATCTTGTTCGGACAACATATTATCTTGTGCGCACAAGAAATTATCTTGTGCGGACAACATATTATCTTGTTCGCACAACATATTATCTTGTGCGGACAACATAATATCTTGTTCGCACAACATATTATCTTGTGCGGACAACATAATATCTTGTTCGCACAACATATTATCTTGTTTGCACAACATAGATCTTGGGAAGTTGTGCGAACAAGATATTATCTTGTGCGGACAAGGTATTATCTTGTTTGCACAACATTATATCTTGTGCGGACAAGATATCTTGTGCGTACAAGATAATATCTTGTCCGCACAAAATATCCTGTTCGCACAATATCTATGTTGTGCAGATAAGATATTATCTTGTGCGGACAAGATAATATCTTCTTCGCACAACTTAATATCTTGTGCGGACAAGATGATATCTTGTCTGCACACGATAGTATGTTGTGCGGACAAGATAATATCTTGTGTACACAAGATAATATGTTGTGCGGACAAGATAATATCTTGTCCAAATATCTTGTCCGCACAAGATAATCACAAGATATTATCTTGTGCGCACATCTTATAAAAAAAAAAAAAAATCATGTCCCTTCCCGGGTTCCGTAGACGACACTTAGTAGGGCCGGAAATTGAAAACGGTAGGGTTGGTGTTGATTTTTATTTTTAATTATGTTCTTTTATTAATAAAAATAGTACAGTCGGAGTGGGGTGGGGTCTGAAGCAGGGTTGGTCGTGTTAGCGGAAGAACGGCTTTTTCAGGCCTAATGGAAACATCAATAGCGGAAAGCCAAAATGACGGTTACTTTCCTACGAAATGGCCAAAACAGAAAGAAGTCAGCGATACACACACAATAAATAAATGAATAAAGCGCGACAAGGAGCCCCGCTTTATATAGAGAAATGGGAGGTTTGCAGGGGTATACATTGTGTTCTTTATTGTTGTTTAAAACATAGATTGTGGGTAGTTGTTAGAGCCGCTTCAATGTGGCGGCCCAAAACTTTTATTTCAACCACAAACATAATAGTAATGAAAATAATGAAAAAATGTTAGTTCTAGAGAGATGAAATACGCCGTTTGTTATCGAAATTGTGTAACACCCGTGTTACATAATCATTACGTCAACAAGTACCCTTTGTAGAACCCTCCGTGGTGTAGCGGTTATGCTAATCGCCTTGTAAACCAGGGATCGCAGAATCGATCCCGGGATTCTCCAGACTTTCGGACGAGTCTTTAAACCGAGGTCCCGTCTACATATGTTCTTCGCTGTTGGGGACACGTAAAGCTCCAACACGACTGAATACCATTTGTAAACCCCAGTTTACATTAGGATAACTCACCCGTGCGACATAGTGCATTTTTTCACATCTCCAAAATGGCTAATTTTTTTATGAAAATCCTTAATATTTTTGTAATAAATGTTCAAAACATAGGTTGAAGGTGCTCGTTAGAACCGCCTCAATGAGGCGGTTCTAACGAGTACCCACAACCTATGTCTTGGAGCAGAAATAAGAAAAATAATGTATACCCCCGCAAATCCAAATTTTGTCTGTATAAAATGGGGTTTAGGGGGGCTTCATTTCACGGACTTGTGCACGTGATGTTATACAGAAAAGTGGAACTAACACATTACAAACACACGCCTGTACAAATACATTGTTAATTTTATCGCCTAAAAACGAAAATTTTAAGATTGAAAAGAATGATATTTTTCTTACTTCTGCTCAAAATATAGATTGTGGGTACTCATTAGAACCGCCTCAATGAAACAGTTTGAAAGAATTCGCACAATCTATATAATAGAGCAGAAATAAGTAAAATAAAGTTTACTCCTATAAACTACAGTTTTACTTTATATAAGTGGCGATCAAAAATTATATAGGCGTGTTTCCTTGATGCAGGTGCATACACTGTTTTCCTTATATCTGCTCAAAATCATAGGTTCGTCACACTCGACCCTATGGTGTGGTTCAAACGAGCACCAGCAATATATGTTTGATGCAGAAATAATAATAAAAAACGTGGAAATTGTTGATCCGCAAAATGTCCGTCTCGGTGTCATTAAAGAATTCACTGTATCTCACGGGTGTGTTTGCAGAATGACAGAGTTACATGACTCCGAAACCGGCATAGTTTGGATTAAAGTTTTTAATTGTTTTGCAATAAACATAGATTATGGGTGCTCAATAGAACAACCTCAACGAAACAGTTCTAACCAGCACCAATAATATATGAGTTAAGAGCATATCTGTATATAACATGGAATTTGTAATGGACTTTTCTACTTTATGTGTTGCATTTACAGATTCTGAAAACTCAAATAAATCTAAGCACTGAAAGCACAGGTGGGGCGATCGTCTCTGAGTGTAGGATTGATCGACAATCGACCCAACATTGATTGACAAAGTCCTTCTATGCGATCTAACGAGAATCTCTAGGAATGGCATTATTCTGTCCAAAAATTGTCATATGTGTCTAATGCCGGCTTTAAACAAGGAATATGAGTGCGTTAGAACCGCATTTACAAGAGTTTATATTGTTAGCGTATTACCATGTAATTAAGGCTTATTCGTTTGTGATTGGCGTCGAGATAAAAGTTACAGACCATTCGCTGTCTCTCAAGCACACATGAAAGGAAAGAACACCCAAGAAATGTCACAATTACTGACAGCTGCAATAAGGATAGGTTCGTGACATAAAAGTACTCACAAACCTTCGGATAAAACAACCCTGTGACGTAAGACATTCTTTCATGTCTCCAACACTGATGAAAATCTGTGATATTTTTAGCTCACCAGAGCCGAAAGGTCCGGGGGAGCTTATAGGATAGGCAGTTGTCCGTCGTCGTCTGCGCCGTCGTATGTCGTGTGATGTCAACACTTTCAAACGACATATCCTCCGAAGCCGCTAGACCGGTGGGGCCCAAATTTCATCTGTAGCATCCTTGGGCCGAGGGCACGAAATTTTGTGTTTTTCCTGCAATTCGGCTCATTAGTTTGTTTGCTATGCAACTTAGAATTTCAATACACTTATAATGGGGAAAACTGAAAAATGGCATTTACTGCCAAGCCTCTGCAGATATTGTGACAAAACTTTCATAGAAATGTTCCTTAGGCAATCTACTATCTCTCATATGATTTTAGGCCTACTGCTCATTTGTATTGGTTGCCATGGAAACCAAAATGAACAAAATGTGTTTGTGCAATACGAATATGTCCCCGGGCATGGTCTGTTTTTTTTTCAAAGTTGGTCACAGTTCACAGTCATGGTCACAAGTCAAGATGTTTGGTTTGAGTTGGAAGCCCTTGGCACAAGGAACTTACATGCCAAATATGAATGCTCTATCTTAATGGTTCAAAAATTATGAACCATAATATTTTTTTCTTTAAAGTAGGTCATAGGTCAAGGTCACAGGTCAAAAAAATTTGCAGTTCTTGTCACAAGGAATCTACATGCCAAATATGAAGGCTATATCTTAAACGATTCAAAAGTAATGAACAATTTCATTTGCTCTTTTAAGTAGGTCAAAGGTCAACGTCATGGTAAAAATATGTTGCATGAATGTAAAACTCTTATCATAAGGAACCTACATGTCAAATATGAAGGCCCTATACCAAACGGTTTGAAAGTTATGACCAGAATGTTATTTTTTCTTTTAAGTAGGTCAAAGGTCAAGGACATTCATGCAAATTTTTGTGCATGAATGTAAAACTCTTGTTACAAGGAACCTATATGCCAAATATGAAGGTGTATCTCAAACGGTTCAAAAGAAATGACCAATTTTAACTTTTTCTTTTATGTAGGTCAAACGTCAAGGTCACAGGTCAAAACTTTTGCATGAATGTAAAGTATTTGTCACAAGGAACATACATGCCCAATATGAAGGCTGTATCTCAAGCGGTTAAAAAGTTATCACCAATGTAATTTTTTTCTTTTAAGTAGGTCAAAGTGTGAATGTAAAGCTCTTGTCACAAGGAACCTACATGCAAAATATGAAGGCTGTATTTAAAAATGATTCAAAAGTTATGACCAAAATGCTATTTTTTTATTTTAAGTAGGTCAAACGTCAAGGTCACAAATCAATTTTTTTTGCATGAATGTAAAGCATTTGTCACAAGGAACATTCATGCCAAATATGAAGGCTGTATCTCAAGCGGTTCAAAATTTATGACTTATGTTGTTGTTTTTTCTTTTAAGTAGGTCAGAGTATGAATGTAAATCTCTTGTCACAAGGAACCTACATGCAAAATATGAAGGCTGTATCTCAAATGGTTCAAAAGTTATGACCAAAATGTTATTTTTTATTTCAAGTAGGTCAAACGTCAAGGTCTAGGTCAAAATATTTTGCATGAATGAAAAGCTTATGTCACAAGCAACATACATGCATAATATGAAGGCTGTATCTCAAGCGGTTCAAAAGTTATGACCAATGTAATTTTTTTCTTTAAAGCTTTAGTCAAAGGTCAAGGTCACAGGTCAAATATTGTTGCATAGATGTGAAGCTCTTGTCACAAGAAACCTTCATGCCAAATATGAATACTCTATCTCCAAACGTTCAAAAGTTATGGCCAACTTTAAAGTTGTCCACTTACAGACCAACAAACCAACAACCAGACAGACCAACAAACAGACAGGGCAAAAACAATACGAGTATGTCCACGCTATCGCTATCGGGGGCATAAAAATATAAAAAACAAACACTTAAAAATCAACTCCTCAGAAACCGTATGGTCTATGAGGCTGGGACTTTATGGAAATGTTCACCATGTTTTGTGTTTTTTTTTTTTTATATAAAATTCGGCTCTTTAGTTTGGTTGCTAATGCAACTTAGTATAATTGGGAAAATATGGCATTAACTACCAAGCCTTGAATGTTCCATGAGTAAACTTATCTCAGCCATATGCTTTTATGTCAACCTGGGGGTCCCGTAGTATGTGCCGGGGCCATGCCCCGCCCCCTCCATTTCATAAAATGCCTTATATCTCAGAAACTTTACAGATCCCCACCCCTAAACCATATATATTCGTGTTCCTTATAATAAGATGCATTATGTGACACCAACCTGGGGGTCCCCCAGGATGTGCCTGGGACACGACCCACCCCCTCCACTTCATAAAATGAAATTTACCGAAGAAACCTTTCAGATCCCCACCCCTAAACCATATATATTTTTGTTCCTTATGATAAGACGCACCCACGGATGTGCCGAGCACATGCCCCATCCCCTCCACTTCATAAAATGCCATTTTCTCACAAACCATTCAGATCCCTACAACTAAACCATATATAGTTTTGTTCCTTCTGATAAGACGCACTCAGTGACACCAACTTGTGGTCCCCCGGGATGTGCCGGGGCCATGCCCAACCCCCATCCACTTCATAAAAAGCCAAATATTCCAGATCCCAACCCCTAAATCATATATAGTCTTGTTCCTTATGATAAGACACATTCAGGGACACCAAAATAGGGGTCACCCAGTACACGCTCGGGCTGTGCTCCACCCATCAACTTCACAAAAGACAATATATCTGAGAAGACATTCAGAGCCCAAACCCTAAACCATATATATTCTTGTTCTTTATGATTAGACGCAATCAGTGACACCAGCAGGAGGTCCCCTGGGCTGCCACAGGCCATACCCCAACCCTTTACTTCATTTGAAACCATATATCTCAGAAGCCGTTCAGATCCCCACCCCCAAATCATATATATTCTTGTTCCTTATGATAAGACCCCACTTCATAATAGGCCATATATCGCAGAAACCGTTCAAATCTCCACCCAATATTCACATTGTTATTAGACACAAAAAGTCATTCAGTCACCCCCATATTCGGGGGTCCGCATTGACCATTTCTCTCCCATCCACTTCATAAAAAAGCCTCATATATCAGAAACCGTTCAGCATTCAGTGACAACAATCTTGGGCTTTTCTGGGATCCGCAATGCCTGAATCCCTTCACTGCTTAAAAGGCCTTACATATCAGGAGGCATTCATATCCCCACCGCTAAACTATATACATGCATGTCTTTGTTCCTTTTGATAAGACACATTTAGAGATACCAACTAGGACTACATTGGGTTCATGCCCCACCCT
This sequence comes from Lucinisca nassula, assembly GCA_963580285.1. Classification (NCBI taxonomy): domain Eukaryota; kingdom Metazoa; phylum Mollusca; class Bivalvia; order Lucinida; family Lucinidae; genus Lucinisca; species Lucinisca nassula. Next base: position 116,512,127 of record OY757017.1, on the reverse strand, counting down.
CTCTACTTAATACACACCTAATATTTCAGACACAGTGCACGTGAGTGCTCGTTTGGGTATGGGGTTTGTTTGGGAGACTTTATGATTGGTAGATTAAAATCATATCATGTTAAAATACACGACTGTCATTGTGCAGTGCCCACCTGAGCTCTGGTTTATGAAATTTGGCTCTTTAGTTTGTTTGCTATTGCAAGTTAAGAGTTTCCATCGACTTATAATGGGGAAAATTGAAAAATGACATTTATGCCTTTCAAGATATTTTGTAAAACTTTCATAGAAATGTTCCTTTTATACCGTTTTAACGGCCTATTAGGTGCCACAGATGGAAAATTGTCAGTTGTCATCTGTTATCGTGCAACAACACATTCAAACGTCATCAGACCTCTGAAGCCACAAGGCTGATTTGATCAAAATTTTATCAGTAGCATCCTTGGGTACAGGGCTTCCATGGTTAATTAAAATACATTGATGCCAGTGGGTAGTACCCCCCCCCCCGCCGAGCTCTGGTGAGCATAGTGACCCATGGGCCTCTTGTTCTTATTTATACCCCAATTAAAGGTTGAGTGTGCATGTTAGAACCACATCGTTGAGGCGTTTCTATACCCCTGTAAACCCATTTTTATATACAAATTAAATACAAATTGGGGCTTATCGGGGTGTTCATTCACGGACTTGGTAACCACCCCCATGTTTTTTTTTTTTTTTTTTTTTCGTTTTTTTTTTCTTGAGCAATAATTTGGGCTGCATGATGATTCCACGCAGAGCCGAAACCGACCAGAAATGAGTACTGGTTAATCGCGTAGCCTGCCCAGGCAAAGTGCTGCGAGTCGGGTCGCCCATGCATATAAATCCTATTGGTTTCATTCCTCATTTTCCGGTAAAAGTCGCATACAATTGGAAATGACATATATAGTGTTGACGGGGACGTTAAACCTCAAATAAACAAAGAAACAATTTACATGGACTTGTTAACATGATGGCATGCCAACAATCTATTTCTATGAACAGAAGCAAGAAGAATAATGTACTTCCTTGTAAAGTAGAAGTAAAACAAAGATCAGGAATCGATACAATTAACTTACTCCACCCATCAAAGACACCAAAGGGAAAGAAATACAAACATTAAGTGACCAGACCATAATGGAAACCTAAGCAAAGGAAGGCCATAAGGACAGTTACTTTCCCACAAAATGGCCATATGGCCATCCAAAATAAAAAGACACAAGTGATACACACAGTAAGTAACAAACAACAACATAAATAAACCGCCACAGAAGAACCGCCTTGGAACGGTCAATGGAAAGATTTCCACCGGGGTCTTAAATCGATTTTTACGCGGCCACAATCCTCGCCCTTACTTCCGTCGCGACCTACACAAATAATTTGTTCAGTCCGCATGAAGGCCTCCCAACTCACCAGTGCAACATCCCCGTGAACACACATAACCAAAGAACCACAGAGGTGAGACAACGGCGAGGACTCGACAGCAGAAACCACCGAAATGCTGGAGCAAAATAAAACCAACAGTTAGACTCCGATGGGCCCGACCAGAGACAGAGCACCAGGCACAAACCAACATTACCCCGAACCAGACCCCCAACCCCCAACAAGCCTTTACGTTGGAACCGTCACAGAACCCGAGGCCCGACCCACCGGCTCGCAACCAAAGAGGGATGCAAAGCCGCCAACCGCGACTGGGTCAACCACCATGCATGATGTCGCACAACAGGATTGTGCCAATTAAACCCCCGTTTCCTCTGTATAAATTGGGGTTTACAAGGGTTTTCCTTTCATTCATTTGATGAGCTTAAACTAAGATCTGTGCCATCATATAATAGTCCAACCATGCCTGAATCTGGTCTCGTAGTCAGCGTATAACAGCAAAAACTTTTTTTTTTTTTTTTTTTGGTTTGCGTCTGCTGGATGTATTTATCCATGTTGCCAATACTAAAAACAGGGTATAAGGACGAAAGGGCGATAATAATTTGAGGTCCTTGATTTTGATCATTCTATGTGACTCTCACTTGTTCGTCGAACTCGCAGAACTTATAAGTAATAAAAATAAATACTTGTTATTTCCAGGATATCCTCCTTCTGCCTTGTTTTTACGGATTTCTCAATATACTACAACTAATAGGCTTTGAGACTTGTTTGGCGATTTTTATTTTATGAGTAAAGCATAATGTTTGTTTGTTCACATTTTTGAATCTCGACCCAAATTGAACACGACAGCTTAGGGGCGTCATGATATTCTGGCTATGGATCACGCAAGGGTTTGCTGTGCTCGGAACATATGCATTGTGGGAGGATTTTCATATCAGGTATCCAAAAAGTTTCGCAAATTCATGTACCTAGGAAATCTGGACCGTGCTCTGTTGCCATAGCCAAGCGAAGATCGTCCAGGTTGAGATCAAGATGTCTGATATTTTTATTACAAAGATGTCAGCCTTTGGAGGATACAAATGTATTCACCATATTTGCATTATTTGCTGGCTCCCAGCTTGCACATTGTCAATATTGGAAAAAAAGGTAACCAGACCCCCCTGACCTTGAAAGGTCAGGGGGGTCTGGTTACCTGTTTTTCGTAACCAGACCCCCTGGCCTTGAAAGGTCAGGGGGTCTGGTTACCTGTTTTTCCAACTTTGATAACCTTCAGACTAGGAACCAGCAGATAATGCCAATAAGGTGAATGCCTGTAATGTCTGAGGATATTTCATCAAAAAGGTCAGTGGTGTCATCGTTATGTATGCATGGTGTACCTGTATTTTCCATATTCAGCCCCTGATGATGTTGGGCAATGGGTGAAACACCAGGATTGTGCGAGTCATTCTGCACCCTATTCAGATCAAACGATTAATGAAACTTCGTTTCCGAAGTTGTATTATTTGGCAACGTGTGGTCGTTCTGAGAATTGCATTCTATATTCCCTGATTCATTCTAGTGTACAGTACGACCCGTGATCTTAGAGTTTCGTCCATTGAACCAACATTCTTGAGTATTGTAATTTGTCAGTGAGCAAATATTGCAGTGTTTCTGAGGGCGATATCTTCTGCCAGTAGGCGGTGTGTTGCCTCGTCGCTGTCTCTGTAGTATAAAATTTGAGGATTTCGATTGTCCTGATATCATACAGTAATTGTCAATAGGTTTTAGTCGTTTTCGTGTACCGGTGACGTTTAAATGAGTTTTGTCTCTGTAATAATATGTGTCAGAAATTTCACCAGACGCCAATAGAAAGTTAGCATAGTTGTCAATGAAATCAATTGTTCTGCGAAACATGCATTGTGCCAATTAAAGCCACTAACGTAGCTACAAGCTGCAGCATGACGTATCTATCCCAGAGAACGTAGCCCTTAGGAAGTCATAAAAAGCAAAGGCCCCAACTGAAAAATAGAAATATTTCTTTTAATCTTTTAAGCGTACATGTAAATCTCAAAAAACATAGCATCTTTCGATTTACACAAAACCAAAATAGAAGTGTAGACAATGATCAGGAATCGATACAATTAACCCACAGCTCCCATCAGAGACACCAGAGAGAAAGAAACACAAACATAAAACAATTAACCCTAACAGAAACATCAGTACCGGAAAGCCAAAAGGACAGTTACTTTCCCACAAAATGACCAATAAGCTATCCAAAATAAAATAATATAAGCGGCAAAAAGTAGAATGGGAGGCAAGGATCAGGAATCGATACAATTAACCCAAAGCTCCAATCAGAGACACAAAAGGGAAAGAAACAAACATGAAATAACAGACCCTATTGGAAACATCAATAGCGGAACGCCAAAAGGACAGTTACTTTCCAACAAAATGGCCAATAAGCTATCCAAAATTAAAATAATATAAGCGACACAACGTAGAACGGGAGGCAATGATCAGGATTCGATACAATTAACCCATAGCTCCCATCGTATACACCAAAGGGACAGAAACACAAACATGAAACAACAGACCTCTATGGGAACAACAATAGCGGAAAGCCAAAAGGACAGTTACTTTCCCAGAAATTGGCCAATAAGCTATCAAAAAATATAACAATATAAGCGACACAAACACCCAAAGACAAGCCATAACAATAATAAACCGCGACAGAAGACCCGCCTTGGAACGGTCAGCGGAAACGAATTCCACTGGGGAGCTTAAAACGATTTTGCAAGGCCACAATGCTCGCCCTTACTTCCGTCGTGATTAAGACAAATACTTTGTTCAGTCCGCATGAAGGCTTCCTAACTCATCAGTGCAACATCGCCGTGAACACAAACATCAAACAGCCACAGAGATGTACCAAAGGTGAGGACTCGACAACAAGAAACCACTGAAATGCTGGAGCAAAAGGAAACCAACACATAGACGCAACACCCAAAGGCAAACCATAACAAAAATAAACCGCGACAGAAGAACCGCCTTGGAACGGTCAGCGCAAACGAATTACACTGGGGGGCTTAAATCGATTTTAACGTGGCCACAATCCTCGCCCTTACTTCCGTCGCGATTAAGACAAATACTTTGTTCAGTATGCACTAAGGCCTCCTAACTCAACAGTGCAACATCTCCGTGAATACAAAAATCAAACAACCGCAAAGATAAAACAACGGTGGGAGAAACAAAATAAATCTGCAAAAAGAGACCCACAATATTATGACGTAACTCTCGCCATAAAGTGGTTTAACCATGATTGTTGTATAGTTTTACATTTTCTGAAAGTTAGTACTTCGACAATTAAGTCAAAAGCTTCTGTTTTTCGTTTTATTTTCTGAACATATTAAAACTGTCTTTATTTGAATTATATTAAAACGAAAGCATTTTAGTCAAATGTAAGCTAGACTAAAATCGAAAGGTTTGAGACAGGTTTTGTTCAGGCTAGACCCAGCCTACTCAATGAACACTATCAAGAGCCTGACTGTTTTGACATGATCAAATTGGATGTTTTATATGTTCCAGAGCATTCCATAGGCTTTTGTTTCCACGTTAACACAGTTTCTGTTTAAACAAAATGTCTATCATTCGCTAAAATGTTAAAGGATTTCAACATCTGCTGAACACTTGTACCCACACCTGCAGGATACTAGGTACCTTAAGAATAGCCAAACTGCCCACATTACCGGCATAAACAGAAACACGCACCCATATTATTGAGGTTTCGTGGATACATTTTAGATTGTATGTAAACATGCACTTGCTTTTCCCGCCAAGTCTTAGTTTAAAAGCAGCACAAGTTGTCCACGTAATGAATAATTAGAATGCCAATTAAATTTCAATGATTTGAACATGCTCCAACGTAAATATCTTTATGTACAATGTGCATTTTAGTGCAATGTGCAATTCTACAGATAAAGTATAATAATACGATGAAAGGTAAAACGTTTCGAAATCTAACTGTAAAAAGCTTTTAATGTTTCATAGCCAAATCAACATAATCCTAACTTCATTTTTTACCAATTCAAAGGCATATTGGTCATAAGAAAATCTTACTACTCATCAACGTTTTTTCAACTATACATGTACCATGCCTGTTTAATACAAAGTGCATAATTTCACAATTTGCCAACACTATTTGAACCATTAAAAGTACTATTTGGAACATTAAGATCACATACCTATGTAACTATGTTACAGTATGTTCCCAGTGGACAGTCAACTACCTGTCTGTATAATTCAGAACCTTAAATGCCATCCGATAAAAAAGGAAAGAGTAAATTAAGTTAATTCAAATATATTTCATTTCAGGTTACTCTGAAAGTTTGCTATTTTACGTTCTGGAGATTTCTAACACACAGTCTGTAATTTAAGAAATTCAAAACAGTATGAAAACTGTCACGTAGCAGAACCCGTGTTGTCAATCGAAGTTTACAATAAAGATAGCCTCACGCCACAGGTGCCTCCAATTAAGTCGAATTTTAACATGCATTTTAGTTCACGCTGGTTAAACGTAAAATGAACCACAGTTAACAGAAAACGTGCATACGCAAGCAAAATCGAACCACACAGAAACGTCAAACGCATAAATAATTCATTCTGATAACATATGCAGTAGAACTTCGATGGCTCGTACAGCTGTAGTGACGTTAAATATGTTTTAGAAAGCGTTATACTTTGGAAGCAAGGAATACACCACAGAACTGGAAAATATGGAGTGTACATGTTTTCTTGGCCAGACTAGCTAGTTTCGGCAATGTGAAACCCTATCCTCAAATGAGCACTCATGTAGACTCTGTGTTCATTTAAAGTTGTCATCAGAAGATAAATAATATAAAAAAAACAACATTGCTTGGCATAATATGGGACGTACCGGCAGTTGAACCCCAGTCAATGTTTGTAAATACGTGGTTGTTTTCGGCCCCCGCCCATAGTGGCCTTGAAGAAATATATAGGCTGCATGATGCTTTCACGCAGAGCTGAATCCGGCCCGCACACTAGTACTGGTAAACCACTTAAATGATCTAAGCCTGTCCAGAAACCGCGGTGCGAGGCGGACCGTCCATGCTAATAAACTGGTTTCATTGGGCGACAGGGCCTGAGATGTCATTTCATCTCAATGTCGGGTAAAAGTCCCACAACATTGGAAGCAACGTCTCCAAAATGACCTTTACAGTGTTGACGGGGACATTAAACCTCAAATCAAACAAACAAACGTGGTGGTTTTCTTCTGCTCCGACGTCGGATTGTTGTTGAGTCGTCAAGCATGATTCATAATTATATTAATCTATACATAACAATTTTACCATGTATTTCATCATGACTCACTGTTGAGCTAGAAAGCCTCCATGCGGATCAATTTGTTATTGTCATTTTGTTTGATATTGTACTGGAACTGAGGGTTTTATAAACCCCGGAGTTGAAGCCACCAGTAGTTTTACTACTGACCTTCACAAGGCGGTCGTTCTATTGCAGTGTCTTATTTGTTATTTGGCTTTGTGCTGGAACTGAGGGTTTCATAAACCCCGGAGTTTAAGCCACCAGTAGTTTTACTACTGACCTTCACAAGGCGGTCGTTCCATTGCAGTGTCTTATTTGTTATTTGGCTTTGTGCTGGAACTGAGGGTTTCATAAACCCCGGAGTTTAAGCCACCAGTAGTTTTACTACTTACCTTCACAAGGCGGTCGTTCTATTGCAGTGTCTTATTTGTTATTTGGCTTTGTGCTGTTGATTCATGTTTTTTGTGTAGATTGGGTACAACATATTGACTTCAACACTCGTAATAAATTGTTAACTGCTAACCTTCTTAACCAGGGTTATCGGTATCATAAACTACGCAAAGCATTTTCAAAATGTTGAAGAGACAATCAGATTTAATTTCAAATTACAATGTTGGACTTAAATCTCTTCTGCAACAAGGTCTTTCAGAACCCGAATTTTATGGTGACTAAGTATATATTCAGAAAAACATATCATTGGAATGAGATGCAGCACCCAAATTTGTAAAACTTTTCTTCGATATAAAAAGATTGGGTACATCATGACTGTTATACGACACACTTCATGCATGGTAGTTCACCAAATTGCGGTTGACAACTTTGCTTCCCTCTTTAATTGCACACCCATGGGTTAGGCCTCAGATTCTATGACGGTTCCAGCGTAAAGGCTTACTGAGAATTTGAGATAATTTAATTTTATGTAATGTTGGTTGATGTCTGATGCTCTGTCTCTGGCCGGGCCCATCAGAGTCTAACTGTTTGGTTTCTTTTGCTCCAGTTTTCCATTGGTTTCTGACTACCGAGTCCTCATCGTTGTTTCATCTCTGTGGTTGTCTGATTTTTGCGTTCGCGGATATGTTGCACTGATGTGTTAGGAGGCCTTCATGCGGACTAAACAAATTATTTGTCTAAATCGCTACGGAAATAAGGGTGAGGATTGCAGCTGCGAAAAAATAGATTTGTCCCCCAGTTGAATCCGTTTCACTGACCGTTCCAATGCGGTTCTTTTGTCGCGGGTTTTTTGTTATGGTTTGTCTTTTAGAGTGTGTTTCGCTTATGTTAATTTTTAGCTCACCAGAGCCGAAGGCTCAGGGGGAGCTTATAGGATAGGCAGTTGTCCGTCGTTGTCGTCGTCGTCGTCGTCTGGCGTTAACATTTTCAAACGACATCTCCTCTGAAGCCACTGGGCCGATTGAGTCCAAATTTCATCTGTAGCATCCTTGGGCTGGGGGATTGAAAGTTTGTGTATTTTATGAAAATTGGCCTATTAGTTTGGTTGCTATAGCAACTTAGAGCTCCCATAGACTTATAATGGGGAAAATTGAAAAATGGCATTAACTGCCAAGCCTTTGCAGATATTGGAACAAAACTTTCATAGAAATGTTCCTTAAGCAATCTAGTATCTACCATATGATTTTAGGCCTACTGCTCATTTGTATTGGTTGCCATGGAAACCAAATTGAAAAAAAATAGAAAAAAAAAAAAATAAAAAAATCATCTTCTCAGGAACCGTATGCTCTATGAGGCTGAGAGTTTATGAAAATATTCACCATATTTGCCTTTACAGGTTTTGTGTTTTTTATGAAATTCGGCTCTTTAGTTTTGTTGCTATGGCAACTTAGATTTTCCATAGACTTATAATGGGGAAAATTGAAAAATGGCATCTGCTGCCAAGTTATTGCAGATATTTTGACAAAACTTTATAGAAATGTTCCTTGATTAAATGTCTCTCAGCCATATGCTTTAATGCCAACATGGGGGTCCCCCAGGTTAAGCCGGAGCCATGCCCCACCCCCTCCACTTCATAAAAGGCCATATAACTCGGAAACCATCTAGATCCCCACCCCAAAACCATATATATTCTTGTCCCTTATGATAAGATGCATTCAGTGACACCAACCTGGGGGTCTCCCGGTACGTGCCGGGGTCATGCCCCACCCCCTCCATTCCATAAAAGGCCCAATATCTTGGAAACCTTACAGATCCCCACCCCTAAACCATATATATTCTTGTTCCTTATGAAAATATACATTCACTGACACCAACTTGGGGGTGTGCCTTGCCCCACCCCTTCTTCTTCACAAAAGGCCATATATCTCAGAAACCATTTAGATCCCCACCCCAAAACCATATATATTCTTGTTCCTTATGATAAGACGCATTCAGTGACATCAACCTGGGGGTCCCCCGGCTTGTGCCGGGGTCATGCCCCACCCCCTCCCATTTCATATAAGACCCAATATCTTGGAAACCTTACAGATCCCCACCCCTAAACCCTATATATTCTTGTTCCTTATGAAGAGACTCATTCATTGACACCAATTTGGGGGTCTTCCTGGGTGCGTTGAGACCTTGCCCCACCCCTCCACTTCACAAAGGCCATTTATCTCAGAAACCATTCAGATCCCCACCCCAAAACCTTATATATTCTTGTTTCTTATGATATGACGCATTCATTAAGCCCCCGCACTGAAAGTGTGGGTGCCCTATAGTAATCACTCTGTCCGTCCGTCTGTCTGTCTGTCTGTCTGTCTGTCTGTCTGTCCGTCTGTCCGTCTGTCCGTCCACAAATTTTCCTACTCCTCTGATAGCGCTGCCGGGGCCCTAGTCAGTTTCACTGACAGCTCTAGTTGACTCTAACCTTGGGGTCCCCCAGGATGTGCCGGAATCGTGCCCCATCCCTTAATTTCATTAAAGACCCAATATCTTGGAAACTTTACAGATCCCCACCCCTAACCATATATATTGTTGTCCTTATGATTAGACACATTCATTGACGTCAACCTGGAGGTCTTCAGGGCCAAGCCAGGGCCTTGCCCCGACCCACCACTTCACAAAAGGCTATACAAAAGGAACAGAAACTGTTTAGAGCCCCACCCCTAAACCATATATAATTATCTTCTTTGTGATAAGGCACATTCAAATAACACTAGCTTGGGAGTCATCCGGACTGCCTGGGTCATGCCCCACTGCTTTACTTCATTAAAAGCCATATATCTCAGAAATCATTCAGATCCCCACCCATAAACTATAATATTCTTGTCCCTTAGGATAAGACTCGTTCAGTCACACCAACCTGGGGGTCACTTTGTGCTACGGCAATGTGCCCCGCCCCTCCACTTTAAAAGGCCATATATTTCAGAAACAGCTCGAATCCTCACCCCATAATCATATATGTTCTTGTTCTTTATCAATAGCACACCAACTTGGGGGTCACTGGGGCCATTCCTCTCCTCTCCACGTCATAGAAGGGCCTCATATATCAGAAACCATTCAGATTCCCACCCATAAACCATATATATATATATATTCTTGGTCCTTATAGGGACAACAATCTTGGGTTTTCCTGGGATCAACAGGACATGCCCCAACCCCTCTACCGCTTAAGAGGCCATATAACTCTGGTATACAGATCCCCACTGCTACACAATATTTATTCTTATTCCTTATGATAAGATGCATTTAGTGATACCAGCCAGGGCTCCATTGGGTCCATGCGCTACACCCTCTACTTAATAAAAGGCCTAATGTTTTAGATACTGAGTCCAGATGGATGCTCATTTGGATATAAGGGTTCATTTGGGAGACTTTATAATTGGTAGATTAAAATGATGTCATGTTAAAATACATGTACATGGCTGTCATTGGGCAGTGCCCACCTGAGCTCTGGTGAGCATAGTGGCCCATGGGCCTCTTGTTTTAGATAGTCAGTTGGTCAATTTGTGGGACAGTAACTGTCCTTTTGGCTATTGATGTTTCCATTAAGGTTAGTTATTGGTTTAGGAATGAGAGCGGGACAATTGACATGACCTTAACAGCAAGGCAGCTGCAAGAGAAATGCCAGGAAAAGAGCATGGACCTACACATGCCCTTTGTTGATTTCAACAAAGCATTTGACACAGTCAGTGGTGAGGGCCTTTGGAAGATCATGATGGAGTTTGGATGTCCAACCAAGTTCATGGCAATAGTAAGACAGTTTCAGGATGGTATGCTTTGACGTGTAAAAAATGATGGTTAGTTTTCAGATCCATTCCCTCTGACAAAGGGGGTCAAGCAAGACTGTGTTTTAGCCCAACACTGTTCAACATTATGTTTTCTGTCATGCCCACAGATGCTTTCCAGGATGGTAGCAATGGCATACAGATAAGGTATCGCTTTGATGGGACGCTTTTTAATCTCAGAAGGTTGCAAGCCAAACTCAAGGTGCAGACAGAGGTACTAGATGAGTTCCTCTTTGCTGATGACATGTCAAAGGTGCTCCTACAGAAGAGAAGGTGCAAAGTATCCTACTCGTGTGATAGCTATGCTCTCATAATCAGCATCAAAACGACAGATACAGTCTATCAGACAGCACCTGGCAAAATGGAAGTAGAAGCAATGATCAGGAATCAGCCTTACAAAGAGCTCAGCATCACAGTGAAAGGTTAAAGATTGGAAGTGGTAGACATGCTCACCTTATTTGGGAGAACACTGATAAGAGCAGTGCACATTGATGATGAAGTCAATGCCAGGATTGCTAAAGCTAGTGCAGCATTTGGTCGACTACGTGGCAATATCTGGTATCGATGTGGAATAAGACTTGCTTCCAAAGGATAAGCCTTTTATAGAACATATTTGACACAAACTTGAAAGTCTACAGAGCTGTGATACTGTCAACACTATTGTATGTATGTTTAGCATGGACAGTTTACGAACGGCACGCCAAAAGTCTGAATCACCTCAATACAAGCTTCTTTAGAAAACTCTTATAGATTAAGTGGCATGACAGGATCCCAGCACGGAAGTCCTGAAGGTCAGGGATGCAAAGTGTACATATCCTTCTGAAATTAGTTAAGATGGACAGGCCATGTTTCCAGAATGCCCGAGGAATGCCCAAAGAAAATTCTCCATGGAAAATTAGAAATGGGCAAACACCCCAAAGCGGTCAGAATAAGCGATACAAGGACACAATGAAAGCTTCTTTCAGAGACTACAACATTCCAAATTTGGAACAAATTGCACAGGACAGAGTGAAGTGGCGTGGTCTCATCAGAAGGGGTGGCAATGGCTATGAGGCAAAATAAATCATTGAAGAGAAGCAGAAACGCGCATGCTAAGGTATCACCAACAGAGCTGTCTTTTTCTAGCCTCTGTTGCTCTGTCTGCAACAGATACTGCAGAGCTGGAATCGGTATCAAACAAAAGCAGACGATATTTATTTTTGGCCGGCTGTCAATCGACACAAAACATACCAAGCGGTGTATCGTAACGTTGCTTATGACCACTAAACCCTTTAATATTTGCATTCAATCAAGATAACCGTTATTTACAGTCATGCTTCTCCAATCGTCGAGGTCAGAGTGTTGTGTAAAGAGGCTTACCTGTAGAATCAATCTGGACAGGAAAACGTGTTGGGTATTGCAAACCATGGTGACCCAAAAAAGAAGCCGCATAATCCGGTTGAATGTGACCGGGGTTTACACTGTTTGCTTCAAGTACAAGAATTTAAGGATTAAGTTCCATTTCAGGATGATTTTCCCAGCCTACACTCAGCGACTATCGCCCTTTTAGCCCTGCTAGTGCTTTGATTACATGTAAAAAAACTTGTTGACTTGCCATGTGAATTGTCTGCCAAGGGAAGTAACAGAACCAGCAACAAAAGGAAACTATCGTTTGCTACACGTCTTTTAGCGGTTTAGGAAGTAATAAACTACATTGCTATACTGACGGGTTAATTTGCCTTTGCAGTATTAATGGAAGGAACACGGATTAGAAAGATGCATAAAGCAGAATTAATAATCAGCCAATTGCCCCGGACTGTTCTGGAAAATTTTCAAAACTAATTTAATGCTTCAAATGGATAGAATGCACATCGGCTCTATTCATTTCTTTCAAATGTCATTTAGAAAATGTTTCTTGAAACGTGCGAATTTTCCCATCGACAACATAACTGCAAGTGCAATAAATGAAACAACATATTTCGAAAGCTATTATTATTATAAGAATTTGACGTATTGTTCCTTTTATTGCAAGTGGCGAATAAACAGCGCCTGAATATTGTCTTCTCAATAAAAACAAAACAGAAAAAGTCGTGAGTTGTGGTAAATCCTCACGATAACAAGTCCGTGAAACGAAGACCCCTCTAAACCCCACATAAATTGGAGGAAAATGGGGTTACGGATGTAAACATTATCTGCCTTATTTTTGCTCAAAAACATAGATTGTGGGTACCCGTTAGAACCGCCTCACAATCTATGTTGAAAGCAAATATAAGAAAGGTTTATCACATTTACCCAAGATTTGTCACTCCCGACACCAGTTTTACACCTAAGGAATAATTACAATGGCTTGCAACCAGTGTGAACATGCGCGCAGTGTCATGTGCTGGAGGTAGAATGCCTTCCCATACTTGTTAGTAAACGTTTCCTTTTTTAATTGTGATGGGTCCCTTGGTCACCACTAGGAGCTTTATGAACCGAGTACTGTTCTTATTGCGATGACACACCCGCATACAAAAATAACGTCATTTTTGCTCTTACATTTTTCGGATAAAAATTAGCGATATTGTTTTTCTTATTTCTGATTCAAATATGGATTGTGGATGGTGGCTAAAACCAGCCTTATGATTACCAAAATCCATTTTGAAAGTAAGGCATATTATAAATAACCAATAAATTCCGCTTTTCACTATACAAGTTTCTAAAAAAGGAGTAAGAACTACAACACAGAATTTAAAAACCGTAGAGTGTCCATTGTTTAGCTAGTTTCGGCCATTTATACCTTTTCACTCACACTCAAATATTTTAAAATTTCCACAGTGGAATCAATGATCCCAAAGGACTAGAAAATTTAACCACCACTATGATGCAGGGCAGGTAGATTTTTAAGGCCGCCACACATTACCAATGTGGCGAAGTTGAAATGTTCTTTAAATTAGGTAATCCTTCGGAAGCAAGAACTCCAATACAGAACTGAAAACCGTGGAGCGTACACATTTTTTTTCTGGGCGCGAATAGCTAGGTTTGGCGAATTAACCTAATCGGTGACCCTTAAATATTTTCAGCAGTAGAATCAATGATACTAATTTAGGCGTAACTATACCAAATTTAGTGACACAGAGGCCTTTCTGATATTTAATCTTCATCAGTGTGTTTCAACACCAAAGTTATGAAACCGAAACGGATGATTGACAAGACCCGACAAACACAGCAGATCCCCCGTCGAGCACACACCGACCGACGTATATCATGAGACAGGTCAACTGGAGGCATCAGGCAAGAGATACCCACCCGCGGACTTATAGGCGTCCCCCACCGAGCCAACATAAGCAATCATGGCCCATGCTCCACGGAAGTCACGGGCATCAGGTAGGAGATGTTCAAAGTAGCGAGACTTGCAAAGTTTAAAATATAACAAAAAGTGGCAACCAATCCGCTAAGATACATGTCTCACCTGACAAGCCAGTGTTAATTTTAGAAAAAAAAAATAGAATTTTATACAGCAAAAATTAAAGATATAATATAGCTATTTAAATCAGACGTATCAACCTCAGCACTGAGGAATGACACTGAGCTGATGATACTGAGCCGATGACCAAAGGACTAAAACATATAACCTGCACTATGATGAAGGGCAGGGAGACCTTTTACGGCCGCGATACATTACCTTAACGCCATCCGTGGTGAAGTTTAAATATTCTATAAAAGAGGCATTGTTTGATTGTTTCTTTGTTTGTTTTTAGGTTTAACGTACACGTCAACAGATGTACACACTAGAGGTTGTATGCATTCCTGCAAAATGCACAGTAAGATTTTAAAACGTACACTAATTGAGATTATATTTCTACTTGACAATATTTATATTAGATTCGGTACTAAGTAATTTAGACAAATTGTGGGTATTCCGATGGGTAATAATTGCGCAACTCTTGTGGCTGATCTGTTCTTGTATTGTTATGAAAGAGACTTCATTTTGTCGCTCTCCATTGATAACCAATCTGAAATTATTGAAGCTTTTAGCTCTACTTATAGATATTTAGATGATTTATTAAATATTGATAATACCTATTTTGATGGTTTGATCAGTCAGATTTACCCCCCAGAACTTCAGTTAAATAAAGCAAATTCTTCTGATACCGAGGCCCTGTTTTTGGATTTACATCTATCTATTGTAGATGGATTTGTTTCGTGCAGAATTTAAGATAAACGCGATGACTTTGATTTTGAGATTGTAAATTTTCCTTTTTTGGATGGTGATGTTCCTCGTGCGTCCTCGTGCGCCATCCTATGGCGTTTATATTTTGCAATTAATTCGATTTGCTAGAGTGTGTAGTCATGTAACTGACTTCAACACTCGTAATAAATTATTAACGGCTAAACTCCTTAATCAGGGTTATCGGTACCATAAACTACGCAAAGCCTTTTCAAACTTTTATAGACGCCATTCTGATTTAATATCAAAATTCAATATTGGACTTAAATCTCTTCTGCAACAAGGTCTATCGGAACCCGAATTTTATGGTGACTTAGTATATAAATTCAGAAAAATATATAACCGCAATGACTTCAGCACCCAATTTCGTAAAATCATTCTTCGATATAAAAAGATTGGGTACAACATGGATATTATACGACAGACTGCATGCATGGTAGTTAACCCAATCACGGTTGGCAACTTTGCTTCCCTCTTTAATTGCACGCCGGTGGGTCAGGCCTCAGATTCTATGACGGCTCCAACGTAAAGGCTTATTGAAAATTAGAGAGATAATGTTGGTTGGTTGGTGCCTGATGCTCTGTCTCTGGTCGGGCTCATCTGAGTCTAACTGTTGGTTTTCTTTTGCTCCAGCATTTCAGTGGTTTCTTGCTGTCGAGTTCTCACCGTTGTCTCACCTCTGTGGTTCTTTGATTTTTGTGTTCACGGAGATGTTGCACTGATGAGTTAGGAGGCCTTCATGCGGACTGAACAAATTATTTGTCTAAATCGCGACGGAAGTAAGGGCGAGGATTGTGGCCACGTAAGATCGATTTAAGCCCCCCAGTGGAAATCTTCCACTGACCGTTCCAAGGCGGCTCTTCTGTGGCGATTTATTTATGTTGTTGTTTGTTACTTACTTTGTGTATCACTTGTGTCTTTTAGTTTTGGATGGCCATATGGCCATTTTGTGGGAAAGTAACTGTCCTTATGGCCTTCCTTTGTTTAGGTTTCCATTATGGTCTGGTCGCTTAATGTTTGTATTTCTTTCCCTTTGGTGTCTTTTATGGGTGGAGTAAGTTAATTGTATCAATTTCTGATCTTTGATTTACTTCTACTTTGTCAGTTTCTTTCCCATATGAGTCAAGTAAAATAAGAAGAATCCGAGGCAGTGCCATGTGGCCCCTAAGGTGGACCCCATTTTTGAGCTTTGGACTATAATGTAAAACAGTGACTCTGAGATGGGTCAAAGTTTGACCCTATGACTATAACTTGAACAAGTTTGGCAAAGGTATACTAATTGAGACTAAGCGCCACATTTTAAAACCTCCGCCTTCCGGTTTGAGCAACTTTGGTAGAGGGAGACCCAAGGAACATATCTGTGAAATTATTTTCGTTATCCGTCCATTGATCTAGGAGATCATGCCGCTGAAACGTTATTTTATTTAAGTTATGGCAGCCATTTTGTTTAGGGGAGCTGTATTACTTGAAAAAATATGTGGTAGAGAGTCACCCAAAGTTTAACAGAAGTAATTTTAAGAAAAAAATGACCACGGATGCACAGACGATTGAAAGAGGTATTTTAGCTCTGGCTGTAAAGTAGAAGTAAAACAAAGATCAGGAATTGATACAATTAACTTACTCCATCCATAAAAGACACCAAAGGGAAAGAAATACAAACATTAAGCGACCAGACCATAATGGAAACCTAAACAAAGGAAGGCCATATTACTCCTAGGACTGACGATTTCAAGTTGGATTGTTACAATCCAAAAATTTTGGCTGTCAAGATATCTCTCATGGTCTGTGGAAATAGGACTCATAAAATAAGCACAGACTGACGGAAGATGACGGCTGCCGCTGCTACCAGCCTGTGAGCTTCCCTAGAATTGTACATGTGACCAAAAAACTTAAACTTAGCACATGTGATCAGGTTCATCTGTGTTTCCTCTGACTGCAGATATCAGAAACAACAGCTTTTATTGTGACACTGCTCATTTATGTATAATTTTCAATTCCCGGTTAGCTTTTTGAGACCATGACTGTCTTGCATTTTTGAGTCTTTTAGGGGTATATAAACAATTCAATTTTTACTTTACACCAGTCAACATTAAATCAGTCAGTTTTAATGAGGGATGAAAGGATAAATAAACAGAACATGTGATCAATCATTTCTTAGATTTGAGGGTTTTGCGTCAGTCACAGGACTGATATGGACAGTTACTTTCCCACAAAATGGCCATATGGCCATCCAAAATTAAAAGACACAAGTGATACACACAGTAAGTAACAAACAACAACATAAATAAATCGCCACGGAAGAGCCGCCTTGGAACGGTCAGTGGAAGATTTCCACTGGGGGGCTTAAATCGATTTTACGTGGCCACAATCCTCGCCCTTACTTCCGTCGCGATTTAGACAAATAATTTGTTCAGTCCGCATGAAGGCCTCCTAACTAATCAGTGCAACATCTCCGTGAACACAGAAATCAAAGAACCACAGAGGTGAGACAACGGTGAGGACTCGACAGCAAGAAACCACTGAAATGCTGGAGCAAAAGAAAACCAACAGTTAGACTCCGATGAGCCCGATCAGAGACAGAGCATCAGGCACCAACCAACATTATCTCTTTAATTTTCAATAAGCCTTTACGTTGGAGCCGTCATAGAATCTGAGGCCTGACCCACCGGCGTGCAATTAAAGAGGGAAGCAAAGTTGCCAACCGTGATTGGGTTAACTACCATGCCGGCAGTCTGTCGTATAATATCCATGTTGTACCCAATCTTTTTATATCGAAGAATGATTTTACGAAATTGGGTGCTGAAGTCATTGCGGTTATATATTTTTCTGAATTTATATACTAAAATTAAATCAGAATGGCGTCTATAAAATTTTGAAAAGGCTTTGCGTAGTTTATGGTACCGATAACCCTGATCCTGTAAGCTTGATCATTGGAGCCAAACCGCATGAACACTTTTGGTCGATGGTCACCAAAAGAAACTTCCTGTAGAATCATTTCTAAATACATCCACGGTTAAGCCCTTATCCTGCCGAATAATTGAATAAGCCACACCGTTTCTGACTTTCATCCAATCAGATTACATCATGTGATGTTTACGATCAAACTCGCAAACTGAATGAAAAGTAGTGTGAATCATGGTCCTCGGACTTAAATGCCATTTTGACTAGGAAATGGGTCATTCAATAAATAATACGCACTGCTGGAGTTTGCTCGTAAACCTTCATGTTTGTTTCTGACAGTTTATTCATCAGATGTCGTGTGATCATTTTATTAGCATTTTTATCATGCATATTCCTAATCCTTTAAACCGACCCAGGCCCTTGAAGAAATAGATGGGATGCATGATGCTTCCATGCGGAGCTGAAGCAGACCGCACAAGAGTACTTGCAAACCTCTTAGAGGATCTACATTTGTAAAGCCAAGCGGGTCGAGTCGGACAACCCAAGCATTCATTGTGCGATAGGACTTGAGATGTCATTTCATCTCAATGTCGGTATAAGCCCAACAGAACTGGAACAAACGGCATTAACACTTTTGGTCGATGGTCACCAAAAGAAACTTCCTGTAAAATCATTTCTAAATACATCCACGGTTAAGCCCTTATCCTGTCGAATGATTGAATAAGCCACACCGTTTCAGTCTTTCAGCCAATCAGATTACATCATATGATGTTGACGATCAAACTCGCAAACTGAATGAAAAGTAGTGTGAATCATGGTCCTCGGACTTAAATGCCATTTTGACTAGGAAATGGGTCATTCAATAAATAATACGCTCTGTTGGACTTTGCTCGTAAACTTTCATGTTTGTTTCTGACAGTTTATTCATCAGATGTCGTGTGATCATTTTATTAGCATTTTTATCATGCATATTCCTAATCCTTTAAACCGACCCAGGCCCTTGAAGAAATAGATGGGATGCATGATGCTTCCATGTGGAGCTGAAGCAGACCGCACAGGAGTACTTGCAAACCTCTTAGAGGATCTACATTTGTAAAGCCAAGCGGGTCGAGTCGGACAATCCACGCATTCATTGGGCGATAGGACTTGAGATGTCATTTCATCTCAATGTCGGTATAAGTCCAACAGAACTGGAACAACGTCTCCAACATGGCCTATACAGTGTTGATTGGGACGCTTAACCTAAAACCAAACAAAAAATAATTATATAAACATAAACAGGTCAAGTCGGTACGGTCCTTTCAGTATATGGTATTGTATTGGAGGGACTGAGTGAAGAAGTGTATGATAAAGCGGGGGTGTTACAGGTCTTTGGAAAAAAGGATAAGGCTGAGAATAGAACTTTCCCAGCAGGCACCAGGCGGTGAATCAGCGGTTATTCACGCCGCAAATGATATCTTTTCGGCTACATTGAGCCGAGAAGCGAAAACTCAACCCTCATCAAACAACGGTCCCTCGTCCGGCATTTGCTGGCTTGGAATATGTTTACTGTCATATGAACCCAGCCCAGATTAAGACCAGCCCGCGCATCCGCGAATCCTAGTCAGAGTATTTAGTGTGTATATATGGATGGCCATTAAACCAGAGCTTCTCATCACGAAAATACACCTTTATAATTTTAATCCAATTGAACCCAACTTTTATATAGTAAAACTGGAGTTTACATCGGTAATGTAGAAGTAAAACAAAGATCAGGAATCGATACAATTAACTTACTCCACCCACCAAAGACACCAAAGGGAAAGAAATACAAACATTAAGCGACCTGACCATAATGGAAACCTAAACAAAGGAAGGCCATAAGGACAGTTACTTTCCCACAAAATGGCCATATGGCCATCCAAAAATTAAAAGACACAAGTGATACACACAGTAAGTAACAAACAACAACATAAATAAATCGCCACAGAAGAACCGCATTGGAACGGTCAGTGGAAAGATTTCCACTGGGGGGGGGGGGGGGGGCTTAAATCGATTTTACGTGGCCACAATCCTCGCCCTTACTTCCGTCGCGATTTAGACAAATAATTTGTTCAGTCCGCATGAAGGCCTCCTAACTCATCAGTGCAACATCTCCGTGAACACAAAAAATCAAAGAACCACAGAGGTGAGACAACGGTGAGGACTCGACAGCAAGAAACCACTGAAATGCTGGAGCAAAAGAAAACCAATAGTAAGACTCCGATGGGCCCGACCAGAGACAGAGCTTCAGGCACCAACCAACATAACCAAGAATTAGATCTCTCTAATTCTCAATAAGCCTTTACGTTGGAGCCGTCATAGAATCTGAGGCCTGACCCACCGGTGTGCAATTAAAGAGGGGAGCAAAGTTGCCAACCGTGATTGGGTTAACTACCATGCATGCAGTCTGTCGTATAACATCCATGTTGTACCCAATCTTTTTATATCGAAGAATGATTTTACGAAATTGGGTGCTGAAGTCATTACGGTTATATATTTTTCTGAATTTATATACTAAGTCACCATAAAATTCGGGTTCCGATAGACCTTGTTGCAGAAGAGATTTAAGTCCAATATTGAATTTTGAAATTAAACAGAATGGCGTCTATAAAATTTTGAAAATGCTTTGCGCAGTTTATGGTACCGATAACCCTGATTAAGGATTTTAGCCGTTAATAATTTATTACGAGTGTTGAAGTCAGTTACATGACTACACACTCTAGCAAATCGAATTAATTGCGAAATATAAACGCCATAGGATGGCGCACGAGGAACAACACCATCCAAAAAAGGAAAATTTACAATCTCAAAATCAAAGTCATCGGGTTTATCATAAATTTTGCACGAAACAAACCCATCTACAATAGATAGATGTAAATCCAAAAACGGGGCCTCGGTATCAGAAGAATTTGCTTTATTTAATTGAAGTTCTGGGGGGTAAATCTGACTGATCAAACCATCGAAATAGGTATAATCAATATTTAATAAATCATCTAAATATCTATAAGTAGAGCTAAAAGCTTAAATAATTTCAGATTGGTTATCAATGGAAAGCGACAACATGAAGTCTCTTTCATAACAATGCAAGAACAGATCAGCCACAAGAGGTGCGCAATTCGTACCCATCGGAATACCCATAATTTGTCTAAATAACTTTTTTTTTAAAAACCGTTTTTTTTTTTTTTGCTCTAAGGTAAAGATTATGGGCACTCATACAGGCGGTTCTAACGAGTAACCACAGTCTATATTTTGAGCAGTTTAAGACAAATAACATACATTTACATCTTAAAATTTATGCTTTTTGGTGGTAAAATACACAATGTATTTGTACATGCATGTTTTCGTAATGCTCTGTAGAGTGGGTAAAAATGGAGTCTGACAGAGTAGGCTATCATGAAGATTGGATTCTTCTTAGACTGAATACTACTGATAACACATTGCGATTCGCGCGGATGATTTAGAAATCGAAACAACAACAAAAAAAAAAAAAAAACACACAAAAAAACACCATGTTCTATCGTGACATTATATATTTAAATAGTCCTTCTATCATTGTATACTCGCGATGTTTTTGGGGTGCTGGTGTGGCGTTATGTCTGATATAGAGTGTTCCACATACAGTCGAACCTCAATGGCTCGAATACTCTTGAGACCAAGACATGTTGTTATAGACAGGAGTAGATAATACGTATGCATAATCTTATTCAATAAAGAGCATCGTTTTTGTCTTCTATAAAATAAAGTTTTTTTTTTATTTCATATATAGCAGTAAAATCAATGGATACCTTGAGCAAACAAAAACGATATTTGATATTTTCTTAATGTAAACATATGTTATTGTTACATCTCGGCCTGCTTCTTTCGCCAAACTCAAGTATAAAATAATATGAAAAAAGTAAATATCAATTATGTATTAAGCATAGGAATTTCCTCAACGGTATGTTTCTAATGCACCACCTGCATTTCTTTGTTTTACACTTCAGCGGCACTTCACTCGTAAATGTGCTAAGGACCAGGACCAGTGCCGTTTGCCACATCGCTTACTATTTTACTATAACCAATCCTTACACACAAATGGACGTAAAGGTATCCAAACTAAGATTAAAGAGTCTGTGCAAAAGCTCTGGGACGAACGGATTAAAGCTCAGAAATCACAAGATTCAATACTGCTTTTCTCATAGGAGCTCAAAATTGATATCATATTGGATTTCTCGTTGCCACTGACAAATGACGTTGAAATGCTATTCAGCCCATCTTTTAATTTAATTATCAGAATGAATCAACGTGAACGCTGAGCGCAGACTATCGTAGAACGCTGAGCGTAGAATACTTTTATTTATCATATGACGTCGCGTCTGAGAGTGTAATAACGCTATGTATTATTTTCTATAAACCACTGGTAGATTTACTATGCAAAATAGCTAGATACGTTCCGTAACGTTACATGTACGGCATCCTTAACGACGTCGCGTTTACTAATGGCGGAGTATTGACATTTTTGTAAACAATCGTGAATAAAATGCGTTTTAACTGCATATGTAAAAAAATAGAATCTTGCATTCGTGCTCATGTATTATTGAATTTACTAAACTCGTTGGAAAAAAGGGATAAAATGCTCGGCAAAGCCTAACATTATATCCCTTTCCTCAACTCGTTTAATAAATTCAATAATAAATGAGCACCCGTGTAAGATCCACTATGACTCGGATGGTGATGTTCACCATGTGGCAGCCTACGGTGTGTATATATATCGCAATTAATTGGGTTGCCAGAGTGTCTAGTTATGTCATCACTCGCCATAAATAACTGGATAAAATTCCTATATTATGACCACCTTTGGGACTGTTCAAAAGTGGTCTTAAAGACCACTTTTGAACAGTCCCAAAGGTGGTCCCAGGCTAGGGGACATTGTAGGCAGAAAACAAGAAGAAAAAATAAGTGTACCCTTCAAAATAAGCTTTTTATAGCAGACTTAGTCCTAATTTTAGATGGTCTTAATAGCGGAATTTCACTGTATTAACTGCTAAACTTCTTAATCAGGGTTATCGGACATAATCGTTATCTTCACAGAGCATTTTCTAAGTTTTATAGACCTCATTTCGATTTAGATTCAAAATTCAATGTTGTTAAATCTTTTCTGCAAAAAGGCCTAGTAAACAAATAAAAAATAAAAAAAATGTCAGCTTGTAATAATGCAAGTACACACTCTCGTAAAACCACTATTAGATAAAAAAAAAAAAAAGATTGAGTACAACATAAATATTTTGTTTGTTTGAATTGAGGTTTAATGTCCCCGTCCACACTGTCATTTTGGAAACGTTGCTTCCAATTTTAAGGGACTTTTAGCCGACATTTAGATGAAATCACATCTCAAATACTGCCGCAAATAGAAACCTAAAGGCTTATATGCATATAACGGTCTGACTCACAACGCTTTGCCTGGGCAGGCTTAGTCCTTCTAAGCGGTTTATCAGTACTCGGATATGGTCAGCTTCAGCTCTGCGTGGAAGCACCACATAACGATAACACACCCGTGCGACATAGTGCATTTTTCTTATCTCCAAAATGGCTACTTTTCTGGTGAAAATCCGTGATATTTTTCTTATTTATACTGCAAACATAGGTTGTGGGTGCTCGTTAGAACCGCCTCATTGAGGCGGTTCTAACGAGTACCCACAACCTATGTTTTGGAGCAGAAATAAGGAAAATAATGTTTACCCCCCTAAACCCCAGTTTTCTCTATATAAAGTGGGGTTTAAGGGGGTGTTCATTTCACGGACTAGTTCACGTGATGATGCAGTCCAATCTATTTCTCAACAACATAAATGTTATACGACAGACTGCATGCATGGTAGTTAATCCAATCACAGTTGAAAACATGTCGGGTCTCAGACTCTTTAACGGCTCCAGCCTAAAGACTTACTTAATTGTTTTAAGTACTGTCAGTCGGTGCGTTATGCCATGTCTTTGGACGGGCCCACCGAGGTTCGACGTTTTGTTTTCTTTTGCTTCAGCATTTCAGATATTTCATGCTATCGAGTCCTCATTAGTGTTTCCTCTCTGTATTCGTTTTATATCTGTATATTTGGCGATGAATGGATTAGAAATCCTTCACGCGGAATGATAAAATGTTTGTCTAAACCATGACAGAAGGGCGAGGAGTTTGGCCATGTTAAATTGGTGTCTCGTTTTGTCGCTTTCCCTTTGGTATCTTCGATGAAAGCTGTGGGTTCATTGTATCGATTCCTGATCATTGCCTCCACATCTATTAAGTATCCAAGTAAGAAAACATTTCCCTAACCGTTCCAAGGCGGTTCATGTGTTGTGGGTTATTATTTTCATAGTTGGCATTTTTGCATGTATATATTGCTCATATCGTTTTTGTTTTTGGATAACCGTTCGGTAATCAAATTAACTGTTCGTTTGGCTTTACGTTTGTGACGTTTTCATTATGGTGAAGTTGTTTTATGCTTGGGTTTCTTTTCTTGGAATGGAATAGTGAGGTAATTGTATCGATTCCTGATCATTGCCTTCACTCGTATTTTGGTGATTAATGTGATTAAGAATCTTGACAATAGATTGTAGTTTGGATATGGGCTGCCAATTTTTACAGTCGCTGAAATCTTTATTTGAGATTGCGCATAACAACACGTACTTCATCGGCCACCGTCACAAAAATCGGTCAGCGCATCCGCATAGTCTTCGCTGATCGCAGCGGCCTTACACAGCATCCGATGATCCAAAGGAGGGATAATCAAAACATGCCGTTAGACTTGGTGGATTTGGATGCTGACCCGCTTCCTGGTTTATCAATCAGCTCTTGTAGTTGTTTCGTATGCAGGTTCATTACACTTGACTTTTGCGTTTTCACTTTCACATATCGACCCAGTTGCATATTTCATTACGAAAACACGCCTATACAAATACATTTTAAATATTACCACCTAAAAACGAAAATTTTAGACGAAACGTGATGTTTTTCTTATTTCTGCACAAAATATAGACTGTAGGGAGGCGGTTCTAACGAGTACCCACAACCTATATTTTAGAGTAGAAATAAGAAAAATGAGATCTACCACTGTAAACCCAGTTTTACTATATAAAAGTGGGGTTCAGGTATGTCAAAATTATATAGGTGTGTTTTCGTGATGTGAAAGGTGTTGTGTACGGGTATACGGCTGTCAATCAATTATTCAACTATAAATGCGTACTGTAGATGAATACAGCGTCCGGGTAAATCGTCCGAAGACATTTTTTTTTCTTTTCCAATAATTCGTACAATATTGCGGACAGATGTCATCTATACTCAGTCGCAATGAACCAGTATATCGGCGTTACAATCGTCCCTTACATTCAATTGTGTAATGGAAAGAACGTCCTCCAGGGCATTCAATAGCCAATAACAAGTGCCCATTCCTGTATACTGGTAAACCACTGTGAGTATATTTCTGATGTTCCAAATTACGATGAAAGAGAAAAAGCATCACAAAAACACGCCTATATAATTCTGACCTCCTTGAACCCCACTTTTCATAGTTAAACTGGGGTGTACAGGCATTACGATAACACACCCGTGCGACATAGTGAATTTTTTTGCATCTCCAAAATGGCTATTTTCTGATGAAAATCCTTGATAGTTTTATCATAAATGATGAAAACATAGGTTGAGGGTGCTCGTTAGAACCGCCTCAGTGAGGCGGTTCTAACGAGTACCCACAACCTATGTATTGGAGCAGAAATAAGAAAAATAGTGTATACCCCACTAAACCCCAGTTTTCTCTATATAAAGTGGGGTGTAAGGGGGTGTTCATTTCACGGACTTGTTAGCGTGATGGATTTGCATTTTTGTTCTGATTCCTGCTCTAAAATATTGATTGCTTGTACCCACTAACGTGTATCCGCAATCTATATTATGAGCAGAAATAAGAAAAATATCACTATTTTTCATCTGAATTTTTTCGTTGTTTCGGCGTTAAATTTACAATGTGTTTGTATATTAGGCGTATTTTCGTAATGACGTCTCTGGCAGGCTGTCTCCAGCTGTTGATTTTCCTTTGTTTCACTTATGAAGTTATTAGTTTAGTTTATACTAACTTATTTTAGTTCGATTGCGATGAAAGCTCCAAGCTTATTGAATCGCTCTCGAACACTCATTCCGGGTGTTTTCACGCGCGCGCGAGAGAGAGGCAGTGGCTAATACACAGCTGCTACCAATTTACACCTGGGTGGAGTGGGGGAGTGTCATTATGTGTCTTGCTCAAGGATACACCTCGATGCCGTTTGCCGGATTCGAACGCACAACCTCACGACCATAAGTCGAACATGTTAACCACTGCGCTATCGCGGCTGACATATTCAGTTAGTGCATGTTACATTTTATGTTCGATGAGTTAGAAACCTTTCATGCGGACCAAATACATTCTTTAGCGTAAGTTGGCCATTTTGTGGGAAAATAACTGTCATTTTGGCTTTTCGCTGTTGATGTTCCCATTAGGGTCTGTTGTTTCATGTTTGTGTTCATTTCCCTTGGTGTCTCTTATGGGAGCTGTGGGTTAATCGTATCGATTCCTCATTATTGCCTTCACTTCTGTTTTACTTTAAGTTTTTATTTTAGCGCATGTCTGTCGGTAAATGATGCTCTGGCTCTGGTCGGGCCTACCATAATCTAACAGTTTTCATTTGCTCCAGCATTTCAGCATTTCAGTTAGTTCATGCTGTTGAGTCCACATCGGACTTCTAGCTCTTTAGTTGTTTGATTTTTATGTTCTCGGAGATATAGCACTGATTAGTTAGAAATCCATTATGCAGACTAATTATTTGTCTAAATCCCGATATATGCTAGGGCTAGGATTATGAACATGTACAATCGAAGTGAAATATCGTTAAATGTTTAATATATATTGTTACGCTTCCAGATTTGTTCAATATTGGCATCGTCTTTGATCATAACTATCCGTTTGTTAGGACGAGCAACGTACCATACCAACCTCTTTTTTAGAGATAAAACTATGGTGAAGTAAAGTATGCACAGACAGCCGATATAAAAACAAAACTGTTACTATATGTATACAACTTTGAACTTATGAAATACTATGTTTTTTAAAATCATAAATAAACCTATGAATAATAATAAAAAAAATATTATATGGATGTGAGGGGTCAATAGAGAATTCCGTCCCCATGGTCACTTACGGCATCAAGGGGGATGCCGGAAAGTGATCCCGAGGGACGGATTTTTTATCCACATCTCACACCTATATAGGATCCTTTTTCTTGCATATTTTGCATTTGTTAACGAAGATTTTTTAATGCTGCAGTCAATTCGATTACCGGCGTCCGCCATATTGTGATGACACTACAGGAATGTTAAGTGACGTCACGTAACAATAACGACAGCTCATATGAGGTCGTATTCAACCAGTACATTTATCAAACACGCAAGAATATTCGATTTTGGGTAAGAACACCATGGCTAGAACATAATTTTTGTCCCAAGCTAAATTTTGGATTTTATTATCTGGTGTGCAAAAAGTGCCTTTCTTCCACAATGAATATTTATCGTTTGTCCGTGAAGTTCATTTAGATGCATCTTTATACAAATGGCGATTCCGACACCACTTCATCTTTATTTATTAAATAAATTAGTAGGCCTGCAACTCGAGACTTTGATTTTCTATGGATAAGTGTCAACTGCCTGTGAAGTCTCTGTACAACTGAATTTGTACTTCTTTTGTCTGATAATTCTAAACATACATGAAATCAGACCTGCGTTTTGCGTAAGTTGCGTTAACAGTGTATGCATAATCAATGCATAACGTACAAACTTAATGAAGCGTGTTTGTTTCTGCTTAAGGACGCTTGCGATAGCATTTCGCTAGTGTAATTTCGTTACATTTAACATTTGAATATTGTCATTTGAATAACCTTTTTAGCTTTAATAAACTCATTAAAGAATATTGTCAATTTTCGCTTGTCCGCTTAGGCCAATGTTCAATGGCACTGAAAGAAATATTCAACCGAACAACTCATGCGTGTTTCAGCGATTTCGGATAATTATTAGATTTACATTTGGATACGCTACAAAGCTCTGAACAAGGAAGTGAAGGAGTTGGCTGGTTCAAGTGAGGTAAA
Source organism: Lucinisca nassula (assembly GCA_963580285.1). Classification (NCBI taxonomy): domain Eukaryota; kingdom Metazoa; phylum Mollusca; class Bivalvia; order Lucinida; family Lucinidae; genus Lucinisca; species Lucinisca nassula. Next base: position 116,483,966 of record OY757017.1, on the reverse strand, counting down.
ACTGTAAATGCTATTTGGGAGACGTTGCTTCCAATTTTGTGGGACTTTTTTGCGGCAACGTAAAATCGATTTAAGCCCCCCCCCCCCCAGTGTAATTCGTTTCCGCACCTGTTCCAAGGCGGTTCTTCTGTCGCGGTTTATTTTTGTAATTGTTTGTCTTAAGGTGCTGGTTTCGCTCATATTATTTAATTTTGTATAGCCTTTTGGCCATTTTGGGGGAAAGTAACTGTCCTTTTGGCTTTCCGCTCTTGGTGTTTCCGTTGGGGTCTGTTGTTTCATGTTTGTCTTTCTTTTCCTTTTGTGTCTCTGATGGGAGCTGTGGGTTAATTGCATCGATTCCTGATCATTGCCTCTACTGCTAATTTACCCGATATTGAGATAAAATGACATCTCAAGCCCTGTCGCCTAATGACACGAATCGGGTTTATAAGCATAGACGGTAAGACTCGCACCGCTTTGCCTGGACAAGCTTAAATCCGTTAAGCGGTTTACCAGTACTCATGTGCGGTCGGTTTCAGCTCTGCATGGAAGCAACATGCAGCCCATCTATTTCTTCAAGCCCCGTGGGCGCGGGGGGGGGGGGGGAGGGTGCAGGAAGTGAAGGAGTGGAGAAGTAACAAGTGAAAATATAATTTTGAATTTTCTAACAGTACAGTTTTAGAAAAAAAATAAATATACAGGTAACCTTATAGATGCGATTTAGAGACGTATTCATAAGACACATATCCAACAAAAACGAAGTTTACTTGAACTGTCAGAGGGTTTGACTTTCTGTCTCTGGTTGGGCCCATCGGAGTCTAACTGTTGGTTTCCTTTTGCTCCAGCGTTTCAGTGGTTTCTTGCTGTCGAGTCCTCACCGTTGTCTCACCTCTGTGGTTCTTTGATTATTTGTGTCCACGGAGATGTTGCACTGATGAGTTAGGAGGCTTTCATGCGGACTGAACAAATTATTTGTCTAAATCGCTGCGGAAGTAAGGGCGAGGATTGTGGCCACGTAAAATCGATTTAAGCCCCCCAGTGGAAATCTTTCCATTTACCGTTCCAAGGCGGTTCTTCTGTGGCGATTTATTTATGTTGTTGTTTGTTACTTACTGTGTGTATCACTTGTGTCTTTTAATTTTGGATGGCTATATGGCCATTTTGTGGGAAAGTAACTGTCCCGTTGGCCTTCCTTTGTTTAGGTTTGCATTATGGTCCGGTCGCTTAATGTTTGTATTTCTTTCCCTTTGGTGTCTTTGATGGGTGGAGTAAGTTAATTGTATCGATTCCTGATCTTTGTTTTACTTCTACTTTACTCTCACTTAAGCGCAGTTTTTAAGAAACATAAACCCTTTTGATCACCATCATAAAAAAGTAGAAGTAAAACAAAGATCAGGAATTGATACAATTAACTTACTCCACCCATAAAAGACACCGAAGGGAAAGAAATACAAACATTAAGCGACCAGACCATAATGGAAACCTAAACAAAGGAAGGGCATAAGGACATTTACTTTCCCACAAAATGGCCATATGGTCATCCAAAACCAAAAGACACAAGTGATACACACAGCAAGCAACAAACAACAACATAAATAAATCGCCACAGAAGAGCCGCCTTGGAACGGTCAGTGGAAGATTTCTATAAACAATCCCTGAGGATTGGAAATATAAGAGCATTAAATGCATGTACGGGAAGACCTTTTACAGCCGCCACACGGCACAAACAAAACAGCCCTGATATGCAAAGTAGAAGTAAAACTGACTAAAGCCCACTGACTATTGCATGCTAAAAGTCATCATCATTGCATAGAGCACCAAGATTAAGGCTTCGAGGTTCGATGGTTCCTGTGAAATCTTTGACTAACCAGTATCTCTGCAAGATAAATACTGTTCACAAACAGTAGGGGATAGTCGGGTTACTTCGAGCCCATCAGCCTAAACATTAAGAATAATCAGATATTGTGTATACCATACCGACTGACTATCATCTGTGTATATTCTATCGCTGAGCAGTATCATATTTATGCTCGAGTGGCGTAGCAATGGGGCATAAATTGTACATGGGGTAGCACGTGAATGTTAACATAAGTGACAAACCGTTTTTTATGCGAGATTTCGATAAAACAATCCGTATCGACTGTTGAAGTGTTGTATCAAACGTTTTCATAAACAAATTCGTTAGAACCATGATTCGGCTAACGGGGAAGCTTTGGTATGCTTTGGACCGGAAGTACGCAGTAGCAGACGGCCAGAGCTGATCATGATGGATTCTGATCAGAGTCTGATATGGCATTTGTTGGATCGCCATGACCGGAAAAACATACTTACATGTATGCTAAAGTTACAGGATTGTACTATCGTGATAACATATTGGCTCCTCGCGTGATACCGTTTGTTCGACGCCATGGTCCTAAATTCATCTTTCAGGACGATAATGCTAGGGCTCATCGGGCATGCGTCGTCACAGAGTACCTTCAACGGCAGCCTTTTCGGAAATACCCCGGCCTGCGATGAGTCCAGACGTATCTCACATCGAATGCGTATGTGACATCCTCGGGAAACGAGTCCGAAGCCGCGGTCAGCCTCCAAGGACCCTGGCTGAGCTTGGTGCAGCACTTCAAGAACAGTGACGAAGAATTCCTCAGTTCATGATACGTAGACTAATTGGAAGTATGCGACGACGATTCTTGCATGCTGTGACAATCGAGGCGGTCCAACGCATTTTTAGGGCTTTTGAAAAATGACGATGACGCTTAGAAGATTGGTCGCCGTGTCGCTACATAATGACGTGATCATTGGAATTAATGTGTGGTTGAATTTATAGATAGCTGATAGTTCTTTGAATTAAGTGCATCTTGGCCAGGTAACGTTTTATTTATTTCCTATATTCAGCCTGAAAGTCAAATATCCCCTACTTTTTGTGAACAGTATACTAATAATAACTGCATTCCAAGTTTGAGCCTTTCAGCTGTTATAGTTCCTGAGAAGTCTATAGCGAGAGAGAAAAAGAACAGATAAACAAATAAGCCATATATGTCTATTGCGCTCTTACTCGAAAGTAGTCGTCATCATAACATTGCATACCAAGTTTGAGGCTGAACAAATTATTTGTCTAAATCGTGACGGAAGGGCGAGGATTGTGGCCACGTAAAGTCGATTTAAGCCCCCCCCAACCCCGTTGGAATGCCGTTGTTTATTTTTGCTTTCCGCTAGTGGTGTTTCCATTAGGGTCTAGTTGTTTCATGTTTGTGTTTCTTTCCCTTGACGTCTATGATAGGAGCTGAGATTTAATTGTATCAATTCCTGATCATTACCTTCACTTTTATGTTCTTATATTTAATATTTCCTTGGCACTCTTTGATGAAAAATTTGAAATTGGTCTATAGGGATTGAGAGAAGAATGACAGAAAAAAATAAACCGAGAAAGCCAATTGTCTCTTACACAGTATAAGTCATCATAGTTGTATAGCATGCCAAGGTTTAAAATTCCCGTTTCTAGCGCTCATGAGAAATCTTTGACAAAAATAAGATTGGCCTTATGAACAGAAAGAACACGGATTCAATATATGAATATTGGGTCGAAGGAATGAAGAATGAAGAACAAATGAACTAATAAGCCAGGAAAGCACTTTCCCTCTTTTACACTTTAAATCATCATTATTGCGTAACAAGAGTCAGGCTTCTAGCTTTTATAGTTCCTGTGAAATCTTTGACGACAAAGTTAACATTGGCATATATGGAGAGAAAGAATATTGAAACGAATAAGCTGAGACTGCCCATTGTATCTAACACGAAACAAGTTGTCATCGTTGCACAGTATACTGAGTAGGAGGCTTCCAGCGTTTACAGCTCTGGAGAAAAAAATTAACGTTTGCCTTATCGGGAGAAAATATAACGAAATGACAAAACAACAAACAGGCAAAGAGAGACTATTGTCTCATGCAAAGTTTAAGTTATCATTATTGAAATATACTCATGCTTAAAAAGTTTAAGGCACAAGATTGACATGACCATATTCCAGCAAGGAAAATCGATTAAGACAAACCCACTTCCCACCCCTACCAAATGAAATATTTTTACTAAATGTGTTCTAGAAACGGTTATTATTTGGAAGCAAGGAATACACCACAGAACTTGAAAATATGGAGTGTACATGGTTTCTTGGCCAGACTAAACACTTCGAATGCCGTTCCTCTGTCGCTGTTTATTTTTGTCATAGTTTGTCTTTGCATGCATGTATTGCTTATATCTCTTTTATTTGTGTAGCTTTTCGGCCATTTTGTGGGAAAGGAACTGTCTTTCCGCTTATGATGTTTTCATTAGAGATTAGTTATTTCATGTTCGTATTTCTTTCCATTTGGTGTCTCTGATGGGAGGTATTATTGGGTAGTTTACCGATTCCTGATCATTGCTTTTACTTCTAGTTTCTACATTTTATAGTTCCTCGAAAATCATTGTAAATTCAATATAGTATTGGCTGATGTGGAGAGAATAAAGAATGAAAGAACAGGCGAACAAAAACGCCAATAAAGTCCTCTGCCTCATGGGCGATACAAGTCAATATCAATGCACAGTATACCAAATGTGGGGCTTCTGTCTTTTACAGTTCCTGAAAAATCTTTCACAAAATATTTTAATACTGGCCTATATAAGGAGACATAGAAGAATGAGAGGAAAGATGACCAAATAAGCCCATAAAGCTAATTGTCTCTTACACAATACAAGTCATTTTGATTGCACAGTAACTTAAGTTTGATGCTTCTGGCTTCTGCGGTTGATGAGAAATCTTTGAGGACCAATTTAACAGTTACCTATATGGAGAGAAACCAGACTGAAAGAACAAATGAACAAATAATCCCAGAAAGCCCATTGTTTCTTACGCGTCATAAGTCATCAATATTGTACAGCATGCCAAGTTAGAGTCTGCTAGCTTTCACAGTTCCTTATAAATCTTTGATAAAAACGTTTACTTTGGCCGGTATGAAGAAACAAGAAGAATGAAAATAAATAATCCGAGAATGCCCATGTCACTTACACGATACAAACCATCATCATTGTGTAGTATACCAAATAAACTTCAAGGCTTCAAGGTTTTTCAGAATCTAAACAATCTAACAATTTTAAAACTAACCTAGATATGGAGAGAAAGAAGAATGAAAGAACAGAGGAACAGATTAGTCGCTCATACTTATACGTTTAAAGTTACCATGTATGCCAAGTTTGAGGTTTTTAGCTCTTATAGTTCTTGAGAAGTATATGATGAAAATTATATGTATACACTAACGGAGGGACGGACGGACAGGCTTGCGGACGGAAGGCCAAAAGGACAGATGTAAATCAGTCTAGCCCCAGCCACTTTTTCAAAGTGGGCGTATAAGTATTTCTTTTATCTATCCACGTTTTTGACCTTACGGTAAGAAAATGGAAAACTTGCGTCGCAAATATATACGACAGTTGAATTGTGAAGGCGAATCAATAAATTGCAGTTACTTCTCCAATCACGTGACGAACATCCTGTAAATTCTCCCAATATTTTATTTAATTACTAAGTATTCATCAAGACGTAAGCAAACCGTGACCCAATGGATGACTGCATCAGATAAGTAAACACTGCGAGCTATACACCCGTGTTACATATATATGGAAGAGAGAAAAAAACGTGAAGAAAGAAAATGCGCACAGAATTTTTCGGCAAGAAAAAATAACTGAAGTAAGCTGCAATGATACATGATAAGGACAGTAAAACTTTGCGGAACAATATTTTTCCTGCTTAAATAGTTTTCACAATTGTTGAGTGAACTTTATTTGGTACCATGTTATTATTTTATTTTTATTTTTATTTTTTTTGGTTTTGGTTTTACGGCCCTTTCAAGATTATTTCACTCATATCGAGCCGATCGGTAATCAGAGGTGGGCGAAAACCGGAGTACCCGGAGAAAAACCACCTGACCTTCCGTTGCAGAACCTGGCGTCACACATGTGACCCGAGCGAGGCTTGAACCACAGCGGTGAGAGACCTAATGATTAAGAGTCAGCGCTCTTAACCACTAGGCCACGGAGGCCCGTAGGTACCATGTTAAAGTCCAGATTTAGCAGATGGAGACTGCCGAGAGGACGACTGCTGGATGGATCTGCCGCCGATGACGGAACAAAAGAAGCGCAGGTGATACGCTTTATGCATGGTGTTTAGGAATGGCCATCCGTGGAGGCTCGTCGTTTGCAGCCCTCTTTAACCGTGAAAATGCACACAGAATTTATCGGCAAGAAAAAATAGCTGAAGTGATCTGCAGTGATACATGATAAGGACAGTAAAACTTATCGGAACAATATTTTTCCTGCTTAAATAGTTTTCACAATTGTTGAGTGAACTCTGTTTGGTACTATGATAAAGTCCAGATTTAGCAGATGGAGACTGTCGGGAGGACGACTGCTCGATGGATCTGCCGCCGATGACGGAACAAAAGTAGCGCAGGTGATACGCTTTATGCATGGTGTGCAGGAATGGCCATCCGTGGAGGCTCGTCGTTTGCAGCCCTCTTTAACCGTGAAGAAAGAAAATGCGCACAGAATTTATCGGCAAGAAAAAATAGCTGAAGTAATCTGCAGTGATACATGACAAGCACAGTAAAACTTTGCGGAACAATATTTTTCCTGCTTAAATATATTTCACAATTGTTGAGTGAACTCTGTTTGGTACCATGTTAAAACACAGATTTAGCAGATGGAGACTGTCGGGAGGACGACTGCTCGATGGATCTGCCGCCGATGACGGAACAAAAGTAGCGCAGGTTATGGTGTGTAGGAATGGCCATCCGTGGAGGCTCGTCGTTTGCAGCCCTCTTGAAGCTTATCAGATGCACTGTAATATAGTGTTTCCGAATAAAATATAATACATTATTATGTTTGACCCCTGTGAAGGAATGGTAGTTGTTCTGATATAAAGATCGGCTCGACATGATATTAATAGCATAGACTGGGCCGTTTATCTTCAAACCAAAACAACCAAATTCTCCATCAGTACTTTCTTTATGGCTAACTCCTAGAAAATACTATGAATTGTAGCAGAGCATATTATTTCGCGGATACAGTTAACCAAATTTGAGTTATATTTCTCTTTAAAGATTCTTATAGTGATCCTTTACTTTTACTCATCACGAAAACACGCCTATATAATTTTGACCCCCTTGAACCCCAATTTTATATAGTAAAACTTGGGTTTCCGGGGGTATACCTTATTTTTCTTATTTCTGCTATAAAATATAGATTGTGGGTACTCGTTAGAACCGCCTCGATGAGGCGGTTCTAACGAGTGCTCACAATCTATATTTTGAGCAGAAATAAGAAAAATATCACTTTATTTTTTTTCATAACATTTTCATTTTTTCGGCGATAAAGGTGGCAATGTATTTGTATATGCGTGTTTGCTTAATGTTTTCCCCTGACAAAGTTGAAACTCGGTGGACAGTAAAACAGTCACCGCGCTTAGTCTTTCAAGGTTACAGTTCTCCAATTTTTAACAAAGTTAAAATTCTGTAAAAAGTCTTAGAAATGACTGAAGTTCTGGCCAATTGCACCTACAGTTTTCAACAGACCAATCTCAATGCTATTGGGTAGTACATAGTGATTACTGTATAACTATGTCTAGACATCACTTGGGTTTTATTTTATCAAATATAGCTGAACCTGAGTAGATTCTGATGTGAAGTGTTATTGGACACGACATGGTACAGGTAATACCGAAATCTCAATCTTGTACATGTGAATTTCTAGCAATGTATTGTTATTATTAGAAGAAATCAAATATTTTAATTTGACAATTAGACTGTCATAGTTTTGCTCCCCGTTTAGATCAATCAACTACATGTTGCCTTCATTATCTAGAAGAATTACATAGCTGAACGATATGAAGCAATTTTGCCTATCTTAAAAACATTACGACATTTGCATTCTGAGAAGTTCGTATCACCTGATTAAGTGTTGCAGTGATACACACAAAACACATATTGCCATAGTTATAGTTGTAATAGTAGTAATAGCAAAAGCACATTCCACCAAACCTAGCATTTTACCAACTTCTATCCCGCGCTTGTCTTATTTGGGTCAAGTGCTAATAGTTACTATTTGGACGCATTTTTGTTCATATCTCAATGACCATCACGCAAACACCCTATATAATTTTGACTTCCTTGAACCCCACTTTTATATAGTAAAACTGGTGTTTACGGGGATATACCTTATTTTCCTTATATCTGCTCTAAAATATAGATTGTAGGTACTCGTTAAAACCGCCTCAATGAGGCGCTTTTAACGAATACTCACAATACTCGTTAAAACCGCCTAAATGAGGCGGTTCTAACGGGTACTCACAATCTATATGTTGAGCAGAAATAAGAAAAATATAACTTGTTTTCATCTTAAAATTTTCGTTGTTTAGGCGGCAAAGTTTACAACGTGTTTGTAAAGGCGTTTTGTCCTAATGCTAAATTGAATCACGCGCCGTCACATGATCATTAAGTAACGTCAAAATTACATCATAGTTCAATATGATTGAACGATAGCGGTGTTATGATGTTCCGCTTTTAATCGGAAGACTGCGAGGAATTGCTTTCTTGATTTAAACATATTTTATTGCTTATAACATAAGATACAAGCAAATGGGTTGGGCCACAAGTTCTAGCAACATTAGTTACGGCCCTTCCCAAGTACAAAATACAGTTTTAAGCAATTCACAAATGACAAATCAAACATAACCACACGAGTATGGGGACTATCAATAGAGAAGAGAAATATCCAAGAAATAAGGAGAAAGGATAGATATAGGTTGAACGTCTTGAAATATATCTTCAAAATGCAGAAATAACCGGAACACAATTAGCAGCAACATTTCTCTCAACCTCTTGGAAGTTACTCTATACCAATCAATACGTAAACACACCTAATCAAATATACCGGTAAAATTTTACCACTGAAAGTGATTTTTCCAAGTAAAATTCCAGATACTCCCCATATCCACGCCCATAACACAGACTGCGGGTATCCGCTAGAACCGCCCCTGAGGCAGTCCAAACGAGCACATACACTCCATGCTCTAGGGGTCCCCATTTCTACTATATAAAGTGGAGTTCAAGGAAATCGAATTTATATAGGCGTGTTTTCCTGATGAGTGTTTGTAATGCCTAAAAGCGGTTGGTATCCTTTATGTATTCCTGTACACTATGAAATATCGTTGAGTTTTCTTCGAAAGAAAGTGACTCTCTGCCATTTAGTAGAGTATTTATATTTAGTGGATGGAATCTGTGGGTATTGTGAAAGAGTTTTCGCCGTTCGTTTATATATCTATAACATTGAAAGAAATAATGTTCTGCGTCTTCTATACTTGTTCCACATTCACATTGTGCATTTTCTCTTAATCTGTTTCTAAATAAGTCATTGTGTAAGTTGCTGCAATTATTTCTAATACATGCGTGTACTACTGATAATTTTCTGTTACCATACAAGAAATATTGTGGTACTTTTGGTGCAATAAACAGATCACTGAGTAAAGCGCTTTTAAAACTTGATAATGTGGGTTTGTTTCGAATTTCTTGAGGTAGTTGGTTCCATAAACTTGTAGAAGATGGGATGAAGGATCTAGAGAAAACTTGCGTTCTTTGGTTTTGAATAACAAAGTCGTCGCTGTTTCGTAAAGTATAATGAGATGTCATACCCACAATTGGAGGAAAAAGATTAGTTAGAAACTCTGGTAACATGGCATTCTTGGATTTAAACACAAGAACTAACTTCTGATAGTTTCGCCGGTCAGCTAATGAAAGCCATCCAATTTCAGAATATAATTTGGCAATAGAAACTGATCTAGTTAAACCACTAACAATCCTTGCAGCTTCATGTTGTATTTTTTCGAGACTATCTTTTTCATACATTTTACAACCATCCCATACTGCAGATGCATATTCGAGAATCGGTCTCAAAAACGATAAATAAATCTGATTTAGTGCTTTTCTGTGAAGTTTATATTTTAATTTACGCATCATACCTAAAATTTTTGCAGCATAGGTTAAAATATTGTTGATATGTTCGTGCCATTTGACATCGTGGCTAAATGAAATTCCTAAATGTTTGTGCTGGTCTACAAATTTTACTTGTGTGTCATCAAACATTAATACAGGCGGATTTATGTCCTTTTCCAGTGTAAATAACATTGCTTCTGTTTTTGCTGGGTTAAAGTCAACTAACCATTGTTTTGCCCAAATTGAAATGACCTGCAGGTCATGGTTTACGATACCTTCCAAATCTGCCAAATTGGAAGAAGAAAAAGCCAAAGATGTATCATCAGCAAACAGTCGAGTGACACTTAATAAATTATCAATGATATCGTTCACGTAAATAAGGAAAAACAGAGGCCCAAGAACAGAGCCTTGGGGTACGCCTGCTGATGTATGTTTAACGTTTGACATGGAAGAACCAAGAAAAACTTTTTGCTGTCTGTTTGATAAATAACTAACAATCCAATCTAATAACTTCCCTGATATACCGTTTTGTTGTAATTTAAACAGTAAGCCACGATGCCATACTCGATCAAAGGCTTTAGATATGTCGCAAAAAATCATGCAAGTATAAACTTTAGAGTCTATGCCTTGACAGATCTGATGGTAAATATCAATAAGCTGATGTACAGTGGAATGGCCGGACAAGAACCCCGATTGTTTTTTATATACAAGATTATTTGAAATAAGATGATTATATATACTTTTATAAATTAATCTTTCCATTAATTTTCCAATACAGCTCAGTAGGGAAATAGGTCTATAATTTGATGAAATATCGTTGAGTCCTTTTTTATATAATGGCATAATAATAGATGATTTCCACAGAGATGGGAAGACACCAGACATTAATGATTTATTAAATAACATGCATAACGGCTTTGCTATCGACATTTTAGTTGCTTTTAATACTTTGTGACTGATTTGATCCTCACCAACAGCTTTGTTAGAATTAAGTGTTTCAATTGTTTCAATTATTTCAGTTTCCGAAATTTCTATATTTGATAGGTTATTAAATGTCTTTGGTACAAAATTTGGAAGCGAAACATTTGAATCGTTTATAGTGGAAATTGAGGCGAAGAAATCATTTAAACAGTTTGCCTTTTCTTGATCAGAAAAATGATAGCTTTCTTCTCCATTTTGAACAGTTTTTAAAGGAGGGATCATGTCATTTCCTTTATTTTCTTTAATTAATTGTTTTAAAATCTTCCAGTATAATTTCGGATTAGATTTGTCAGCATCAGTAATTACATTTTCTAAGTTATTAAAATATTGTTCTTTTGCATGTTTTTTCATATTATTTACTTTATTTCTTAATTGTTTGTACTTGGTCAAATCATAAGGGTTTTTGGTTTTGGCTGCTTTAGTTTTTTGTCTATCTCGACGTCTTGTAGCATTTCGAATTTCCGAGTCAAACCACGGTTTATCATCGGGCCTTATTACAACTTCCTTATTTGGTATACAAACGTGCATTAGTTCAAGTAATTTTTCAGTAAAAGTTTTGCAGGCTTCGTCGATAGGCAAATCATTAATAAAATTCCAGTTTTCATGTGTTATCATTTCGTTCAAATTTTCAAAATTAGCTCTTTTGTACAACCAGACTTTACGCTTATATGTAGTTGAACTCTCATGAATGAATGAGATAAAGACATAAGTAGCACGATGATCGCTAATTATATCTGGTACAACTAAGACACCAGAATCTAGCGGCTGAATTTGTTGGGATAATAAAACTGGATCTATAAGTGTAGATGTAGTAGCAGTTATCCTAGTCTGATCCGTAATGATATTTTTACGGCGTAGCCGTTATGGTTTTGTTTTTGTCCTACATTTTTCGTTATTCCATTGGTCAATAAAACCACATGTCCAAGTAGATGACCATTTCATTGGTCTATGATTTGCATAAATAAATCTACTCTAAAAATACGACAGTTTACTGAAGTTTTAACCTAGGAATATTTCGTTTTTTTAGGTGAGACATGAATGAAAAATATATACAGTTTCGGCTTGCTCACCGTCTTGTCCTTTTATGACCATACGTCATATGTATAATTGTGTTTCTAGTGAATTCTGTAACTGCTGCGGTGAATAGCTATTTTGACCTAATTTCACGTGGTTGGTCTATATAGCGAAAGGAATCATTTCGCGAAAGGAAGGTTCCTTTCGCGAAAGGAAGAATTTTCTGCGAAAGAAATTGTTTGTTCGATTTGAGGTTTAACGTCCCCATCAACACTGTGTAGGTCATTTTGGAGTCGTTGCTTCCAAGTTTGTGGGACTTTTACCCGACATTGGGATGAAATGACACCTCAAACCCTGTTGCCCAATGAAACCAATAAAGAGATATAGCATGACAAAAACATGTCATAATCGCATTACAAATTGACAGATGTTTAATTTACAATATATGCTAAATAAAAGTTGCAGTGTATCATTTGTCTTCAGCATACTTTATGTCCTCCATTTTAACACAAAATGGACATTTTCGAATATCATTGATGTTATATAAATTCTGAAAAGGAATAAGTGTAATTTGAGTTTTAATAAGGTGCACATAAGATCAAGTTTCCGTCCGTTTGTCTGCTCGTCCGTTTGTTCGTACGTTTATGCGTTTACGTTCACCATAGCGACAACCCTTAATGTTAACCCTAGAATTTGTGTTCAAAAACAGTAAATGATAACGTTTTCTTATTTGTTGTGCATATACTTGAGATCATATGCCCTTGAAATGAGGTCATGTTTTTAACCTTGACCTTTTACATTGACCTTAGCTCAAACAGGCGGGACACCGCCCTCTGCAAAGCTATTTTTCCTCGCGTGACATCTGAATTGTTTGAATACAATAAACCAGTTCATAGCTAGACAATTGTTGCTGTCACTATTGTACCTCATATTGCACGACCCGCAGGAAAAGCGACCGACTGAAGTCGGTTGATTTTCTAAGAGCGCCCTAAAATCACCGTGTCATTCTGTCAGTCTGTCTGTCCGTCCGTAACCCGTTTGTGAAAATTGGTGATAGTGACTTAACCGCTTGGAATATGTAAACAATTTTTTGCATACTGATAGATAGCAATGAGATCAAACCAATGAATTTGCGAAATATTACATTCCATTTTGTATAGCCTCGCCGAGGCGAAAAATGTGAAAATTTTCGAACTGCTTCTCCTCGGAAACCGTTGGGCCAATTGAAGTAAAATTTCATATGGAGCCTCTATGGGGTGGGTAAAACCAAAATTTGCTCATAGGGTCCAGGTCACATGACCAAAATGGCCGCCAAGCCATATATGGTCTGTCTGTCTGTCCGTCCGTAACCCGTTTGTGCAAATTGGTGATAGTGACTTAACCGCTTGGAATATTTAAACAATTTTTGGCATACTGATAGTATCAATGAGGTCTAACCAATGAACTTGCGAAATATTACATTCCATTTAGTATAGCCTCGCCGAGGCGAAAAATGTGAAAATTTTCGAACTGCTTCTCCTCGTAAACCGTTGGGAAGATTAAGGTCAAATTTCATATGGAGCCTCTATGGGATGGGGGAAACCAAAATTTGCTCATGGGGTCCAGGTCACATGACCAAAATGGCCACCAAGCCATATATGGTAAAAACCCTTCAAAATAGTCTTCTCCAGAACCACTGGGCAGATTTCCACGAAACTTGATAAATAGCATCTGGGACGTAGGCCCATTATAAATTGCTAAAATAGTGACCCTGGGTTGACCTTGACCTTCTTTGTGCCTAGGTCAAACTTTGACACATATGCTTTTGTATTGGAAAAGTGAGAATTCATTTTATCCTGCAAACGATTCAGAATACAGTACTAAAGTATTAGATATATTTTTGCTCCTTACGATAGGGCGCATTTATTTGGGGAACCGTTTTAGGTCCAGGTCACATGACCAAAATGGCCGCCATACCCATATATGGTAACACTCACAAAGCTAAAAGCATCCGGCGGGTCGTGCACTTCAGCTGAAGCACTGGTTTCTAAACAACCTTCCAATTACATCTACGCCGCATATCTTTTTTAAAGATATTTCTTGTTTATATTATTTAAGAGCTGAATATCTTTTAAGTGACGATTGTTAACGTTGAGTTGATCTTCGTTGATGTCCCCTACTATAACTATATTGTCCATAATAGCTAGTGCTTGTTCTAAAGTTATGTTTAAATCTTGCCAAAAGGCAACAGGTGTATTATGTGGGCGATAAATATTTGATAATAGAAGAAGAGATTCCTTATATTTAATTTCAATCCAAATAGTATTGTCTACTTGAGTCTCTAATTCAGGTTTGCGAGTTGCAATTAATTTATCAGATACATAAATAAGTAGACCACCTGAATAAGCTGCGTTATCTTTCCTAAAGGGCTCAGTGAACCCTTCTAATCTGATAAAGTCATCGGTTATATCGTGTGTCAAATGCGTTTCTGTAAAACAGAGAACATCAAAGTCTAAAAAGTTATCTTTTATGTAATCTAATTTATGCCTTATACTACGAATATTTAAACGAAGTATCGATAAACAATTCGCGTCTTCCGAATTTCCCAAAATCGGTCCTGGGTTTGTTTCAACATCCCCCGATAATAAAATTGACATTGACAGGAATACAACAGGGATACCACTATTTGCAAGGCAGGAAATCAAATATGACATGAAAAAACAGCATTTGAAAAAAGCATAAATAGATAATCCAGAGAAGGCACAGACCCTGTGTTTTGCAGCCACGACGTCATTCAAAATACTCTTTATACCTTTATTCAATTTGGAAAATATACCAATTCAAGATGTTCAAAGAATGGCGTTCGTGGCTGGAAAAAACAGCACACAACAAACCACCTGAGGTTCATGAGAAATGATATTGCTGCTCGTGTATTCAGTAGTTCGACGTAGATATGACTAGCAAAGACAAAGATAACAGATAGAAAAGAAGCAAAGATAGCATGAGGAAAAGGATTGAATTCAACAACTACTGTACAGTGATAGTCCATGAAAGTTGGATCAAACCGGATCATTTTACCCTCAACTATTTACAACTTTATACAGGATAGTAATAAATACCTATTTAAACTCAATATTCTGTTTGAGAATGTGCATCGACAGTGTGGATCCAAACATGACGACTCATGACCGATCACCATGTTTGGATACTCACGTTTAAATACTAAGTTCGGTCAGTGGCAAAATCAGGATTGAATGTGTTACATGACTGTAATCTATAATTCACTCCCAGCTGGCACACAACTCCGAAAAAAACGTCACACAGACGTCAGTACGACGTTATTACGTGGGTGTGGGTGACTTTCGGTCCCACCCAAATATACGAAGCATAATAGTAAAACAAATGAAGTGGCGACATGTCACCGTCGATGCAACGTTATCACGTCGCAACGACAGTGACATGACGGTATTCCCACGCCACGCGCACGCCGGGCTGTAAATCAACCTCCGTAGAGGCATAAAGTAATCCTGAAATGACATCATATCAACGTTAATGCGACGTTATCTTGTCTCAACCACGCTGACACGACACATTCCAAAGTTGTGTCCCGCCGGGCTGTAAGACATAAAGGAGTCAGTTCAGTTTACACACCGAGCAATGACGTGGGGGGTTTCTGAATCCGACCCAATATACGAAACATAACAGAAAACAACAGAAATAACATCAAGTCCACGTCGATGCGACGTTTTTAAGTCGCAACGACGCCGATGCGACGGCATTCCGGCACCGTGTGCCAGACTGGTGGTAAGACATAAAGTTATCAGTTCGGTTCCACCCACCGAGAATTGACCTGGGTTGATTTCCGAACACATCCCAATATACGAAGCATAACAGAAAAAAACAACTGAAATAACTTCGTGCGACGTTATCACCATGTGACCGCTGTAACGCCACCTCAAAGCCGATAAACGAAACATAACAGAAAACAACTAGAATGACATCATGTCAGCGTCGATGCGACGTTATCACGTCTCAACGGCGCCGATACGATGACATTCGTATACCGTGTGCCCGCTGGGCTATAGGACATAAAGTATTTAGTTCGGTTTCACCCAACGAGCTTTGACCGTGAGTGATTTCTGGACCCTCGCAAATATTCGAACCATTACAGAAAAATAACTGAAATGACATCATGTCAGGGTCGATGCGACTCATCAACGTCGATGCGACGTTATCACGTCATATCAACGCCGATTCGACGGCATGTTGACTCCGTGAGCCCTCTGGGCTGTAAGACCGACCTAATAATATACAAAGCATAGCATAAAACTATAGAAAAGACATCATGTCAACGTCGAAGCGACGTTATTACATCGTAACTACGCTGATACGATGGCATTCCGATTCCGAGTGCCCGCTGGGCTGTAAGACATAAAGCAATCAGTTCGGTTTCACCCACCGAGCATTGACCGTGGGTGATTTCTTAACCCGGCTCGTTAAGAAAGCAAAGCAGAAAACTGCAGAAATAACACCATGTCAACGTCGATGTGACGTTATTACGTCGCAACAACGCTTACACGATGGCATTCCGATGTTGAATGCCCGCTGGACTGTAAAGCAAATGAAATGACATCGTGCGACGTTATCACCCTGTAAGTCCACGTCTGCAGAGATATAATGCAATCAGTTCAGTTTCACCCACCTGACAGACTGTGGGTGATTTCATAGCCCACCCCAATATACGAAGCATAACAGAAAAACAAAAAAAAAAAAAAAAAAAAAAAAAAAACTGAAATGACATCGTATCGGCGTCGATGCGACGTTATCACGTCGCAACCACGCCGCTACGACAACATTTCGACGCCATGTGCCCGGTGGGCTGTATGACATAAAGCTGTCCAGTGACCATTTAACGTGGGGGATTTCTAAACCAAGGCTGCCAGTTCAAATTTGGGTGATTTCCTAACCCTACCAATATACGAAACATAACAGAAGAATAACTGAAACGACATCATGTAAACGTCAATGCGACGTTATCACGTCACATCGACGCTGACACGACGGCATTCTGACACCGTTTACCCGATGGGCTGAAAGTCCACCTATGTGGAGCTATAGCAGTCTTTTCAGTTTCACCTAACAGGCATAGAGCGAGGGCGATTTCCGAACTTATCCCAAAATACTAAACATAACAGGAAAAAACAACTGAAACGACATCAAGTCAACGTCTATGGGACGTTACCACGTCGCATCGACGCTGATACGACAGCATTCCGTGTGCCCGCTGGGCTGTAATTCAGTGAAATCTCGATGAACCGAACACCAACGGGTTATGTACCACGGCTGACTCGAAAGCATGTTTGAGTCCCTATGAAAAATTCCATAGTTGCAGATAAAGTAATATTCGGAACAACTGTTCAATATGATCTTCAGAACACATGTTGAGAACACATACTGTGTGTACCTATTAAAATCGCCTCAATGAGACGATCCTAACGAGTACACACAATATACACTAACTTTGATGAAATTAGCCCCACTATGCCTCCTGACCTAGTTCTAGAGTGAGTGAGTGAGTGAGTGAGTTTTAGTTTTACGTCCCACCAACAGCTAAGGTCATACGGAGACGGGACCTCGGTTTAAAGACTCATCCGAAAGTCTGGCGAAGCCCGGGATCGATCCTGCGATCCCTGGTTTACAAGGCGAGTAGCGTAACCACTGCACCACGGAGGCTTCTAACCTAGTTCTAGAATCAACCCTCAGTGGCTCGAGCTATTCCTGTCTCGAACAGGTTTTTATAGTACCAAGGTGTTCGATTCACCATAGTTCGATTATGTATTGGAACTTTAACCACTATATATCTAAGCTCTTCACATGAACAAATAAATAAATATTCTTAGTATCTGCACACTAGACACAGAAAACAGGCATCCATTAACATGTACCATATACAGGCAATCTGAAGACTTATAGATATGTCAGCAAGTGATAGTTGCCTAAGTATGCAGGAAGAGTTGTGACAAAACTAACTCAATTGAATCCTGTGTTTTAGTGTAAGTATGGCAAATCAATACCAAACCAGGACATGAATATCGTGGGTCAGGTATATACTAACTTACGCTAGTAAGCGGTTGATTAACCTTTAGCCTGCTGTTGGCGACAAGCCCGATCTTTGCAAACAGTGTAGATCCAGATCAGATGGCTTCTGAAGAAGCCATCTGATCAGGCTCTACACTGTTTGACATTCAGTTTATGACTATGCAGAAACAAACTGCATCAAGTAATCTGATTGGTTCAAAGTCAGAAATGGGTGTGGCTTAATTGAATATTCAGCATGTCAAAGGCTAAATAATACTTGTGAGGTTCCCACATCAAGACCACCTTTAGAACTGTCCAAAAGTGGTATTTAAGACCACCTTTGTACAGCACAAAAAATGGCCCATGACCAGAGGATATTATGTGCAGAAAACAAAAAAGAAAACTGCACCTTCGAAATAAGCTTTTTAAATCAGAACTAGGCTTCATTTTAGGTGGCCTCAATTGCTTTCTTGTTTCAGTATTAGTTTTCACAACAGATGTTTTCATCACCTAACTGATGGCAAATTATGTAGATATAAGCAATAAGGTATTTCATTTTAACGTTTGGGTTATACTTATTTTGCTCTTACCCCGATGTTGCTTATACTTCAATGAACGTTCATTTTTCAACTAACCATTACGACAACACGCCTAAACAAATGCATTGTACACTTTACCAAAGAAAAAAAAACTTTTACGGTGAAAAAATTAAATAATTTTCTTATTTCCGCTCGAAATATAGATTGTTGGTACTTGTTAGCACCGTCGTGATAAGAAAAATAACCTTTTCCCCTGCAAACCCCAGTTTTACTATATAAATGTGGGGTTCAAGGGGGGTCAAAATTATACAGGCCTGTTTTCTTGCTGCATTAACTTATTTGAAATTAAAACAATTGATGGATCTGACTTTTGATATGTTGGAACAATAATTTAATGACAAACTAGATGCGAGAAAATTCTTGAGCTCAGTGCGTCTATTCCGAAGCTTCAAAAGCTTTATTGTCCCTAAATATAATGAAATAACCACTTTGAAAAGTTCGTCTGCTAATTATGAGTGGCGCTTTAAATGGTTGAAACTTGGTCCAGCATAGTGCGATAATAAGACATCGGCAAATTATTACTCTATATAAAAGTAATATTACATTTCACATGCAAAATTAAAGGCTTCATAGCATAATGGCGCATAAAACTTGAATAAACCCAGACAATATTATGTCTGTAATTAAGCGGTAGATCAGTTTCTCAGTGGGCGTTTTTCATACCTTATTATTTGCATCAAAGCATTATTTCTTATTACTTTTACAGCAGTTAGTTATCTTATGCTTCATTAGCTAAAAACCTTTTATCCCTTTTTGTACATGGAATAGTCCGCCTTATATACCACAGGATACCATTTTAAAATGTAGGGGTGTCAGAGATCACTTATTTTAGAAATGTATACAGAAAATGGATGGATACGTTGCAAACAATGAATGTCCGGATGTGACGTCGTGTTCCGACGCGTCTGATTTGCGCACGATTTGCGCATCCACTGTTTACCAGTGGAATTCCAGTATTAAATGGGTCAAAGAATAACACGGATGCATTCATTATAAAACGGTACAAGAAGCAACTTTGTTCAAAATATATTTAACAGAAATCAAAGCCGCTTTTAATGAAATATACAATTATCCTCAACTGAAATTGAAAGCTTTTCATTTGAAAAGAAATCAGTGATAATGTTTTGAAGAGGAGTGGTAGTGCATTTATATAACAAAAGGTATCAAGGTCTTGATGTTTTAAAATAGCCTTACATTATGATATATAGTGCATTTTTGATGAAAATTTGTGATATATTTCTTTTTATACTCCAAAAATGGGTTTTAGGTGCTCGTTAGAACCGCGTCATTGAAGCGGGTCTAACGAATACCCACAACCTATGTCTTGGAGAAGAAATAAAGAATATAATGTTTAAACCCGTAAACCCAAGTTTTCTCTATATAAAATGGGGTTTAGGGGATCTTTATTTCACGGATTTGTTTACTTAATGTACCTTTTCTTGTGCTGTTGCTGTCAATACAATATTCTTTCACTTATTTCGAGCCGATTAGTAATCGGAGGTGGGCGAAAACGGAGTGCCCAGAGAAAAACACGTAGCAGCAAGCCAAAAGGATGGTTACTTTCCCACAAAATGGCCACTGGGCGATTCAAAATAAAATAATATAAGCGACACAAACACCCAAAGACAAACCATAGAAAAATAAACCGCGACAGTAGAACTGCCTTGGAACGGTCAGCGGAAACGAGTTCCATTGGGGTGGGGTTAAATCGATTTTACGTGGCCACAATCCTCGCCCTTACTTCCGTCGCGATTTAGACAAATGGGCCCCGTCAAGCGATTTTTGTACTTATCGCCTATGCGAGCAGCGAAGGTTCAGGCGAGCCTGCGGATCTGCGCAGTCTGCCAGAACCTTCGCTGCTCGCTCATACAAGCAATGAATCAAGAGGAACCTTCAGACAGAAAGCCATATCCCTGGCCCCTCTGAATGGCTGGACATGCGCATTTAAAATTTCTCATGACGGAATGCTCGAAGACACAAATTCGCTTGGCGGGGCTCAAATAATTTGTTCAGTCCGCACGACGGCCTCCTAACTCATCAGTGCAGTAACTGTTCTTGTTGCTTTCCGCTTGTTTCGTTTTCATTATGGCTAATCTGTTTGATGTTGTTGTTTCTTTCCGTTTGGTGTCTTGGATAGGAGGGATTGAGGTTATTGTAGCGATTCCTGGTCATTGCCTTTAATTTACTTAATTTTTTTAGGCAGGAGCCGTCATACTTGATCTTTTTTATAGTGTGGTAATTATTTTCTGGTACTCTTGAATCATTGTTTCTACTGCGGAATTTGGAACATATTTCCGATTACTGATTGCGCCTAACTTTCCGACACTAGCTAGTCAGGTTCCGAAAAATAAATAATTGCACACTCCACGGTTTTTAATGACATATTCTATCTGTAATTCTTAGCTGTCACACTCGTTTGCTAACTAGCTTCGAGCTTTGACTCAGTACTGCTGAAACTTAATCCGCGCAAAACCGCAGTCCGGCTTGTTTTCAGTTTTTAGCGCATGTTCGCTCAAATGATATTTATTAGATAAATTTTAACATTTTCTTGAGCATATGTATACATGTATTGATTTAAGTTTGCAAATGCATTTAATAATCATTATTTATACATTCAAGACTTTACCTTTCAACCCTAAGTTTCAGAACAGGATTCTTGGGTGTATTTATTCTTATAGAAATGTTCTTTTTTTCCAGTTCATTGACATGATAGCAAACATTGTACATGTAGATCCTGGCGAGACTGCTCGTTACGCGCCATCTCATCTGGATCTACAAAATTTGCATCGGTCGACCGGATTAATAGCGTTTATAAGTACGAATGTCAAGTAGTCAGATATAAAATTGGTTTAACAACCCTTTACTGACAGGCATTGAACATGGTAGTCCATCCTTTTTGGAGAGGTTTAATTACAGAATGGGTGTTGTCAAGTTAATTCTGTAATTTGTAAGTTTTAAATCAGGTTCCATACCTTAAGTAACCAGTGAAGACACCGATCAGATGCTGTATTATGTGGTCTTTGATTAGGGTCTTAAATGTTTTCGAATGTCCCGGTAATGGGAACGATTGGTACGGATGGGTATATATGAGGTCCGTCAAATTCTGCTGCATCCGATAAACACTCAAGATGCCAAACACAGCAATTGTCGTCTGCTTTGTTGTCTGCTGGTAACGTATAAAGTAATTGTTGCACTAATATGGGTCCTGACCAGATAGCTATTTTAGGAGCAGTTTGATCAACATCCATACTGTTTGCCTACATGCAAAAATAGGTTTGAAAAATTGGCAAGAATATAAACATCGGCATCTAAGGGTGTATTTGTCGACAGTCCTGAATTGAGACTCATGTCAGAAAGTGTGTGATGCCCTCACCTTTCTACTTGACAATATTTATATTAGATTCGGTACTAAGTTATTTAGACAAATTGTGGGTATTCCGATGGGTACGAATTGCGCACCTCTTGTGGCTGATCTGTTCTTGTATTGTTATGAAAGAGACTTCAAAAGAGAATTTCAAAATTCAATATTGGACTTAAATCTCTTCTGCAACAAGGTCTATCGGAACCCGAATTTTATGGTGACTTAGTATATAAATTCAGAAAAATATATAACCGCAATGACTTCGGCGCCCAATTTCGTAAAATCATTCTTCGATATAAAAAGATTGGGTACAACATGGATATTATACGACAGACTGCATGCATGGTAGTTAACCCAATCACGGTTGGCAACTTTGCTTCCCTCTTTAATTGCACGCCGGTGGATCAGGCCTCAGATTCTATGACGGCACCAACGTAAAGGCTTATTGAAAATTAAAGAGATAATGTTGGTTGGTGCCTGATGCTCTGTCTCTGGTTGGGCTCATCGGAGTCTAACTGTTGGTTTTCTTTTGCTCCAGCATTTCAGTGGTTTCTTGCTGTCGAGTCCTCACCGTTGTCTCACCTCTGTGGTTCTTTGATTTCTGTGTTCACGGAGATGTTGCACTGATGAGTTAGGAGGCCTTCATGCGGACTGAACAAATTATTTGTCTAAATCGCGACGGAAGTAAGGGCGAGGATTGTGGCCACGTAAAATCGATTTAAGCCCCACAGTGGAAATCCTCCACTGACCGTTCCAAGGCGGCTCTTCTGTGGCGATTTATTTATGTTGTTGTTTGTTACTTACTGTGTGTATCACTTGTGTCTTTTAATTTTGGATGGCCATATGGCCATTTTGTGGGAAAGTAACTGTCCATATGGCCTTCCTTTGTTTAGGTTTCCATTATGGTCTGGTCGCTTAATGTTTGTATTTCTTTCCCTTTGGTGTCTTTTATGGATGGAGTAAGTTAATTGTATCAATTCCGGATCTTTGTTTTACTTCTACTTTTCATGTTGTCGCTTTCCATCGATTACCAATCTGAAATTATTGAAGCTTTTAGCTCCACTTCTAGATATTTAGATGATTTATTAAATATTGATAATACCTCTTTCGATGGTTTGATCAGTCAGATTTACCCCCCAGAACTTCAGTTAAATAAAGCAAATTCTTCTGATACCGAGGCCCCGTTTTCGGATTTACATCTATCTATTGTAGATGTTGTTTTTTTTCGTGCAAAATTTATGATAAACGCGATGACTTTGATTTTGAGTTTGTAAATTTTCCTTTTTTGGATGGTGATGTTCCTCGTGCGCCATCCTATGGCGTTTATATTTCGCACTTAATTCGATTTGCTAGAGTGTGTAGTCATGTAACTGACTTCAACACTCGTAATAAATTATTAACGGCTAAACTCCTTAATCAGGGTTATCGGTACCATAAACTACGCAAAGCCTTTTCAAAATTTTATAGACGTCATTCTGATTTAATTTCAAAATTCAATATTGGACTTAAATCTCTTCTGCAACAAGGTCTATCGGAACCCGTATTTTATGGTAACTTAGTATATAAAGTTAGAAAAATATATAACCGCAATGACTTCAGCACCCAATTTCGTAAAATCATTCTTCGATATAAAAATATTGGGTACAACATGGATGTTATACGACAGACTGCATGCGTGGTAGTTAACCCAATCACGGTTGGCAACTTTGCTTCCCTCTTTAATTGCACGCCGGTGGGTCAGGCCTCAGATTCTATGACGGCTCCAACGTAAAGGCTTATTGAGAATTAGAGAGATCTAATTCTTGGTAATGTTGGTTGGTGCCTGATGCCCTGTCTCTGATTGGGCCCATCGGAGTCTAACTGTTGGTTTTCTTTTGCTCCAGCATTTCAGTGGTTTCTTGCTGTCGAGTCCTCACCGTTGTCTCACCTCTGTGGTTCTTTGATAATTGTGTTCACGGAGATGTTGCACTGATGAGTTAGGAGGCCTTCATGCGGACTGAACAAATTATTTGTCTAAATCGCGACGGAAGTAAGGGCGAGGATTGTGGCCACGTAAAATCGATTTAAGCCCCCCCCCCCCCCCCCACAATGGAAATCTTTCCACTGATCGTTCCAAGGCGGTTCTTCTGTGGCGGTTTATTTATGTTGTTGTTTGTTACTTACTGTGTGTATCACTTGTGTCTTTTTATTTTGGATGGCCATATGGCCATTTTGTGGGAAAGTAACTGTCCTTATGGCCTTCCTTTGTTTAGGTTTCCATTATGGTTTGGTCGCTTAATGTTTGTGTTTCTTTCCCTTTGGTGTCTTTGATGGGTGGAGTAAGTTAATTGTATCAATTCCTGATCTTTGTTTTATTTCTACTTTATACCGTTTCGTTTTACCCTGAAATACCAGTTATGTTAAGCAAATACTGTAGACCGTTATCTCACACCGCGTTATGCGGCGTTTGATCTGGCTCTATACCGTTTGTCAAGCCCAACACATGAGTCATGTCCATATTCTATTGATAAACACACTGACCGGAGTAGTTTCTAATAATAGCCGTACACTTAATTTCTCCAAATCGAACTTCATTACTAATAGAGGTTTTGTCCTTATAACATAAGCGCTCTGCATGCTGGGTATTTTGTCGTCAGACGACACGTTGAAATATTTTTTTTCCAGAAAACAGGAGTTGACATCTCATGTAAATTGCCTCCTGTCATTAGGAAAACACGCCTATACAAATACATAGTAAACTTTATCACAGAAAAAAAGGAAATTTTTTAGATGAAAAATTGTGATATTTTTCTAATTTCTGCTCAAAAAATAGATTGTGGGTACCCGGTAGAGTCCCCTAATCGAGGCGTTCTTACAAGTACCAACACTCTCTGTTTTAGAGCAGAAAAAAGAAAACGAAGGTATACCCCAGTAAAACCCAGTTTTACTAAATAAAAGTGGGTTTCAATGGGGTCAAAATCATATAGGCGTGTTTTCGTGATGTTTTCCTGGAATTATATGAAGAATATCTGCTGCTGAATTAGCCCAGAGAGTGGTGAAGGTTAAAAGAATATATTTGAAACCTTTTCTTAAAGGTCTTGGTTTTCAAGAATTTCTCATAGAACCTGTCATTTCAGTGCTTTTGGCGCTTTGACGACATCTATGTTGTAGTCACTGATTTCAAATGAATACTTTCTTGTTGAACATTCGGCATCATACGATTAACTTAGTTATTTGAAGGTCTGAAAGGTAAATTTGAGTGATTAAACCGTCGGCGTATGTATTTAAATATTAAATCAAATGTCCAAATACTCGTCAAACCTAAAGCTTCAGTTATTTTAGATTGCTTTCCATCAAAAAGAGATATCTGGAGACCCTTACACAATATATCAGACACAAGCGGAGCGCAATTTATGTACAGTTCATACAGTATGTCTAAATACATCAGTACCAGCCTAAAGCTTCATACACACTTTCTGACATGACCTTGAACATAATTTATAATTTTATGCTCTTTTGAAGTGAAACATTACATACACGATTAGGGGCACCTTACCTCATCACTTGAACAAGTCCATGAAATGAACAGCCCACTAAGCCCACATTATTTTGCTTATTTCTGCTCCAAGACATAGGTTGTGGATACTTGCAAGAACCGCCTCAATGAGAAAGGTAGCCATTTTCGAGATATGAAAGGATGCACTACCATCACGAAAACACACCTTTATAATTTTGACCCCCTTGAACCCCACTTTTATTTAATCAAACTGGGATTTCCGGGGGTATACCTTATTTTATTTATTTCTGCTCTAAAATATAGGCGGTTCTATCGAGTCCCCACAATCTATGCTTTGAGCAGAAATAAGAACAATATCACAATTTTTCATCGTAAAATTTCCATTTTTTGACCGAATAATTGATAATGTATTTGTATAGAAATGTTTTCGTAATGTGGTTGTGTTATCGTAATGATTTCGTAGACGATAAGGGGTACCTTACCTTTCGAATCCGGGTTACAATCGTTATATAATAATGTTATCGTATGAAAAACAGAATCTTACACTCTCATGATTTCGTGTAAACTTAGGAAACTCGCCATCGGCTTGTTTCATATATTTCATTTGATATGATATGGCCAATTATACAAGATCTTCATATCTCACCCAGCGTTTGCTAGCTATATTATCTATACATGATCGTTTTACTGTGTATTATTAATTGATTATTTGTATTACACCCGGTCAACCAATATATAAAACTCATAAATCATGTTTTTTAATTGCCTCAATTAATAAAATTGTCATTAATCAAGCAATTTCGTATTGGCCAAGTTATAGGTCCTCGGTCAGCTGTATTGGCCTCGGCCTTCGGCCTCGTGCCAATACAGCAGACCTCGGACCTGTAACTGTGCCAATACGAAATAACTTGATTAATAACATTATATTATATTATGGCTCACTGTTGAGATAGAAATCATCCATGCGGATCAATGTGTTATTGTTATTATGTTTGACACTGCACTGGAACTGAGGGCGCTGTTTGAAATTTTATAAACTCGGCGTTGAAGTCCCCACCCGCACACACATCTGTATTTTTACTACCGACTGTTCTTTCGAAGTTTTTATTTGTTTATCGGATTTTATCATATGACGTCGCGTCTAAAGGTGTAATAACGCCTGTAAAATCCGAAAACTGGCCAAAGCCCTTTCGGGTAATATCATTAATTAAAAGACTCTCAGTTATGTGATAGATGTATTCTTCAGATGATAACAATGTAACTATGGAACAGTAACTAACGTCATAAGCGACGTAACGTAATTGACATCACAATTAGATCTATTACTAGATCTATCAAATGATAGGCTGATCACAGGATATTACATCTCTCCTTTTCTTTTAAAAGACAGTTTATTTCTATGAATCTTAATAACTGTTGAATAAGGATTGCAAGGAGTCAGTATTACAATTGGTTCCTATTTGAGTTAGTTTGAAATATGAAACAATAATGCGGTCAAAGATAAGCCTAACAGTAAATGTTCATTAACTTGTCATTTATGTCTCTGATCCCATTTCTTTATCGCATTTTATCTTCCCGGTAATATTAGAACATGGTGTCTCCGGTTGCCTCTTTGCCCCTCTTGGCATCTTCTATTGCATCTATTGACATCTTCTATTGCCTCTCTTGGCATCTTCTGTTGCCTCTCTTGACATCTTCTGTTGCCTCTTTTTGGCATATTCTATTGCCTCTTGACATCTTCTCTTGCCCCTTGGCATCTTCTATTGCCTCTCTTGGCATCTTCAGTTGTCTCTTGACATCTTCCCTTGCCTCTTGACATCTTCCCTTGCCTCTTGGCATCTTCAGTTGCCTCTGGCATCTTCTATTGCCTCTCTTGGCATCTTCAACTGCCACTTGGCATCTTCTATTGCCTCTCTTGGCATCTTTAGTTGCCTCTTGGCATCTTCTATTGCCTCTCTTGGCATCTTCAGTTGCCTCTTGGCATATTCTATTGCCTCTCTTGGCATCTTCTATTGCCTCTCTTGGCATCTTCTATTGCCTCTCTTGGCATCTTCAGTTGCCTCTTGGCATCTTCTATTGCCTCTCTTGGCATCTTCAGTTGCCTCTTGGCTTCTTCTATTGCCTCTCTTGGCATCTTCTATTGCCTCTTTTGGCATCTTCTATTGCCTCTCTTGGCATCTTCTATTGCCTCTTGGCATCTTCAGTTGCCTCTTGGCATCTTCTATTGCCTCCCTTGGCATCTTCTATTTTTTTTTTCTCCAGGCTGCATGATAACATGTCATTAATATTTTCATCTTCATTCTCTCTTTCTCTGCTTTAAACCATATTCTTCTTTCCTCCTATCCCCTTTTCCTTTTATCCTCGTCGCCAATGTAAAATCCGAAAACGGGCCAAAGCCCTTTCGGGTAATATCATTAATTAAAAGACTCTCAGTTATGTGATAGATGTATTCTTCAGATGATAACAATGTAACTATGGAACAGTAACTAACGTCATAAGCGACGTAACGTAATTGACATCACAATTAGATCTATTACTAGATCTATCAAATGATAGGCTGATCACAGGATATTACAACGCCATGTTATATTTTCGATAATCCCTTTGTGGATTAAATATGCATATTTGCTAGATACGTCCCATAACGTTACATGTACGACGTCTTAAACGACGTCACGTTTTCTAATGGCGGAATATTGACATTTTTGTAAACAATCGTCAATAAAATACGCTTTAATATCATATGATAAATATAATCTTGCATTCGTGCTCTTTTATAATTGAATTTATTAAATACATGAGCACTCATGTAAGATCCCCTCTATGTAACGTTGGCTTTTTTTTCGTCTGATGCTTATGTGTCTCTCAATGTCGCTTAGGTGACTTGAGATTGTTGCGTTCTTTAATTTTGTCATTTCGTGAGTGACCCCGTGAGTGATCTTTTATGTTATAAATGGACAAACATCCTAAAATAAGACTTCTGCGATAAGCAAAATATATATTTGAAGGCAGTGATACCTAATCGGTACAATTACTTTCCACCTGTCTTCCAAGGCAAGAAAAGGAAAGGCAGACGGCATTATAATTACCATTACGAAAACACGCCTATACTAATATATTGCCACCTTTATCACCGAAAAAATGAAAATTTTATGGTGAAAAAAATCGTGAGTTTTTTCTTATTTCTGTTCAAAATATAGATTGTGGGCACTCGTTAGAACCGCCTCATCGAGGCGGTTCTAACGAGTACCCACAAGCTATATTATAGAGCAGAAATAAGAAAAATAAGGTATACCCCGGAAACCCCAGTTTTACTATATAAAAGTGGGGTTGAAGGGGGGTCAAAACTATATGGGCGTGTTTTCGTGATGCGTCATCCAGAACGTACACGCAAATACATGCAATGACAATAATGAACCACAACAGAAGTACCGCCTCGGAACGGCCAGTAAATATTTTACTGAGCAGTCGCACAATCTAGTTAGAGACTTGAATGAGCCTTTATGGGCACTAAGAGAGATATGCTTACACCATTGCCACACAGAATGTTTGAATACGATTATCAGAGGCATTTCCTGGCTGGCATGTCTTAAGGGACGATGTGTTGTGGACAGGGTCAACTTTCCGTATGGTACCAGCAATCGTGATATAGAGAACACCAGGTGAGTGTCATATGATATCAAGTTTATCAGGCTCGGCTTCGAAGCCTCGCGATTCTACAAGCGTTCTCGAAGCCAGTTTATCAGAAAAGGCTTCGAGAACGATTGTGGAATCGCGAGGCTTGCCTTGTACCCTCTTAAATAAGCTGTTTACGATCAGTTATTGATGGTTCTCAGTGCCTCCCAGCATTCTGGCGGTCGATATATTTAGTATAAGCTGACCATATTTTTTCCTATGATTTTTTTTCATGTAACCATGTAATTTCCATTTTTGCTCAGTAACAATAACATTTTTGTCACTTTTTCAGTTGTCCGGTTTTTTCATAAAAGTGCAAAGTCATGTTGACGTGATAAAACTCACTTGACCTGAGATAGCAGCATATCTTTATCAGGTCAATGCGGTACAATGCAATATATATAGGGGACAACTGATAAAATAATTTCTTACGATATTACCATAAGTGCGCGGTATTATCGCTTGTTCCAATTATGTCACTAGCTGCAATACCAAGAGAAATGTTACGAAAGCACGCCTATACAAACATATTTTAAAGTTTACCGCCGAAAAAAAAATAAAGTTGAAAAATTGTGATATTTCATTTTTTTTCTGCTAATAATATCGATTGTGGTTAGTCGTTAGAACCGCATCATACAGACGGTTCGAACGAGTACCCACAATCTATAGAAATTTCAAGTTGAGGTAACGATCAGGAATCGATACAATCAACCCAAAGCTCCCATCAGAGACAAAAAAGGGAAAGAAGCACAAACATGTAACAACAGACCCAACGGAAACACCAATAGCGGAAAGCCAAAAAGACAGTTACTTTCCCACAAAATGGCTAAAAGGCTATCCAAACTAAAATAATATAAGCGCCACAAACACCCAAAGACAAACCATAACAAAAATAAACCGCGACAGAAGAACCGCCTTGGAACGGTCAGTGGCAACGAATTCCACTAGGGGCTTAAAACGTGGCCACAATCCTCGCTTTTACTTCCGTCGCGATTTAGACAAATAATGTGTTCAGTCCGCATGAAGGCCTACTAACTCATCAGTGCAACATATCCGTGAACACAAATAATCAAACAACCACATAGATGAAACAACGTTGAGGACTCGACCGCAAGAAACCACAGAAATGCTGGCGCAAAAGAAAACCAACAGTTAAGACTCCGATGGGCCCGACCAGAGACAGAGCATCAGGCACCAACCAACATTACCTGGAATTAGATCTGTCTAATTCTCAATAAGCCTTTACGCTGGAACTGTCATAGAATCTGAGGCCTGGCCAATCGGCGTGCAATTAAAGAGGGAAGCAAAGTTGTCAACCGTGATTGGGTTAACTACCATGCATGCAGTCTGTCGTATAACATCCATGTTGTGCCCAATCATTTTATATCGAAGAATGATTTTACGAAATTGGGTGCTGAAGTCATTGCGGTTTTTTGAATTTATATACTAAGTCACCATAAAATTCGGGTTCCGATAGATCTTGTTGCAGAAGAGGTTTTAAGTCCAATATTGAATTTTGAAATTAAGTCAGAATGACGTTTATAAAATTTTGAAAAGGCTTTGCGTAGTTTATGGTACCGATAACCCTGATTAAGAAGTTTAGCTGTTGACAATTTAATACGAGTGTTGAAGTCAGTTACATGACAACACAGTCTTGCTAAACGATTTAACTGCGAAATATAAACGCCATAGGATGGCGCACGAGAAACGTCACCATCCAAAAAAGGAAAATTTATAATCTCAAGATCAAAATCATCGCGTTTTTCATAAATTTTGCACGAAACAAACCCATCTACAATAGATAGTTGTAAATCCAAAAACGGGGCATCGGTATCAGAAGAATTTGCTTTATTTAACTGAAGTTTTTGGGGGTAAATTTGACTGATCAAACCATCGAAATAGGTATTGTCAATATTTAATAAATCGTTCAAATGTCTAGAAGTGGAGCTAAAAGCTTCAATGATTTCAGACTGGTTTTCAACAGAAAGGGACAGTATGAAGTCTCTCTCGTAACAAAGCAAAAAACAAATCAGCCACAAGTGGTGCGCAATTACTACCCATCGGAATACCCACAAGTTGTCTAAATAACTTAGTACCAATTCTTATGTAAATATTGTCAAGTAGAAAGGTGAGAGCTTCACACACTTTCTGACATGACCATAAAGTATAATTGTTATGCTCTTCAGAAGTGAAAAAAGCATTTCTTACATTACATGCAAGATAGAGGGTGTCCTCCCTATGAAATGTCCATTCGTGGTGCAATGGTTACGTTACTCGCCTTGTAAACCAAGGATCGCAGGATCGATCCCGGGCTTCTTCGGACTTTTGGATGATTCTTTAAACCGAGGTCCCGTCTCCGTATGACCTTAGCTGTTGGTGTGACGTAAAACTCAAACACCACTCGCTCACTCACCTACAATCTA
The DNA here is from genome assembly GCA_963580285.1 of Lucinisca nassula. Classification (NCBI taxonomy): domain Eukaryota; kingdom Metazoa; phylum Mollusca; class Bivalvia; order Lucinida; family Lucinidae; genus Lucinisca; species Lucinisca nassula. The sequence continues at coordinate 116,452,371 of OY757017.1, read as the reverse complement.
TATTTTTAGAGCAGTGACAAGAAAAGAAGGTATACCCCAGTAAATCCCAGTTTTACTATATAAAGTGGGGTTCTTATCGATTCCTGATCATTGCCCCCACTTCTATGTTTCAATGGTGTCAAAATTATATAGGGATGTTTTCGTGATGTTTGAGGCTGTGCACAAAAAAACCTATCTTAGGACATACATTAGCAAAGGCCGCAGAGATTAACTGTGATAATTATACTGGTGCTTACCTGCATTCTTGAAGAATTAACTTTCTTTTTCCCATTTCTGATCCCAGACTTTTGATGTCCATTGGCCTTTGGCATTGTTGTCAAGAAGAGATTTCTTGCTATGAGCGAGTATAGGACTACGGACAAAAATAATGGGACAACATAGAACACAAGCAAATCGGCCATATAATACGCAAGATACTGATGTCTCTCAAGGCGAATGGCACACACTTCTACAATACTGTTCAATCGTCTCTGGCGTTTCAAAACTGTTAGTCCCAGCCATGGTGAACAATAAAGGACTCCAAATATCCAAATTCCTGCAATGATACGTTTCGCCCGTTTGACTGTGCACATAGCATGTGATTGAAGGGGGTGACATATAGCTATGTATCTTTCTATGGTAAAAGCAGTGATGGACATAGCGGATGTGTCAACGCCAAGGTATTGTACGAAAATGAGACTCGAGCACATAACCCGGCCGAAGGGCCATTCATCTATCTGAAAGAAAGTCTCCGCTATTGCCGGTAAAGTTGCGGATAATAAGACTAAGCAGTCTGCAATAGCGAGGCTCATGAGATAACAGTTTGTTGGCGTATGCATGCTGCGAGTTCTTATAACCACAATAATAACTAAGACATTCCCGATCATCCCAGTTATGAATATGAATACATTTATAATTACTGCACATATTCTGTATAAATCCGTGTACCACAATTCGGGTCCAATGTGACCCAGTGTTGTGTTATCAAAGCCACTCATTTGTGTAAGACTACTAGAATTGTTACAATAGAAAACTATTTCTGAGAAATTCATCGACACACTCATGATAGTAGTGTTACTTTTGAAAAATAAGTTCTACTCATGTTTGGTTTGAGGTTGTTATTTCTGTTTATGTCTTATATACAATAATTGTCACTTGATAGAAACCGCAAAGTTAAAAAAAAACTTTTTTCACCAACAAGAGACTTTTATAATAAAACCTCACTATAATTCATCGATTCCAGGCAGTGAAATTGTTGTTCAGTTTGTTTTGTTGTCCGATTTGTTTACACGTATACCTAGACTAAGACAATTAACAATGTAACTATAATTTATTCCAGCATATCGTTTCGATATTACTTAAATCGTTTGCCTCTTTCTAAGAATAGCTCCCGTGTAAAAGCCGTAATTTTGCATTACGCCAAAAAGTAAAGCTGCCAGTGATTATGTTTGAAATGACATGTAAAAGTCCATTGATAAACCATTCCTTTGCCTTTGTCGGTTGATATGCTCTGTGCAACCGCTGATGTCGTCAACGTCGCATTGTCCAATCGCTGCTAACTGACAAATCAAACAGCTCTCTGTGGTATTGAATATTGCTTTACTGCAGAAAGGCGCGAGAAATATGGTGAAGCTTTCAGATGTGGTCGTTGCGATAGCGCTTAAAGAAGTTGTCTATTACCATTACGAAAACACGCCTATACAAATACATTATAAACTTTACTGCAGAAATAACTAAAATTTTAAGATGAAAAATTAACATTTTTCTTATTTCAGCCCAAAATATAGAGTGTGGATACTCATTAGAGCCGCATCGACGAGGCGGTTCTACCGAGTGGATACTCGTTAGAGCCGCCTCGATGAGGCGGTTCTAACGAGTACCCACAATCTATATTTTAGAGCAGAAATAAAAATTATTAGGTTTACCCCTGTAAAATAAAAGTAGAGGCAATGGTCAGGAATCGATACAATCAATCTATTGCTCCCATCAGGGACACCAAAGGGAAAGCAACACAAACACGCAACAACAGTCCTAATGGAAACAACAACAGCGGAAAGCCAAAAGGACAGTTACTTTCTCATAAAATGGCCAATAGGCTATCAAAATAAAATAACACAAGTGACACAAACACCCAAACAAAAACCATAACAAAAATAAATCGCGACAGAAGAACCGCCTTGGAACGGACAGTGGAAACGATTTCCACTGGGGAGGCTTAGATCGATTTTACGTGGCTACAATCCTCGCCCTTACTTCCGTTGCGATTGAAACAAATAATTTCTTCAGTCCGCATGAAAGCCTCTTATCTCATCAGTGCAACATCTCTGTGAACACAAATATCAAACAACCACAGAGATGAAACAACCGTGAGAACTCGACAGCAAGAAACAACAGAAATGCTGGAGCAAAGAGCAAAAGAAAAAAAAAAAAAAAAACAGATAGACTCCTATGGGCCCGACCAGAGAAAGAACATCAGATACTAACCAACCATAAGCCTTTACGTTTGATCCGTCATAGAATCAGAGGCCTGAGACACCGGTGTGCAATTAAACAGGGAGGCAAAGTTGTCAACCGTGATTGGGTTAGCTACCATGCATGCAGTCTGTCGTATAACATTTATGTTGTACCCAACAATTAACTTACTCTACCCACCAAAGGGAAAGAAACACAAACATGAAGCGACCAGACCATAATGGAAACCCAAACAAAGGATGGCCATAAGGACAGTTACTTTCCCATAACTTGGCCAAATGGCCATCCAAAATAAAAAGACACAAGAGATACACACAGTAAGTAGTAACAAACAACAACACAAATAAACCGCCACAGAAGAACCGCCTTGGAACGGTCAGTGGAAAGAATTCCACTGGGGTGCTTAAAATCAATTTTACATGGCCATAATCCTCGCCCTTACCTCTGTCGCGGTATACACTAATTTTGTTTAGTCCCTATGAAGGCTTTGAAACTACGTAGTATGACCCATCTTCTTTCTTATGAATGTTTTCATTGCTCTTAAAGGATTTCATTTTTGATTTTTGATTTTCCTAACTCATCAGTGTAACATCCCCGAGAACATATAAATAAAAAAACTCCAGAGATGAAACAAGGCTGAGGACTCGACAGCATACAACAGAGTGATTACAATGCAGTAGAAGACACACACAGCAACAACGATACATCAGTCAGGACTTGACATGCAAACACGCGTGTTGTAATGGACCAGATAGACTGAACAACTAACGGCGTATCACTGGCATCAGCAAACCCATAATGGCTGTTTAAATCGTTCCACAGGGCCAAAGCTTTACCCTTGGTTTAACTGATGTTCAAACACATAACGTCAGTTTCGAGCTCGTCTTCATCCTAAAGTATCTGTTACCGATTATTAAGTATAGTATTGCAGTTATAGTCAATCCATTGTACCCAAAGGGGTTATTACTGGGAAGTAGACGTAGTGATCATACAAAACATCCGGTGTCCTAATTCACAAGAGAAGTGATGGCAATGATCCGGAATCGATACAAGAAACCCGCACCTTCTTTCAGAGACAACAGCGGGAAAGGAATAGAAGTGAAGACAATGATCGGGAATCGATACAATTAACCCGCAGTTCCCGTCAGAGAAACCAAGGGAAAGAAGCACAAACATGAAACAACTAGACCCATATGGAAACATCAATAGCGGAAAGCCAACAGGACAGTTACTTTTGGACAAAATGGCCATTTTGCTATCCTAAGCGATACACACACTCCAAGACAAACGGTAACATAAATTAACCGCGACAGTCGAACGGCCTTGAGACGGAGTGAAACTAATTCCACTGGGGTGTGGGGGGGGGCAAAAATCGAGTGTACGTGGCTACAATTCTCGCAATCGTCGTTACGATTTAGATACATAATTTGTTCAGTCCGAAAGAATGCCTCTAAACTTATCAGTGCAGTATCTCCGTGAACACAAAAATCAATCACTCACAGACATGAAACAACGATGAGGGCTCGACAGCAGAAACCGCAAAAAAGCTGGAGCAAAAGAAAACCAACAGTTAGCCTCCGACTGGCCGAAACAGAGACAGAGTATCAGAAACCAACCGACATTACATTAAATTAGACTCACTCTAATTCTCAGTAAGCCTTTACGCTGGAACCGTTATAGAATCTGAATCCTGATCCACCAGCGTGCAATTAATGAGGGAAGCAATGCTGTCAATCGTGACTGGGTAACCTGCCAAGCATGCAGTTTGTCGTATAACATTTATGTTGTATCAAATCATTTTTATATCGAAGAATGATTTTACGAAATTCGGGACTGAAGTCATTGCAATTATATATTTATCTGAACTAATATAATAAGTAACCATAAAATTCGGGTTCTGATAGACCTTGTTGCAGAAAAGATTAAAGTCCAATATTGAATTTTGAATTTAACCGGAGTGACGTCTATAAAATTTTGTAAAAGCTTTGCGTAGTTTATGATACCGATCACCCTTTTTAAGAAGTTTAGCAGTTTATAATTTATTACCAGTATTTTAGTCAGTTACAAGACTAGATACTCTGGCAAATCGAATTAATTGCGAACTTCAAATCTCAAAATTAAAATTATCGCGTTTATCACATTTTGTTTTTGCGAGAAACAAATTCATCTACAATAAATAGGTGTTAATCCAAAAACGAGACCTCGGTATCAGGAACCCTGTAGTTTGTTTGTTTGACTTGAGATTTAACGTCCCCTTCAACACTGTCATTTTTGAGACGTTGCTTCCAATTTTGTGGGACTATTACCCGACATTGAGATGAAATGACATCTCAAGCCCTGCAGCCAATGAAACCAATAGAGTTTATAAACACGGACGGGCCGACTCGCACTGCTTTGCCTGGGCAGGATTAGAACCTCTAAGCGGTTTTCCAGTACTCGCTTGCGGGTCGGTTTCAGCTCTGCGTGGAAACATCATGCAGCCTATATATTTCTTCAAGCACCGATGGGCGGGGACCAGAAAGCCTGCAGTAGGTCAAACGATTATTGACAACTATTAAACGTGTTTTATAACACATTTAATTACATCCTACAAGCAACAATGTGAATCAAAATGGACTAAACACTTGCAATGGAAATGTAAATCAAATATTCAGTGCATATTATAAATAAAATGATTTGTTCGTTAAATAGTCAGTCAGTATCATATGGTTATTAATCGTATTGTAGCCTATGTTCGATAAGTTTGGTTGCTTAAAAAAGAAACATTTCCATACTCCATTCACCACAATGGACGTAGTCCATTTGCGAATAGTGAGAAGTATATGCTTTCCAATTACAAAAAAAACTTCACGGTAGTAATGTGTCTCGCAGAAGAAACGACATTCCTTGAAACAAATTGAATGCTCCTGTAGTATCAGTATCTAACAGCCATAGAACATTAGATAATTTGTCTTGAATTCGTTAATGCAGAAAAGAATATAAATATACCGGTATTGTCATGTTAAGAAAAGGGTTACACATGCGAAAAATCTTGACAGATCATAAAAAGTAGAAGTAAAACAAAGATCAGGAATATATAAATTTGTCTGTTTAATTTTGGTTTAAAAAACCAACAGAATGATTGTCTTTTATTTTATTTGCTGAAGCTATATGGTATAAACAAAATTTGTTTTGGCTTGTCGAGAACTGGTGGTTGGCTTCAGTGCTTCAGCCCATCTTTGCCAGCAGCACGCTGGCAAAGATGGGCTGAAGCACTGAAGCAACAAAAGTCCGTAACTTGTACACAAATGCTTAATCAATATCAGATAGTTGCCGTTTTAGCGGCTATCTTAACACAATTTATTGACTTCTGCCTAACCATTCATTTGACATTGCTGAAATTTCTCTCACGTCTTTATGGGAAACTTTAAATCTAAAATTAATGTTAGTTATTTTGTTTTGCGAGTAATGTTTTACGTCTATTTTGAAAAATTAAAAGGCAGCAATGACATTCACCTTTAGAATTTATTTGGTTTGATTCTCTAAGAGAAAAATTGTCGCATTGGTCTATAAATACATGACGTTAGGGGAAGTTAAAAGGAACACATTATCGTTATCATATGCAATTTATTCAAGGTAAGATCTAATTCAAGGTAATGTTGGTTGGTGCCTGATGCTCTGTCTCTAGTCGGGCCCATCGGAGTCTAACTGTTGGTTTTCTTTTGCTCCAGCATTTCAGTGTTTTTTTGCTGTCGAGTCCTCACCGTTGTCTCACCTCTGTGGTTCTTTGATTATTTGTGTTCACGGAGATGTTGCACTGATGAGTTAGGAAGCCCTCCTGCGGACTGAACAAATTATTTGTCTAAATCGCGACGGAAGTAAGGGCGAGGATTGTGGCCACGTAAAATCGATTTAAGCCCCCAAGTGGAATTCTTTCCATTGACCGTTCCAAGGCGGTTCTTCTGTGGCGGTTTATTTATGTTGTTGTTTGTTACTACTCAATGTGTGTATCACTTGTGTCTTTTTATTTTGAATGGCCATTTTGTGGAAAAGTAACTGTCCTTATGGCCATCCTTTGTTTAGATTTTCATTATAATCTGATCGCTTCATGTTTGTGTTTCTTTCCCTTTGGTGTCTTTGATGGGTGGAGTAAGTTAATTGTATCGATTCCTGATCTTTGTTCTACTTCTATTATGATAACCAAATATCCAATTGGTGTTTAGTGACACTCATCTTAATGATAATAATAATAATAATACGTATCGTAACATGAAAACTATTTAAATACGACTCATGTAAACTTTGATATTAAATACTGCTAAAAAGTGTAAGTATTATGTCCTGCTTGAAACAAACAAAAATATTGTGAATAGGATACTGTTGTCCTTCAGCGGAAAATTGTCAAGTTCAGTCGCGATTAAGTGGCCCACTAGACACAAATACAGCTATGTTTGACTCAAAAGCATCTACGGCACTTGGTCTTTGATTTCAACCTTCTTTTCTTAATGCTGATGAAATTTTGATATTTCGTTTGGTCTCCAGCCTTTATATTATATGCAATAAACAATATATTCCCTTGCATTTGTTGTAATTACTGTATTTTATGTATGCTGTCTGGAGATTTCTTTCATAAAATGCAATAAACCCTTCATGTAATCTTATTATTCGGTCTGTAATGTTTGATCATAGCGTGACAAGAAGAAATTCTGATGCAGCTACGGTGCAGCAATAGGCTGCAATTCTTTAAGAACAAGATTTGTTTGGACCTTTATGCAAATACGACGTTAACATGTTTCTCATACTAAACATCTATAGAAAATGACATTGGGTGAACAGTTCCGATACAGGACGTTACGGCTGTAGTGCGTCCAGAGTCATGCGTGTAATAACGTCGACTTGAACATCGACGTCTGCCCATGTCCGTATTTATATGACCTTAGGAAAATTATAAGAAGAATGACATGTGCTTCTGATCGCTCCTCTGAGCACTGAGGCATGGAACTGTTAACATGATATGGCATTCTGTCAAACGTATACTTTATTCACTGTAAAAAAAGTGTAGGCAATGATAGGAATCCATACAACTAACCAACAGCTCCCATAAGAGTCACCAAATGGGAAAAACACAAACATGAAACAACAGACCCAAAAGGAATCATCAACAGCGGAAATCCTGATCATGAAGTTGACCTCTGTGATGATATATATCATATTAATCAGAAGGCAAATATAAAGTTCATTTTAAAGAGAATTAGTGAACTCCGATTCCGTTGAAAACCAGTCTGGTATCATTGAAGCCTTTAGAGGTTCTGGATACCGAGGCGAATTAATTCTACGATAGTTCCAATCAGTTATACGACGCTGCTCTTTTAACTAGAGGTTATACTCAGCATGGTCTTCGTCCTTCCATCGATTCTGAAATTAATCACAGACGTCATTACATCAAAATATCCTTCATTAATAAGGGTTTGGATTTCATAGATTTAACTAGTATCTTCCGGGACAGTTCGGTTATTTCATCCATTCCCGCTTATTTTCAAAATACTGAAACACCCATAATTTGCTATATAGACCATAAACCTGTTAGATCTATTATTTTTAATTTCAATAAATAACGAAATAACGATTTCCGTCTAAAATTGACAAAAAAATATAGAGATTAAATCGCTGCTGCCTTGAATGAATTTGGTAATCGATGATGTAAACGACAGTATGTTGAGCATAAAGCTCTTAAGGAATGGAAACATAGCATTCCGAAATTAGTGAACAAAAGCATTTCTTTTTATTCGCAAAATACGAACCTATTACCTCCTAAACCTAAGATGTCTTTACGTCACCTTAAACTAGTTATTCAAGAATTTAATAGGAAATTTGTTTTGGCTCCAGCTTATAAGGCCGCTAAAATAGTGGTCGTTGTTTGACGGCTTCACTATGTTAACACTCTTCAGCAAGAACGTGGTGGTACTAAAGCCTATGAACTTCAGCCTTTAGCTGTAGAGACGACCACATTTGTCATTCAGCCAACAAGTTTGCTGTCGTGTTACAGAAGGCCAAGACAAGCTCCCTACGTTATATTGGTTACCTGAACTTCAAAAAAGATCATACAAAGCACGGTTTATTGCAAATTCAAGCTCTTGTACCACCACTGTACTCTCCAAATTATTAACTTCATGTTTGACTGCCATCAAAAAGCATGTGATAAAAGTCTTCGAAAGATCTGGTAGAAATCTGTTATGGTCTATAAAAATTTCTAAGTAGCCTTTTCAAAATTTTATAGACGCCATTCTGATTTAATTTCAAAATTCAATATTGGACTTAAATCTCTTCTGCAACAAGGTCTATCGGAACCCGAATTTTATGGTGACTTAGTATATAAATTCAATAAAATATATAACCGCAATGACTTCAGCACCTAATTTCGTAAAATCATTCTTAGATATAAAAAGATTGGGTACAACATGGATATTATACGACAGACTGCATGCATGGTAGTTAACCCAATCACGGTTGGCAACTTTGCTTCCCTCTTTAATTGCACGCCGGTGGGTCAGGCCTCAGATTCTATGACGGCTCCAACGTAAAGGCTTATTGAGAATTAGAGAGATCTAATTCAAGGTAATGTTGGTTGGTGCCTGATGCTCTGTCTCTGGTCGGGCCCATCGGAGTCTAACTGTTGGTTTTCTTTTGCTCCAGCATTTCAGTGGTTTCTTGCTGTCGAGTCCTCACCGTTGTCTCACCTCTGTGGTTCTTTGATTTTTGTGTTCACGGAGATGTTGCACTGATGAGTTAGGAGGCCTTCATGCGGACTGAACAAATTATTTGTCTAAATCGCGACGGAAGTAAGGGCGAGGATTGTGGCCACGTAAAATCGATTTAAGCCCCCCAGTGGAAATCTTCCACTGACCGTTCCAAGGCGGCTCTTCTGTGGCGATTTATTTATGTTGTTGTTTGTTACTTACTGTGTGTATCACTTGTGTCTTTTAATTTTGGATGGCCATATGGCCATTTTGTGGGTAAGTAACTGTCCTTATGGCCTTCCTTTGTTTAGGTTTCCATTATGGTCTGGTCGCTTAATGTTTGTATTTCCTTCCCTTTGGTGTCTTTTATGGGTGGAGTAAGTTAATTGTATCAATTCTTGATCTTTGTTTTACTTCTACTTTTAATAAATTTAAATCCAGGCGTTTTCGTGCTTCAAGTCTGTCTACTTATCATTTTCCGCCCTTTACACTACACTTCCTCATAATCGTATAAAAGAAAAACTTAATGATTTAATTGAATGGACATTTCATAGGGAGAACTCCCTCTATCTTGCATGTAATGTAAGAAATGCTTTATTCACCTCCGAAGAGCATAAATATTATACTGACTTTAATATAAATTTAGAAATCTTTATAACCGCAATGACTTAAGCACCACATTTCGTAAAATCATTCTTCGATATGAAAGATTGGGCACAACATGTGATACGACAAACTGCATATGCATGGTAGTTAACCCAATCACGGTTGACAACTTAGCTTCCCTCTTTAATTGCACGCCGGTGGGTCAGGCCTCAGATTATATGACGGTTCCAACGTAAAGGCTTATAATTGGTTGGTACCTGATGCTATGTCTCTGGTCGGGCCCATTGGAGACCAACTGTTGGTTGTCGTTTGCTCCAGCATTTCTGTGGTTTCTTGCTGTCGAGTCCTCACCGTTGTTTCATCTCTGTGGTTGTTTGATTTTTGTGTTCACGGAGATGTTGCACTGATGAGTTAGGAGGCCTTCATGCGGTCTGAACAAATTATTTGTCTCAATCGCGACGGAAGTAAGGGCGAGGATTGTGGCCAAGTAAAATCGATTTAAGCCCCCCAGTGAAATTCGTTTCCGCTGACCGTTCCAAGGCGGTTCTTCTGTCGCGGTTATTTTTGTTATGGTTTGCCTTTGGGTGTTTTCGATGCTTATATCATTTTATTTTGGATAGCCTATTGGCCATTTTGATGTTTCCATCAGCTTTGTTTATTCATGTTTGTGCTTCTTTCCCTTTGGTGTCTCTAATGGGAGCTGTGAGTTGATTGTATCGATTTCTGACCATTGCCTACACTTCTGTTTAGCTCAAATTCTAGATTTTGTTCTATTTAATAATATTGAAACTATATATTTCAATGGTTAGATCAGTCGAAATTACTGGCACCCTCTCCCCTGAACCAAACTTTAATGAAACAATATCCGCAGTTTTTGGATTTACATCTATCTGATGTAGATGGGTTTGTTTATTCCAGAATTTATGATAATTGCAATGATTTTGATTTTCAGAATGTAAATGCCCCTTTCTTAAATGGTAATGTTCCTTGTGCGGGTTCCTAGGGCGATTATATTTCGCAGTATATTTGATTTGCTAGAGTGTTTGATCATGTAACTGACTTCAACACTCGCGAAAAATTGTTAACTGCCAAACTTCTTAATCATAAACTACGCAAATTATAAGGAAAACTGGTCAGGACCTGATACAGACATATCCAAAAATCTTCCCACAATATCACCAGCGAAAGAAGTCGAAACATGGGGCGACGGCAGTAAACAAAACGGACAACACACAAATTGAGTCGGCATCTCTTTTCCAAGCAGTGGTGGCTCAGAATATCCATAATAATGGCGGAAAGAATCAGAATTACCAATATGACAAACATTAAACTGAACAACCAAAAAAGGGAGAAGAATCAGAATAATAAAAGAAACAACTTATATGATAAGGGAAAGAATCAGAGCCATCAACACAAAACATGAAGGAACCAAAGCAAATGGAAATCTCACCCTCACTATCACTGTGGTTCAACCAAATCAAACTAAAAACAAGCAACACACGCACCTTGGGAACGAATCTGAGTCACCGACATGACAAATATTAAACTCGAAGTACAAATGTAAAAATGCAAACCAGAAAGGGGTAATATAATCAGAATCATCAAAGTTAAACATATATAATTAGGGAATGACTCAGAACCACCAACAGAAAACATGAAGGAACAACAACAAAAGCACCGACTTTGTGTGCAGTCCTGTATCTGACTTCAACATTCATAAATTGTTGACTGCGAATCTTCTTAATCAGTGTTATCGGTACCATAAACTACGCAAGGCCTTTCAAAATGTCATTGACTTCATTCTGGTTTAATTTTAAAGTTCACTGTTGGACTTGGGTGACTTCAGCACTCAATTTCGTTAAATCATTCTTTCATATAACAAACTGGGTGTAAAATAAACGTTATACGACAGACTGCATGCATGGCGGTCACGTTTGGTGCTTTACTTGCCTCTTTGGTTGCGCGCCGGTGGGTCGGGCCTCAGAAACCATGCTGGTTCCAACGTAAAGGCTTACTGGGAGTTAGAGATAATCTAACTCTATGTGGGGTTGGTTGGTGCCTGATGCTTTGTCTCTGGTCGGGCCCATCGGGTCTGATTGTTGGTTTTCGTTTGCTCCAGCATTTCAGTGGTTTATTGCTGTCGAGTCATCATCGTTGTTTCATAACTTGGGTTGTTTGATTTGTTGTATTCACGGAGATGTTGCATACATGAGTTAGGAGACTTTCATGCTGTCTAAATCGCGACGGAAGTAAAGGCGAGGATTGTTGTCATGTAAAATCGATTTAAGCACCCCCCATCCCCCGCCCCAGCTGGATTCGTTTCACTCACCGTTTCAAGGTGGTTCTTCTGTCGCGGTTTATTTTTTGTTTTTGGTTGTCTTTGAATGATTGTATTGCTTATATTATTTTGTTTCGGATAGCCAATTGGCCATTTTGTGGGAAAGTAAGTAACTGTCCTTTTGGCTTTCCGCTATTGATGTTTCCATTTGGGTTTGTTGTTTCATGTTTCTGTCTCTTTCGTTTCTCTGATGGGAGCTGTGGGTTAATTATGTCGATTCCTGATCATTGCCTTCACTTCTATTTTGGAAAACAAACAAATCACAATTAAAGCCATGTTGAAGGAAGGATGAGGACTCGACAGTCATCTGGTGCTGAACACAAGAACACTGGAGCATAAGAAATCCAGCATTTTAACCCCGATGTACCAAGCAACATACATATGTGTGCCGGCTCCGACCAGTTAATGATTAGCTTTAAGCGAAAACCACCATGGAGTCTGACCCCACTCCAACGGCGTGGAATTAAAGAGGGAAGCATAATGTCAAACCGTCATTGGGTCACACACGTGTAGCGGACGTGTAGAATTTATTTTATATCCCGTGCATTTGTAACGTTTAAAAATTTTCTGAAATTGTTCCGAAAAATTAGGGTTGCCTTTATTTGTTCTTCATTTATATAAATTCGCAAAAAAACCGCAGGGTTTGACATCCCCTGCAACAAAAGTCTATTTAATCATACCTTAAATTCAGAAATCAATGCTAGTGTCAGCGACAAAACTTAGCAAACGCTTTCCGAAGATTATGATATCGATATCCGTAATTTAGCAGTTTAGCAGTTAAACTTTTTTTCGAGTGTTAAACTCACCGACATTACTTGACACTCTTGCGAAGCGAATAAGCTGTGAAATATAAACACAGTAAGATGGCGAGCGAGGAATACCATCATCTAAAATGGGAAGTTAACTGTATTAAAATCAAAATCATCGCGCATAGCATAGGTTTTAGTAGAAACAAGATGTGTTTGTGAAACACTGATGCCCCCGGATAGCGGATGGTAAATATGAAAGCAGTATCACTAAGCAATCGAAAGGTATGACCAATGTTCAAGTCTTAAAGAAGTAGGTCAAGGTCACAAGGTCAAAAATTATGGGATAGTTGGAAAGGTCTTGTAACACAGAATGGACATGTCAGGTATGAAAGCCCTTTCACTTCCCAATCGAAAGTAATGGTCAATGTTAAAGTTTTTAAAAGTAGGTCAAACGTCAAGGTCTAGGTCAAGAGGTAAAAAATTATGATACCACTGGAAAGGTCTTGTGAAAAAGAATGCACATGTAAAATATGAAAGCCCTATCAATTTTGTTTGCTTGATTTGAGGTTTAACGTCCCCGACAACACTGTAAAGGTCATTTTGGAAACTTTGCTTCTAATTTTGTGGGACCTTTACCCGACATTGAGATGAAATGACATCTCAAGCCCTGTCGCCCAATGAAACCAATAGTGTTTATTAGCATGGACGGTCCGCCTCGCACCGCAGTTCCTGGACAGGCTTAGATCCTCTAAGCGGTTTACCAATACTAGTGTGCGGGGCAGAATCAGCTCAGATTCAGAGCATCATGCAGCCCGTATATTTTTAAAGCCCCTATGGGCTGGGGCTTGCCCTATCAGTTACCAATCGAAAGTTATGGACTATGTTAAAGTTTTTAAAAGTAGGTCAAACGTCAAGGTGAAGATCATGAGGTCAAAAATTATGGTACCACTAGAAAGGTCTTGTGACACGGAATGCACATGTGAAATATGAAAGCCATATTACTTACCGATCGAAAGTTATGGTCAATGTTAAATTTTTAAAAAAAGTAGTTCAAACGTCAAGGTCAAGATCACAAGGTCAAAAATTATGGTACTATAAAGTTATTGTGCCAAAGAAGACATATGAAAGCCCTACCACTTACCAATCGAAAGTTATGGCCAATATTAAAGTTTTTAAAAAGGAGGTCTGTAGTAGGTCAAATGTGAAGGTCAAGGTAACAAGGTCAAACTTTAGGGTACCGCTTGAAAGGTCTTGTGACAAGGAATGTACATTTGAAATATAAAAGCCATATCAGTTACCATTCAAAATTTATGCCAAATGTTAAGGTTTTTGCGGACAGACAAACAGACGGACCAACAGACAGACCAAAAACTATATGCCCCCGAATCTTTGATTCTGGGTGCATAACACAAACTATTTGGAATGTTCAAATGCAAAAACAGGGCTTCGATATTAGAATTGTTGGCTAAGTTATACTGCAGCTCAGATGGATAAATCTGAATTTACATTCCATCCAATATGGGTTGTCAAATTAAAATTTCATCTAAATATCTTGAGTGAGAATTAAAGGCTTCAGTAATGTCAGATTGACTTTGACTAGAAAGAGAAATCATAAAAAAGTGAATTCAATGGACAGTAATCGATACAATTAACCCTCAGCTACCAGCAGAGACACCAAAGGGAAAGAAACACAAACATGAAACAACTAGACCCTAACGAAAATATCAATAGCGGAAAGCCAAAATGATAATTACTTTCACACAAAATGACCAACGGGCTATCCAAACCACAATAATATAAGCGAAAAACACATTCAAAGACAAATCATAACAATAATAAACCGCGACAGAAGAACCGGCTTTGATAGTTCAGTTACACGAATTCCACTCGGGGGCTTAAATCGATTTGACCCAGCTGCAATCCTCGCCTTTACTTCCGTAGCGATTTAGACAAATAATTTGTTCAGTCCGCATGAAGGCCTCCTAACTCATCAGTGCAACATCTCCGAGAACAATCAAACAACTCGAACGATGAACTAACGGTGAGGACTCGACAGCAAGAAACCACTGAAATGTTGGACCAAAAGAAAACCAACAGTGAGAATCCGATGGGCCTCATCCGAGACAGAGCATCAGGGACCAACCAACATAACAGAGAATTAAATTTATATATTTTTAAATCGAATAAAGAATTTACGAAATAATGTGCTGAAGTCATTGCAATTATATATTTTTCTGAACTAATATACTAAGTCACCATAATATTCGGGCGCCGATAGACCTTGTTGCAGAAGATATTTAAGCTCAACATTGTAGTTTGAAATTGAATCGAATGACGTCTATAAAATTTTGAAAATGGTTTGCCTAGTTTATGATACGATAAAATGGAAGTGGAGGCAATGATCAGGAATCGATAAAATCAACCAAAAGCTCCCATCAGAGACATCAAAAGGGAAAGACACACAAACATGAAACAGCAGACCTAATGGAAACATCAATGGCGGAAAGCCTAAAGGACAGTTACTTTCCAACGAAATAGTTGATAGGCTATCCAAAATAAAATAATATAAGCTACACAAACACCAAAAGACAAACCATTACAAAAATAAACCGCGACAGAAGAACCGCCTTGGAAACCTGAGTAAGTAGTTGAGCTGTTAACAATTTATAAGAAGTGTTGAAGTCAGTTACATGGTTAAACACACTGACAAATCGAATTAATTGCGATTCCCCAATTCATTTCATAGGGCAGACTCCCTCTCTCTCTCTTGCATGCCATGTAAGAATTTTTTTTCACTTCTAAAGAGTATAGAACTCATACTTTATGATATTTTATGAATTCGTGATAAACGCGATGATTTTGATTTTAAGATTGTAAATTTTCCTTTTTTGGATGGTGATGTTCGTCGTGCGCCAACCTATGGCGTTTATATTTCGCATTTAATTTAATTTGCAGTTTGTAGTCATGTAACTGACTTCAACACTCGTAATAAATTGTTAACGGCTAAACTTCTTAATCAGGGTTATCGGTACCATTAACTGCGCAAAACCTTTTCAAATTATATAGACGTCATTTTGATTTAATTTCAAAATTCAATATTGGACTTAAATCTCTTCTGCAACAAGGTCTATCGGAACCCGACTTTTATGGTGACTTAGTATATAAATTCAGAAAAATATATAACCACAATGACTTCAGCACCCACTTTCGTAAAATCATTCATCGATTTGAAAAGATTTTGTACACCTTAAATGTGATACGACAGACTGCACGCATGGTAGTTAACCCAATAACGGTTGATTACTTTGCTTCCATCTTTAATTGCACGCCGGTGGGTCAGGCCTCAATATCTATGACGCTTCCAGCGTACAGGCTTATTGAGAATTGGAGAGATCTAATTCAAAGTGATATTGGTGGGTGCCTGATCATCTATGTCTGGTCGGGCCCATCGGAGTCTAACTGTTGGTTTTCTTTTGCTCCAGCATTTCAGTGGTTTCTTGCTGTCGAGTCCTCACCGTTGTTTCATCTCTGTGGTTGTTTGATTATTTGTGTTCACGGAGATGTTGCACTGATGAGTTAGGAAGCATTCATGCGGACTGAACAAATTATTTGACTCAATCGCGACGACCCCCAGTTGAATTCGTTTCCGCTAACCGTTCCGAGGCGGTTCTTCTGTCGCGGTTTATTTTTGGTGTGGTTTGTCTTTGGGTATTTGTGTCGCTTATATATTGTTTTATTTTGGGTAGCCTTTTGGCCATTTTGTTGGAAAGTGACTGTCCTTTTTGCTTTCCGCTGTTGATGTTTCCATTGGTGTCTGTTGTTTCGTGTTTGTGTTTTTTCCCTTTGGTGTCTGTGGTGGGAGCCTTTGGTTAATTGTGTCGATTCCTGATCATTGCCTCCACTTCTATTTCGATATAAAATATTGGGTAAAACATATATGTTATACGGCATACTGCATTCATGATAGTTAACGCAATCAGGGTTGACAACTTTGCTTCCCTCTTTAATTGCAGGCCGTGGGTCAGGCCTCGGATTCTGTGGCAGTTCCGGAGTAAAGGCTTATGTTGGTTGTTACCTAACACTCTGTCTCTGGTCGGGCTTATCGGAGTCTAACTGCTGTTTTCTTTTATTCCAGCATTTCAGATGTTTCTTGCTGTTGGGTCCTCGCCGTTTGTTTCAGCTCTCTGTCTGTTTGATTTTTGTGTTCACGGATATGTTGCACTGATGGGAAGCCATCATGCGGACGGAACATATTATTTGTCTTTATCGCGACGGAAGTAAGGGCGAGGATTGTGGCCACGTAAAATCGATTTAACAACCCCCCCCCCCCCCTCATCAATTTAAATTCGTTTTCGCTGACCGTTTCACGGCGGTTCTTCTGTCGCGGTTTAGTTTTGTTATGGTTTGTCTTTGGGTGTTTGTGTCGCTTATATTATTTTATTTTGGATAACCTATTTGCCATTTTGTTGGGCAGTAACTGTCCTTTTGGCTTTCCGCTATTGATGTTTCCATTGGGTCCCTTGCTTCATGTTTGCGTTTCCTTCCCTTTGGTGTCTCTGATGAGAGCTGTGGGTTGATTGTATCGATTCCTGATCATTGCATCCACTTCTATTAATGCACATGCCAGAATGTATGTGAAGCTCTCACTTGTCTTCTTGAAAATAATTACATTAGATTTTAGACAAATTGTGGGTATTCCGATGGGTACGAATGATCCGGAATCGATACACACCTCTCATCAGAGACACCAACGGGAAAGAAACACAAACATAGAATAACTAGACCCTAACTGAAACAGCAATAGCGGAAAGCCAAGAGGCAATTTATCATAAATATAGCGGTAGGAACTCTTCAATGAATGTGTTCATACGCGTTCCATATCTAAAAGGCCTCGGTTTGAAACGGGCATGAACCTATCTATATTTACAGATATTTGTCCTAAGCTGATGAGGACTTGTATACACTGGCATGCACAATATCATATCCCTATGTGTAGGATTTCTTCGGATATTTTATTCCAAATGAGATTCTTAAGCTGAAATGTATATCTAAAATCTAAAAAAAAAAAAAAAATACAAAAACTTGATTATTATTTGGAAAGGGCAATTGCCAGTAGCGGTTTTACGTATAAATGGCTATTGCCAGTTAAATAGCCAGTCAGCTGGCAACAGCGGTTTTACGTTAAAATGGCTAGTGTCAGTTAACTGGCAATAGCAATTTTAAAGAAAACCGCTTTTTCCAATTGACTTACATAATTATTTCATTCCCGTAATTACTTTTTCAGTAACTACTCTTATGACTGTAAACGCTTGGTCTTGCGTAACTCGACTTAGATACGAATCGTTGAAGTATGACCAAAATAGAAGTAAAGCAAAGATCAGGAATCGATACAATTAACTTACTCCACCCATCAAAGACACCAAAGGGAAAGAAACACAAACATTAAGCGACCAGGCCATAATGGAAACCTAAACAAAGGAAGGCCATAAGGACAGTTACTTTCCCACAAAATGGCCATAAGGCCATCCAAAATAGAAACACACAAGTGATACACACAGTAAGTAACAAACAGCACCATAAATAAACCATCACAGAAGAACCGCCTTGGAACGGTCAGTGGAATGATTTCCACTGGGGGGCTTAAATCGATTTTACGTGGCCACAATCCTCGCCCTTACTTCCGTCGCGATTTAGACAAATAATTTGTTCAGTCCGCATGAAGGCCTCCTAACTCATCAGTGCAACATCTCCGTGAACACAAAAATCAAAGAACCACAGAGGTTAGACAACGGTGAGGACTCGACAGCAAGAAACCACTGAAATGCTGGAGCAAAAGAAAACCGACAGTTAGACTCCGTTGGGCCCGACCAGAGACAGAGCATCAGGCACCGACCAACATTACCTTGAATTAGATCTCTCATATTCTCAATAAGCCTTTACGTTGGAGCCGTCATAGAATCTGAGGCCTGACCCACCGGCGTGCAATTAAAGAGGGAAGCAAAGTTGCCAACCGTGATTGGGTTAACTACCATGCATGCAGTCTGTCGTATAACATCCATGTTGTACCCAATTTTTTTATATCGAAGAATGATTTTACGAAATTGGGTGCTGAAGTCATTGCGGTTATATATTTTTCTGAATTTATATACTAAGTCACCATAAAATTCGGGTTCCGATAGACCTTGTTGCAGAAGAGATTTAAGTCCAATATTGAATTTTGAAATTAAATCAGAATGGCGTCTATAAAATTTTGAAAAGGCTTTGCGTGGTTTATGGGACCGATAACTCTGATTAGGGAGTTTAGCCGTTAATAATTTATTACGAGGGTTGAAGTCAGTTACATGGCTACACACTCTAGCAAATCGAATTAATTGCGAAATATAAACGCCATAGGATGGCGCACGAGGAACACCACCATCCAAAAAAGAAACATTTACAATCTCAAAATCAAAGTCATCGCATTTATCATAAATTTTGCACGAAACAAATCCGTCTACAATAGATAGATGTAAATCCAAAAACGGGGCCTCGGTATCAGAAGGATTTGCTTTATTTAACTGAAGTTCTGGGGGGTAAATCTGACTGATCAAACCATCGAAATAGGTATTATCAATATTTAATAAATCATCTAAATATCTAGAAGTGGAGCTAACAGCTTCAATAATTTCAGATTGGTTATCAATGGAAAGCGACAACATGAAGTCTCTTTCATAACAATACAAGAACAGATCAGCCAAAAGAGGTGTGCAATTCGTACCCATCGGAATACCCACAATTTGTCTAAATAACTTAGTACCGAATCTAGTATAAATATTGTCAAGTAGAAAGGTGAGGGCATCACACACTTTCTGACATGACCAAAGTGTATTATTCTTATGCTCTTTAGAAGTGCAAAATGCATTTCTGACATTACATGCAAGGTAGAGAGAATCTTCTCTGTGAAAAGCCCTCTCAATTAAATCATTAAGCTTTTCTTTTATAAGATTATGAGGAAGTGTAGTGTAAAGAGTGGAAAAATCGTAAGTAGACAGACTTGAAGCACGAAAATGTCTGGATTTCAATTTATATAAAACCTCATTCGAATTTTTTATAGACCAAAACACATTTCTTCCTGATCTTTCAAAGACTTTATCACAATATTTTATTACATGCGTTTTAATAGCAGTTAGACAGGAAGTTAATAATTTAGAAAGTTCAGTGGTAGTGCAAGAGCTAGAATTAGCAATAAACCGTGCTTTGTAAGGTCTTTTATGAAGTTTTGGTAACAAGTATAGCGTAGGAAGCTTGTCTTGGCCTTCGTTAACACACACAGCAAACTTGGTGGCTGAAAGACAAACATGCTTATCTACTATAGCTCTCTCTTCAGCTAAAGGCTGAAGTTCACAGGCCTTAGTACCACCAAGCTCCTGCTTAAGCGTGTTAACGTAGTGGAGCCGTCACACAACGACGACGTTGTTAGCGGCCTTGTCTGCAGGGGCCAAAACAAACTTCGTATAAATTCTTGAATACCTAGTTTAAGATGACGTAAAGACGTCTTGGGCTTAGGAGGTAATAAGTTAGTATTTTGAGAATAGAAAGAAATGCGTTTATTCACTAGTTTTAAAATGCTAAGTGTCCAGTCCTTAAGGGCTTTATGCTCAACATACTCTCGCTTACATCATCGTTTACCGAATTCATTCAAGGAAGCAGCGATTTCATCTCTACATTTACTGAAATCAATTTTAGAAGGAAACCGATATTTCGGTCCTTTTAGAAATTATATTCCGTATCCTAGAATCAGGAATAATTTTCAAATTGCCAGTAATTACATGACCAGCAGCAGGATAGCAATACTTTGAGTTTTTACAATCACATGAATCAGGAGTATTAGTATCTATATCAAGATCTGAAACAAGTTTATTGAAATTAAAAATGATAGATCTAACAGGTTTGTTATATTTATAGCAAATTATAGGTGTTTCAGTATTTTGAAATTAAGCAGGAATGGAAGAAAGCACCGATCTCTCACGGAAGATACTGGGCAAATCTATAAAATCCATACCTTTATTTTGAGAATAGAAAGAAATGCGTTTATTCACTAGTTTTAAAATGCTAAGTTTCCAGTCCTTAAGGGCTTTATGCTCAACATACTCTCGCTTACACCATCGATTACCGAATTCATTCAAGGAAGCAGCGGTTTCATCTCTTGCAGAAATGGCGTTTATGATTAATTTCAGAATCAATGTAAGGACGGAGAGTATGCTGAGTATAGCCTCTAGTTAAGAGAGCCGCATCATATAACTGATGAGAACTATCGTAGAATTTATTCGCCTCGGTGTCCAGAAGACGTAAAACAGAAACGGGTAATGAACTTAAAAATGAAAGCATAGAGTGGCGTCCATGATTTAATAATATAATTGACAGTCACTTCAGTCTAGTATTGTTTCGTTTAAACGCACGTGATTTACGTTTAAAGTTACCATTTTTCCTGGTGCCGTGAGATCTAGTTCTGCGTTTTCGACATTCCAGGAGCGAGAAAATATCAAAGTCCGGCATTCTGGAAATAATACCCTCATGATAAATGTTGTCATTAAATCCCAGTGGAAAAGGGGTCTGTAAAAAGTTAATCCATTTCAGTTCAGCTTCATGTCTTTTGATTTTTTTTTTAATCTAGATGTAGAATTTGCATCGTAATAAAGTTTTTCCACTGGTTGTATAACAATGTTATTTACAGAATGACCTGTACGTCGAAAGTGACGATACAAGAAAGTGTCAGTTTTCTTAGGCTTACTCATTCTACGATAATGCTCGTTCAATCTAGTTTTAAGCATGCGGTTAGTTTGACCGACGTTCTGCATATTACAGTTTGCAGCACGTCATGTAATTAGATAAATTACATCTGTAGACTGTCATGTCAAATCCGACATGTTAACTACAGAGAAGCGTCTACCATTTACAGATGAAGTAACGGTAGACGCAGTGCTTAAATGCGAACAACATCTGCACCTCTTGGCATTGCACTTAGAAATACTAGGATACATTCCACTTCTTTTCCACGGATTAGTATATTTTCGAAGGATGGGCGATTTGAGAGGAGATAGTCTTATACGAAGACAACTCCCAAAACATTGGTATTGCCTGCTCCATTGAGATTAACTGAAGTTACAGAATACAAATTTAAGGGTCTAACCATTATCGAAGGCAACATAGTATTAAAGTTCTTAATAGAATGGGGAATCCGTACAGAAGAAGCAGAGTGTAACCTAAGGGGTGATATTGATATTTTAAATGTATTTGTGATACTCATGTGGGTTTAGAAGGTTACGATACCGTCAAAACTAAAGCAATCTTCATACCGGTCATTATGTAAAACAGCATATAAAATTACTGAAGATAATTCCTTCGAATAGAAGGAAGGTACAACAAAAGCCCACAAAACATCTAAGTAGAAGTAAAACAAAGATCAGGAATTGATACAATTAACTTACTACATCCATAAAAGACACCAAAGGGAAAGAAATACAAACATTAAGCGACCAGACCATAATGGAAACCTTAACAAAGGAAGGCCATATGGACAGTTACTTTCCCACAAAATGGCCATATGGCCATCCAAAATCAAAAGACACAAGTGATACACACAGTAAGTAACAAACAACAACATAAATAAATCGCCACGGAAGAGCCGC
Organism: Lucinisca nassula; assembly: GCA_963580285.1. Classification (NCBI taxonomy): domain Eukaryota; kingdom Metazoa; phylum Mollusca; class Bivalvia; order Lucinida; family Lucinidae; genus Lucinisca; species Lucinisca nassula. Next base: position 116,429,843 of record OY757017.1, on the reverse strand, counting down.
CTTGGAACGGTCAGTGGAAGATTTCCACTAGGGGGCTTAAATCGATTTTACGTGGCCACAATCCTCGCCCTTACTTCCGTCGCGATTTAGACAAATAATTTGTTCAGTCCGCATGAAGGCCTCCTAACTCATCAGTGCAACATCTCCGTGAACACAGAAATCAAAGAACCACAGAGGTGAGACAACGGTGAGGACTCGACAGCAAGAAACCACTGAAATGCTGGAGCAAAAGAAAACCAACAGTTAGACTTTGATGAGCCCGACCAGAGACAGAGCATCAGGCACCAACCAACATTATCTCTTAAATTTTCAATAAGCCTTTACGTTGGAGCCGTCATAGAATCTGAGGCCTGACCCACCGGCGTGCAATTAAAGAGGGAAGCAAAGTTGCCAACCGTGATTAGGTTAACTACCATGCATGCAGTCTGTCGTATAATATCCATGTTGTACCCAATCTTTTTATATCGAAGAATGATTTTACGAAATTGGGTGCTGAAGTCATTGCGGTTATATATTTTTCTGAATTTATATACTAAGTCACCATAAAATTCGGGTTCCGATAGACCTTGTTGCAGAAGAGATTTAAGGTAGAAGTAAAACAAAGATCAGGAATTGATACAATTAACTTACTCCACCCATAAAAGACACCAAAGGGAAAGAAATACAAACATTAAGCGACCAGACCATAATGGAAACCTAAACAAAGGAAGGCCATAAGGACAGTTACTTTCCCACAAAATGGCCATATGGTCATCCGAAACTAAAAGACACAAGTGATACACACAGTAAGTAACAAACAACAACATAAAATAAATCGCCACAGAAGAGCCGCCTTGGAACGGTCAGTGGAAGATTTCCACTGGGGGGCTTAAATCGATTTTACGTGGCCACAATCCTCGCCCTTACTTCCGTCGCGATTTAGACAAATAATTTGTTCAGTCCGCATGAAGGCCTCCTAACTCATCAGTGCAACATCTCCGTGAACACAAAAATCAAAGAACCACAGAGGTGAGACAACGGTGAGGACTCGACAGCAAGAAACCACTGAAATGCTGGAGCAAAAGAAAACCAACAGTTAGACTCCGATGAGCCCGACCAGAGACAGAGCATCAGGCACCAACCAACATTACCTTGAATTAGATCTCTCTAATTCTCAATAAGCCTTTACGTTGGAGCCGTCATAGAATCTGAGGCCTGACCCACCGGCGTGCAATTAAAGAGGGAAGCAAAGTTGCCAACCGTGATTGGGTTAACTACCATGCATGCAGTCTGTCGTATAATATCCATGTTGTACCCAATCTTTTTATATCGAAGAATGATTTTACGAAATTGGGTACTGAAGTCATTGCGGTTATATATTTTTCTGAATTTAAATACTAAGTCACCATAAAATTCGGGTTCCGATAGACCTTGTTGCAGAAGAGATTTAAGTCCAATATTGAATTTTGAAATTAAATCAGAATGGCGTCTATAAAATTTTGAAAAGGCTTTGCGTAGTTTATGGTACCGATAACCCTGATTAAGGAGTTTAGCCGTTAATAATTTATTACGAGTGTTGAAGTCAGTTACATGACTACACACTCTAGCAAATCGAATTAATTGCGAAATATAAACGCCATAGGATGGCGCACGAGGAACATCACCATCCAAAAAAGGAAAATTTACAATCTCAAAATCAAAGTCATCGCGTTTATCATAAATTTTGCTTAATAATGACCTTCAACAGGTATCTAAAGGATGTCAATTGATGGAACAGTGAAAAGCAATTGCATAAGCAATCCCTGAGGATTGGAAAAATAAGAGCATTAAATGCATGTACGGGGAGACCTTTTACAGCCGCCACACGGCACAAACAAAACAGCCCTGATATGCAAAGTAGAAGTAAAACAAAGATCAGGAATTGATACAATTAACTTACTCCACCCATAAAAGACATAAGTCCAATATTGAATTTTGAAATTAAATCAGAATGGCGTCTATAAAATTTTGAAAAGGCTTTGCGTAGTTTATGGTACCGATAACCCTGATTAAGGAGTGTAGCCGTTAATAATTTATTTCGAGTGTTGAAGTCAGTTACATGACTACACACTCTAGCAAATCGAATTAATTGCGAAATATAAACGCCATAGGATGGCGCACGAGGAACATCACCATCCAAAAAAGGAAAATTTACAATCTCAAAATCAAAGTCATCGCGTTTATCATAAATTTTGCACGAAACAAATCCATCTACAATAGATAGATGTAAATCCAAAAACGGGGCCTCGGTATCAGAAGAATTTGCTTTATTCAACTGAAGTTCTAGGGGGTAAATCTGACTGATCAAACCATCAAAATGGGTATTATCAATATTTAATAAATCATCTAAATATCTAGAAGTAGAGCTAAAAGCTTCAATAATTTCAGATTGGTTATCAATGGAAAGCGACAAAATGAAGTCTCTTTCATAACAATACAAGAACAGATAAGTCTACTTAAAGTTCAGGGATGTCAAACAAGCAGTTGTTATACAACGAGGAACGAACATCGGTTTAATAATGACCTTCAACAGGTATCTAAAGGATGTAAATTGATGGAACAGTGAAAAGCAATTGCATAAGCAATTCCATATTTTGCACTATGTTAAACATTGTGGACTTAATTTAGTATTTGAATCAACTTGTTTTGGGAAGATGTGGATATTTTTTCTGATTCTTTCTGGTATGGACAGCATCAATTTTCTATTTTTACTTTTCTAATTGCTGTTCCAAACATAGATCATGGATACTATTTAGCCTGGAATGCCTTTTGAGGCGGTTCTAACGAGTACCTACAATCTATATTTTGAGCAGAAATAAGAAATATATCAAAATTATTCATCATAAAATGTTCATTTTTTCAGCGATAAAGGTTACAATGTATTTGTATAGGCGTGTTTTTGTAATGTTTTACTAACTAAATGCCATTAAACATAAAAAGCAATTTCAGTCACTGAGAAACAGACGAAGGTTGCTCGCCCATACCAGAGCTAAAGAAAAAGAAGTGAGGGCAATGATCAGGAATTTATGCAATTACTCCCACCTCCCGTCCAAGCCACGAAATGGAAAGAAATACAAGCACAAAAAGCTACCATAATCATAACGTTGCAACCGGAAAGTCAAAGGGACAGCACCTTCACCGCAAAGTGCCAAACAGTTATCCAAAATAAAACGATATTAGCAATACATACATCCAAAAACGAACTATTACAATAATAAATCGCATTAGAAACGCCGTGGGACGGTCAGTATTTGTTTTATTTCATTTGGGGATTTAATCGATCAATCAAATGACGTGACCACAATCCTCACCCTGGATTCTAAAGATACTCATTATTTTGTGCGTGTGTGTTTGTTGATTTTCAAGAATCATTTTATGTATTCTGTTAATTGTCTACGAATTTGATTTAAGAGCTCAAACTTGATAGTTAAACATAAAAAGACACCAAGCCGCGGTATAAAATAAGTATATAAAATACTGAACGTCGACAGACCAACACTTTAATACTTGGCTGTACCGTACTATAATTGATTTAAAAATAAATCGTTCTATTACAAAAGTGTTTAGAACCATCAGACAGATTCTGTCATATGCATATTTAAATTACAAAACAGGAAATCGAACAAAGTGTCTTTAACGAATTGCTATCGCATCTAAATCCTAGACAGGTACTTTTAATATGAACTGTTTTTAGGCAAACACAGTAAAAACGTATTAGGTGATGACTGTTTTTTTTTCTTCGTTAAACGAAACCAGAATGTTAGCAACATAACATGTGTTATGGCTGTCTGGGATGAACGTAATATTAAAACTGCCTAAAGGAAAAGATAAGAAAAAATAGTTCTTAAATTTCTGTTGAGTTAATGGATGGTAGTGTCCCAACCATAGTATTGACTTATATTGTACATTAAAACAAAACCTCTTAGGGTCTTAAGCTTTGATTCTTGTTTTTATAAGACAACACACTGTCAGACAGTTTCATTTTCGTTTACTTTAGTAGGCACAAACATGTATGCCAACGTAAACGTTATTTTAACAATACTCATGATGATATTTAAAGGCATTGTTTGCTAACAGTAACATTTACAGTGTGTTCATAATTCTTTTATTGCCCTTTGTGATATGGGTCCCGTCAAGCGATTTTGGTACTTATCGCCTATGCGAGCAGCGAAGGTTCAGGCGAGCCTGCGCATCCGCGTAGTCTCGCCAGAACCTTCGCTGCTCGCTCATACAAGCAGTGAAATCAAGAGGAACCTTCAGACGGAAAGCCATATCTCTGGCCCCTCTGAATGGCTGGGCATGCGCAGTTAAAATTTGTCATGACGGAATGCTCAAAGACACAAATTCGCTTTGCGGGGCTCGTATACTGTCTATAGCAGATTACAGGCGGCCCTTAAAAGTGTGATAAGTAGCACCCTGACTGACATTACGCAAACACGCCTATACAAATACATGGTCACCTTGATCGCCGAAAAAATGAAAATTTTATGATGAAAAATTGCGATATTTTTCTTATTTCTGCTCTAAATATAGATTGTGGGTACTCGTTAGAATCGCCTCGACTAAATGTGGTGGGATTTAGGAACATCGTGAATACTCACGTTTTAAGTTCTGCGTTGAAGCCTTTACTTCCAAAGGCTTACCATTCTACAGAACATATTTAAACATGTAAAACATGTTCGCTCGTCAGTACCTGTTGGCCGTGTGAAAAACGATTTTGAATATAGTTTTACTAGCTCGTGCTACAGATAGGGACCTCTTTAGTCAGCACTGATAGGTACATTATATACTGTAATGTAACCGTAGCCCTCGATGATAAAAAAGTATTTATCTTAAAGGCTATTAAATGATAGGAGTACCTATCCAAGGTCGCAATATCCACAATAACGTTCTGCAACAAAGATATTCAAATGTAGAAACTGTTCTGTGAAAAGGTTATCCCATGTACGCAAAGACCTGAACACTGAACTGAAATTTTTTGAGTGTAAAATGTTTTTTTCTGTGACTAGATAGTTTTGGCAAATTAGGCGTTTCGGCGAATTAGGCCTCTTCAATGAATCTCACTTGTTCTTAGTTCAGTAGTGGAATCAGTTATCCAAAAGGACTAGAAAATGTACCCCTTCTATGATGAAATGAAAAACGTGAGGGCAATGATCAGGAATCGATATATTTAACCCTTCATCTCCCAACAGAGCATTACGAAAATATGCCTATACAAATACACTGTATTTTTACTGCTGAAAAAAAAAATGAAAAATTTAAGATGAAAACTTGAATAATTTTTCTTATTTTTGCTCAAAATATAGATTGTAAGTACACTTTTGAACCGCCTCACTTAGGCTGTGCTTACGAGTACCCATATTCTATATTTTGGAGCAGAAATAAGAAAAACAACGTTTACCCCTATAATCCCCAGTTTGTCTATACAAAAGCGGGGTTCAAACAGGACATACATGTATTTATACAGGCGTGTTTTCGTGATACACACCAAAGGGAAAGAAACATGAAATAGAAAAACCAATAATAGCGGGAAGCCAAAAGGACAGTTACTTTCCCACATAATGACCGACCAGTTGGTTTAAACATTATTTTATTTCTTCTAGCTTACCATCAGATCCTGCATTATATTGTTTGTACTGTATATTCATTCTACAATTAAAAAAGTCAAAAACATACTATAACAAAAATAAACCGCGACAGCATCTAAAATAAAGTGAGGGCAATGATCAGGAATCGCCACAATAAACCCACAGCTCCCATCAGAGACACCAGAGTGAAAGAAACACAAACATGAAACAACAAACCCTAATGGAAACATCAATAGCGGAAAGCCAAAATGACAGTCCCACAAAATGACCAATTTGCTATCCAAAACAAAATAATATAAGCGATACAAACACTCAAAGTCAAACCAAAACAAAAGTAAACCGCGGCAGAAGAATTGTCTTGGAACGGCCAGTGAAACTAATTCCACTGAGGTTGACTTTACGTGGCCACAATCCTCGCCCTTACATCCGTCGCGATTTAGACAAATAATTTGTTCAGTCCGCATGAAAGCCTCCTAACTTATTATAATTGTTTATTATTGGACGCCCCCGCCCATCGGGGCTTTAAGAAATAGATGGGCTGCATGATGCTGCCACGCAGAGCTGAAACCGACCCGGACACGAATACTGGTAAACCGCTTAGAGGATCAACGTCTGCCCAGGCAAAGCGGTGCGAGTCGGCCCGTCTATGCATATAAACCCTATTGGTTTCACTGGGCAGCAGGGCTTGAGGTGTCATTTCATCTAAATGTCGGGTAAAAGTCCCATAAAATTGGAAGCAACGTCTCCGAAATGACCTTTACCGTGTTGAAGGGGACGTTAAACCTTAAATCAAACAAAATTGTTTATTATTTGAAAAGTTTTTCTTTGAATATATGTGACGCGTCATGAGATTTTGTTCCCAAATGAGGGACTACGTCATTCCGAGAAAACGTGAATAAATCGCGACGTCATATTTGACGTAATTAATTTATGGCGCACATTTTGCGAATCATACTTTCAACAAGAGATTTTTCATTTTGAATATATAAAGTCTGCGTACAATTTATACTAAAAAATAAAAAGCCATTTTTTTCTTTTTATATTTTGAAGATATATGTAGTTATGAGTGCGGGACTATTACGAAAAAGAATGGCTGTGCGGTTGTAGCTATAAAGTATTTTCCGAGCAAGGGATCGTTGGTTCGAGTCCGGTCCTGGTCGCTCGTTTTTTTTTTGTTTTTTTTTTTTCAGCTTCATTTTTAATCAATTATATTTTTGTTTGTTTGATTTGAGGTTTAACGTCCCTCACAACAATATACAGGTCGTTTTGGAGACGTTGCTTCCAATTCTGTGGGACTTTTACAAGACATTTAGATAAAATGACTTCTCAAGCCTTGTCGCCCAATTAAACCATGAGGGTTTATTTATAAGCATGGATGGTCCGACTCGCACCGCTTTACCTGGGCAGGCTTAGAATCCCTAAGCGGTTTACCAGTATTCGTGTGCGGTCGCATTCAGCTCTGCGTGGAAGCATCATGCAGCCTATCTATTTCTTCAAGTCCCGATGGGAGGGGCCGAAACAGTTATGTATTTTGTAAAATTGTTGCGAGAGTTACATGCCTTGAACACCAAATACATGGTCACCAAAAGTTCAAAGTGCGAAAATAATATTTCTCTGATAATTTTTCGTATGTTTGTTTGTAGTCTAACTATTTAGGTCATTTTTGAGCAGGTCAGTTCACCTATCCACACTTTTCCTGGGCAGGCTAATTCGTAAGTTGTTAATTAGTACAGTGCACATTCTTTCAAATATATTTTGCCTCTTTTTTGTCAAATAATTTGGAAGCTGAATAGCACACGGGTATGCCCCTCGTTCTCCATCACATCCATCCAACTTTGATGCCTGATTACCATGCAATAGGATAGCGATGCAGTGGCCATCAATCCAAGGTCGGTGGTTTCCTCCACCATGTAAGACTACATTATGTCCAAATCAGCACCTTCAAGAATGCCTACGGATAAGTTCATGAGAGCCTTTGGTGTAATCAAACAATAAATAATGTTTCGATTTCTTTAAGGAAAGAATTTGCTCCTGATGTGCGGAAATGTTGTGTCCTTTGGCCAGCCACTTTAATAAATGTTACTATATAGGCACCAATCACTGGTAACATCATTTATGTGTACACGTACAGTAGAATTTCGATGGCTCGAACACCGATGACTCGTTTACCATGGATGAGTCGAACCCATTCTTGAGCCTCGCGCGAAATCCTCTACATAAGATCTAGTAATTAAGGAGATTTTAGTCTTTTATCTTACAAATGTATGCTATGTGTACTCATTAGAATCGCCTCGAGGCGATTCTAATGAGAACACACAGCATACATATTCATTATGGAACACCGAAAAGATGTCTAAAAGTATCTCGTTATGCCTCCTGGCAGTAAGCCTCAGTGGCTCGAACTCCACCTGTCTCGAACAGATTTTCGAGGTCCCAAAGGTGTTCGAGCTATTGAACTTCGACTGTATATCCACCACTTTTAATTCAATGGTTGCGCAAAGAGTTACTTTGAATTCAATACTCCCATAAGCTGGATATATTGAGAATTGTAGGGTGGTAGAATGAAGACTCCAGGCTAACAGATTTTTAAAATCGAGATTTAGTATTACACGTATATATAACATAAAGTAAATATGGTACTGAGTTCGATTCTGGCTCGGTTCACATGTGAGACACCAATTCTGCAACGGAAGGTAAGTTGTTATTTTTTCCTGTTACTCCGATTTTCACCAACCACTGATTAACGATCGGCTCAGTGTGTGAAATAATCTTGAAAAGACCGTAAAATCAACATAAAAAAAAAATAAATAAATAAAAACTAAAAAATATGGAACTGCCTATGTTACAATTCACATTACGATTTTGAAAAAAAACAACAACAACAACAACAACAACAACAAAAAAACACTAGCATTTAATTGTACAGACATGTTCGGTTGTTGCAGCTTAGCAACGAAGTACATGTACCTTTCAGCCTCGTATATTTCTCCAAGCCCCGATGGGCGAGGAACAACAACACCAATTAAAATATATGAATCGATTCAATAACTGCAAGTCCTGTTTCATTTAAAATCATTTGAATTATCATCACTTTTAAAGATTATATACGAAATAAATGTTTTGAATCTATATTCTTGAGTTTGTTTGACGGGCCTCCGTGGCCTAGTGGATAGGACCGCTCACTCTTAATCTGTAGGTCTCTCACCGCTGTGGTTCGAGCCTCCTTCCGGTCACTTGTGAGACGCCAAGTTTTGCAACGGAAGGTCAGGTGGTTTTTCTCCGGGTACTCCGGTTTTCGCCCACCTCTGGTTGACGATCGGCTCGATATGATTGGATAATCTTGAAAGGGCCGTAAAACCGAAACAAAACAAAAAAGTCACGAGTTTGTGTCTGTTGTTGGAACTGCGAATACAGCTGCAACTGCATATTTTGATTCCTAATAAAATGCCGGTACATCACGTTAACAAGACCGTGAAATGAGGACCCACCTAAACCCCGCTTTATATAGAGAAAACTGGGGTTTACAGGGGTATACATTATTTTTCTAATTTCTGTCCCAAGACATTGGTTGTGGGTACTCGTTAGAACTGCCTCAATGAGGCAGTTCTAACGAGCACTTATAACCTATGTTTTGAACGTTTATTATAAAACTGTACCCGCCACGTTTGATGAGTCACAAGTTGGATATACTAGCTGTATATACACTTTAATACACTTTAATTTTGTTTGCATAAAGTATTATTGTAACTGCAGTATTGCCTGTGTCAAAACGAGATGACGGTTTCTTTAATTTTCAGAGAAAAAGACAATAAGTTAGAAATTCAGATAAAGTAGAAGTAAAACAAAGATCAGGAATTGATACAATTAACTTACTCCATCCATAAAAGACACCAAAGGGAAAGAAATACAAACATTAAGCGACCAGACCATAATGGAAACCTAAACAAAGGAAGGCCATATGGACAGTTACTTTCCCACAAAATGGCCATATGGCCATCCAAAATTAAAAGACACAAGTGATACACACAGTAAGTAACAAACAACAACATAAATAAATCGCCACAGAAGAGCCGCCTTGGAACGGTCAGTGGAAGATTTCCACTGGGGGGCTTAAATCGATTTTACGTGGCCACAATCCTCGCCCTTACTTCCGTCGCGATTTAGACAAATAATTTGTTCAGTCCGCATGAAGGCCTCCTAACTCATCAGTGCAACATCTCCGTGAACACAGAAATCAAAGAACCACAGAGGTGAGACAACGGTGAGGACTCGACAGCAAGAAACCACTGAAATGCTGGAGCAAAAGAAAACCAACAGTTAGACTCCGATGAGCCCGACCAGAGACAGAGCATCAGGCACCAACCAACATTATCTCTTTAATTTTCAATAAGCCTTTACGTTGGAGCCGTCATAGAATCTGAGGCCTGACCCACCGGCGTGCAATTAAAGAGGGAAGCAAAGCTGCCAACCGTGATTGGGTTAAATACCATGCATGCAGTCTATCGTATAATATCCATGTTGTACCCAATCTTTTTATATCGAAGAATGATTTTACGAAATTGGGTGCTGAAGTCATTGCGGTTATATATTTTTCTGAATTTATATACTAAGTCACCATAAAATTCGGGTTCCGATAGACCTTGTTGCAGAAGAGATTTAAGTCCAATATTGAATTTTGAAATTAAATCAGAATGGCGTCTATAAAATTTTGAAAAGGCTTTGCGTAGTTTATGGTACCGATAACCCTGATTAAGAAGTTTAGCCGTTAATAATTTATTACGAGTGTTGAAGTCAGTTACATGACTACACACTCTAGCAAATCGAATTAATTGCGAAATATAAACGCCATAGGATGGCGCACGAGGAACATCACCATCCAAATTAGGAAAATTTACAATCTCAAAATCAAAGTCATCGCGTTTATCTTATATGCTCTACATGGCAAGATTGTATTACGTCTACTAGATTTACCTCACTGAGGCGATTCTTCCAAGTATCCATAAATACGTCAGTTAAGATAATACATACCTTTATACCCCCTCCCACAATTCTCTGTATGTTTGTGTTATGCAACCTTGTCAACACTGTTTATGTAATTTTGGAAACATTGCTTGCAATTTTATGGGACTTTTGACCGGCATTAAGAAGAAATGACACATCAAGCCCCCTGCATAAACAAACTACCAGGGTTTATATGCAGAACGGTCTCACTATAACTGTTTTGCCTGGGCAAGCTAAGATCTTATATGCGTTTTACAAACTTGTGCACATGTTACGTCAGATAGGCACAATGCAGTCTATTTCTCCTAGCCCTGATGGTGTGTGTGTGTGGGGGGGGGGGGGGGGCTTAATGTCAATTTTTTATGCGCAGCTGTTCAAGACAAGAAGATGCTAATAAGCCCACGCATTACCTTTAAATTTGTACAATTTGCACACACGCAATTACACATATACTCTGTTGGTGGGTGGGGTATTCTGATAAAATACTTATAAATTATATGTATGCCACCATTTAATGCAGACAAAAATGATATATTTACAAATTGCAATGATGTACAAACAATTTCGTTGAACAAGTAAAGGATTGCGCTAAAATTTTCTCTGTGCGTTATTATTTTTATTTACATATGGAATTCATATTTTTATAGACCGGCCCCGATACCTCAGTTGGTAGAGTGTCCGCTCCGGGGAACGGGAGGTCAAGAGATCGATCCCGGGCCGCGACATACCAAAGTCGTTAATAATGGTACTAGCTGCTCCTCGCTTGGCACTCACATTTACGGGGTAGAGCTAATAATGTGTCTGGGACATGATACTTCAGTGAGGCAGCACTATAAAAGTGAGCATTGAACTCCCTGTCGCAACCAGACACCGTCGTGATATGACTGAAAAATTGTTGAAAGCGACGTTAAACCCGAATTCACACACACTCATATTTTTATAAGCCATCATGAAATTATTTATGTCACTTTGACCTTGAATGAGAGCAATGGTGTGTTTAAAAAAAAGAAGTAGAGGCAATGAGTCTGCTCTCATAAGCCGGACTTTGCAGTTTATGTAACTGATACAGTCCAATTTTGGCTATTTAGATACAACATTCAAATAAATTGATATTGGTGACATACACGCATATATGGTAACACTGTGTCCCAGCAAAGCTGATCGCTCTGGCAATAGTGGAAATGAATATTCTTACATGATCTTTAATTGGATTTAGTAAATGCACTTTTTCATTACTTGACTTAGATTGAATGAGAAAATATATGTCCAGCTCTACAAGAGTATTGTATACAAGAAATCTTAGGATTTTAAATTTGTTGCAATGGCAACAGAATTCTTCCAAACAAATATTTAACAAATGATTGCCATTGGGTGAATAAATAATTGTGTGAAAGCATGATTTGCTGATATTTTGTTTTCTCTGACTGTTTTATGAGGCTTTGAAGTCAAGAATCACTAGCAAATATACACTCATTTAAAACAACTGAACATTCAATTTTCGCATATTCAGGGTCAGTCTATAAAGACCTATATCTCGTATACCGCTCAATGTTTTCATCTCAAAATTTCAAATATGCACTTCAGTATTATAAAGCTATCGGAAATTGTAAAATCTCATTTTCGGTCATCGACCTCACTTGGACCCCAAATCTTATGGCTGGTCACATATGTTCAACTAGTATCTTTTAATTGTTGATAGCCGTTGGGCAATTTTGTGGCATCACGAAAACACGCCTTTATAAATTTGACGCCCTTGAATCCCACTTTCATGTAGTAAAACCGGGGTTTGCAGTGGTATACATTATTTTTCATGTTTCTACTCCAAAAAATAGATTGTGGGTACACGTTAGAATCGCCTCACCGAGGCAGTTCTTACGAGTATCCAAAATCTATGTTTTGAGCAGAAATAAGAAACATAACGAAATTTTTCATCTGAACATTTTCCTTTTTCGGTGGTAAAATTTACAATGTGTTTGTATAGGCGTATTTTCGTAATGGGTAACGAAACTGTCGTTTCGGCTTTCTGTCAGTGACGTTTGGGTTGTGTTGAAGTTGTTTCGTGCTTGTGTTTCTTTTCACTAGGTGTCTTGATTGGGAGGTATGTGTATGATTCCTGATCATTGCATTTACCATCTTTTCTCAAGAGACAGAAGAGGTTCTGTATTGTTTAGATTTTTACGTGTTTTTTGTGCACCTTTATGTGAATGAACCGTTCCCGTCTTTTCTTTCTGTAGGCTTTAGTCTTTAGACTTTCATTCTCAGTGATCGCAGTTTTAGACTGCAGTATATATAAATTTCCTTTACCGTTAGAAAATTGCAAACATAAGCTTGCTTGCAACATTCTTTAATTTGATCGAAACAAAATTGAGTTTATCGCCAAACCTCCTAGAAACATCAGACAAATGCAAGCTGCAAATCAAATAATCACATTACCAAGAAACATTGCACTGGCATGAAACCGAGCGATTGGCCCTTAAACAAATTAGTGTTGCCTTAAACTAGAATCCTAGACAACTTACATTATATATACGGGCAGCAGAAAGTTAATAATTATTAACCGACTAGATCTATTCCCACGCAAAGTTAAATGCATGCAAAAGTTAATGACTCCTTTTTAATGTATAGATATTTAGGAATTTTATGGTTTCAACTACTCAGGTTTTGCTTTTCAGCCACCGTTCGTAACATTCATCTCGTAAAACTTCGGCGAAATGAATATCTTTGTGAATTTCACTTTCTATACCCAGCCTTTATGGGTTTATAAGGGTATACATCATTTCCGTCGAATTACTCTAAAACATAAATTGTTTGAACTCATTAAACCCGCCTCAATGCATCACGAAAACACGCCTATATAATGTTGACCCCCTTGAACCCCACTTTTTTATAGTGAAACTGGGGTTTACAGGGGTAAACCTTATTTTTCTTATTTCTGCTCTGAAATATAGATGAGGCGGTTCTAACGAGTACCAACAGTCAATATTTTGAGCAGAAAAAAAGGAAAATACACCTGTTTTCCATCTTAAAATTTCATTTTTTCAGCGGCAAAGTTAACAATGTATTTGTATAGGCGTGTTTTCGTAATGGAATCGGATCCAACCGGCACTAATAATCTGTGTTCCAAGGCGTCTCAATGCGGTTCTTCTGTCGTGGTGTATTTTTTGTTATTGCTTGTCTTTGAGTGTGTGTATCAATTATATTATTTTGGTTTGGAAAGCCAATTGGCCATTTTGTAAGAAAATATTTGCCCTTATTGGCTTTCCGCCATTGATGTTTCCATTAGGGTCTGGTTGTTTTGTTTTTGTGTTTCTTTCCCTTGGTGTCTCTAATGGGGGCTGTTGGTTAATTGTATCGATTCCTGATCATTACCTTCAGTTCTATTTTGTGCCCACACAAAAAACAAATATCAAAATATTACTTAAAGGAAAGTTTCAGTTCAAGTGCAATGAACGAAAAAAAAAAAAACATTTCTGACATTAATTTGTTTGCTCATTACTCCGTATATTGCCCACTTCTGATCAACCGAAATAAGTGAAATCATCTTGAAAGGGCCGTAAAACCAAAACCCAATGGGGATTATTTAATGTTGTCGGGTCCTCAGCTTTGTTTGCTTTCTGTATTCGTTTCATTTAATTTTCGTGGAGATGTTACACTGATTGTATACCATAACAAACCCATTCTTCCTTTTCTCAAATATTGCTACTTTTTCTTTATGAAAATTTGTAATTTTTTCCTTACATCACGTGAACAAGTCCGTGAAATGAAGACCCCCTAAACCCACTTTATATAAAGAAAACTGGGGTTTACTGGGGTATTCATTATTTTTCTTATTTCTGCTCCAATACATAGGTTGTGGGTACTCGTTAGAACCGCCTCAATGAGGCGGTTCTAACGAGCACATACAACCTATGTTTGCAGTATTTGTAAGAAAAATATCACATATTTTCATCAGAAAAGTAGCCATTTTGAAGTTGTGATAAAATGCACTATGTGGCACGGCTGTGTTATCGTAATGTTTATACCCCTGGCATAGGTTGTGGTTTTCGTTAGAACCTCCTCATTTACTATGGCTTTGAACAGAAATAAGCAAAATAATGTATAAACCTGTAGCTCCAGAATTTTACAATATAAAATGGAAGTGAATACGATGATCACAAATACAAAATGTTTTTTTCAAAGGGCCATAACTCTGAGAGTATTGTAGCTAGAGTTACGTAACTTGCCCTGAAATTTTGTAATGATATTGTGACCTGATATTTAAAGTTTCAGATTGAAGCGTTTGTCGGTTCGAAAGTTATTAAGATACAACATGAAATATATGGACGTTTTTAAGTTTTTCAAAGGGTCATAACTCTGAGAGGTTTGCAGCTAGAGTTACGTATCTTGCCGTGGAATTTGGCAATAATATTTTAACATTATATTAAAGTTTGAAATTGATGCATTTGACGGTTTGTAAGTTATTAAGAAGAAAAAAAACATGATAAATGTGGACGTTTTTATGGTTTTCATGTGGACGTTTTTAAGGCAATTGGCTATCAAAAATCGATACAAACACCCAAGGCGGTTCTTCTGTCGCGGTTTATTTTTGTTATTGTTTGTCTTTGGTTGTTTGTGTCGCTTATGTTATTTCATTTTGGATAGCCTATTGGCCATTTTGTGGGAAAGTAACTGTCCTTTTGGCTTTCCGATATTGACATTTGGTGTCTCTGATGGGAGCTGTGGGTTGATTGTATCGATTCCCGATCATCTTCTATTTTTCAAAGGGCCCTAACTCTGAGAGTATTGTAGCTAGAGTGACGTATCTTGCCATGAAATTGTGTAATGAAATTGTGACCTTATATTTAACGTTTGAAGGTGATCCAACAGTTTGTAAGTTACATATTTAGAAAAAACAATGTGGACATACGGACGGACGGACGTTCTAACAAAATAGATCTTACGTGACTTTTTGAGGGTTTAACAGGGGCATTAAGTGACTTTTTATGTGACGAGTCACTTAAACAGATTTTTTTCTAACGAAATAGGTGTAATATGACTGAAGCTACGACGGAATAACCCTCTGTGTGACTGGTGTCACCTAACCTAAAAAGTTGAGTCACATAAGCAGCATTTCGTTAGCCCGGACAGACGGGAAAACAAATAAATTTACGGGGCCGTTATAAACTCATAGCTCCCATTAGTGACACCAAAGGGAACCAAACACTTTCATGAAATAACTAGACCCTAATGGACACATCAATAGCGGAAAGAAAACAGGACAGTTACTTTCCCTAAAAATGGGCAATTGGCTATCCAAAAGCGAGACACACACCCACAAGATAACCGTTACAAAAATAAACAACGACAGAAGAACCGCCTTGGATCTGTCAGTGAAAAGAATTCCACTGGGGGTGGGGGTGCTTAAATCTATTTTACGCAGATGCAATCCTCGCCCCTACTTCCATCTCGATATGGACAAACAATTTGTTCAGTCCGCATGAAGGCTAGTTTCATCTCTGTGTTTGGTTGATTTTTGTGTTCACGGAGATGTTGCACTGATGAGTTAGGACGCCTTCATGCGGACTGAACATATTATTTGTCTTAATCGCGACGGAGGTAGGGGCGAGGATTGTTGACACGTAAAATAGATTTAAGCCCCCCCCCCCCTCCCCCAAGTGGAATTCATATCCGATGGCCGTTCCAGGGCGGTTTTTCTGTCGCGGTTTATTTTTGTTAGGTTTGTCCTTTTATGTTTGAGTCGCGTATATTAATTTATTTTTGATAGCCTTTTGGCAATTTTGTGGGAAAGTAACTGTCATTTTGGCTTTCCGCTGTTGGTGTTTCAGTATGGGTCTGTTGCTTCGTGTTTGTGTTTCTTTCACTTTGGTGTCTCTGATGAGAGCTGTGGGTTAATTGTATCGATTCCTGATCATTGCCTCAACTTCTATCTTCCTAACTTATCAATGCTTCTCCGAAAACACAATAAATCAAACAATCACAAAGATTGGGGTTTGAAGATGTATTCATTTAACGGACGTGTTAACATGATGACGTGCGCAAGCACGGTGAATACTCTTGTTGCCCATCTGTCGCGGTTTATTTTTGTTATGGTTTGTCTTTTAGTGTGTGAATCGCTTATATTATTTTATTTTGGATAGCTTATTGGCCATTTTGTAGAAAGTAACTGTCTTTTTAGCTTTCCGCTGTTGATGTTTCCATTAGGGTTTAGTTGTTTAATGTTTGAGCTTCTTTCCGTTTGGTGACTCTGACGGGAGCTATGTTTTTATTAGGGCCCTGCAAATTTATATGCGATGCCCCATAGTAATCACCCTGTCTGACCGTCGGTCCGTCTGTCCTTCTGTGTCTGAAGTGTCTAACTGATACGACGTTTTAGGTACATAAATTGATTAATGTGTTAAACATACATTGCGTCCAGTGATTCAACACTTAATGCTAATCATACACTCTATTTCACGCACGTTTAGAGCGCTCATTCTGCCATTTGAGATACAGAACAGAAGTTAAGGCAATGATCAGGAATCGATACAATTAACCCGCAGCTCCCATCCGAGACACCACAGGGCGAGAAACACAAACGTGAAATAACTAGATCCTAATGGAAAAATCAGTCGCGAAAAGTCAAAATGAAAACTAGCTTCCCACAAAATGGCCAATGTGCTATCCAAACCCAA
Source organism: Lucinisca nassula (assembly GCA_963580285.1). NCBI lineage: Eukaryota > Metazoa > Mollusca > Bivalvia > Lucinida > Lucinidae > Lucinisca > Lucinisca nassula. The sequence goes on along the minus strand of OY757017.1, from coordinate 116,412,565 downwards.
AAGTATAAGCGATACACACTAACACTCAAAGACAAACCATAACAAAAATAAACCGCGACAGAAGAACCGACGTGGAACGGTCAGTGAAACGAATTCAACTGTGGGGGGTTGGGGGTAAATCGATTTTACGCGGCCGCAATCCTCGCCCTACCTCCGTCGCGATTGAGGCAAATAACTTGTTCAGTCCGCATAAAGTCTTTCTAACTCATCAGTGCAACATCTCCGAGAACAAAAAACTCAGACAACCACGGAGATGAAACAACAACAGCAAGAATCCACTTAAATGCTGATGCAAAAGGAAACCAACAGTTAGTCTCCGATAGGCCCGGCCAGACATAGGGCATCAGGCACCAACCAACGTTAAATAAAGTTAGAAAACAGAACAATTAATATCAGAGTTTGGTACTTTCCACAGGAGTTGAGTTTCCGGCTGGCAGTTATTCCAATGACGAAGTCGAGAGATAAGACGATCCTATCATAGCTCTAGACTAGTCGTGTCCGCAAAAAGTGATCTCCTTTCTGATTGTTGTACCAATCGTGGACCGAGATGCAACTTAGGACCGACTTACGAAAAGTTCCGACGAGACGACACATTATTTGATTTTCAGCAGTTTTAGGATTATATTGACCACCATTTTAAAACATTGTTTTACTTTTATAAAATAGAAGTGAAGGCAATGATCCGGAATCGATACAATTAACCCACTCCCATAAGAGACACCAAAGTGAAAGGAATACAAACAGGAAATAAGTAGACCCTAAATGGAACATCAATATCGGAAAGCCAACATGACAGTTACTGTCCCACAAACTGGCCAATAGGCTATCGAAAACAAACACAAATATAAGCAATACACAAACACAAAGACAAACCGTGACAAAAATAAACCGTAACAGAAGAATCGCCTTGGACCGGTCAGTGAAACGAATTCCACTGGGGGCGTTAAATCGATTTTACGCGGCTGCAATCTTCGCCCTTACTACCGTCGCGATTTACACAAATAATTTGTTCAGTCTGCAAGAAAGTCTCCTAAATCATCAGTGCAATATCTCCGAGAACACAAAAATCAAACAACCACAGAAATAAAGAAAAGGGTTAGGACTCGACAGCAAGAAACCATTGAATTGCTGGAACAAAAGAAAACCAAACATTAAACTCCGATGGGCCCGACCAGAGACAGAGCATTTGGCATAAACCAACACTACATAAAATTATTTTCTTTCTAATTCCCGTAGACATATACGCTCGAACCGTTATAGAATCTGAGACCAACCGGCGTGCAATTAAAGAGGGAAGCACAGTTGTCAACTGTGGTTGGGTTAACTACCTAACTAATCACAAGAACTTCCGTTAATTTATAGGCCAATACATTTTATTACGATATGCATATAGATTGGAGAAAAATGAAGGACATTTAATGAGAATCGTCTTTTCTAAGGTCTATAGAAAAGGGTAGAGAACGTGAAGGCTTAAACCGACTTAGCAGACGCCGCGAAACCATGGCCCCTCAATTTATTGACGTCCCAGTACTTTGATACACATGTCGGTAAAAATGGCACAAAAATGCTCTCCTCCAGATTAAAATTAATTTTTGGCACATTTGTCAAGGACATATTAGTCCGTCACAAGGACTGAGTGGGAGTTGTGGCGAGCGTGGTACATTAAGAAAATCCTTGTTCAACTGGGAGCCAATTCTGCTTGGGGTTACGAAGATTACGCAAGCGCGTTTCGATATCTTATCAAGTCATTCTTTTCTCGGATGATTCAGAAGGACATTCTTTAATTGCTGTGCAGTCTGATGAGTTGAATTATTTTTGTAATCTAACCATACTTGGAGAGAGACAGAGAGAGAGAGAGAGAGAGAGAGAGAGACCCAGCCAGCAGAGCATGTCGGACAAACATCGGGCCGACAGTGAGACGACGTGTCTGTCCGGGCCAGACGTTGGCCCACTATTTTGTGCTAGCAGAGAGAGAGAGAGAGAGAGAGAGAGAGAGAGAGAGAGAGAGAGAGAGAAAAAAATCAAAATGGGTGGTATTGTCTTTGAAAGTTTACATGTACGCGTTAGGAATGCACCATGAACCGAAAGAAATGAAGAGAGAGAGAGAGAGAGAGAGAGAGAGAGAGAGAGAGAGAGAGAGAGAGAGAGAGAGAGAGAGAGAGAGAGACCAGTCTGTTAGTTAAAAATAAAATCAGTAGTATGCGGACTTAGTCAATCAGCTGACAGATTTACTGACGTCATTTGATTTCGTCACACTAAACTCTGTCTACACAGCTGTGGCATGCGTGTGTAAATATACTGTACATTCAGTATACTGACATATATTGTCGATGTAAATTGTAAACCAACATGGTTGAAAGGTGGGTTGTCCAGTGCAGAGGATGAGTATGATACCACAGAACATGTATTCAACTCGCTTTTTATTCGTCGTTATCGAATAGAGGGAAATTCTGTGAGTTTAACTTACAAATTTTACACAAACCTGCCATTTTGGAAATTAAAAAAAAAATGGTTTTCTACACACTTTTCGACGGGAAGTGTGTAGAAAAAATGGCACAAAAAATGCTCCCTCGCCGATTTTGGCACAAATTTCAAGGTGAACAGATTAATAACATATGCCAGAATTGATGATATAGGTGAGAATAATCGCGGAGCATATTATAATAGTTTATTTTTTATTTTCCCGAGGGTACCGACACGGTTGAAAATTCGCCATTTCAAACCCTTGGTATGCCCACACAAAAATGCTAATTCAGGTCACAACTTTTAGTCGTTATATTGAATACAGCAATATTTATATATATCTCCTTTATCTTTGTCAGAGCTAAAAAATAAACGACAATCCCGTAATAAGATGTAAAAATAGTTAGTGGAATGGGAGCATCAAAATTGGAAGTAGTCCCATCGAATCAACGCACGAGAATTTTGTTTTTAAATCTAAATGTACCTACGCTGGCCTCTCTGATGACCTACTGTACATACATACATACATACGTGTACCTGAGACACAATGTTCTGCAAAGAAATGTCAGGTGTGTTTTTTTTTTCGGGTACTCTGATTTTCGCCCTCCCCTGGTTAACGACCCAGCAGGCACATGACTTAATTGTGACGTCGGATCAGCGTTGGTGCAACGTCGGGACGTTTATGTGGCGTCAACTCAACGTCGGTGTAACGTCGTGCTGTTGCACCGACGTTGATTTGACGTTACCCTAGCGACGAGTGCCTGCTGAGGATCGGCTCGGTAAGAGTGAAATAATCTTGAAAAAGCCGTAAAACCAAAGCCAAAAAAGAGACATACACGCATCCATGCGTATGTACATGCAGGCGTGTGTGTGTGCATACGCGCATGCATGCGGGCATACATGCGTGCGTGGTGTTTTAACGGACACGTGATAACATTAATACAAACAAATAAATAAAATGTTTACATACATGTAGGGTATTTTTTTCCATACTGCAAAAAAAGGACAATTTCTCATTTATATTGCGGGAGCGTGCCTGTGAAAATACATTGTGCAACTTTATCATTCAAACAATTGAGTAGTTGTGGCATTTTTCTTGTTCTTGCTCGGAATGTAGATTGGGGATGCTTGTTGAAACTACAACATGGAGGCGGTTCTAGCGGGTGCCTACGGTCTGTGTTTTGGGGCTGCAATAGGAGGAATATGTTAACCCTGTGATCACTCAACTTAAATATCCAATAGTTGATAAGTACAGCCGCGCTAAACATACGTACATACATACATACATACATACCAATGAATAACGTGCATCTCATTGGAAAATACATTTCATTCATATCTACCTACTAATTGATGACTGGCATCTCAAAAGAAAGTAAGTGTATACATGTACATACGCACAGGCATATATACAATATTTCTTCCGTTACATACATACATACATACATACATACATACATACATTTTTGTTTGATTTAATGTTTAACGTCCCCGTAACACTGTAAAGGTCATATTGGAGACGTTGCTTCCAATTTTGTGGGACTTTTACCCGACATCTCAAGCCCTGGCGCCCAATGAAACCAATAGGGTTTGTAAGCATGGAAGGGCCGATTCGCACCGCTTTGCCTGGGCAGGCTTAGATTGGGTACACCATAAATGTTATACGACAGACTGCATGGATGGGAGTTAACCCAATCATGGTTGACAACTCTGCTTCCCTCTTTAATTGCACGCCGATGGGTCAGGCCTCAGATTCTATGACGGCTCCAACGTAAAGACTTTTGTTGGTTGGTACCTGATACTCTGTCTCTGGTCGGGCATATCGGAGTCTAACTGTTGGTTTTCTTTTGACTCCAGCATTTCAGTTGTTTTTTGCTGTCGAGTCCTCACAGTTGTTTCATCTCTGCGGTTGTTTGATTTGTGTGTTCGCGGAGATGTTGCACTGATGAGTTAGGAGGCCTTCTTGCGGACTGAACATATTTGTCGTAATCGTGACGGAAGTAAGGGCGAGGATTGTGCCCACGTTAAATCGATTTAAACCCCACCCCCCCCCCCGTGGAATTCGTTTCCGCTTACCGTTCCAAGGCGGTTCTTCTGTTGCGGTTTATTTTATTAGGTTTGTCTTTGGGTGTTTGTGTTGCTTATATTATTTCATTTTGGATACGCTATTGGACATTTTGTGGGAAAGTAATTGTCCTTTTGCCTTTCCGCTGTTGGTGATTCCGTTGGGGTCTGTTACTTCGTGTTTGTGTTTCTTCCCTTTGGTGTCTCTGGTTAATTGTATCGATTCCTGATCAGTGTCCCACTTCTCTTTTAGATACTCTAAGCGGTTTACCAGTACTGGTGTGCGGGTCGGTTTTAGCTCTGCTGCGTGGAAGCATCATGCAGCCCATATATTTCTTCACGCCCCGATGGGCGGGGGCCGACATAAATACATACATTCATGGCTTCTATGTCACTTCATCTATCGGTGGAACCCATTGCTTCTATCCGTCTGTACATATTAATTTTAATTTTTACATATATTCTGCACGATATGTATATGAATTCGGAAGGGGAGGAGGCGCTGACAAGAAAAACAAAGTATAGTACTAGTGGTGCGCTTTCATTGAACCTGGGTATAAATACAAAAGTAAATGATGTTAACAAACTGATACGAGTAAACGATCAAACAAATAAAAGTATACTGTCACATGGAATGATATACAAAATGCATGCACACCTAACTCGCAGACAAACCCCAAAATATACAATGATCTCTTAGACTGAGTGAAATACTTGTCTGGAATGTTGTTAACTTTTATTCCATTTGCCGCACCTAGAATGAAAGGATTCAACAGAGGGCACATTTTAACTTGGATAGGGAGACTTCCCCAAACGATGGGACCTAAAAAAGCCATACTGTCCTTGCGCAACCCTGTTTTGGATTTGTGTAGAATGAAATTACCAGCTGCTATTGAGCTCAGTATGTGCATTTCCGTATCATCAAGATTAAGTTGCTGGTGCATTGAAAAAACGTCGTTGATATTATCAGGTGTCAAAGCATTAAAACATAAATTTGCATTAGCATTTATATCCTGATATCTTCGGGTGTTTATTGATACGCCCTAATGTATGTATTTAAATAATAATAATTTTAGCTTTTCTAAAGAATACCCCTTCAGATAATGTAATTCTTTTCAAATTACACATTGAAATACGTTGTTTCTCACAAAGCAATCAAAATATTTACGACGCTTTTGCTTGTAAGTTCTTATTATTATTTCCGGAACAAACTTCCTTTGCAGCAGGGCACACGACAAACAGCAAGCAGGCGACCATCACAGATTATTTTTAAGTGATTTTTTACGTAATATCTTAATTCAGTTGTGGTCCATTACTGTTTTTATCTTGATAATATTTGTACTTTGGACAGTGGCTAGTCGTTTGGCCATTTTCGGGAAATATCTATTCTTTTGGATTTCTTCCTTTTAGGTTTAAATGATTTAACTGTGGTTTTATGCGCGCTTTGCTTTCTCTTTGGTGTTTTTAACGGGAATCGAATCGTTACCTGATCAATTCTGTTTTCAGATAAGTTTGTACACCCGCGACACTTGAGACTTCGCACATCACGAGCGTTGAACGAAGATGCCGATACACACGAATCGGTTATCAGGCCGATTTCAATCATCGTCACCTTTTCACATGAAAATTTTACCTTTTCCTGTGCACAGGCGCGCTTGAAATCTAAAACAAATCAATTTCTCCATAGGCAAAAGGAAACACACATTCATGTATTGTATAGAGGATATTTGCATGTTTTATCGGTTGTGTTGAAAACATCAGAATTTACACTCGTGCTTCGCATGAGTGACAACTGTGATGATTACAAGACGCGCGATGAAATCCTTTTGGTATTTTTATATTTGTGTTTGCTTTTTTATTTCATGTGAAAACAAACTAAACGGATTTGTTTGGGCTGATACTGTAAAAATAACATGATTATGTCATTTTCCCCATGTGAAAATATCATATATATTTAAATTTGTTTCATATATGTATTGATTTTACTGCTAAATATAAAATAATATGCTTCATTTCATACTGATAAAATAGTATTTTTCTTGCGAATGTTTTCGATAAGTTTCTTATTTCTGTTTTAAACAGAGATTGTAGTACTCATTAGAACGACCCGATATACCCCCGTTGACCCCATTGTTTTCTCATATAAGGTAAGATTTATGAGGGTCTTTATTTCACTGAAACGTTCATGTGATGTGATGCCGTGTTGAACTTATTGTTTGTAGATAAAGTTATCCAGTTTATTTCATTTGTCTGACAAGAAAGATGGAGTATGCCATTTATTAAGTTGACAACCAGCTGATTGCAGTTCTTTTAACCCTATATTGTTGGAACCATGTATCATTTTTTGTCTATTTGGGACGTCAGAAGCACAATGAGGCACAGAGATTCCTTTGATGTTGATTAAGCCGAACTGGATATATAGTATTATATGTTATGTAGTTCATTAAAACATTGCGAAAATTATCATTTTTGGCCTGTGTAAAATCTCCCCATCATATAAGAGTCCATTTCGCAGTTTTACACTGGAAAAAGAAAAATAACTTATACACCCCTCCCCATCACGTAAACACGCCTATATAATTTTGACCCCCTTGAACCCTACTTTTATATGGTAAAATTGGGGTTTTCCGGGCTTAATCTTATTTATCTTATAATCTGCTCTCAAATAAAGATTGTGGGTATTCGTAAGAACTGTCTCGATGAGGCGGTTCTAACGAGTACCCACAAACTATATTTTGAGCAATAATAAGAAAAATATCTCAATTTTTCATCTTAAAATTGTCGTTTTTTTTTAGAGGTAAAGTTTACAATGTATTTGTATAGGCATGTTTCCGTAATGCGTAAACACACGTTTTCGCTATATAAAGTTGGTTTTAGTGAGGTTTTCATTATGCCTGTAGTTTTCATGTTTCAGCTTAAAACATAGATTGTGGAAACTAGTTAGACCCACAAACTAATAGATGTTTTAAGGGGAAATAAGAAAAAAAAAAGATTAGATTAAACATATGCTTAAATCATTACACACAAATTGATAAGACGCATGTATATCACCATTGGGTAGTCCTCTCCCCGGTAGGTAGACTCTTCCTATTTCATGGGCCTCTCTCTATTAGGTAGCCCTCTCCATGTAAAATGTATCCCTGTAAACCAATGTTTTACTGGATAAAATTGGAATTTAAGTGGGGTCAAAACTGAATGGGCATGTGTTCGTGATGGGTTATCGCTGCTGTGTGTTCTATGCTGCTGGGGTTGGTCATTCTAAGTGGCCAGTTGCTACATGAATGTTCTGTTCTGTTGCATCTTTATTATCGTTAAATTTCAAAAATATTTACTTAAGATTTGGTACAAAGTTATTTAGACAAGTTGTTGGTATTCCGATGGGTAGTAATTGCGCCCCAATTGTGGCTGATTTGATTGTGTTTTGTTTTAGAGAAACTTCATGATGCCCATGTCTGCTCAAAACCAGCTGAAATCATTGAAGCTTTTAGCTCTACTTCTAGATATTTTGATGATTTATTACATATTGATTATGCCTATTTCGATGGTTTGATCAGTTTACCCCGAAGAACTTCAGTTAAATGAGGCAAATTCTTCTGATACCGACGCCCCGTTTTTGGATTTATATCGATCTATTGAAGATGGGTTGTTTCGTGCAAAAATTATGATAAACGCGATGATTTTGATTTTGAGAGTGTATTTTTTTTTTTTTTTTTTTTTTTTGTTTTTTGTTTTTTTATTTTTTTATCCCCCGACCCAATAGGTTCGGGGGATATAGCGATCAGCCTGGCGTCCGTCCGTCTGTCGGTCCGTCTGTCCGTCCGTCCGTCCGTAGACGCAACCTTGTGATGGCCATAACTCCTATACCCTTTGAGATTCATTGATGGTTCTTGGCACAATTGTTCACAAGGCCGAGACATGTGTCATGCGCAAGAACCAGAACTCTGGCTGCCAAACTTTTTTAGTTATCTCCCCTTTTAATAAAATAGAATGACTACTTTGTGATGGCCATAACTCCAATACCCTTTGAGATATATTGATGGTACCCGGCACAGTTGTTCACAAAGCTGAGACGGTGTGTCATGCACAAGAACCACAACTCTGATTGCCATGGTTTTGGAGTTATCTCCCCTTCCAATAAAATAGAGTGACAACCTTGTGATGGCCATAACTCCTATACCCTTTGAGATTCATTGCTGGTTCTTGGCACAATTGTTCACAAGGCTGAGACGGCGTGTCATGCACAAGAACCAGAACTCTGGATGCCATACATTTTTAGTTATCTCTCCTTCCAATAAAATAGAGTGACAACTTTGTGATGGCCATAATTCCAACACCCTTTAAGATATATTGATGATACCTGGTACAGTTGTTCACAAGGCCAAGACGGTGTATCATGCGCAAGAACCACAACTCCGGGTGCCATGGTTTTTTAGTTATCTCCCCTTCCAATAATATAGTATCACTACCTTGTGATGGCCACATCTCCAACACTCTTTGAGATATATTGATGATACTTAATACAGTTGTACATTAGGTTAAGCAGGTGTGTCGCGTGCAAGAACCACAACTCTGGGTGCCATGGTTTTATAATTATCTCCCCTGACAATATAACCTTGTGATGGCCATAACTCCAATACCCTTTGAGATATATTGATGGTACTTGGCACAATTGTATACAACGTTGAGGCGGCGCTTCATGCCTAAGAACCACAACTCTGGGTGCTATGATATTTGAGTTATCTCCACTTCCAATATAACAGTATGACAACCGTGTGATCATCGTACCTCCAATACCTTTTGAGACATATTGGTGGTACTTGATGCAGATGTACATGAGGTTAAGCAAGTGTGTCATGCTCAAGAATTACAACTCTGGGTGCTCTGGTTTTTTAGTTATCTCCCTGGCAGTTTAACCTTGTGATGACCATAACCCCAACACCCTTTGAGATATATTGAAGGAACTTGGCACAATTGTATACAAGGTACAGAAGGGATGCCATGTGCAAGAACCACAACTGTTGGTGCTGTGGTATTTGAGTTATCTACCCTTCCAATATAACAGTAACACCAGCTTGTGATCACCATATCTCCAATACTTTTTGAGGCATATTGATGGTACTTTGTACAGAAATACATGAGCTTAAGCAGGCATGTCATGCACAAGAACCACATTTCTGAGTGCCCTCCCTTGACAGTATAATCTTGTGATGGCCATAACTGCAATACATTTGCGATATATTGCTGGTTTAATTCTGGTGCACTTTCTATTGGTGAACAATCTTCTGAAGGCCATATTGGCTTTTGGTCGGGGGATTTGCCATCTCTTCCGATGGCTATTTTTTTGGATGGTGATGTTCCTCGTGCGCCATCCTATGGCGTTTATATTTCGCACATAATTCGATTTGCCAGAGTATGTAGTCATGCAACTGACTTCAACACTCGTAATAAATTGCTAAAGGCTAAAACTCTCAATCAGGGTCATCGGTACCATAAACTACGTAAAGCCTTTTCAAAATTTTATAGACGTCATTCTGATTTAATTTCAAAATTCAATATTGGACTTAAATCTCTTCTGCAACAAGGTCTATCGGAACCCGAATTTTATGGTGACTTAGTATATAAATTCAGAAAAATATATAACTGCAATGACTTCATCACCCAATTTCGTAAAATCATTCTTCGATATAAAAAGATTGGGTACAACATGGATATTATACGACAGACTGCATGCATGGTAGTTAACCCAATCACGGTTGGCAACTTTGCTTCCCTCTTTAATTGCACGCCGGTGGGTCAGGCCTCAGATTCTATGACGGATTGAGCGTAAAGGCTTATTGAAAATTAGGATAAGTAATTCAATTTAATGTTGGTTTGTGCCAGATGCTCCGACTCTGGTTGGGCCCATGTGAGTCTAACTGTTGCTTTTCGTTTGCTGGACATTCGTGCGTACTGATCAAATTATTTGTCTAAATCGGGACGGAAGTTAGAGCGAGGATTGGGATTGTGGCCACGTAAAATCGATTTACGCCCCCCCCCCCCCCCCCCCGCCAGTGGAATTAAGTTCCGCTGACCGTTCCAAGGCGGTTCTTCTGTCGCGGTTCATTTTTGTTATGGTTTGTCATTGGGTGTTTGTTTCGCTTATATTATTTTATTTTGGATAGTCTGTTGACCATTTTTTTGGAAAATAACTGTCCTTTTGGCTTTCCGCTATTGATGTATTCATTAGGTCTGTTGTTTCATTTTTGTGTTTATTTCCCGTTGGTGTCTCTGATGGGAGCTGTGGGTTGGTTGTATCGATTCCTAATCATTGCCTCCACTTCAATTTTTATTCGTCCTGTAAAAATGCATTGGCCTCTTTGGATAGAAAGAATATTAATGATAGATCAGACGAACAAAATACCGATAAAGCCATTGTCTCTTACACGATATAAGTCATCATCATTACATTGTATATCCAGATTTGACAAATCCTGAAAAAAATATTTGGCGAATTATTTAACAACAACCTAAATGGGGATAAATAATAATAATGAAAAACAAACGAATATTAAATAAGCCAAGAAATCCAAGTTTCTCGCTCGTATACGATGTCATCATCATTATAGAGTATACCAATCCTGAGGTTTCCAGCTTTAATAGTAATTAATAATTTAATGGTAGTCAACCCAATCACGGTTGGCAACTTTGCTTTCCTCTTTAATTGCACGCCGGTGGGTCAGGCCTCAGATTCTATGGCGGTTCCAACGCAAAAGCTTATTGAGAATTAGAGAGATCTAATTCAAGGTAATGTTGGTTGGTGCCTGATGCTCTGTCTCTGGTCGGGCCCATCGGAGTCTAACTGTTGGTTTTCTTTTGCTCCGGCATTTCAATGATTTCTCGCTGTCGAGTCCTCACCGTTGTCTCACATCTGTGGTTCTTTGATTATTTGTGTTCACGGAGATGTTGCACTGATGAGTTAGGAGGCCTTCAGTTGGACCGAACAAATTATTTGTCTAAATCGCGACGGATGTAAGGGCGAAGATTGTGGCCACGTAAAATCGATTTAAGCCACCCCCCCCCCCCCCCAGTGGAAATCTTTCCACTGACCGTTCCAAGGCGGTTCTTTTGTGGCGGTTTATTTATGTTGTTGTTTGTTCCTTGCTGTGTGTATCGCTTGTGGCCTAGTATTTTGAATGGTCATGTGGCCATTTTGTGGGAAAGTGACTGTCCTTATGGCCTTCCTTTGTTTTAGTTTCCATTGTGGTTTGGACGCGTCATGTTTGTGTTTCTTTCCCTTTGGTGTCTTTGATGGGTGGAGTAAGTTAATTGTATCGATTCCTGATCTTTGTTTTACTTCTACTTAATAGTTTCTGACAAATATTTTACGATTGTTATTATGTTGGAATAAAGTTCAACAATTGAGAGAGAGAAAAAAAAATGGAATGAAATAATACCAGCTATATAGCCAGAATAAGTTCAACAATTACGCCCTAAACTGTCCATATAGACTTTCACAGGACTAACAATGACTGAGTTGCGACCACTTACCCAAATGACGTTTACCCATCTAGCCTGTGTTTATCTGGAGCTCTAATTAAGGCGTAACTATACCACATTACGATTACACATCCGTGTGATACAGTACATTTTTCAAACCTCAAAAAAAGGCATTTTTTCTGATGAAGTTGTTTGATATTTTTCTTATTTATACTCCAAACGTAGGTTTTGGGTGCTCGCTAGAACCGTCTAATCGAGGCGGTTATAACGAGAACCCACAACCTATGTCTTGGACAAGAAATAAGAAAAATAATGTTTACCCCTATAAACCATATTTTCTGAATATAAAGTGGGGTCTAGGGGGAAGGGGATCTTTATTTCACGGACTTGTTAACGTGATGAAATTAAGTGACATAAAGATCTTTCTGATCTGGATCTCTAAAATAGAAGAAAAATGGATAGACACAAGGAAAATTGAATGTGAAGGACAGAAGCTTGATTTCCTTTCCGACATTTACAGCCAAGGGTCAGGCTCATATACCTTTCAAGATATATGTTGAAGAATAGTTTTCATTACGGAATACTGGAAGAACAGTAAACCGATTTACTCCACTGTGTCAGAAGTATGGGTATAATAAAAGAAATTCATCCTAAATTATCCCTCGCCATCATGAAAACATGTCCCCATGAAGCCGGCTTTTGTATAGTAAATATATTCTATAAAAGGGTTATCCTTTGGAAGCAAGGAATAAACCACAAAACTGGAAATTTTGGAGTGTACATGGTTTCTGGTCCAGGCTAGCTAGTTTTGGCGAATTAGGCCTCATCAGTGACCCTCAACTATTTTTAAAATTCCACAATGGAATCAATGATCCCAAAGGACAAGAAAATAAAAACTTATAATATAAACCTTATTTTTCTTATTTGTGCCCTTAAATATAAATTGTGTATATTTAATTTTGTGTTCTCTTGTAAGTGATTTTCAACAAAATAGAAGAGAAGGCAATGATCAGGAATCGATACAATTAACCCACAACTCCTATCAGGGATATTCAAAAGCAATCAGAAATATAGGGCCTTTTGCATGCAAGGCCGGCCTGTAACGTTTACACCATAAGAATGAGAAACCTAGTAAGTTATTTTCAACAAAGAATGTAAAATCATAAAAACATAAGGCATGCATATTGAGTAAAATTAAGGGGAGATGTCTCCAGATGGGTGGACAAACGGATAATCAGTTACCTTCGCCCAGTTACTCTGCACTTCCACTAATGGTCATCTTTCATTGTATCAAGTGTCATTTAATGTCCTTCTATTCGTTCAGCTATATGCCCCGGACAAGCATTTTATTGCAATAATTAAAAAGAAAGTAACTCCGTAAATACTGCTGACAGGGTGGGTTATGGTTCTTACATTCTGCAATCCTCTTCATGGCCCTCTATTAGAGTATCAAGTTTAATTTATTTATAACATATACCGTAAGAAATATGCCCCGGACAAGCTCACTATTTGAAGAATTAGAAAGGGCAATAACTATGTGATCACTTGTGGTTAAGTTATTGTTCTTGTATTCTGCACTTCCTCTTATGGCCGTCTGTCAATGCAATTAGCTTCATGAAACCCCTTATATATTTTCAGCGGTAGGTTTCGGACAGGCATTTTTATGTCAAAATTAAGAAGGTTAGTAAATCCATTAATACTGTAGACAGGGTTTTGGTTGTTGCATTCTGCAATTTCCTTTGTAGCTCTCTATCACTGTATCAAATTTCATTTATCTATCTGCAATACCTTTAGAGATTTGCTCCGGACAAGATTAAAATTGAAAAAATTAAAATGGAGAAAAAACTCTGAATTTTTGTGTGATAGAGTTACTGTTCTTTGTACACTGTAATTTCTCTGATGGCCACCCATCGAGTTTCATTTAAGTCCCCTTTAAACTTTCAGAGATATGCTTCGGGCAATTTGTATTGCAAAAATGAAGAAGGGAAGTAACTCCATACATATTGGTGACACGGTTATGATTCTTGCGGTCTGCAATTTGCACCATGGCCCTCTATCATGGACAGACAAAGGGACAACTATATGCTCTCCCTTCGGGGAACATAAAAAATATTAAATGTCGGCAGGATTACAAAATGTGCAGAACTGGACCTTAAAACAAATCACAATGAGAGCTGTAGTCTCAGAACCTTAACAAGTATGTAGTTTTATGTCATTAGCCAGTATTTTCTAAGTGTGATTTGAGAGACGAGGCAAATATCTATGAAACACAGAAAATCTAACAATTTCATAATTTTACGGTTTCGCTCATTTTTCTCCGACTTAGTCTTAATCCTGTTGGTTTTCATCCATAATAACTGCATGGAAAACTATTACTTTCTAAATGACAATTTACGGTTTCCTCTAATTTGCGGTTACCGGAGGGAAGTTTGTTTCCTGTACGCAATCACAAAAAGAAAAATAACGATTGCAAACATATGTTGTGATAAACGTCTATGAGAAAACCACCTTACCTTCCGTTCCAGTACTTGGCGTCTCACACGTGGCTCGAGCAAGGCGCAAACCCTGTAAGAGATAACAACAGGGGATTTGTTAAAGGTACAAAAGTGACTGTTTTGGTTTGTTTCATTTTGTAACAGTTTTTATCCATATGCAAGCTTCGCTTGTAAACACATTAAGAAAATGCAAAGAAAACACTGACTGAAGGTAAGCCACAAAGAAAGACCGAAGCCAGTTCAAACCGCCAACATAAAACCAGGTTTTTTTGTCACTATAGGTTTTAGTTTTACGTCCCGGGTGATACTTTTTAAGGCGTTGCTTTTTATTTTGTTGGACTTTTACCCGACATTAAGATCAAATGACATCCATTGTTAAACATACTTATTTTTACATTGTCATCATCACATGTCCCTAAGTTTGATCGGGTCCTCCTGAAAATTGCATATAATGTAAGTGAGGTATAAACGCTCGGACGAGCTTGAAAACTCAGGATCTCTGCTTATTGTGCAATTTGTTATGTCCCCAACTTTGCTGAACATCACTTTTTGACCTTGATATAACCATAAGTCCTTTAGTTCCAATCGGATCTTCCTGAAACTTATAGATAAGTAGGTTGGGGATAACAGCATGCATGAATTTAAAACCTGATGAGGTGGGCCTGTCTATCATACAGTTATGTCCCTTTTATTGTTGAAAATGCCTATTTTCGACATTGTCATCAGCAGTGTCTATACGTTTCGATCGGATCTTCCTGAAGCTTAGTAAAAGTAAGCAAGTAAAGGATAAAATGTCGATTGAGTTCGAAACCTAACACTTTTAGACAATATGTCGTTGAGTTATGCTACCTTCTTTGTTGCAAATGCCTATTTTTGGACCCTGTCTTTACCATAAGTCCTTTCCCGGAACTAACTTGTTTGTAGGTTGGAGGTAAAAGCGCGGATGAGTTTCAAAAGTGGTGCTGTGAGTCTATCAATCAGGGAGTTAAGCTCTCTTGGTTGCTGAAAATGACTTTTCTGATAATGTCATCAGACTGTGTCCTAGTTAAAATCGGAACTTCTATATAAGTTGGCTCAGATGCTATATAAAAGATCTGCTGAGTTTGAAACCTGGCAAGGCCAGCCTATTAGTCATGGATTTATGTCCTCTTGGCCGGCGAAAACATTATTCCTTTGCATTGTTAGGTCACTGAGAACAAAGTGCTCAAGTGAGCTATTGTGATCTGCCTGTGTCTGTCGTATGTGTGTCGCCATTCGTCCGTAGTCATTATTTACCTTGTATAGCCTCTTAAGGCTACAGCTTTGCTACTTTTTTCACGACACTTTACCAAAATGTTGGTCTTGGTGATCTCTTGATCAGATTCGAATATGGGACATGTTGAGTCAAAAACTACGTCACTGGGTCAAATTGATTAAAACGTTGTTCACCCGCTAAAGGCTACATTTTTGCATTTATTTTCATAAAACTTTAGCAGAATGTTTGTCTGAATAATATCTCAGTCAAGTTGGCATATTTGTAATGTCGGGTCAAAAACAATGACACTAGGTAATTCCGATCCTCTTTCATTTTGACTGTTTGACTGACAGAGACACTTTGGCCACAGAATCATAAATTATATGTGCCCAGACTTGTTATCTAAAGAAAAATATACACACCGAAAATAGAAAATATACACTAATTATTAAATTGTCACTGGCCAGACATTTTAATAAAATTTGAATTTGAATTATATAAATTATCATCAGTGGCATGTCTGATTTATCGAATAAACTATTTTACGGGTAAAGCCGCAGGTTCAAAGCAAGGGTTCAAATCTAGCTGCTCAAGTTTCCATTGAGTCAAACATTTTGTGTCGCGAATGTGATTTCCATTTTTACCAGTTATTACTCATCAGCTAACGTTTGGAATTATAGTGTTTACATAATGACAATTTTTACAATGGCTGACGTGTTATCGGCCTTTAAATATTGGACCAAACCACCGAAGTGAGCGAAAAGGATGGCATTTCTGATTGCGGTTTTAATCAATATTTCAGACACAGCTGAAGATGCTAAAACGACTGAAGGCACTTTTGGTCGATTTTTGGCTAGAAACATTATTTTGAAAATTTGCTGAAAAAGTCAGTTTTTGGGATTTAAATACAATGTTTGTTTCTCGATAATTTTTAAATGTTATGTTATTTTTTAGTCCTTGCTTTTATCTTATTACCTACACGCAAAAATGTTGAAGTCAAAATTCGATTGCACGAATTCACGTTTTTTCATTTTCCCCAAAAACTTTTATTTTGAATAACAGACTTTCTTTAAATTGTTACAGGAATCGTGTATTTCGTTAGTCAAATCCTTAATCAGTATTTTAAACTGAATTATCCACTTGTTTTGTCAAGCGGGACAATTTAAAAGTGTATAGTTTCTATTTCCGGTCAGTATGTATTGCAAAATACCTGGGTAAGGAAGGAGAGAACAAAAATGGCCGACATTGGGAGGTGATACCTCATCGTGGTATACCATCATTAAATATGCCACTGTAGTTTTGTGAAACGTCGAATCCGCTGGCTCCGGTGAGTGATATAGGACAATCTTGGTTGTCTTGTTTAAATTTGTAACCCTCGCCCTCAATGCTATTGAAATACATAATAGTTATGATTGTAACGGCGATTTTTTTTAAGTATATTTAGGTCAAGGTAAATTTGTTGTTGTTTTTTCAACTACTCCAGCTTACGACATATAATATCATAGGTATGACTTCTAATTTCGTACGTTTGACTTAATATCTCGAAATGTGGGCCTTACAGCTCAAACTCTTAAAAATCAAAATTAGAAATTTCGACACTATTTCGAACTTTTGACATATTAACTGGACTTGGCAAAACAATTAGTCGAAATGTCATTTAATGATTTCGGGTTTTTAGGTTGAAATTTCGATATAGTAGGTATGCAAGAAAAAGAATCACACATGCGTGTGTGCGGTTGACCACAAGGATCACTGCCTTGTATCACTCGGCGAAACACGTGATATCGGACAGTGACCCTCGGGGCGGATTTTTCTAGCCATCCTCCTATTAGCATTTGTCTTCAGTGTTGTGTCGAGGCGAATGATGGTGACTCAGTAAGCTTCAGAAAAAAAACTGCCGAGGAGCTGATTTGAGCATTCCTTAAACCGTACTCAGTATGCCAATGCGTACAGCAAAGACAGTGAGCATCTTGCGCATCCACCTGTTTACTCAGGATCTACACTGTTGGACATACTGATAATGATTTGTAATGAAACCCCTAAAAAATAATATAGAAGTGAAAGCAATGATCAGGAATCGATACAATTACTCTACATCTCCTATTCAAGACATCAAGATGGAAGAGTACACTCAGAATCAGATCGAAGGACGTCTTGACACAGACGAATAAAAAGCCACCGTTACGATGTGCGTACACACATAATTCTGTATAGCTGAAGGCTATAATTTTAGGGATTAAATTTTATTTCATGAGAGAAACCCCTTTGTGTGTAAAATCATGTTCGCAGGGTTTAGGAGTCGTTTAAGATTTATGTATTCATTTTCATCGCTGTAATATCCTCTAAACCCGTTCTCGACCTTGCGTATGCGTGTGTGTATGCGTGCGTGAGTGACTGCTTTCGTTACGGCCTGCGCGCGTATGATCGAGGATCCCACGACCCCATTTGAAAAGTACCTATTGCCATTTTGCTTGATCAAATGTTCGACAATTACATACAAAACATTGAATGTGCAACAACAGCTGACGGTCTGTCTACATACAACATAGTATTGATTGATCATATAAATATTATTGCGTTTGGGTCCTGAATCTTCTTCATGCTCGGCATCTCATGTTAACAGCCAAATGTAGCCTACGTTGTAACGACAAGCCATTATACACTAAACTATCTACCGACCCAGGCTTTGTCAAACCATGTACTTAAATGAGGAAAGTAGCGAGCATTCGTTTTTCGTTGACATTTTTCATGTATGCCGCTCAGTTTACCTAGTCGTTGTAAGACACACCAAAAACAACAATCAAAGAGACAAATGATCCTCTCGATTTATTAAATAATCCATTGGTAAACCGAAGGTACGGGATGATATAACCGACTCTGACTCAGGCCTAAAAATAGCCGTGTTTCCGCTAACCCGACCGACCCTGCTTCAGACCCATCGACTCTACACTTTTTGGCAATAAATGAACAAAATAAAAATTAAAACACCGACCCTACCATTTTCAATTTCCCACGCTACCCAGTGTCGTCTTTGCATTTTTCCAGAGTAATTTTGCGTTTAAAGTACATTTTATAGTTGTTTAGCATTTAGCACCTTCAAAAATACAGAGCTGACATTTTTGAGCATCTACAATGAAGTATGATATACAGTGTCAGTATCAACATGACAATTTTGTTCACAAAAAAAACATGTAAACAAAACAAAAAAAACCCATACAAATATAGGTCCGACCCTATTTTTTTTTCGGGAGAAAAAAATAAAATAATATCACAAGTTTCTCCTGCCTACCGACCTTTTTTTCAGCATGTTAGCGGAACCTCAGCTGTTTTTACGCCTCATTTAGTGCCCATCGCGTTGCACAACCGACAGGCAGTCAGGTTCCTAACCATTGGACAACTATCTTCTGAAGCAGTCTGGGTAATTAAACCATTAACTTAAGGTCATCAAAGTTGGGATCATAGTACGAAAACGACACGATGGCATATGTCATACGGGGCAAATTAAAGGAAATAGGTTTTGAAACATATGCGCCTTAACTTAGTTTCCTAGTGAACAGGAGTCTCGTCAAGATAAGATTAGGAAAACACGCCTATACAAATACAATGTAAATTTTACCACTGTAAAAATGAAAAATTTAAGGTGAAAAATTGTGAAATTTTTGTTAGTTCTGCTCGAAATATAGATTGTGGGTACACGTTAGAACCGCCTCTACTAGGCGGTTCTACCGAGTACCCACAATCTGTGTTTTATAGCAGCAATTAGAAAAAATGAGGTTCATCACTGTAAACCCCAGTTTTACTATATGAAAGTAGGATTCAAGGGGATTCAAACTATATAGGCATAGTTGCGTGATATCAAGCGATAATGTGTTTTCAGTCATATGCGCACAGCGCAGTGCCTCCGAACAGTGTATTCACATGGAAGTTTAGGGTTGTCTATTGAAAAAAATGTTTTCTAAGTAGAAGTAAAACAAAGATCAGGAATTGATACAATTAACTTACTCCACCCATAAAAGACACCAAAGGGAAAGAAATACAAACATTAAGCGACCAGACAATAATGGAAACCTAAACAAAGGAAGGCCATAAGGACAGTTACTTTCCCACAAAATGGCCATATGGCCATCCAAAATTAAAAGACACAAGTGATAAACACAGTAAGTAACAAACAACAACATAAATAAATCGCCACAGAAGAGCCGCCTTGGAACGGTCAGTGGAAGATTTCCACTGGGGGGGGGGGGGGGGCTTAAATCGATTTTACGTTGCCACAATCCTCGCCCTTACTTCCGTCGCGATTTAGACAAATAATTTGTTCAGTCCGCATGAAGGCCTCCTAACTCATCAGTGCAACATCTCCGTGAACACAAAAATCAAAGAACCACAGAGGTGAGACAACGGTGAGGACTCGACAGCAAGAAACCACTGAAATGCTGGAGCAAAAGAAAACCAACAGTTAGACCCCGATGGACCCAACCAGAGACAGAGCATCAGGCACCAACCAACATTACCTTGAATTAGATCTCTCTAATTCTCAATAAGCCTTTACGTTGGAGCCGTCATAGAATCTGAGGCCTGACCCTACGGCGTGCAATTAAAGAGGAATGCAAAGTTGCCAACCGTGATTGGGTTAACTACCATGCATGCAGTCTGTCGTATAATATCCATGTTGTACCCAATCTTTTTATATCGAAGAATGATTTTACGAAATTGGGTGCTGAAGTCATTGCGGTTATATATTTTTCTGAATTTGTGGCGGCTGTAAAAGGTCTCCCCGTACATACATTTAATGCTCTTATTTTTCCAATCCTCGGGGATTGCTTATACAATGGCTTTTCACTGTTCCATCAATTGACATCCTTTAGATACCTGTTGAAGGTCATTATTAAACCGATGTTCGTTCCTCGTTGTATAACAACTGCTTGTTTGACATCCCTGTACTTTAAGTAGACTAGGATGTTTTGTGGGCTTTTGTTGTACCTTCCTTCTAATCGAAGGAATCTTCTTCAGTAATTTTATATGCTGTTTTATATTTTATTTAATAACCGGTATGAACATCGCTTTAGTTTTGACGGTATCACAACCTTATTAACCAAAATGAGTATTACAAATACATTTAAAATATCAATATCACCCCTTAGGTTACACTCTGCTTCTTCTGTACGGATTCCCCATTCTATTAAGAACTTTAATACTATGTTGCCTTCGGTATTGGTTGGACCCTTAAATTTGTCTTCTGTGACTTCAGTTAATCTCAAAGGAGCAGGCAATACCAATGTTTTTGGGAGTAGTCTTCGTATACGACTATCTCCTCTCAAATCGCCCATCCTTTGAAAATATACTAATCCGTGGAAAAGAAGTGGAATGTATCCTAGTATTTCTAAGTGCAATGCCAAGAGGTGCAGATGTTGTTCGCATTTAAGCACTGCGTCTACCGTTACTTCATCTGTAAACGGTAGACGCTTCTCTGTAGTTAACATGTCTGATTTGACATGACAGTCTACAGATTTAATTTATCTAATTACTTGACGTGCTGCAAACTGTAATATGCAGTACGTCGGTCAAACTAACCGCATGCTTAAAATTAGATTGAACGAGCATTATCGTAGAATGAGTAAGCCTAAAAAAACTGACACTTTCTTATACCGTCACTTTCGACGTACAGGTCATTGTGTAAATAACATTGTTATACAACCAGTGGAAAAACTTTATTACGATGCAAATTCTACATCTAGATTCAAAATAATCAAAAGACATGAAGCTGAACTGAAATGGATTAAATTTTTACAGACCCCTTTTCCACTGGGATTTAATGACAACATTTATCATGAGGGTAATATTTCCATAATGCCGGACTTTGATATTTTCTCACTCCTGGAATGTCGAAAACGCAGAACTAGATCTCACGGCACCAGGAAAAATGGTAACTTTAAACGTAAATCACGTGCGTTTAAACGAAACAATACTAGACTGAAGTGACTGTCAATTATATTATTAAATCATGGACGCCACTCTATGCTTTCATTTTTAAGCTCATTACCCGTTTCTGTTTTACGTCTTCTAGACACCGAGGCGAATAAATTCTACGATAGTTCTCATCAGTTATATGATGCGGCTCTCTTAACTAGAGGCTATACTCAGCATACTCTCCGTCCTTACATTGATTCTGAAATTAATCATAAACGCCATTTCTTCAAAATATCCTTCATTAATAAGGGTATGGATTTTATAAATTTGCCCAGTATCTTCCGTGAGAGATCGGTGCTTTCTTCCATTCCTGCTTATTTTCAAAATACTGAAACACCTATAATTTGCTATAAATATAACAAACCTGTTAGATCTATCATTTTTAATTTCAATAAACTTGTTTCAGATCTTGATATTGATACTAATACTCCTGATTCATGTGATTGTAAAAACTCAAAGTATTGCTATCCTGCTGCTGGTCATGTAATTACTGGCAATTTGAAAATTATTCCGGATTCTAGGATAAGGAATATAATTTCTAAAGGACCGAAATATCGGTTTCCTTCTTCTTTCTAAAATTGATTTCAGTAAATGTAGAGATGAAATCGCTGCTTCCTTGAATGAATTCGGTAATCGATGGTGTAAGCGAGAGTATGTTGAGCATAAAGCCCTTAAGGACTGGAAACTTAGCATTTTAAAACTAGTGAATAAACGCATTTCTTTCTATTCTCAAAATACTAACTTATTACCTCCTAAGCCCAAGACGTCTTTACGTCATCTTAACATAGGTATTCAAGAATTTCATAAGAAATTTGTTTTGGCCCCTGCAGACAAGGCCGCTAACAACGTCGTCGTTGTGTGACGGCTCCACTATGTTAACACGCTTAAGCAGGAGCTTGGTGGTACTAAGGCCTATGAACTTCAGCCTTTAGCTGAAGAGAGAGCTATAGTAGATAAACATGTTTGTCTTTCAGCCACCAAGTTTGCTGTGTGTGTTAACGAAGGCCAAGACAAGCTTCCTACGCTATACTGGTTACCAAAATGTCATAAAAAACCTTACAAGGCACGGTTTATTGCAAAATCTAGCTCTTGCACTACCACTGAACTTTCTAAATTATTAACTTCCTGTCTTACTGCTATTAAAACGCATGTAATTAAATATTGTGATAAAGTCTTTGAAAGATCAGGAAGAAATCTGTTTTGGTCTATAAAATTTTTTAATGAGGTTTTAAATAAATTGAAATCTAGACATTTTCGTGCTTCTAGTCTGTCTACCTACGATTTTTCCACTCTTTACACTACACTTCCTCATAATCTTATAAAAGAAAAGCTTAATGATTTAATTGAATGGGCTTTTCACAGAGAAGATTCTCTCTATCTTGCATGTAATGTCAGAAATGCATTTTTCACTTCTAAAGAGCATAAGAATTATACACTTTGGTCATGTCAGAAAGTGTGTGATGCCCTCACCTTTCTACTTGACAATATTTATATTAGATTCGGTACTAAGTTATTTAGACAAATTGTGGGTATTCCGATGGGTACTTATTGCGCACCTCTTGTGGCTGATCTGTTCTTGTATTGTTATGAAAGAGACTTCATTTTGTCGCTTTCCATTGATAACCAATCTGAAATTATTGAAGCTTTTAGCTCTACTTTTAGATATTTAGATGATTTATTAAATATTGATAATACCTATTTTGATGGTTTGATCAGTCAGATTTACCCCCTAGAACATAAGTTAAATAAAGCAAATTCTTCTGATACCGAGGCCCCGTTTTTGGATTTACATCTATCTATTGTAGATGGATTTGTTTCGTGCAAAATTTATGATAAACGCGATGACTTTTATTTTGAGATTGTAAATTTTCCTTTTTTGGATGGTGATGTTCCTCGTGCGCCATCCTATGGCGTTTATATTTCGCAATTAATTCGATTTGCTAGAGTGTGTAGTCATGTAACTGACTTCAACACTCGTAATAAATTATTAACGGCTAAACTCCTTAATCAGGGTTATCGGTACCACAAACTACGCAAAGCCTTTTCAAAATTTTATAGACGCCATTCTGATTTAATTTCAAAATTCAATATTGGACTTAAATCTCTTCTGCAACAAGGTCTATCGGAACCCGAATTTTATGGTGACTTAGTATATAAATTCAGAAAAATATATAACCGCAATGACTTCAGCACCCAATTTCGTAAAATCATTCTTCGATATAAAAAGATTGGGTACAACATGGATATTATACGACAGACTGCATGCATGGTAGTTAACCCAATCACGGTTGGCAACTTTGCTTCCCTCTTTAATTGCACGCCGGTGGGTCAGGCCTCAGATTCTATGACGGCTCCAACGTAAAGGCTTATTGAAAATTAGAGAGATAATGTCGGTTGGTGCCTGATGCTCCGTCTCTGGTCGGGCTCATCGGAGTCTAACTGTTGGTTTTCTTTTGCTCCAGCATTTCAGTGGTTTCTTGCTGTCGAGTCCTCACCGTTGTCTCACCTCTGTGGTTCTTTGATTTTTGTGTTCACGGAGATGTTGCACTGATGAGTTAGGAGGCCTTCATGCGGACTGAACAAATTATTTGTCTAAATCGCGGCGGAGGTGAGGGCGGGGGTTGTGGCCACGTAAAATCGATTTGAGCCCCCCAGTGGAAGTCTTCCGCTGACCGTTCCAAGGCGGCTCTTCTGTGGCGATTTATTTATGTTGTTGTTTGTTACTTGCTGTGTGTGTCGCTTGTGTCTTTTGGTTTTGGATGGCCATATGGCCATTTTGTGGGAAAGTAACTGTCCTTGTGGCCTTCCTTTGTTTAGGTTTCCATTATGGTCTGGTCGCTTTATGTTTGTGTTTCTTTCCCTTTGGTGTCTTTTATGGGTGGAGTAAGTTACTTGTATCAATTCCTGATCTTTGTTTAACTTCTACTTTTTATATACTAAGTTACCATAAAATTCGGGTTCCGATAGACCTTGTTGCAGAAGAGATTTAAGTCCAATATTGAATTTTGAAATTAAATCAGAATGGCGTCTACAAAATTTTGAAAAGGCTTTGCGTAGTTTATGGTACCGATAACCCTGATTAAGAAGTTTAGCCTTTAATAATTTATTACGAGTGTTGAAGTCAGTCACTCACCATCCAAAAAAGGAAAATTTACAATCTCAAAATCAAAGTCATCGCGTTTATCATTAATTTTGCATGAAACAAACCCATCTACAATAGATAGATGTAAATCCAAAAACGGGGCCTCGGTATCAGAAGAATTTGCTTTATTTAACTGAAGTTCTGGGGGGTAAATCTGACTGATCAAACCATCGAAATAGGTATTATCAATATTTAATAAATCATCTAAATATCTAGAAGTGGAGCTAAAAGCTTCAATAATTTCAGATTGGTTATCAATGGAAAGCGACAAAATGAATTCTCTTTCATAACAATACAAGAACAGATCAGCCACAAGAGGTGCGCAATTAGTACCCATCGGAATACCCACAATTTGTCTAAATAACTTAGTACCGAATCTAATATAAATATTGTCAAGTAGAAAGGTGAGGGCATCACACACTTTCTGACATGACCAAAGTGTATAATTCGTATGCTCTTTAGAAGTGAAAAAAAATGCATTTCTGACATTACATGCAAGATAGAGAGAATCTTCTCTGTGAAAAGCCCATTCAATTAAATCATTAAGCTTTTCTTTTATAAGATTATGAGGAAATGTAGTGTAAAGAGTGGAAAAATCGTAAGTAGACAGACTAGAAGCACGAAAATGTTTGGATTTCAATTTATTTAAAACCTCATTCGAATTTTTTATAGACCAAAACAGATTTCTTCCTGATCTTTCAAAGACTTTATCACAATATTTAATTACATGCGTTTTAATAGCAGTAAGACAGGAAGTTAATAATTTAGAAAGTTCAGTGGTAGTGCAAGAGCTAGAATTTGCAATAAACCGTGCTTTGTAAGGTCTTTTATGAAGTTTTGGTAACCAGTATAGCGTAGGAAGCTTGTCTTGGCCTTCGTTAACACACACAGCAAACTTGGTGGCTGAAAGACAAACATGTTTATCTACTACAGCTCTCTCTTCAGCTAAAGGCTGAAGTTCATAGGCCTCAGTACCACCAAGCTCCTGCTTAAGCGTGATAACATAGTGGAGCCGTCACACAACGACGACGTTGTTAGCGGCCTTGTCTGCAGGGGCCAAAACAAACTTCTTATGAAATTCTTGAATACCTAGTTTAAGATGACGTAAAGACGTCTTTGGCTTAGGAGGTAATAAGTTAGTATTTTGAGAATAGAAAGAAATGCGTTTATTCACTAGTTTTAAAATGCTAAGTTTCCAGTCCTTAAGGGCTTTATGCTCAACATACTCTCGCTTACACCATCGATTACCGAATTCATTCAAGGAAGCAGCGATTTCATCTCTACTGAAATCAATTTTAGAAGGAAACCGATATTTCGGTCCTTTAGAAATTATATTCCTTATCCTGGAATCAGGAATAATTTTCAAATTGCCAGTAATTACATGACCAGCAGCAGGATAGCAATACTTTGAGTTTTTACAATCACATGAATCAGGAGTATTAGTATCAATATCAAGATCTGAAACAAGTTTATTGAAATTAAAAATGATAGATCTAACAGGTTTGTTATATTTATAGCAAATTATAGGTGTTTCAGTATTTTGAAAATAAGCAGGAATGGAAGAAAGCACCGATCTCTCACGGAAGATACTGAGGAAATCTATAAAATCCATACCCTTATTAATGAAGGATATTTTGAAGAAATGGCGTTTATGATTAATTTCAGAATCAATGTAAGGACGGAGAGTATGCTGAGTATAGCCTCTAGTTAAGAGAGCCGCATCATATAACTGATGAGAAGTATCGTAGAATTTATTCGCCTCGGTGTCCAGAAGACGTAAAACAGAAACGGGTAATGAACTTAAAAATGAAAGCATAGAGTGGCGTCCATGATTTAATAATATAATTGACAGTCACTTCAGTCTAGTATTGTTTCGTTTAAACGCACGTGATTTACGTTTAAAGTTACCATTTTTCCTGGTGCCGTGAGATCTAGTTCTGCGTTTTCGACATTCCAGGAGTGAGAAAATATCAAAGTCCGGCATTCTGGAAATATTACCCTCATGATAAATGTTGTCATTAAATCCCAGTGGAAAAGGGGTCTGTAAAAATTTTATCCATTTCAGTTCAGCTTCATGTCTTTTGATTATTTTGAATCTAGATGTAGAATTTGCATCGTAATAAAGTTTTTCCACTGGTTGTATAACAATGTTATTTACAGAATGACCTGTACGTCGAAAGTGACGGTACAAGAAAGTGTCAGTTTTCTTAGGCTTACTCATTCTACGATAATGCTCGTTCAATCTAGGACTGCGATTTGACTTGTTGTCTGCGCAGGCTGATTTGATTTTGTTTGGTTTGAATTGCGGTTAAATGTCCCCGTCAATACTATTCTGGCGACGTTGCTGCCAATTTTATGGGACTTAGTATATAAATTCAGAAAAATATATAACCGCAATGACTTCAGCACCCAATTTCTTAAAATCTTTCTTCGATATAAAAAGATTGGGTACAACATGGATGTTATACGACAGACTGCATGCATGGTAGTTAACCCAATCACGGTTGGCAACTTTGCTTCCCTCTTTAATTGCACGCCGGTGGGTCAGGCCTCAGATTCTATGACGGCTCCAACGTAAAGGCTTATTGAGAATTAGAGAGATCTAATTCTTGGTAATGTTGGTTGGTGCTGATGCTCTGTCTCTGGTCGGGCCCATCGGAGTCTAACTGTTGGTTTTCTTTTGCTCCAGCATTTCAGTGGTTTCTTGCTGTCGAGTCCTCACCGTTGTCTCACCTCTGTGGTTCTTTGATTTTTTGTGTTCACGGAGATATTGCACTGATGAGTTAGGAGGCCTTCATGCGGACTGAACAAATTATTTGTCTAAATCGTGACGGAAGTAAGGGCGAGGATTGTGGCCACGTAAAATCGATTTAAGCCCCCCAGTGGAAATCTTTCCACTGACCGTTCCAAGGCGGTTCTTCTGTGGCGGTTTATTTATGATGTTATTTGTTACTAACTGTGTGTATCACTTGTGTCTTTTTATTTTGGATGGCCATATGGCCATTTTGTGGGAAAGTAACTGTCCTTATGGCCTTCCTTTGTTTAGGTTTCCATTATGGTCTGGTCGCTTAATGTTTGTATTTTTTTCCCTTTGGTGTCTTTGGTGGGTGGAGTAAGTTAATTGTATCGATTCCTGATCTTTGTTTTACTTCTACTTTTTACCCGAAAAGCCATGCAACCCAACGAAACCAGGTCACACTTATTCGTTTTGCTACAGTTTGTTGTCATTATGTTGATTTTAATCGTAACAGAATGTTAACGGAAAAACGTCTAAAACAATGCTATCTGTATCTTAAACTGCGCTAAGCATTATCAAAAACTCTTTCGTCGACTTTGTGACATTTTTGTCTAAATATGACGTTTCTGTGAAGACATGTCTGCAATAAGGACTGTCGGAAACTGAATTTTACGGAGGTTTACTTAATAAATTCAGGTGAATACTAGGTAGTGATAATTTTTCTAGTCAGTTTAGGAAAATTGATGCGAACGACAAGAACAAAATGGTTATAGCATGAATATTATGCGAAAGACCGCGTGCTCGGTTGTCGACTCTTTTACAGTGGACAAATTTGCTTCCTTCTCCTGTTGAACTGTTGCTGGACTTCGGACTCTATGACGGTCCCGCCCTAAAGCTTTTGCACAGAAGAGCAGTGGAGCCTGATATCCAACCACAACCTGATTCATGATAGTATTAATCTATACATGAACATTTTACTATGTATTTAATTTTGACTCACTGTTTGGTTAGAAATCCTCCATGCGGAGCATTTTATTTTTTTGTTATTATGTTTGATACTTCTCTGGAACTGAGCTTCATAAACACCAGAGTTGAAGCCTCACCGTCCCAAGGCGGTCGTTCATTTAAAGTGTCTTATTTGTTAATTGGCTTTGTGCCATTGGTTCATGTTTCGTCTATCTTTGTGTGTGCCTCCATGTCACTCCCTTTAGGCGACTTGTGATGGCTGCGTTCTTCAAATTTGGCCTTTCTTGGGTGACCTTTTCTTACTATGTTATAACTACGGTCGCTCCGACTCACACCAATTTGCCTGTACAGGCTTAAACAGAAGTACTTACGTGCGGGGGGGGGGGGGGGGGGGAGGGGCTTGGCTCAGGCTTGTTTGAATCTCCATTACACGCGTAATTGCGAAATACTTTCGTTTGAATCTGTCGGTATTTTACTTTGGTGAGGGGCTAGACTCACGCCCAAAGTGATCATTTGCCATCTGTTTCGACCTTGCACAATACGCAGAGCTTGTAGAAATATGGCTGCTGTATGAAGTGACCATGCGTCTCCGAGCATTATTGGGCTCTAAGCGTACTGTTCAGTCTATTCTAGCTGCATGAAGCTTCGGGTCGATGGACTTTCATATAGTGCGCAAGCAAACTTTGATCATACTGCGTGAATATACAGGCTGATCTGAGTCGTCGACAGACGGCCACGTCCGAAGGCACGTTCTTGCAATCGAGGATCTATCTGTGCTGAACATCACGAGACAATGTTTGCGTTGATTGATATAAGAGGAATCTTATTTGCCACTGCTATTAGACAGCTTTATACATTTGTCTTATTTTGGTGGATGACAACGTTATACCAAATAATATTTCTATGCAATATTGTGCTACTGTTCATCAAGATACAAGGGATAAAGGCATGTCTCTTTATATAACATACATACGAAACAAACAAAACTCTTTTACTCTCGGCGCAGACCTCCTTCGGGTTGGAAACGCCTAAATCGACCCCGACCCCATATTCATGCAATATTCCTACAGTCTGATACTCCAAATAATGATGTGGATGTTTGTTATAATTGCTGCGGTGACCTGTTTCTTGGAATAATGAAACGGAAAAGGTCATTTAATCCATGTGTCACTACTGCTTGTAGATTGTTTTTATATAACTGCAAATAATTAAAACGCTCAAATGTATGGGAAGAAAATCTGACGTTTTAAAGAGAACTTGTTTCAAGTTATTAATGCATTACAATTACATTATTTTTGGTGGTGTTGGCTATTAATGCTCACCATTTAACTAAACGTGTAACTAAACGTGAATGCATACAGCTGGCAGAATTTGCCGCCATTTTGCAAAGGGAGACTACTTTCGGGACTTCCTGTACGATTTTCTAAAAACAACGCTCCACGGAAAAAGGGAAAAAGGGGTTCCACTCATTAAGGAAAGAACTTCTCTCCTCAGGGACAAATTCTTTTTATTAAAGAGTTTACCTCTTTTTACACGGGAGACAAAAATAATTATAAAAGCTTTGCCTCCCCTGAAGGTGTTTCCACTCCCTAAAGAGTGGCGTTGTTGAAACGGTACTACTGTGTCCACATCTCCTGAAGGGAAATCAATACATGTCACATACAATTCGCGACTGTGTGCAAGGGAAACAAATTGTAGATTTCCTGATTACTGTAGTTAAACCAAACATATACATGAAGATTGCGAAGTACGAGTAGTGCCACAATTACAAAACAAAATAGATGTAGAGGCAATGGTCAGGAATCGAAACAATTAACCCAAAGCTCCCATCAGATACACCAAAGGGAAAGAAACACAGACATGAAGCCACAGACCCCAACGGAAACACCAACAGCGGAAAGCCAAGAGGATAGTTACTTTCCAACCAAAGGCTATCCATAATAAAATAATATAAGCGATACAAACACCTAAAAACAAACCATAACAAAAATAACCGCGTCAGAAAAGCCGCCTTGGAACGGTCAGCGGAAACGAATTCCAAATGGGGGTGGGGCTTAAATCGATTTTACATGGCCACAATCCTCGCCCTTCCTTCCGTCGCGATTGAGACACATAATTTGTTCAGTCCGCATGAAGGCCTCCTTACTCATCAGTGCAACATCCCCGTTAACACAAAAATCAAACAACCACAGATATGAAACAACGGTGAGGAATCGACAGCAAGAAACAACAGAAATGCTGGAGCAAACGAAAAGCAACAGTTGGACTACAATGGGCCCGACCAGAGAGAGAGCATCAGGTACCAACCAACCATAAGCCTTTACGTTGGAACCGTCATAGAATCTGAGGTCTGACCCACCGGCGTGCAATAAGAGGGAAGCAAAGTTGTTAACCGTGATTTGGTTAACTACCATGCATGCAGTCTGTCGTATAACATTTATGTTGTACCCAATCTTATTATATCGAAGAATAATTTTACGAAATTTGGTGCTGAAGTCATTGCGGTTATAAATGTTTCTAAATTTATATCCTAAGTCACCATAAAATTTGGGTTCCGATAGACCTTGTTGCAGAAGAGATTTAAGTGCAGTATTGAATTTTGAAATTAAAATCAGAATGACGTCTATAAAATTTTGAAAAGGCTTTGCGTAGTTTATGGTACCGATAGCCCTGATTTAGAAGTTTAGCCGTTAACATTTTATTACGAATGTTGAAATCAGTAACATGACTACACACTCTGGAAAATCGAATTAATTGTGAAATATAAACGCCATAGGATTGCACACGTGGAACATCACAATCCAAAAAAGGAAAGTTTACAATCTAAAAATAAAAAACATCGCGTTTATCATAAATTTTGTAAGAAACAAACCCATCCACAATAAATAGATGTAAATCCAAAAACGGGGCCTCGGTATCAGAAGAATTTGCTTTATTTAACTGAAGTTCTGGGGGAGGAGGTTAAATTTGACTGATCAAACCATCGAAATAGGTATTGACAATAGTTAATAAATCATCCAAATGTCTAGAAGTGGAGCTAAAAGCTTCAATGATTTCAGACTGGTTTTCAGCAGAAATGGACATCATGAAGTCTCTCCCATAACAAAACAAAAACAGATCAGCCACACGTGGTACGCAATTAGTACCCATCGGAATACCAACATTTTGTCTAAATAACTTAGTACCAAATCTTATGTAAATAAATGTATTGTCAAGTAGAAAGGTGAGAGCTTCACACACCTTCTGACATGACCATTAAATATAGTTTTATGCTCTTCAGAAGTGAAATGTATGGTCTTTTATGAAGTTTAGGTAACCAATATAACGTAGGAAGCTTATCTTGGCCTTCTGTAACACAGACAGCCAAGTTGGTGGCTGAATGACGAATATGGTCATCAACTAAAGCCTTCTCTACAGCTAAAAGCTGAAGTTCATAGCCCTTAGTATCACCAAGTTCTTGCTGAAGAGTGTTAACATAGTAAAGCCGTCAAACAACGACCACATTGTTAGCGGCCTTACCAGCTGGAGCCAAAACAAACGTCCTATGAAATTCTTGAATACCTAGTTTAAGGTGACGTAATGACGTCTTAGGTTTAGGAGGTAATAAGTTCGTATTTTGCGAATAAAAAGAAATGCGTTTGTTCACTAATTTCAAAATGCTATGTTTCCATTCTTTCAGAGCTTTATGCTCAACATATGTTAACACCATCGATTACCAAATTCATTCAAGGCAGCAGCGACTTCATCTCTACATTTATTAAAATCAATTTTAGATGGAAATCGATATTAAGGTCCTTTCGATATTATATTACGTATCCTAGAATCAGGAATAATTTTTAAATTACCAATGACATCCGGTGGAAGTGTACAATACTTCGGAAAAGGGTCTCTACTCTGGCCGTTTAAATGCAGACGAGACTCCTATTAATAAGTCATATAGTTTAAAAAAAGGTTGCCGAAACTAAGAGTGTGCCCATTTTCCTGAAAATGATGCTCACAAAGAACAAATTTAAAGCAAATCCGCATAACCATATCCCTACATATTTCACCGCTTAAAAATCATCGACGTAGTACGTTTTGTTTTATATAAATAGACCCAAAAGTGACATTTTCGGAAGAGAAAAAAAAAACGATCAAAGCCACCATCCCCTCCTCTCCACGCAGTTAATAACTTTTTACTGACCGCTCCTAGGCGGTTCTACTGTCGTTGTTAATTTTTGTTAAAGTTTGTCTTTGCAAGTATGTCATGCATATATATTTCCGTTTTGGATAGCGATTTTCGCCATTTTGTTTGACGGTTACTGTTCCGCCTGTGAACATTTTATTATAGTGAAGTTATATTATGTTTATGATTTTTCCCTTCGATGTCTTGTAGAGAGGGCTTTACCAAAGGATAACCCTTTTATAGAACATATTTAGTTGATGACCACATTTGTCATTCAGCTACCAAGTTTGATGTCCGTGTTACAGAAGGCCAAGACAAGCTTACTACGTTATATTGGTTACCTAAACTTCCAAACAATCAACTTCATGTTTAACTGCCATCAAAAAGGATGTGATAAAATATTGCGAAAAAGTCTTTGAAAGATGAGGTAGAAAGCTGTTTTGTCTATAACAATTCTAATGAAGTTTTAAATAAATTGAAATCCAGGTGGTTTCGTGCTTCAAGTCTGTCTACTTATGATTTTTCCACCCTTTACACTACACTTCCTCATAATCTTATAAAAGACACATTTAATGATTTGATTGAATGGACATTTTATAGGGAAGACTCCCTCTATCTTGCATGTAATGTAAGAAATGCTTTTTTTTCACTTCTGAAAAGCACAATAAATTATACTTAACGGTCACGTCAGAAAGTGTGTGAAGCTCTCACCTTTCTACTAGACAACATTTACGTAAGATTTGTTACTAAGTTATTTAGACAAATTGTGGGTATTCCGATGGGTACTAATTGCGCACCACTCGAGGCTGATTTTTTCTTATTTTTTATGAGAGAGACTTCATGATGTCCCTTTCAGCTGAAAACCAGTCTGAATTCTTTGGAGCTTTAAGCTCCACTTCTAGATACTTGGATGCGTTATTAAATATTGATAATACCTATTTCGATGGTTTGATCAGTCAAATCCCCCCCCCCCAGAACTTCAGTTAAAAAAGCAAATTCTTCCGATATCGAGGCCCCGTTTTTGGATTTACATCTTTTTATTGTAGATGGGATTGTTTCGCGCAAAAATTATAAACGCGATGATTTTGATCTTGAAATTGTATGGGTTCCTTTTGTGGATTGTGCGTCATCCTATTGCGTTTATATTTCACAATTAATTCGATTTGCCAGAGTTTGTAGTCATGTAACTGACTTCAACACTCGTAATAAATTGTTAACGGATAAACTTCTTAATCAGGGTTAATATTACCTCCTAAGCCCAAGACGTCTTTACGTCATCTTAAACTAGGTATTCAAGAATTTCATAAGAAGTTTGTTTTGGCCCCTGCAGACAAGGCCGCTAACAACCTCGTCGTTGTGTGACGGCTCCACTATGTTAACACGTCTTAGCAGGAGATTGGTGGTACTAAGGCCTATGAGCTTCAGCCTTCAGCTGAAGAGAGAGCAATAGTAGATAAACTTGTTTGTTATTCAGCCACCAAGTTTGCTGTGTGTGTTACCGAAGGCCAAGACAAGATTCCTACGCTATACTGGTTACCAAAACTTCATAAAAGACCTTACAAAGCACGGTTTATTGCAAATTCTAGCTCTTGCACTACCACTGAACTTTCTAAATTATTAACTTCCTGTCTTACTGCTATTAAAACGCATGTGATTAAATATTGTGATAAAGTCTTTGAAAAATTTTGTGTTTTGGTCTATAAAAAATTCGAATGAGGTTTTAAATAAATTGAAATCCCGACCTTTTCGTGCTTCAAGTCTGTCTACTTACGTTTTGTCCACTCTTTACTCTACACTTCCGCATAATCTTATAAAAGAAAAGCTTAATGATTTAATAGAATGGGCTTTTCACAGAGAAGATTCTCTCTATCTTGCATGTAATGTCAGAAATGCATTTTTCACTTCTAAGGATCCCGGGCTTCTCCAGACTTTCGGATGAGTCTTTAAACCGAGGTCCCGTCTCCGTATGACCTTAGCTGTTGGTGGGACGTAAAACAAAAACTCACTCACTCACTTCTAAAGAGCATAAGAATTATACACTTTGGTCATGTCAGAAAGTGTGTGATGCCCTCACCTTTCTACTTGACAATATTTATATTAGATTCGGTATTAAGTTATTTAGACAAATTGTGGGTATTCCGATGGGTACGAATTGCACCTCTTGTGGCTGATCTGTTCTTGTATTGTTATGAAAGAGACTTCATGTTGTCGCTTTCCATTGATAACCAATCTGAAATTAAAGAAGCTTTTAGCTCCACTTCTAGATATTTAGATGATTTATTAAATATTGATAATACCTATTTCGATGGTTTGATCAGTCAGATTTACCCCCCAGAACTTCAGTTAAATAAAGCAAATCTTCTGATACCGAGGCCCCGTTTTTGGATTTACATCTATCTATTGTAGATGGGTTTGTTTCGTGCAAAATATATGATAAACGCGATGACTTTGATTTTGCGATTGTAAATTTTCCTTTTTTGGATGATGATGTTCCTCGTGCGCCATCCTATGGCGTTTATATTTCGCAATTAATTCGATTTGCTAGAGTGTGTAGCCATGTAACTGACTTCAACACTCGTAATAAATTATTAACGGCTAAACTCCTTAATCAGGGTTATCGGTACCATAAACTACGCAAAGCCTTTTCAAAATTTTATAGACGCCATTCTGATTTAATTTCAAAATTCAATATTGGACT
This sequence comes from Lucinisca nassula, assembly GCA_963580285.1. Classification (NCBI taxonomy): domain Eukaryota; kingdom Metazoa; phylum Mollusca; class Bivalvia; order Lucinida; family Lucinidae; genus Lucinisca; species Lucinisca nassula. Next base: position 116,377,158 of record OY757017.1, on the reverse strand, counting down.
TAAATCTCTTCTGCAACAAGGTCTATCGGAACCCGAATTTTATGGTGACTTAGTATATAAATTCAGAAAAATATATAACCAAAATGACTTCAGCACCCAATTTCGTAAAATCATTCTTCGATATAAAAAGATTGGGTACAACATGGATGTTATACGACAGACTGCATGCATGGTAGTTAACCCAATCACGGTTGGCAACTTTGCTTCCCTCTTTAATTGCACGCCGGTGGGTCAGGCCTCAGATTCTATGACGGCTCCAACGTAAAGGCTTATTGAGAATTAGAGAGATCTAATTCAAGGTAATATTGGTTGGTGCCTGATGCTTTGTCTCTGGTCGGGCCCATCGGAGTCTAAATGTTGGTTTTCTTTTGCTCCAGCATTTCAGTGGTTTCTTGCTGTCGAGTCCTCACCTCTGGGGTTCTTTGATTTTTTTGTGTTCACTGAGATATTGCACTGATGAGTTAGGAGGCCTTCATGCGGACTGAACAAATTATTTGTCTAAATCGCGACGGAAGTAAGGGCGAGGATTGTGGCCACGTAAAATCGATTTAAGCCCCCCAGTGGAAATCTTTCCACTAACCGTTTCAAGGCGGTTCTCCTTGGGGCGGTTTATTTATGATGTTATTTGTTACTAACTGTGTGTATCACTTGTGTCTTTTTATTTTGGATGGCCATATGGCCATTTTGTGGGAAAGTAACTGTCCTTATGGCCTTCCTTTGTTTAGGTTTCCATTATGGTCTGGTCGCTTAATGTTTGTGTTTCTTTCCCTTTGGTGTCTTTGATGGGTGGAGTAAGTTAATTGTATCGATTCCTGATCTTTGTTTTACTTCAACTTATTGGTACCATAAACTACGCAAAGCCTTTTCAAAATTTTATAGACGTCATTCTGATTTACTTTCAAAATTCAATATCGGACTTAAATCTCTTGTGCAACAAGGTCTGTCGGAACCCGAATTTTATGGTGACTTAGTATACAAATTCAAAAAAATATATAACCGCAAAGACTTTAGCACCCAATTTCGTAAAATCATTGTTCGATATAAAAAGATTGGGTGCAACATAAATGTTATACGACAGACTGCATGCATGGCAGTTAACCCAATCTGGGTTGACAACATTGCTTCCCTATTTAATTGCATGCCGGTGTGTCATGCCTCAGATTCTATGACGGATCCAGTGTACAGGCTTATTGAGAATTAGAGAGGTCTAATTTAAGGTAATGTTGGCTAGTTCCTGATGCTCTATCTCTGGTCGGGCCCATCGGGGTCTAACTGTTGGTTTTCTTTTGCTCAAGCATTTCAGTGGTTTCTCGCTGCCGAGTCCTCACCGTTGTTTCATCTCTGTGGTTGTTTGATTATTTATGTTCACGGAGATGTTGCATTGTGAGTTAGGAGGCCTTCATGCGGCCTGAACAAATTATTTGTCTAATCGCGACGGAAATAAGGGCGAGGATTGTGGCCACGTAAAATCGATTTAAGCCCCTCCCCCTACCCCCCCCCCCCCCTACAGTGGAATTCTTTTCCGCTCACCGTTCCAAGACGGTTCTTCTGCCGCGATTTATTTTTGTTGTGGTTTGTCTTTGGGTGTTTGTGTCGCTTGTGTTATTTTGTTTTGGAGAGCCTATTTGCCATTTTGTGGGAAAGTAACTGTCCTTTTGGCTTTCCGCTGTTGGTGTCTCCATTAGGTCTGCTGTTGCATGTGGTGTTTCTTTCCCTTTGGTGTCTCTGATGGGAGCTATGGTTTGATTGTATCGATTCCTGATCGCTGCTTCCACTTCTATTTTGGAAGGGAGATGTGAGGTCATTGTATCTGTTCCTGGTCATTTCCTTCGTTTCTATTCTGTTCACATAGTGGTTACTTTAATAAGAATCTGATTGAACCATATGACGGTATGCATTTCTCCAAGACAGTTGACACTTAAGGAGGCCGACCTTATTTTTTTCTGAGATACCTGCCCTAGAGAATTTCCTTATATTATAACAAAATATCCAGCAAGGAATTAACTTTAGATTATCGTAATAAAAATAACATGTCACCGAGACTGGGAAAGAATGGGGGTCAATCCAAAAGTAACGCCATTTTACACATATTTTGCATTGATTATAATGGGAAACCGATAAAATTTGACACAAATCCGAAAATTAAAGTAACTTCTGCCCTAGAGATTTTGGACTTACTAAGATAAACTAGAGCTGTCAGTGAAACTGACTAGGGCCCCGGCAGCGCTATCAGAGGAGTAGGAAAATTTGTGGACGGACAGACAGACAGACAGACGGACGGACAGAGTGATTACTATAGGGCACACACACTTTCAGTGCGGGGCCCTAATTATGTATAATCATATGACATTAAAAACATGCAATAAAAATGGGGGGTCACCGGCCATATAAGAGAATGAGGGCCGTATAAAAGTAAAAATTACAGGCAAAACACACTTTTCGTGAAGATCGCAAACATTAAAATTACTGTTTCGCTCGAAATGATAACTTCACGCAAAAGAATGATATTTATGCTTATTATCTGAGGCAATATGACGAAGGAATGGGCTTATAGTATTATTTCAAGAAAAGAGGGTCGTTTCAAAAGTTATCATAACAGGCAAAACTTATTTTTTTGAAAACATCACAAAAATTATTGTTGCTTCTGAGCTAAGACATGATAGGTGATGTATCTATATGTAATCCGCAAAACTTTGAAATGAAAACATGTTGACAGCTTTCCAATAAGATAATGTGGGTCGTTTCAAAAGTAAACTTAAACTGAAACATATGAACATATATATACATATTTTTCAAATTATTAAAGGAATTTCTGCTATATAAATGATGTGATCACTAAAAAGGTGATATATCTAAATATGATTTGCAAAACCTATCAAATAAGGACAGTAGGTCGTTCATAATAAAATGGGGGTCGTTATAAGAGTAAGCTTTTCATGCAAAATATCATTTGTTTTGTCAAAATCTCATATTTTTAAGTTAATTGTATACTAAAACAAATGTGTCACTCAGATAAGTCATGCATCTACATATGGTTTGCCAAACAGAAGTAAAAGCAATGATTAGGTATCGATACAATTACCTAACACCTCCCATTCAAGACACCAAAGGGAAAGAAACACCAACATAAAACAACTTCGCCGTAATTAAAACATCACGCAAGAGGCCAAAAGGAAAGCTTCTTTTTCCATAAAACGGTCAGAGACAATTGGCCAGCTGGTGTTGTTTGGGCTCATTTCATCCGCGCTTTACGCCCGCTTTCTTGCATTTTCATTCACATTTTGTACACACTTTTATATTCATCTCAATGATTGTTTGTAAGTGTAGTGGCGGGGCATGATGCAGTGCTTGCAGCGCTTTTATTTTAAAGCTGTTGGGCGCATTAAAGGCGTTGCTCCTTTTGCTCTTCAGTGACCAAATTTGGCACCCACCTAGCGCAAATCTTTCTCAAGCCCAAGTACTTTGTCAGAATGGTTTGCACACTGCCTTCTGATATGCCAGCGCATTTAGCGATCTCTTTCACTGACAGTCGCGCATCTTCTTCGACCGCTGCCTTTACAGTAGCGATGGTTGCCTTGGTGATGGAGGTCTTTGGCCTACCAACACGGGCATTATCTTTGGCCGATCATTTACCAGCTTTAAAAGCTTTGACCCACCAATAAACTGTGCGCTTAGAAATGGCAAGAGGTGCAGTTTTGTCACACAATTCATCAAATATCTGACTTGAACCTATGACAAGCCTAACATGGCATTTAATGTAGCTGCGAATTTTAGTTTTTAATGCAACTCGTAAATTGGCCAGTGTATTCGACTGCATGTATTTCAATTTGACATATATCTAGGTCATTACAAAAGCAATTTGCTGGAAATAAACTGTTATCGGTGGCTATTTGAAAGGCTATTCAAATGCAATGAAGCGTTATCAGAAATATTTACGATATATTAGTGACAAAACTTTTTGAAGGACCCTCGTACACCAACTTCACTTTAATGATTGGCTCGAAATTAGCGAAGTATCTTGAACGGGCTTTAAAAGTAGAAAAAAAAGAGAAAATCGCTTGCGATTTCTAGTATACATTCAATACGTTTAGGATTTAACCGTGAAGCTTTTATGGTTCCAGATTTTGATGTATTTTGACCAAGAACTCTCTCTCTCTCTCTCTCTCTCTCTCTCTCTCTCTCTCTCTCTCTCTCTCTCTCTCTCTCTCTCTCTCTCTCTCTCTCTTATGTATCAATGACCTAAAGTTCTGTGTTTTAAATCCGCCTATTCTAATATATCAAAATTTTACCACCACAAAACAAGATTTTTGAGCTGATTTTTGTTCCATATTTCTGCTCAAAACATAGAGTATCGGAACTCGTAGAGACGGTTCTAACGACTAACCACAATCTATGTTTTGAGCAGAAATTAGACAAATAATGCATACTCCTGTAAACCTCAGATTTACTGTATGAAAGAAGGGTTTTAGGGGCTTAAATTATACAGGTGTGTTTTCGTGATGCCAAGTGCGAGCGTGACAGCTCAGTGGTTACAGTACTTGCCTCTGATGCTAGAGGTCCCGGGTTATCCCCGGCAGCGGCGTTAGAATTTCGGTGTCCGAACACGCTCCAGAATCGGCAGCATTTGCAGGGATGAATGTCATAAAGTGCACCGTCCTTAGGATCGGGATGTTAACTGGAGCCCCCCCCCCCCCCCCCCCCCCACCCCCCCCCCCCTGTGCATGGAGAGCCATGTTCTGTGCAGGTTAAACACCACTACCGTAATTACATGATTACTGCGTGGGCTTTCATCCTGCATACCTGGTGTGTATGTAATGTACACCTGCGATCGCAGTATAAGTAGAAAGAAGAAAAAGCCAAGGGACTTACTGTAGAGAGAGACAGAGAGAGAGAGACTGCTAGAAGTTCTCGACCACAATAAAATTCAGTAGTAGGCCTATGCAGACTGAATGATTCATTCTACGGGCATAATTGTCTGTTATCAACCAGCAAAATAAATCAGTAGCATGCGGACTTTGATTCAATCCATCGGCTGTTTTTCATGACGTCATTAGTATGATTTCGTCACAGCAAACTAAAGTTTACACATGCGGTGTCTAACACAGGCGGTGTGTAAAGGTACATCGAAAGAACTAACATTTTATTGTGTTGCAAGTGTAAACAAACAGGATAACAAATGGATTGTACTTTGAAGGAGTATGGCATGCAAATGTTGTCCTGTTGAGGGATTGTCTAAGAACGTGTGACCAGTAAACAATTCTGATTCTGATTCTAATGTTGTATAATTGCTATAGTAGCGTAAGTAACCCAAGATGTTAGATACACTTTACAACATTTTGGAAAGATGACACACTTTTGGAAGGGCATTTCAATGTCAGGTAAGGTGCTTCCTGGAGAAAGTTTAAAGCAAAAGAAATCATAGAGAAAAAGACGAGTAAAAAAAGGTAAAAAGTCCTGCTATTGTAAATGAGCTGCCTTATTGACTGCAATCACCTTGTTCAATTGTGACCGACACATTCGATCATTTCTTCACTCGATTTTCCTACTTTCACTCTGTTTGCTTTGACAGCAACCAGAAATGATAAATGTTGACGTATTTTAAACAGTGTGTGTTGAAAATACAGTCAATCGTAGAAAATTTACTTCGTTTTAGCATGTTTAGAGGTCGAAAAAAATATAAATACCACTTAAGAAGAGAATGTCGTTACAGTGCCGATTGACGGCAATGCGCAGAACGTTGCGCAACCGAAATTAAGGTCGGTCTCCTTAAACAAATTTGGAGATGTTTGACTCAATCTTGTTCATGCTGCTATAAGAAGTAGAAGTAAAACAAAGATCAGGAATTGATACAATTAACTTACTCCACCCATAAAAGACACCAAAGGGAATGAAATACAAACATTAAGCGACCAGACCATAATGGAAACCCAAACAAAGGAAGGCCATAAGGACAGTTACTTTCCCACAAAATGGCCATATGGCCATCCAAAAGACACAAGTGATACACATAGTAAGTAACAAACAACAACATAAATAAATCGCCACAGAAGAGCCGCCTTGGAACGGTCAGTGGAAGACCTCCACTGGGGGGCTTAAATCGATTTTACGTGGCCACAATTCTCGCCCTTACTTCCGTCGCGATTGAGACAAATAATTTGTTCAGTCCGCATGAAGGCCTCCTAACTCATCAGTGCAACATCTCCGTGAACACAAAAATCAAAGAACCACAGAGGTGAGACAACGGTGAGGACTCGACAGCAAGAAACCACTGAAATGCTGGAGAAAAAGAAAACCAACAGTTAGACTCCGATGGGCCCGACCAGAGACAGAGCATCAGGCCCCAACCATTATTATCTCTCTAATTTTCAATAAGCCTTTACGTTGGAGCCGTCATAGAATCTGAGGCCTGGCCCACCGGCGTGCAATTAAAGAGGGAAGCAAAGTTGCCAACTGTGATTGGGTTAACTACCATGCATGCAGTCTGTCGTATAATATCCATGTTGTACCCAATCTTTTCACATCGAAGAACGACTCCTCGAAACTGGGCGCTGAAGTCATTGCGGTTATATATTTTTCTGAATTTATATACTAAGTCACCATAAAATTCGGGTTCCGATAGACCTTGTTGCAGAAGAGATTTAAGTCCAATATTGAACCCCGAAACCAAATCAGAATGGCGTCTATAAAATTTTGAAAAGGCCCTGCGTAGTTTATGGCACCGATAACCCCGATTAAGGTGCCCAGCCGTTAATAATTTATTACGAGTGTTGAAGTCAGTTACATGACTACACACTCTAGCAAATCGAATCAATTGCGAAATACAAACGCCACAGGACGGCGCACGAGGAACACCACCATCCAAAAAAAGGAAAACTTACAATCTCAAAATCAAAGTCATCGCCTAATACAAAAAAAACACGCGTTTACACATGTTACGTTTGCTCAAATTAATAGATTGCTCGGTACGGCAGTTGTAACTAACACGTTCTAATAAGAAAACAATATTCAACTAAAAATAATAATAGAACTGCATACAGTAACGTGTAAGGAGAAGGTCACAGACTGATGTGATTTAAATTTTGCAAAGAAGCAATTAAATAGTTTTCTCTCTCTCTCTCTCTCTCTCTCTCTTGTTTATAATGTTAATTATGTCTTGATTTTCTTTTTCAAATTAGTTTGAGAGTCGTCGCTCAAACTCGAAAGCACCCGCAATATATTTTGAATCTCGTGAGCATTAGCATGGAAACACTGGCCTTGTTAATCTGATTTTTGTTCACATTGTTAATCTAGGTTTTCAAACAACCACAGTGAAAGTGAGGGTGAGGGTTGGGATCACGTGGTGTAAACTTAAAACCACCATTAACATTTAATGGCCGTTCCAGATCGATGCTTTTGCTGTGGTTCCTTCATGTTTTGTGTTGGTGCTTCTGATTCTTTTCCTAATCATAATGTTGTTGCGTTGATGGTTCTGATTCTTACATCTTTTAGGTTGTGTCGTTTTAGCTACGTGTGTCCTTCCAGTTTAATGTTTGTCATATTGGTGATTTTGAATCTTTCCCCTATTATGTATAGTGCTTCTTTTTAGTTAGGTATTGATATTCGGAGTCACCACCTGTTTGGAAAACAGCTGCTGACTCGGTTTAGCTATTATACGTTTTGTTTACTGTCGTCCCTCAATGTTTCGACTTCTTTCCCTAGTGATATTGTGGGAAGAATTTGGGATCCGATTGTGTCAGCTCCTGGTCGTTTCAAGGACGCACGCAGATAAAGCAAAACTCGGTTGTCACTTACAAAAAACTTGTAGCATTCACTAATAGGCTCAATATAATTGTCATTGCGTAACATCATTTTGTAGGCTAATTCACCAGCCTGGAATGGAATCGGAAATTGGCTGTCTCTCACATATGTCAGACTCAATCACAATTGTCAGTGAACGAGTGGTTTGAGTAGGGCTGCACATTCAAGACATGTGTCATATCGTGACGGGATTATGCAATTATAGAACTCACAAAAGTACTTGGCATTTCAATAACACTGTATTGAAGATATTACATGAGTGTTAGTGTATTATTTAATTTATTAAACGAGTTGAGGAAAAGGGGTAAAATTCGAGGTTTCGCCGAGCATTGTATCCCTTTTCTTCAACGAGTTTGATAAAATCAATAATAAATGCGCACGAATGCGAGATTCTATTTATCACATAACATTTAACATGTATTTTATTCACAATGTCAATATTGCGCCATTAGTAAACGCGACGTCGTTAAGGACGTCGTACTTACAACGCTCCGGGGCGTATCTGACTAGTTGGCATATTTAATCCATTTGTGTGCATTATTTAATTTATAACTTGACGTTATTACACTCTCAGACACGACTTTATATGATAAAATAGCATCACTCAATGGCGGTTCATATACAATAACACCCGTGTGACATAATGCGTTTTTAGCTCACCTGGGCCGAAGGCTCCAGGGGAGCTAAAAGTATAGTGGGTCTTCCGTCGTCCGTCAACCGTCCGTCCGTCCAAACTTTTGAGCAGCGTTATCTCTGCAGCCTGCAGGCTGATCTCAATCATTTCTCATCTGTAGCATGCCTCTGGTGGGGCATTGTTGACATAAACTTTTTTTTGAAACCGCACGAAAACTTTGTTTGCAATGGCAACCACAAGGTAGCATAGACTTACAATGGGAAAATGCTTGTCATCACCGTAGCGCCTTCAGTTTTGATCGGATCTCTCTGAAACTTATAGGTAAGGTGGCTGGGGATGAAATCCAGTATGAGTTTGAAAACTGGCCAGGTTGGCACATTTATTATAGAGTTACGTCTCTTTGATTGCTGAAAATGCCGATTTTTGACATTGTCATCACCGTAGCCTATTCTGTTTTGATCCGATCTTTCTGATACTTATATGTAAGGTTGCTGGGGATAAAATCTCGGATGAGTTCGAAAACCAACCAAGTGGGCCCTTTGTTATAGAGTACCGTCCCTTTGATGGCTGAAAATGCCGATTTTTGACCTTGTCATCACCGTAGCATTTTCAGTTTTGATCGGATTTTTCTGAAACTTATATGTAAGGTGGCTGGATATAAAGTGTCGGATGAGTTCGAATACCGGCCAGGTCGCATATTTATCATAGCGTTACATGCCTTTGATTTCTTGAAAATGCCCATTTTCGACCTTGTCATCACTGCTGCCCCTTCAGGTTTGATCGGATCTTCATGAAACTTACAAACAAGTAAGTCAGGCAGAAAAGCTCGGAGGAGTTTGAAAACTCGTGAGCTTTGCATATTTATCACAGAGTAACATCCCTTTGATTGCAGTAGTCAATTGCTTAATATTGAACTTGTCATCACCATAGCCCCTTCAGTTTATAACGGATCTTCTTAGCAAGTCAGGAATAAAAGCTTGAATGAGTTTGAAAACCGGTGAGGTCAACCTAGAGTCAGTCATAGAGTTACATTCTACTTGATTTGCAGAAAATGCTTATCCTAACATCACCATGTCCTTCCATAATCCTTCAGAAAAGGTTGACACTTCCTGAAACTTTGAATCTGTTGGCTCAGGTGAGCGATACAGGACCAGCTTGGTCCTCTTGTTTTTTTGTTGTTTTTTTTTGTTGTTGTTGTTGTTTTTTCACATTTCCAAACTAGCTATTTCTGACGAAAATCTGTGAAATGTTTTCCTTATTTATACTGCACACATTGGTTTTAGTACGGCTGCACAACCGATATCTTAGAGCAGAAACAAAAAAGTATATCCCATTATCCCTAGATTTCTCTATATGAAGGGGCGTTCAGGGGGTGGGGGGGGTTCATTTCACTGACTTGATGACATAATACTGTCTAGTGCTGTGCTTTGTAAAACCAACCTCTCCCTAATGATATATATGCTGGGGTTTGCTAGGCAATTAATGTGTGATTATTATTATTATTTTTATTATTATTATTTAGAAACATATTGCAGTCCACTACTGCTTTGGTATTTTAGAGCCGAAATAAGAAAAATAAGGTTTATTCTTGTAAACCCCAGTTTTGCTACATAATGTTGAGGTCCAAGGGGGGTCTAATAAACTGAAAGGTTATTAAGTGGGGGTTATGACCCTAAATTTGGTCGAAAATCTCACCCTTGGTGTCTCTGGTGGGAGCTGTATGTTAATTGTATCGATTCATGATCACTGCATTCACTTCTATTATGGACCTATTCCGATTTAGGCGTTTTTGCATGGAAAACAAGTGTAAGCAAACGATCTCAAGAACCGCTAGAGCTAGGCTTTTTTCTGTCGCGCTTTATTTTTGTTATGGTTTGTCTTTGGTTGTTTGTGTCGCTAATATTCTTTGGTGGCTGTGATCGGAGCTGTGGGTTGATAATGTCGATTCCTGTTCATTGCTTTCACTTCTATTTTGAAATTTGACAAGCTGTTTGGAACCAATGTGAACTGGTTACGTAATAGACAAATAGACCAAATTATGCCCCGAACTAGATTTAGGCATATCTCAAGGACCGCTTGGGCTAGGCTCGTGACGATTTGCGGGCTGTTACGAACCAATGTGAAGATGATCTGATACAAAGTTTGGTGTAATTTCATACAAAGTTGATTAAATTGTGGTGTTATTTTATGATACGTTGACCAAATTATGCCCTTTTACGGACTTCGGCATTTTGGTATAGGAAAAGCTTAAAAGCAAACCATCCAATAACCGCTTGGTCTTGGCCCATTAAAGTTTGCAGGCTGTGTGGAAATAATATGAAGGTGACATTTGAAAGAATTTAAAAAACAAACTGACCAAATTATGCTCCTTTGAATACTAAGGCAATTTGGCACAGGAAAATTGTTATATTATAAACAAAATATCTCAAGAACTGCATGTGCTAGGCTCGTAAAATTTTGTAGGCTCTTTGGAATTAATGTGCAGATGATTTAATTAAATTTTGGTGTAATTTTATTAAAACTTGATAAAATAATATTCCTTTGTAGACGTATGCATTTCGGAATAGAAAAAGCTTGTAAGCCAATTATCTCAAGAACCGCTTGAGCAAGACCCTGCTATTTGTAACCCAAGGAAAGATGACCTGATTAACGTTTGGTATGATTCTATAAAAACAAATGGCCAATATGACATCATTTCGGACTTAGGCATTTTTGCAAAGGAAAGGCTTGCAAGCAAAACATCTCAAGAACCACATGAGCTAGGCTATTGAAGACTTGCAGGCTGTTAGGACCATTGTGATAATCATCTTCTTAAATTTTGGTATCATTTTATAAAAGAAATGCCCCTTATGGTATCGGGGGTTTAGCGTCTGTCTAATTCATTCTAAAGCAAATTATTGTGGTTAAGAAGATTGGTGCTTGCAAAATTACCTCATTTGCTCACCTATGAACAGAAACATACGAGGTCGCAAATAGGATTGTAACAGTGAAAAACATCATTTTAGTCAGTCATAAACGATATTTTTGATGTTTGGTAACTGCAGACCAGGGTTTTCCTAAATAAGTGGCATCTTTCATTGATTCCTGACCTGAACTGAATTGTGTTTGTTTGTTTGATTTGAGGTTTAACATCCCCGTCAACAATCCCTGTCGCTCTCTGAAACCAATAGGGATAACCCTTTCTAGAACATATCTATTGGCATGGACGGTCCGCCTCGTACCGCGGTTCCTGGACAGGCTTAGATCCTCTAAGCGGTTTACCAGTACTAGTGTGCGGCCGGATTCAGCTCTGCGGTGAAGCATCATGCAGCCCATATATTTCTTCAAGCCCCTATGGGCGGGGGTTGCAACTGAATTTTGTAAACCCCCTATAAAATGTGGAGAATGACACTTTTCCCTATAAATAGCACATAATTAATTATCTAATTACTGACTCTTTAATCATTAGGTCTCTTACCGTGCAACAGAAGGTAAGGTGTTTTCTCTGCGGGTGCTCCGATTTTCGCAAACCTCTCGTAAACGCTCGGCCCGAAATAAGTGAAACAATCATGAAATAACCGTAAAACCAAAACACATATCTCATCATAAATGCTTTGCCACTCCATAACAGCTCAAAGCGAGCGGGCTTTGAACTAGCTAGTCTGGCCCAGAAAACATGTACACTCCATATTTTCGAGTTCTGTGGTGTATTCCTTGCTTCCAAAGGATAACCCTTTCTAGAACATATTTAACGTCACTACAGCTGGTGTCTGGAAATGTGTGGCGGTCGTAAAAAGTCTCCCTGCCCTACATCATAGTGTAGTTTATATTTTTTTGTCCTTTGGGATCATTGATTCCATTGTTGAATTTCGAAAACATATGAGGGTCACTGATGAGGCCTAAATGGCCCAAACTAGCTAGTCTGGCCCAGAAAACATGTACACTCCATATTTTCCAGTTCTGTGGTGTATTCCTTGCTTCCAAAGGATAACCCTTTCTAGAACATATTTAACGTCACTACAGCTGGTGTCTGGGAATGTGTGGCGGCCGTAAAAAGTCTCCCTGCCCTACATCATAGTGTAGTTTATATTTTCTTGTCCTTTTGGATCATTGATTCCATTGTTGAATTTCAAAAATAAATGAGGGTCACTGATGAGGCCTAAATGGCCGAAACTAGCTAGTCTGGCCCAGAAAACAAGTACACTCCATATTTTCCAGTTCTGTGGTGTATTCCTTGCTTCCAAAGGATAACCATTTCTAGAACATATTTAACGTCACTACAGCATGTGTCTGGGAATGTGTGGCGGCCGTAAAAAGTATCCCTGCCCTACATCATAATGTAGTATACATTTTCTTGTCCTATGGGATCATTGATTCCATTGTTGAATTTCAAAAATATATGAGGGTCACTGATGAGGCCTAAATGGCCGAAACTAGCTATTCTGGCCCAGAAAACATGTACACTCCATATTTTCCAGTTCTGTGGTGTATTCCTTACTTCCAAAGGATAACCATTTCTAGAACATATTTAACGTCACTAAAGCATGTGTCTGGGAATGTGTGGCGGCCGTAAAAAGTATCCCTGCCCTACATCATAGTGTAGTTTATATTTTTTTGTCCTTTGGGATCATTGATTCCATTGTTGAATTTCGAAAACATATGAGGGTCACTGATGAGGCCTAAATGGCCCAAACTAGCTAGTCTGGCCCAGAAAACATGTACACTCCATATTTTCCAGTTCTGTGGTGTATTCCTTGCTTCCAAAGGATAACCCTTTCTAGAACATATTTATTGTTTATTTGAGGTTTAACGTTTCCCCTCAACAATATTTATGTCATTTTGGAGACGATGCTTCCAATTCCGTGGGACTTTAACCCGATATTCAGATGAAATATCTCAATCCCTGACGCCCAATGTAACCAATGGGGTTAATATTCATGGATGGTCCAACTCGCATCACTTTACCTTGGCATGCTTAGACCTCCTAAGCGGTTTATCAAAAGGTACTCTTGTGCGGTTGTTTTCAGCTCTGTGTGGAAGCATTATACAGCCCAATCTATTTCTCCAAGACACGATGGGCGGGGGCCAGCGATAGGGCTTTAATATTAGCCTTGATTTCAGAATCATTTTCTGTTTGTTTTCTTACAATTTTAAATTCAGTATCAGTGAAATCACCTGAAAGCAATCAAAACTGCGAAAACAACAACAACAACAAAAAAAAACTAAAAAAACGGTTTCATCACGAAAACACGCCTATTTAATTTTGATCCCCTTGAACCCCACTTTTATATAATAAAACTGGGGTTTCCGGGGGTATACCTTATTTTTCTTATTTCTGCTCTAAAATATAGATCGATGGAGCGGTTCTAACGAGTGCCCACAATCTGTATTTTGAGCAGAAATAAGAGAAATATCACAATTTTTCATTATAAAATTTTCATTTTTTCGGCGATAAAGGTGGCAATGTATTTGTATAGGCGTGTTTGCGTAATAATATTCAATACGCAATTTCCAGTGATGCTCAGTCACCACTTTCGCATTCGTTACGAAAACACGCCTATACATTGCACATTGTAAACATTACCGCCTAAAATACTAATATGTTAAGACGAAAAAATTGTGACATTTTTCTTATTTCTGCTCAAAATATAGATTGTGGGTACTCGTTAGAACGGCCTCATCGAGGCGGTTCTAACGAGTACACACGATCTATATTTTGAGCAGAATTCTAACGAGTGCCCACGATCTATATTTTAGAGCAGAAATAAGACAAGTAAAGTTTATCCCTGTAAACCCCAGTTTTACTATATAAAAGTGGGGTTCATTGGTGATAAAATTATATATAGGCGCGTTTTCGTGAAAATCCTGTGATGGCCGACATTGGGTCAGCAAAAGTTTCCAAATATTCCTCATATGTTTTCAGGGAAACCTCGTGCTTCCAGAGGTTTATATTACATTTCCCTTTTCTTCTCCAAGACAGGTTGTTGTTACTCGTTAGAACCGCCTCAGTTCCTTTCCCACAAAATGTCCAAACGGCTAACCAAATTAAAGAGATATAAACAATTCATACATACACAGACAAACTATGACAAAGAGGCGGTTCTTACGAGTACCCGCAATTCATTACGAAAACATGCCTATACCAATACATTGTAACCTTTATCGCCGAAAAAAAATCAAAATTTTAAGATGAAAAATTGTGATATTTTTCTTATTTCTGCTCAAAATATAGATTGTGGGTATTCGTTAGAACCGCCTCATCGAGGCGGTTCTAACGAGTACCCACAATCTATATTTTAGAGCAGAAATAAGAAAAATAAGTTTTACCCCTGTAAACCCCGGTTTCACTATATAAAATTGGGGTTCGAAGGGGTCAAAATTATATAGGCGTGTTTTCGTGATGAATGTTTAGAGTATGAATAAGAAACAAATATCGCATATATACATAAAAATGACCCTTTTTGGAGAAATGAAAGAGTGCACTATGTCACATGGATGTATTACGTAATGTTTTCGTTGAGCGCACAAGCCCGAATATACATTTCTATTTAACACGTCTCATTCTGATTAATCATCATACAAGATTAATTTACATGATTTGCTTTATTTGGCTACATGAAAGATATATTGTAATGAGAAAACTGGAGATCGAAGAGAAATACATAAAAAGTGAGAAAAGATGATTAGATATCGACATATCTGTTGACTTCTGCCTTCCAAGCATTTTTCATATGCATGCTCTGATGGAATTAAGATATAATTAGTATTAATATAAACTTGGACCTTCGCATTTAAAGAATTATAATTTTGTTTGTTTGATTTTGAGGTTTAACGCCCCCTCAACATTGTAAAGGTTATTTTGGAGACGTTGCTTCCAATTTTGTGGGACTTTTACCCGACATAGAGATGAAATGGTATTTCACGCCCTGCCACCCAATGAAACCTAAAGAGTTTATAAGTATGGACGAGCCGACTCGCACCGCTTTGCCTGGACAGGCTTATATCCTCTAAACGTCTTACCAGTACTCGTGTGTGGGTCGGTTTGAACTCTGCGTAGAAGCGCCATGCAACCCATCTATTTAAACAAGCCCCGATTGGCGGGGGCCGTTTAAGAATAAGAAGATGTCGTTCACTTTTATGTAATTTCTTTTATACGAGCGTATTGCTTTTGGTGTAATCTTAAAGGCATTTGTTCTTGTAACAGAAGGACACATCGTGTATTCATCGTGTGTTTCAACCATAGTGCAGTTTATATTTTACTTTTGGTCCTTTGAGATCTGCGTGAATATTCTGAGAAATCAGAAATAAATTATTGGTTTAGACTCATATTCTAGACAGCTTTATAATTATTTGGACCCCATTTTAATTTATATCAGTCTTTGAATCGACTGCCTATTCGAAAATCGCAAAATTGCAGTATGTTTCCTCTGGCTTTCTTTGCCGGATCATTACAGGGTCACTGATGAGGCTTTATTAGCCGAAACTACGTAGTATGACCCATCTTCTTCTTATGAATGTTTTCGTTGCTCTTTAAGGAACTCATTTTTTGATTTTTATTTGCCTTCACTGCAGCTGGTGTTGTGCCGTGTGGCGGCCGTAAAACGTCTCCCCGTACATCAACCATAGTGCAGTTTATATTTTACTTTTGGTCCTTTGAGATCAGCGTGAATATTCTGAGAAATCAGAAATAAATTATTGGTTTATACTCATATTCTAGACAGCTTTTTAATTAATTGGACCCCATTTTGATTTATATCAGTCTTTGAATCGACTGCCTATTCGAAATTCGCAAAAATGCAATACGTTTCCTCTGGCTTTCTTTGCCGGATCATTACAGGGTCACTGATAAGGCTTTATTAGCCGAAACTACGTAGTATGACCCATCTTCTTTCTTATGAATGTTTTCGTTGCTCTTAAAGGAACTCATTTTGTAATTTTTATTTGCCTTCACTGCAGCTGGTGTTGTGCCGTGTGGCGGCCGTAAAACGTCTCCCCGTACACCAACCATAGTGCAGTTTATATTTTACTTTTGGTTCCTTGAGATCAGCGTGAATATTCTGAGAAATCAGAAATAAATTATTGCTTTAGGCTCATATTCTAGACAGCCTTTTAATTATTTGGACCCCATTTTGATTTATATCAGTCTATGAATCGACTGCCTATTCGAAATTCGCAAAATTGCAATATGTTTCCTCTGGCTTTCTTTGCCGGATCATTACAGGGTCACTGATGAGGCTTTATTAGCCGAAACTAGGTAGTATGACCCATCTTCTTTCTTATGAATGTTTTCGTTGCTCTTAAAGGAACTCATATTTTGATTTTTATTTGTTTTATTGCCCCCTGTGGTAAACTGTCTTTAGCAGATCAAAGGCGGCCCTTAATAGGCTGATAAGTAGCTCTTGTTGAATCCCTTGACTGATGCACTTAAGGGGAAAACCAATAATGTACACTCTAGACAACAGTTGGAAAAGTATTGATTTTCCCAAAGAGACCCCTCACCTGTAGAAGACAGAGGACTTCTCTTCAGTCAGCACTGAGGGCTACATAAAATTATGCAATGAAATTTTAGTCCTCAACTAGAATTTGTTTTTCTACAAAAACACAGATGTCTCCCCCGTTTTTGACTGCTAAGTATAACCTTGACATTGGAGGTATTGAGCTGGGTCTTGTGTGCAACACATCATCTAATGAAGATGAACATTTCTGCATAGTAACTTTAAAAATGTTCATAGAAAAATAAAAAAAGTTATTGGCCGTAAACAAAAAAGCACTTTTTACCTTTGACCTCTAAGTATGGCCTTGACCTTTGCGGTACAACACATCGTCTCATGATGGTTAACATTTCTGCCAAGTAATTTCATAATCCATCAAAGAATAAGGAAGTTTTTGACTGTCCTTTTTTACCTTTGACCTCTAGGTATGACCTTGACATTGTAGGTATGGACCTTGGTCTTGCACATGACTCATGGTCAAATTTTCAAGCCTCTAGCTCCAATAGTTTTGAGATATCTTGCTGACAAGATTTTATTAAAAAAAATTCAAAGGTCAATAACTCTTGAAAGGGGCATAATCCGGATGAGACAAAAAATACGCGTCAGCTTATTTTCCATTAGGAATGCATATATGAAATTTCAATACCATAGCATACACAGTTCTAAAGTTATGCTATGCATCACTTTTAGCATTCATTACAATGGCACAAATTAACAAAATGACAAAGGGCCATAACTCGTAAAGTATTTTTCGGAATTTTGTCAAAAGTTAATCAGTTCATATACTCATCACCACCAATATACTCAACAAATTTGAAGGCTCTAGCTCCAATAGTGTTTGAGGTATTTTGCTGACAAGATTTTATTAAAAAAAATTCAAGGGCAATAACTCTTGAAAGGGGCATAATCCGGACGAGAAAAAAAAAATACGTGTCAGCTAATTTTTCATGAGGAATCCATATATGAAATTTCAAAACCCTAGCATACACGGTTCTAAAGTTATGCTATGCATCACTTTTAGCATACATTACAATGGGCACAAATTACCAAAATGGCAAAGGGCCATAACTCACAAAGTATTTTTCGGAATTTTGTCAAAAGTTACTTAGTTCATCTACTCATCACCACCAATATATTCACCAATTTTCAAGGCTCTAACTCAAATAGTATTTAGATATCTTGCTGACAAGATTTTATTTAAATAAAAAATCAAAGGGCAATAACTCTTGAAAGGGGCAAAATCCGGACGAGAAAAAAATAAGCATCAGCTTATTTTCCATCAGAAATGCATATAAGAAATTTCAAAACTATAGCATACACGGTTCTAAAGTTGTGTTATGCATCACTTTTAGCATACATTACAATGGGCACAAATTACCAAAATGACAAAGGGCCATAACTCACAAAGTATTTTTCGGAATTTTGTCATAAGTTAATCAATTCATCTACTCATCACCGACAACCTATTCAACAACTTTCAAGCCTCTAGCTCCAATAGTTTTAGAGATATCTTGCTGACAAGATTTTATTAAAAAATTTCACAGGGCAATAACTCTTGAAAGGGGGCATATTCCGGACGAGAATAAAAATACGCCTCAGCTAATTTTCCATGAGGAATCCATATATGAAATTTCAAAACCATAGCATACACGGTTCTAAAGTAATGCTATGCATCACTTTTAGCATACATTACAATGGGCACAAATTACCAAAATGACAAAGGGCCATAATTCACAAAGTATTTTTCGGAATTTTGTCAAAAGTTAATCAGTTCATCTACTCAACACCATCAATATATTCACCAACTTTCAAGGCTCTAGCTACAATAGTTTTTGAGATATCTTGCTGACAAAATTTTATCAAAAAAAAAATCAAAGGGCAATAACTCTTGAAGGGGGCATAATCCGGACGAGAAAAAAAATAAGCGTCAGCTAATTGTCCATGAGGAATCCATATATGAAATTTCAAAACCCTAGCATACACGGTTCTTTAGTTATGCTATGCATCAAAAGCGTAAAGGACGGACGAACGGACGAACGAACCAGAACAAATATGCCCTCCAACTTTTTCAAAGTTGGGGGCCTTTTTCAAAGTTGGGGGCATAATAAGAAAGTTATTGACAGAACACAAAAAAGCCCTTTTTTACCTTTAACCTCTATGTATGACCTTGACCTTTCAGGTATTAAACTGGGTCATGCGTGCAACACATCATCTGATGGTGGTTAATATTTCTGCCTAGCAATTTCAAAATCCATCTAAAAATAAGAAAGTTATTGACCAAACACGAAAAAAGGCCCCTTTTTACCTTTGACCTCTATGTATGACCTTGACATTTTAGGTACCAAACTGAATCATGCATGCAACACATCTTCCCACGATAGTTAATATGTTTGCCAATTAACTTCAAATTCTATTTAAAAATAGGCAAGATATTGACAAAACCCGAAAAAAGGCCCCTTTTTTACCTTTGACCTCTAAGTATGACCTTGACATTTGAGGTACCAACCTGGGTCATGCGGGCAACACATCGCCTTATATTGGTTCACATTTCTGCCATGTGATTTCAAAATCCATCTCAAAATAAGGAAGTTATTGACCAAATACGAAAAAAGGCCCACTTTTTAACCTTTGACCTCTAAGTATGACCTTGACCTTTGAGGTACCGACCTGCCTCATGTGCACCACACATCGTGTCATGAGTGTTAATAATTATCCCAAGTAATTTTAAATCCATCTCAAAATTAGAAAGTTATTGACCAAATACGAAAAAAGGCCCCTTTTTTTACCTTTGACCTCTAAGATTGACCTTGACCTTTGAGGAACCGACCTGCCTCATGCGCACCACACATCGTCTTATGGTTGTTAATAATTATGCCAAGTAATTTTAAAATCCATCTCAAAATAAGAAAGTTATTGACCAAATACGAAAAAAGGCCCCTTTTTGACCTTTGACCTCTAAGTATGACCTTGACCTTTGAGGTACCAACCTGCCTCATGCGCACCACACATCGTCTTATGGTTGTTAATATTTCTGCCGAGTAATTTTAAAATCCATCAAAAAATAAGAAAGTTATTGACCGGACACGATTTGCCCATACATATATACATACCAACAAACTTCCAAGGGAGATAATTCAAAAAGTATAAATGCGAGAGTTATGGTTCTTGCGCACTGTACGTCGTCTAATGCTGATTAATATTTATACAAAGTTTCGTGAAGATAGCTCTAACGGTTTACAAGTTACAGAGCGGACACGAATGTGTGACAGACGGACAGACGGACACACAGACAGACAGACGCCCGGGGGAAAAACAATATGTCTCTTCGAAAAAACATTTTTGGGGGGAGACATAATAATCAAGAATAAATGCCTTTAAGACGAAGGCTCTTTGTTCGCGCAAACCAACCGAACTCCATCACAAAAACACGCCTTTATAATTCTGACTCCCTTGACCGCCACTTTTATAAAGTAAAACTGAAGTTTACATGGGTTTCTTATTTCTGCTTATAGAGCAGAAATACGAAAAAAAATATCACAATTGTTCATTTTAAAATTTTCGGTGGTAAAATTTGCAATGTATTTGTACAGGGCATGTTTTCGTATTGAAACATTTACAGCACTGGTGAGTCGATTGTCTCCTAATACAGAACGAATTGCTGGATCGCCTAGTCGAAATTCAACTAATGCGTCGTGTACAAAATATTTAAATGGCGCGTAATTTAAATGGTCATCACGTGAGCAACAACTGTTTACAGTATTGATCAGCCAAATTTTAACTTCGGGTTAAACTGTGCACATAATAGGCAAAAGTATGTGAACACAATCAATACCTACCATGCGACCAGAGAAAATTTAAATTATCAAAGCACTGAGGGTACTGGCTGGTCGATTGTCTCTGAGTGAAGACTTGGGAAATAGTTCTGGATTGAGACTTAAATATGTTCCATAAAAGGGTTATCCTTTGGAAGCAAGGAATACACCACAGATTTGTTTTTTGATTAGGGGTTTAACATCCCTGTCAACACTGTAAAGGTCATTTTGGAGACGTTGCTTCCAATTTTGTGGGACTTTTACCCGACACTGAGATGAAATGACATCTCAAGCCCTGGAGCCCAATGAAACCAAAAGGGTTTATAAGCATGGACGGACCGACTCGCACTGCCTTGCCTGGGCAGGCTTAGATCCCCTAAGCGGTTTACCAGTACTTGTGCGCGGTCGGTTTCAGCTCTGCGTGGAAGATCCTGCAGCCCATTTATTTCTTCAAGCCCAATTGGGCGGGGGCACAAATACACCACAGAACCGAAAGATATCGAGTATGCATGTTTACTGAGCCAGACTACCTAGTTTCGGCCAATTAAGTCTCATCAGTGACCTTCAAATATTTTCCACAAGGGAATCAATGATCCCAAAGGACAAGAAAATATAAACTACCCCATGATGAAGGGCAGGGACACTTTTGACGTAACTGTTTCGTTTGACCCTTCATCACGAAAACACGCCTATATAATTTTGATCCCTTTGAACCCCACTTTTATATAGTAAAACTGGGGTTTCCGGGGTATACCTTATTTTTCTTAAGAAAAATATCACAATTTTTCATCTTAAAATTTTCATTTTTCGGCGATAAAGGTGGCAATGTATTTGTATAGGCGTGTTTGGGTAATGTCCAGTTTTTGAATGAAATAACTGACAGTGCTGATGAGTCGATTGTCTCTGAGTGAAGACTGGATAATAGCCTTTTAGACTGTGACTTGAACTGTTTCGTTTAAACCCTTCAATTCCATTTGTTCGTTTTTCAACTAAAAGCACTGAAAAAACTGATGGGTCGATTCTCTTTAAGTGTAGACTGGGAAAACAGTCCTGAGGTGAGACTTTAACTGTTTCGCGTATCCCTTAGGTTCCGAGTTTTGAATAAAAACACTAAAAATTCGGATGTCTCGATTGTCTCCGAGTATAGGCTGGAGCAATAGCATCACGAAAACAGGCCTATATAATTTTGGGCCCCTAGAACCCCACTTTTTAGCTCACCTGTCACGTAGTGACAAAGTGAGCTTTTGGGATCACTTTTTGTCCGTCGTCCGTCGTGCGTGCGTGCGTGCGTCCGTGCGTGCGTGCGTCCGTAAACTTTTCTTCAAACCACATCTCCTCCTAAACCACTGATCGTATTTTGACCAAACTTCACAGGAATGATCCTTAGGTGGTCCCCTTTCAAAGTTGTTCCAATGGTTCCGGTCCGTTGCACATATAGGTCACAGTAGCCAAAAATAGATTTTTTCACCGCAAACTTAAAAAATCTTCTTCTCTGAAACCGCAAGGCCCAGGTCTTTGATATTTGGTATGAAGCTTCATCTAGTGGACCCCTACCAAGATTGTTCAAATTATAGTGCTGGGGCCAAAAATGCCCCCGCACGGGGGGCCCTTTGGTTTTACATGGGCTTATATAGGGAAAATCTTTAAAAATCTTCTACTCTGAAACCGCACGGCCCAGGTCTTTGATTTTGGTATGAAGCTTCATCTAGTGGACCCCTTCCAAGATTGTTCAAATTATAGTGCTGGAGCTAAAAATGCCCCCGAACGGGGGCCCTTTGGTTTTACATGGGCTTATATAGGGAAAATCTTGAAAAATCTTCTTCTCTGAAACCGCAAGGCCCAGGTCTTTGATATTTGGTATGAAGCTTCATCTAGTGGATCCCTACCAAGATTGTTCAAATTATAATGCTGGGACCAAAAATGCCCCCGCTCGGGGGCCCTTTGGTTTTACATGGGCTTATATAGGGAAAATCTTAAAAAATCTTCTTCTCTGAAACCGCAAGGCCCAGGTCTTTGATATTTGGTATGAAGCTTTATCTAGTGGACCCCTACCAAGATTGTTCAAATTATAGTGCTGGATCTAAAAATGCCCCCACACGGGGGCCCTTTGGTTTTACATGGGTTTATATAGGGAAAATCTTGAAAAATCTTCTTCTCTGAAACCGTAAGGCCCAGGTCTTTGATATTTGGTATGAAGCTTCATCTAGTGGACCCCTACCAAGATTGTTCAAATTATAGTGCTGGGACCAAAAATGCCTCCGCACTAGGGCCCTTTTGTTTTGCATAGGCTTATATAGGGAAAATCTTTAAAAATCTTCTTCAATGAAACTGCAAGGCCCAGGTCTTTGATATTTGGTATGAAGCTTCATCTGGTGGATCCCTACAAAGATTGTTCAAATTATAGTGCTGGAGCTAAAAATGCCTCCCACACGGGGGGCCCTTTGGTTTTACATTGGCTTACATAGGGAAAATCTTGAAAAATCTTCTTCTCTGAAACCGCAAGGCCCAGGTCTTTGATATTTGGTATGAAACTTCATCTAGTGGACCCCTACCAAGATTATTCAAATTATAGTGCTGGGGCCAAAAAATGCCCCCGCACCAGGGCACTTTTGTTTTACATAGGCTTATATAGGGAAAATCTTGACAAATCTTCTTCTCTGAAACTGCAAGGCACAGGTCTTTGATATTTGGTATGAAGCTTCATCTTGTGGACCTCTACCAAGATTGTTCAAATTATAGCCCTGGGGCCAAAAATGCCCCCGCTCCGGGGCCCTTTGGTTTTACATAGACGTATATTGGGAAAATCTTGAAAAATCTTCTTCTTTGAAACCACAAGGCTTAGGTCTTCGATATTTGTTATGAAGCTTCAGCTAGTGGACCTCTATAAAGATTGTTCAAATTATAGCCCTGAGACCGAAAATGCCTCCGCCATGTGGCCCTCTGGTTTGACATAGACTTATATAGGGAAAATCTTTAAAAATCATCTTCTCTGAAACACAAGGCTTAGGTCTTTGATATTTGTTATGAAGCTTCACCTTCATCTTGTGGACCTCTACCAAGATTGTTCAAATTTTAGCCCTGGGGCCAAAAATACCCCTGCTCCGGGGCCCTTTGGTTTAACATAGACTTATATAGGGAAAATCTTGTTTTACATAGACTTCTATATGCAGGGTAAACCCTTTAAAATCTTCTTCTCTGAAACCAGAAAGCCCAGGTCTTTCATATTCGATATGAAGCTTCATCTTGTGGACCTCTACCAAGATTGTTCAAATTATAGCCCTGAGGTCAAAATTGACCCTGCCCGGGGCCCACTTGTTATACATTGGATCAGGTGAGCGAACCAGGGCCCTCTGGGCCCTCTTGTGTTTTATATTAGGATCACTTTTTTGTCTGTCATCCGTGCGTAAACAATTTCTCCAAACGACATCTCCTCCTAAACCACTGATCGGATTTTGACCAAACTTCACAGGAATGATCCTTAGGTGGACCCCTTTCAAACTTGTTCAAATGGTTCTGGTCTGCTGCACATCTAGGTCACAGGAGCCAAAAATAGATTTTTTTCACTGAAAACTTAAAAAATCTTCTTCTCTGAAACCACAAGGCCCAGGTCTTTGATATTTGGTATGAAGCTTCATCTAGTGGACCCCTACCAAGATTGTTCAAATTATAGTGCTGGGGCCAAAAATGCCTCCGCACTAGGGCCCTTTTGTTTTGCATAGGCTTATATAGGGAAAATCTTTAAAAATCTTCTTCAATGAAACTGCAAGGCCCAGGTCTTTGATATTTGGTATGAAGCTTCATCTGGTGGATCCCTACAAAGATTGTTCAAATTATAGTGCTGGAGCTAAAAATGCCTCCCACACGGGGGCCCTTTGGTTTTACATTGGCTTACATAGGGAAAATCTTGAAAAATCTTCTTCTCTGAAACCGCAAGGCCCAGGTCTTTGATATTTGGTATGAAACTTCATCTAGTGGACCCCTACCAAGATTATTCAAATTATAGTGCTGGGGCCAAAAAATGCCCCCGCACCAGGGCACTTTTGTTTTACATAGGCTTATATAGGGAAAATCTTGACAAATCTTCTTCTCTGAAACTGCAAGGCACAGGTCTTTGATATTTGGTATGAAGCTTCATCTTGTGGACCTCTACCAAGATTGTTCAAATTATAGCCCTGGGGCCAAAAATGCCCCCGCTCCGGGGCCCTTTGGTTTTACATAGACGTATATTGGGAAAATCTTGAAAAATCTTCTTCTTTGAAACCACAAGGCTTAGGTCTTCGATATTTGTTATGAAGCTTCAGCTAGTGGACCTCTATAAAGATTGTTCAAATTATAGCCCTGAGACCGAAAATGCCTCCGCCATGTGGCCCTCTGGTTTGACATAGACTTATATAGGGAAAATCTTTAAAAATCATCTTCTCTGAAACACAAGGCTTAGGTCTTTGATATTTGTTATGAAGCTTCACCTTCATCTTGTGGACCTCTACCAAGATTGTTCAAATTTTAGCCCTGGGGCCAAAAATACCCCTGCTCCGGGGCCCTTTGGTTTAACATAGACTTATATAGGGAAAATCTTGTTTTACATAGACTTCTATATGCAGGGTAAACCCTTTAAAATCTTCTTCTCTGAAACCAGAAAGCCCAGGTCTTTCATATTCGATATGAAGCTTCATCTTGTGGACCTCTACCAAGATTGTTCAAATTATAGCCCTGAGGCCAAAATTGACCCTGCCCGGGGCCCACTTGTTATACATTGGATCAGGTGAGCGAACCAGGGCCCTCTGGGCCCTCTTGTGTTTTATATTAGGATCACTTTTTTGTCTGTCATCCGTGCGTAAACAATTTCTCCAAACGACATCTCCTCCTAAACCACTGATCGGATTTTGACCAAACTTCACAGGAATGATCCTTAGGTGGACCCCTTTCAAACTTGTTCAAATGGTTCTGGTCTGCTGCACATCTAGGTCACAGGAGCCAAAAATAGATTTTTTTCACTGAAAACTTAAAAAATCTTCTTCTCTGAAACCACAAGGCCCAGGTCTTTGATATTTGGTATGAAGCTTCATCTAGTGGACCCCTACCAAGATTGTTCAAATTAGAGTGCTGGGCCCAAACATGCCCCCACCCTGGGGCCCTTTGGTTTTTGCATGGGCTTATATCGGGAAAATCTTTAAAAATCTTCTTCTCTGAAACTGCAAGGCCTAGGTCTTTGATTTTGGTATGAAGCTTCATCTAGTGGACCCCTACCAAGATTGTTCAAATTATAGTGCTGGGGCCAAAAATGCCCCCGCCCCGGGGCCCTTTGGTTTTACATAGGCTTATATAGGGAAAATCTTTAAAAATCCTCTACTCTAAAACCGCAAGGCCCAGGTCTTTGATATTTGGTATGAAGCTTCATCTAGTGGACCCCTTCCAAGATTGTTCAAATTATAGTGCTGGGGCCAAAAAATGCCCCCGCCCTGGGGCCCTATGGTTTTACATGGGCTTATATAGGGAAACTCTTTAAAAATCTTCTTCTCTGAAACCGCAAGGCCCAGGTCTTTGCTATTTGGTATGAAGCTTTATCTAGTGGACCCCTACCAAGATTGTTCAAATTATAGTGCTGGGGCCAAAAATGCCCCCAAACCGGGGCCCTTTGGTTTTACATAGGCTTATATAGGGAAAATCTTTAAAAATCTTCTTCTCTGAAACTGCAAGGCCCAGGTCTATGATATTTGGTATGAAGCTTCATCTTGCTGACCTCTACCAAGATTGTTCAAATTATAGCCCTGGTGCCAAAAATGCCCCCACTCTGGGACCCTTCACTGAAAACTTAAAAAATCTTCTTCTCTGAAACCACAAGGCCCAAGTCTTTGATATTTGGTATGAAGCTTCATCTAGTGGACCCCTACCAAGATTGTTCAAATTATAGTGCTGGGCCCAAACATGCCCCCACTCTGGGGCCCTTTGGTTTTTGCATGGGCTTATATAGGGAAAATCTTTAAACATCTTCTTCTCTGAAACAAGGCCTAGGTCTTTGATATTTGGTATGAAGCTTCATCTGGTGGACCTCTACCAAGATTGTTCAAATTATAGCCCTGAGACCAAAAATGCCCCCACCTCGCGGGGCCCTTCGGTTTTACATAGACTTGTATAGGGAAAATCTTTAAAAATCTTCATCTGCGAAACCATAAGGCCTATTTCTTTGATATTTGTTGTGAAATTTCATCTAGTGGACCTTTATCAAGATTGCTCAAATTAAATAGCCCTGGGGCCAAAAATGCCCCCCCCCCCCCCCTAAATCTTTAAAAATCTTCTCGGAAACTGCAAGGCCCAGATCTTTGATATTTGGTGTGAAGCTTCATCTAGTGGACCTCTATCAAGATTGTTTAAGTTATAGCCCTGAGGCCAAAAATGCTCCCACCATGGGGCTATTTGGTTTTACATAGGCTTATGTAGGGAATATCTCTAAAAAAATCTTCTTCTCTGAAACCGCAAGGCCCAGGTCTTTGATATTTGATGTGTAGCTTCATCTAGTGGACCTTCGCCAAGATTATTCAAATTATAGCCTTTGTTGATATTTGGTATGAAGCTTCACCTATTTAGACCTCCCTACACATTGTGCACATTATAGCCCTGGGGTCAATAATGGCCCTCCCCGGGGCCCACTTGTTACTCTATGGATCAGGTGAGCGATCCAGGGCCATCATGGCCCTCTTGTATATAGTAAAACTTGTGTTTGCAGGGGTAAACCTTATTTTTCTTATTTCTTCTCTAAAATAAAGATTCTGGGTATTCGCTAGAACCGCCCACAGTCTATATTTTGAGCAGAAATAAGAAACTTATTTCTGTTTGAGCAGAAATAAGAAACGTATTTCTGTTCTAAAATACAGATTCTGGGTATTCGTTCGATGCGGCGGTTCTAACGAATGCCCACAATCTATATTTTGAGCAGAAATAAGAAAAATATCACAATTTTTCATCTTAACATTTTCATTTTTTTTTTTTTCGGCCATAAAGGTGACTATGTTTTTGTATAGGCGTGTTTTCGTAATGATCCTTTAACTGTTTCGTTTATCCAAAGATTCCGATTTTTTAATAAAAGCATTGTGAGTATTGATGGGTCGATCAAGTTGTCTCTGACAGTAGGCTTGGACATTAGTCCTGGCCCCGAGGTTATAAAACATTTTTCATGCTCAACTCAGCCGAGCATGAAACTTGTGATGCTCATAAAAATTAAAATACTTAGAATTTGAGCGATTTTTCTTTCTCAGATAGCAGAAAATGTTATTTGTCCTGCTCACAAATTTTAAACTGCCAGCAATTGTTGGCATTTTAAAATTTGTGAGCAGGACAAATTTCATGCTCAAGTGAGTTGAGCATGAAAAACGTTTTATAACCTCGGGGCCTGAACTGATACTTAAACTGTTTCGGTTAACCCTTTAACTCCTGATTGGAAGCAGCGTCTCCAAAATGACTTACACAGTGTTGACGGGGACGTTAAACCTGAAATCAAATAAATTAAACTCCAGTTTTTGGAATCAGATAATTGAGAGCACTGGCGGGGAGATTGTTTCTGAGTGTAGGCTTATTACCCAAACACGCCTATAAAAATACATTGCCACCTTCATCGCCGAAAAAATTTTATGATGAAATATTGTGCTATTTTCCTTATTTCTGCTCAAAATATAGATTGTGGGCACTCGTTAGAACCGCCTCATCGAGGCGGTTCTAACGAGTACCCACAATCTATTTTTAGAGCAGAAATAATGAAAATAAGATTTACCCCTGCATACCCCAGTTTTACTATATAAAAATGGGGTTCAAGGGGGTCAAAATTATTCAGGCTTGTTTTCGTGATGTGTTATAATCAACCCTTAAGCTCTTGAAAAAAATTCACTGAGTGTATAAATGGGTTGATTGAAATCGACTAAGTTCCTCTGTGCGTAGGCTGGGAAAATAGTCCTGAACTGAGACGTTAACTGTTTCAATCAACCCTTAAATTCCAGTTCTTGAAGAAAGCACTGAGAGTACAAACGGACCGATTCCTCCTCTGGGTGTAGTCTGGGAAAATAGTAAGTGGCTGAGACTTAAACCGTTTCGTTTAACGCTTAAATTCCAGTTTTTGTATTCGCCCTTTTGAAAAAAAAAAAAAAAAAAAAAAAAACATGTCGTATTATGTTATGCCCTTCGGAGTCCTTCCGTCATTCCGTCCGTCCACCCGTCTGAAAACTTTTCGTTTCCGGAAAACCCCTTCTTCATTTTACATCCGATCGATATATAGTTAGACCTTGATGTGGACCAATGCATATTATTTCGTGGTTACTGCCCGCCAAATATTCACAGAGTTATGCCGCTTTGAACATTTCTGTAAACATGTCTTTTCCGGATAATTCCTCCTACAATTTACATCCGATCAAGCTGAAACTTTATATATAGTTAGACCAGAATATTTATAGAGTCATGTCCCTTTGAATTGTTTTGTAAACATTTCGTTTCTGGCTAACTTCTCCTACAATTTAAATCAGACCAAGTTTAAACTTGATATAGAGTTAGACCATGATGTAGAGCCGCGTATATTGTTTCGAGATTAAAGTCCACCAAATATTAATTCACCTTATTTGCATTATCTACTGGTTCCTAGTCTGGAGGTTATCAGTGTTGGAAAAACAGGTAACCAGACCCCCTGACCTTAAAAGGTTACCTGTTCTTCCAATATTGACAATGTGCAAGCTGGGAGCCAGCAAATAATGCAAATATGGTGAATAGAGGCATGCCTATTTGTAAATTTCTGTAAACACCTACAACTAGCATTCAATAACGCTGAACATTGATATGTTACATTGTTAGACAATGATATAGGGTGACGGATATTGTATCGAGGTTACGATCCACCAAATACTAAGAAAATTATGTTCCTTTGAAAATACATGTTATGTTTGTATCGGGCCATTACATGTAACTCCTTTAATATACGTTAAACCAAGCTGAGTTTCGATAAGTTGTGCCACCATGAGGTAGACCAGTGCATAATATTTCGTGGTTTCAGTCCACCAAATATAAGCAGAGGCATTTCTATTTGAACATTGATATAAACGTTTTTATTTCCGGCCAATCCTTCTTACAGCTTACATCTCATTTGAAACTTGATTTATATTTAGACCATGGTGTAAAGCAGTGTATATTGTTTCAACTACGTAGAACACCACATAATAATAGAGCTGCGAGTTCGACTAAGTCCTCGTATAGTTTACATCCTATCAACATTACGATAACCCACCCGTATGACACAGTGAATTTTTACATCTCCAAAATGGCTACTATTCCGATAGCAATCCTTGATATTTGTATTTTAAATGCTAAAAACAAAGGTTGTGTGTAGTCGTTACATTTTACTTATCGCTGCCCCAAACATAGGTTGTAGTGCTCGTTAGAACACCCTCGTTGAGGCGGTTCTAACGAGTACCTACAACCTATGTATTGGAGCAGAAATAAGAAAAATAATGAATCCCCCCGTAAACCCCAGTTTTCGCAATATAAACTGGGGTTTAGGGGGGTCTTCATTTCACGGACTTGTTCACGTGATGAGCTTAATGGTGATATATAGTTTTAACCTGCTATGAAGCAGCACAATTTGTTTAGATGTTACAGTCCACCAATTTTTAGCACAATTATGTCCATCTGTCTGTCCATGAACTTTTCTTTTTGGGCTAACCCCTCCTACTATTTGTCAGCATACATGTATGTGTTTCAGCCGATTACCTACCGAGGGCGTATAATGCCCCGCTTGCGGAGCTCTTGTTGATCAAAGCACTGAGAGTACTAGAGTATGTTGGAATAGCACTGGGTCTAGAAGGGGCTCGTGCGTCTAGCAAAGACTCTGATTCGTCTGTGCATATGCACATGCTGAAAAGCCAAACAATGACTACTGTAACATGCAACTGATAGAGACTTTTTCTATCAATTTGATTTGCTATTATTTGTTTCAATTCTGTGTCTACTTTTTAAGACACAGCGTCGCGAACTCGCGTATTTTTCAAGCATGGCAAGAAAAAATGGTGTGTTGCTTGGTCATTTATTGTGCGGAATACCTGTTTTATACGACAAAAGCCGACATATTTAATAGCGTGTACGTAGCATCACTAATCTATGAGTTGTATGCTTATGTTTAATTGAAATTGTACAAGGAATTATATTGGACCATGGGACATCTGATGTGGGTTTCCGATGTTTGCCATTTGCAGCAAATAACATCATCATTATATAGAGGATCTTACATGAGTCTTCATGTATTATTGAATTTATTAGACGAATTGGGCAAAAAAGGGATAAAATACGAGGCTGTGCCGAGCATTTTATGCCTTTTCCTCAACGATAATAAATTCAAAAATACATGAGCACGAATGCAAGATTCTTTTTTATCATATGACATGTAAAACGCATTTTATTCAAGGTTGTTTAACAAAAATGTCAATATTCCAGCATTAGAAAACGCGACGTCGTTAAGGACGTCATACATGTAACGTTACGGGGCGTATCTAGCTAATTTGCATATTTAATCGAATTTATTACATGATATTATTAAATTCTCAAACGCGACGTCATATGATAAAGTTGACTCTTAACGAGATAACCTGTATTCGGAGTGTACAACTAGGTAAGATGAAAACTAGAACGCTAATGTACACAAACTGACCAGAGGCTTATAACATTAGATAAAGAAACCAGGGGCCAATTCAAAACTAATGACGTCTTAGTTAACGTATCGTTAAAACTTTGATCATGTATTATGGCAAATATGCTATTATTTTTGCTGAAAAAAAATGTGAGCAGCTTTTGCATTCACAAAAGCTGCTCACATTTTTTCAGCAAAAATAACTAATTTTTTAATATTAAACTTGCTAGAACAGTTAACAATATGACCACAAACGAGCTCGTTAAGCTAGCAATGCTTTGAACAACTTGGCCCAGATTATTATGTTAACAAGTCCGTGTAATGAGCACCCCATATAATCCCACTTTATATAGAGAAAACTGGGGTTTACAGGGGTATACATTATTTTTTATTATTTCTGCTCCAAGACATGGGTTGTGGGCAGTCGTTAGAACCGCCTCTACGAGGCGGTTCTAACGAGCACTACAACCTATGTTTGGAGCAATGATAAGAACAAATATCACTGATTTTCATCAGAAAAGGAACCGTTTTTGAGATAAAAAAAAATGCACTGAGGTGTTAAGGTAATGTGTACTATCCAACCAGGGAACACGAGGATCCTGATCTGATTCATGTACGCGGAGGCCGGCCGGTAGTTGTGTTTTCCGCAAATGTGAAAACCGTTTTTCTCATCACTAGAACACGTCCGTGAAATGAAGACCCCTCTATAACCCACTTTATATAGAGAAAACTGAGGTTTACGGGGATATACATTATTTTTCTCATTTTTGCTCCAAGACATAGGTTGTGGGTACTCGTTAGAACCGCCTCGATGAGGCGGTTCTAACGAGCACCCACAGCCTATATTTGGAGTAAAAATAAGAAATATATCACAATTTTTCTTGAGAAAATTTACCAATTTAGAAATATGAAAGAATGCACTATTTCGCACGGATGTGTTATCGTAATGTTATGACCTAAGGTGTATTTCAAACATCTGATGCGGTATCTTTTGATTGCAATTTGCAGATATATCTTGACATATGTCCATTTTAAGCACGCAACAATGCGATAAAGTTCTATTTCAGGATTCCATGAAAGACATTTGTTTTTCAAATTCAATAGGACTCGGCGTATGTTTCTTATTGACACTCCTAACCGAGGTTGACTGGTGCCTCTTTTGATGAAAAAATAAAAACATATACCTTTCTAACTTAAATTTACAGCTAAACGAGAATAACAAGTTTGACTAAAATACGGCCTTATTAGAATAATCAGTAAGGGTGGTTACCCCACCGAACTACAAAATTACCCTGGTATACAAAATGTCCCTGTCTCACTGGTGACCAGGAGGACGCTGGTTCGATACTTGCCGAAGTCGGCAACATTCTTTCATGGAGATTGATCAACAAATCTTTCCTAGGGTCATTCTCTCTCTTCCGCTGATTCAAGAAGGGCGGTTGTTAAATTCTTGCGAAAGAATGTGTACTGTACTGGTTAACCGCTTACGTATAAGTTTGCCCAGGAAAAATGTGGAGGTAAACTGACCGACACATTCAAGAAGGGCAGTTGTTAGCTTCTAGCGAAAGAATGGGCACTGTACTGGTTAACCGCTTACGTATAAAATAGAAGTGAAGGCAATGATCAGGAATCGATACAATTAACCCACAGCTCCCATCAGAGACACCAAAGGGAACGAAGCACAAACATGAAACAACAGACCTAATGGAAACATCAATAGCGGAAAGTCAAAAGGACAGTTACTTTCCCACAGAATGGCCAATAGGCTATCCAAAATAAAATAATATAAGCGACACAACCACCCAAAGACAAACCATAACAAAAATAAACCGCAACAGAAGAACCGCCTTGGAACGGTCAGCGGAAAGGAATTCCAGTGGGTGTGTGTGGGTGTGTGTGTGTGGGGGGGGGGGGCGGGGGGGGGGGGTGGTGGCTTAAATCGATTTTACGTGGACACAATCCTCGCCCTTACTTCCGTCGTGATCTAGACAAATAATTTGTTCAGTCCGCATGAAGACCTCCTAACTCATCAGTGCAACATATCCGTAAACAAAAATAATTAAACAGCGGTGAGGACTCGACAGCAAGAAACCACTGAAATGCTAGAGCAAAAGAAAACCAACAGCTAGGCTCCGATGGGTCCGACCAGAGGTAGAGCATCATGATCTAGCCAACATCACCTTGAATTAGATCTCTCTTATTCTCAATAAGCCTTTACACTGGAACCGTCAAAGAATCTGAGGTCTGACCCAACGGCGTGCAATTAAAGAGGGAAGCAAAGCTGTCAACCGTGATTGGGTTAACTACCATGCATGCAGTCTGCCGTGTAACATTTATGTTGTTATCAATCCTTTTCAATCAAAGAATGATTTTACGAAATCGGGTGCTGAAGTCATTGCGGTTATATATTTTTCTGAATTTGTATACTAAGTCACAATAAAATTCGGGCTCCGATAGACCTTGTTGCAGAAGAAATTTAAGTCCAATATTGAATTTTGTAATTAAATCCGAATGACGTCTATAAAATTTTGAAAAGTCTTTACGTAGTGCCGATAACCCTGATTGAGAAGTTTAGCCCTAAGCAATTTATTACGACTGTTGAAGTCAGTTACATGACTAAATACTCTGGCAAATCGAATTAATTGCGAAATATAAACGCCATAGGATGGCGCACGAGGAACATCACCATAAAAAAAAGGAAAATTTACAATCTCAAAATCAAAATCATCTCATTTATCATAAATTTTGCACGAAACAAAGTAGAAGTAAAACATAGATCAGGAATCGATACAATTAACTTACTCCACCCATCAACGACACCAAAGGGAAAGAAACACAAACATTAAGCGACCAGACCAGAGTGGAAACCTTAACAAAGGAAGGCCATAAGGACAGTTACTTTCCAACAAAATGGCCATATGGCCATCCAAAATAAAAAGACACAAGTGATACACACAGTAAGTAACAAACAACAACAAAAATAAATCGCCACAGAAGAACCGCCTTGGAACGGTCAGTTAAAAGATTTCCACTGGGGGGCTTAAATCGATTTTACGTGGCCACAATCCTCGCCCTTACTTCCGTCGCGATTTAGACAAATAATTTGTTCAGTCAGCATGAAGGCCTCCTAACTCGTCAGTGCAACATCTCCGTGAACACAAATAATCAAAGAACCACAGAGGTGAGACAACGGTGAGGACTCGACAGCAAGAAATCACTGAAATGCTGGAGCAAAAGAAAACCAACAGTCAGACTCCAACGGGCCCGACCAGAGACAGAGCATCAGGCACCAACCAACATTACCTTGAATTAGATCTCTCTAATTCTCAATAAGCCTTTACGTTGGAACCGTCATATTATCTGAGGCCTGACCCACCGGCGTGCAATTAAAGAGGGAAGCAAAGTTACCAACCGTGATTGGGTTAACTACCATGCATGCAGTCTGTCGTATAATTATCATGTTGTACCCGATCTTTTTATATCGAAGAATGATTTTACGAAATTTGGTGCTAAAGTCATTGCGGTTATATATTTTTCTGAATTTGTATACTAAGTCACCATAAAATTCGGGTTCCGATAGACCCTGTTGCAGAAGGGATTTAAGTCCAATATTGAATTTTGAAATTAAATCAGAATGGCGTCTATAAAAACTTTGAGAAGGCTGTGAGTAGTTTATGGTACCGATAACCCTGATTAAGAAGTTTAGCCGTTAATAATTTATTACGAGTGTTGAAGTCAGTTACATGGCTACACACTCTAGCAAATCGAATTAATTACGAAAAATAAACGCCATAGGATGGCGCACCAGGAACATCACCATCCCAAAAAGGAAAATTTACAATCTCAAAATCAAAGTCATCGCGTTTGTCATAAATTTTGCACGAAACAAACCCATCTACAATAGATAGATGTAAATCCAAAAACGGGGCCTCGGTATCAGAAGAATACCAAACTACCAAACAAACCCATCTAAAATAGATAGATGTAAATCCAAAACGGGGCCTCGGTATCAGAAGAATTTGCTTTATTTAACTGAAGTTCTGGGGGGTAAATTTGACTGATCAAACCATCGAAATAGGTAATATCAATATTAAATAAATCATCCAAGTATATAGAAGTGGAGCTAAAAGCTTCAATGATTTCAGATTGGTTTTCAGCAGAAAGGGACATAATGAAGTCTCTCCCATAACAAAACAAAATCAAATCAGCCACGAGTGGTGCGCAATTAGTACCCATCGGAATACCCACAACTTGTTTAAATACCTTAGTACCAAATCTTATATAAATATTGTCAAGTAGAAAGGTGAGAGCTTCACACACTTTCTGACATGACCATAAAGTATAATTTTTATGCTCTTCAGAAGTGAAAAAAGCATTTCTTACATTACATGCAAGATAGAAGGAGTCTTCGCTATGAAATGTCCGTTCAATTAAATCATTAAGTTTTTTCTTTTATAAGATTATGAGGAAGTGTAGTGTAATGGGTGGAAAAAATTTAAGTAGACAGACTTGAAGCACGAAAACGCCTGGATTTCAATTTATTTTAAACTTCATAGTAGTAGATTATATTTTCTTGTCCTTTGGGATCATTGATCCATTGTGGAATTTTGAAAATATCTGAGGGTCACTGATGAGGCCTAATTGGCCGAAACTAGTTAGTCTGGCCCAGAAAACATGTACACTCCATATATTTCAGTTCTGTGGCGCATTCCTTGCTTCCAACGGATAACCCTTTTATAGAACGTATTTAGCTTCACTACAGCTGGTGTGTGGGAATGTGTGGCGGCGGTAAAACGTCTCCCTGCCCTACATCATAGTGTAGATTATATTTTCTTGTCATTTGGGATCATTGATTCCATTGTGGAATTTTGAAAATATGTGAGGGTCACTGATGAGGCCTAATTGGCCAAAACTAGCTAGTCTGGCCCAGAAAACATGTGTACTCCATATTTTTCAGTTCTGTGGTGTATTCCTTGCTTCCAAAGGATAATCCTTTTATAGAACTTATTCATTAGAATTTTGTATAGACCAAAACAGATTTCTGCCTGATCTTTCGAAGACTTTGTCGCAATTTTATCACATGCTTTTGATGGCAGTCAAACTGAAGTAAATAATTTGGAGAGCTCAGTGGTGGTACAAGAGCTTGATTTGCAATAAACCGTGCTTTGTGTGGTCTTATATGAAGTTTAGGTAACCAATTTAACGTAGGAAGCTTGTCTTGGCCTTCTGTAACACAGACAGCAAGCTTGGTGGCTGACTGACAAATGTGGTCATCAACTAAAGCCCTCTCTACAGCTAAAGGCTGAAGTTCATAGGCCTTAGTACCACCAAGTTGTTGCTGAAGAGTGTTAACATAGTGATATATAGTTAACTTAACCCTGCCCAGGAACAATGTATATAGGTCAACTGACCGACTCAAAAATGACCTCAATAGTGTTGACTGGGCCGTTAAACTCCAAAACAAGCAAAAACAAAATGTCCATACCGCTTAATTGTGCACCCAACTTCGAGGACGTTGTGAGGGCATAATACTTGCGCTTCATCCTTCCGCGTGTCCGTCAGTCCGTCCGCCCGTCGCGCTTTTGTGTATGCATGGGAGAACCTTTGAACCATGCATGCTAGGTATTGAAATTTCATGTACGGATTCCTCATAAAAATATCGTTGACCCATGTTTATTTTTTTATTATGGTCATGCCGCTTTTTCGGTTATGCTCCTTTGCAAATAAATGCAATGGAATCTTGCAGGCTAGATATTTCAAAAACCATGTAGGCTATTACTTTGAAACTTATGCAGATAGTTGGAATCATCAGAGATTAACCTAAAAATTATGGCCCTTTGAAATTTTGGCATTTCAGGTATCTCGAAAACAGTTTGAGTTTGGCCTTAAAACTTATTGACTGTTATGGGGTGATGAGTAGATGACTTGATCAACTATTGAAAAAAATACAAACTGTTTGGCATGACTTATGGCCCTTTGAAAAATTGAGGTTTAACGTCCCCGTTAACACTGTATAGGTAGTGTTGGAGACGTTGCTTCCAATGTAGTGGAACTTTACCCGACATTGAGATGAAATGACATCGCAAGCCCTGTCGCCCAATGAAACCAATAGGGTCAATAATCATGGACTCGCCCTGCGTTGCCTGGGCAGGCTAAGATCATCTAAGCGGTTTACTACCGAGTGCTCATGAGCGGTCGATTGCAGCGCTGCGTCGAAGCATCATGCGGCACATCTATTTCTTGAAGCCCAGATGTGCTCATTTCCTGTAACGATGCCAATTACATCTAGAAATTGGCTTATGCATTGCGGTAAATAACGGTGTAAATAATTGAACCAAATTTTATTTAGTTAAACTGGGGTTTATGGGGGTAAACCTTATTTTTCTTATTTCTGCTCTAAAATATAGATTTTGGGTACTCGTTAAATATCATAAAAATTCGTCATTAAATTTTCGTTTTTTGGTGGTAAAATTTACAATGTAATTGGATAGGCGTGTTTTCGTAATGCGTTAGATCCAAAATATACTTCCTATGACTTTCTTGAATACCTAGTGATGTAAACACGGGTTATACTTAATGTCGGTGCTGTTTCATGCTTCCACGCAGAGCTGAATCCGGCCCGCACACTAGTACTGGTAAACCGCTTAGAGGATCTAAGCCTGTCCAGGAACCGCGGTGTGAGGCGGATCGTCCATGCTAATAAACCCTATTGGTTTCATTGGGCGACAGGGCTTGAGATGTCATTTCATCTCAATGTCGGGTAAAAGTCCCACAAAATTGTAAGCAACGTCTCCAAAATGACCTTTACAGTGTTGAAGGGGACGTTAAACCTCAAATCAAACAAATAATTTCTTTCCCTTTGATGTCCCTGATTGGGTCAGTGGGTTAACTGTATCGATTCCTGATCATTGCCTTCACTTCTATTTATACTTTCAAATCTCTAAGGACGATTACGATTATTATAAACAAACAGTATTGACTGTTTGAACCCCTAACGCTTCTCAAATTTAGTCAGTTATTCTTTTCTTCAATAACAAAACATGTATATTCATTTATATAATGATGTTTCTTGATTATTTCTGTTTGTTCATCTTCATATGTGTGGTTCTTTTAAAATACTTTCCAACTGTTCGAATGCTGATTGATATTTTCATCACATAGCAGGCACCAACATGACTGATATCCTTAAACTAAATAAATTGATCGCTGACACTTGCTTTAAGATCCGACGCCAGATCTGTCGTTTTTATTAATGTTACGTATATTGGTATTAGAGGAATTACCAAACTGTCATGTAAAATATTTTGCAGATGAGAGTGTTCTATATAACGATTAGTTTTTGAGACGAAAACGACACTCCAAATAGACAACGAGTTTGTCATACCTCCTCGGCATTTACTCCTTTTCTTCGTTCAGGCCGACAGGCGTGGTGGGCGAAGCTTGCCTGCCAAATAATGGTTACTATCCTAGCACGCCTTTTGATCTGAACATTCATATTTGCCATCTGTCTATGGATTAATGATTTTGGATTAACGCTTTGGTACTACGACCTAATCCACTTCTCTTCAGCTCAAAATATATACTTCGAATAAATTGACCTGAGACTGGTGAACTCTATTAACATAATGTCACACCCGACTGAATGCATGTATTTATCTTCGCCGTCTCCCGAAGATTGCGATATTGTTATTCAATACATAGAGGTCGGTAAATGGGTCGCAATTCACGAGATTCCGAAAATTCCCGAGAAGTTTACGAAAGCCGTCGTAATATGCGATAACATTGACTAATTTATTCCTTGCATAAAGGTCAGTCTCATGTCAAATTGTTCGCACTATACAACCCTGTATAGTTTGGCAGGTCGGAACTATCTTTCAAAGCTGCCTTGGAAGAAGGAAAACGAGGTCGCCCGAAAAAAGCAAAAAGCATGCGAAAGGCACGCTACCGAATCGTTCTGTGGTCTCAGCGAAAGTTGATATATACTGACAACACCTCAGCTGCAAAGACCATACAAGTTTGTCTGCAATTACAATTCAAGTACTTTGAAGTATTTCAAGGTGGCTGCCATCTTCGTTATCGGAATGCATCAATTTGAGCAGCCCTGAATCCCCATGTCATCAAAATGC
Organism: Lucinisca nassula; assembly: GCA_963580285.1. NCBI lineage: Eukaryota > Metazoa > Mollusca > Bivalvia > Lucinida > Lucinidae > Lucinisca > Lucinisca nassula. Next base: position 116,337,664 of record OY757017.1, on the reverse strand, counting down.
CTCCTGCCAAATTTCAATTCAATAAGACGGGCCTTTCGGGAGCAGATATGGTTTGAATATTTTCTAGATTACTACCGCGAAAGACACCTTGGATATCAGAATAGAATCGTTCTAACATGTCTGAAATTCCCTAAAGCCCCCCCCCCCCCCCCCCCACCATGATTCCGCTCAGTTTGACTTGATGTGGTTTGAAGATTTCCAAGATCCCACTTGGCAGCCATCTTGTATAATTTAGGCGATTCTGAAACTCCGTGTCGCCCCAATGCCGCCCATTTAGTACCAGTTCAAACCGACATTCTGTTCGGGAGTAGATGTTGTTTGAAGAATTTTAAGCGGGCTACCATGACAACCACCTTGGATATCTGAATGTTATGAGTGCACATGATGCCTATCATCACGTTTTAGCTTAATCCGAGTTTGGGTAAGGGATGAGATATCATATGGGCCCCGTCAAGCGATTTTGGTACTTATCGCCTATGCGAGCAGCGAAGGTTCAGGCGAGCCTGCGCATCCGCGTAGTCTCGCCAGAACCTTCGCTGCTCGCTCATACAAGCAGTGAATCAAGAGGAACCTTCAGACAGAAAGCCATATCACTGGCCCCTCTGAGTGGCTGGGCATGCGCAGTTAAAATTTGTCATGACGGAATGCTCGAAGACACAAATTCGCTTGGCGGGGCTCAATAAAGTCGCCCAATGCCTCCCACCAATGCCTTGCAATTTCAGGTCGGCAATGATGGCTATCTTGGATATTGCAGTTCTGAATCTCCGTATCGCTCCTATGCCTCACATCAAGTTTCAGCTAAAGCCGACCTTTTGCTTTCGACAAGATATCGTTTGACAAATTTCAAGATGTACAACACAGTCGCCATTTTGGATATGAGAATAGAACGATTTTAGCAATTGTGAATTTTTCAGGTTGTTCTAGTGCCTCAAACAAAGTATCAGCGCAACAGTTATTACGGTTTTGGAGGAGATGTACATAATAGTTATCGACGGACGGACGACGGACAACAATCCACAGCATAAGCTGACATAACAATCCACGGCATAAGCTGGCGTCGAGCTAAAAAAAAATATAAGCTTTGCACTGCCTCGTACAGTCTGATTCCCAGAAAGGTAAAACAAACTTATGCAGGCAGGCAGCAAGGATCATGGCGGCCATCATGGAAATCGGAACTTTATGATTTTGAGTGAATCTCAATCTCCATTAAACTTCAGTGCCTCCAGTGAGGTTTTTACTTTATCCGACTTTTGTTCAGGAGGAGATGTCGTTTTAAGAATTTCATGACGGCAACCATGGCTGTAATCTTGGATACCACGACCTGTCCCATTAGGTTTCAGCTTAATCAGATCTTTGGTTCGGGTGGAGTAGTCGTTTGTATAATTTCAAGACGGCATATTTGATACGGTCCCCGCCCAAAGAGGCTTGAAGAAATATATGGGTTGCATGATGCTTCCACGCACAGCTGAATCCGGCATGCGCGATAGTACTGCTAAACCGCTAAGAGGATCTAAGTAGAAGTAAAGGCAATGATCAGAAATCGATAAATCAACCCATAGCTCCCATCAGAGACAGCAAAGGGAAAGAAACACAAACATGCAACAACAGACCTAATGGAAACACAAACAGCGGAAAGCCAAAAGGGCAGTTACTTACCCACAAAATGGCCAATAGGCTACCCAAAATAAAAAAACACAAGCGACACAAACATCTAAAGACAAACCATAACAAAAATAAATCGCGACAGAAGAACCGCCTTGGAACGGTCTGTCCAGGAACCGCGGTGCGAGGCGGACCATCCGTGCTAATAAACCTTATTGGTTTCATTTGGCGACATGGCTTGAGAAGTCATTTCATCTCAATGTCGGGTAAAAGTCCCACAAAATTGGAAGCAACGTCTCCAAAATGACCTTTATAGTGTTGACGGGGACGTTAAACCTCAAATCAAACAAAAACAAAGCATCTTGGATAACGGAGTGGAAAAAATTTCACATTGCACGCCAATGCTCCCATTTCGTATCAGCCCAATTCGACCTATAGATTGGGCGATGTCGTTTGCCGCCTCTTGGAAATCGGAAAGAAACCATTTTAGCAAATCTGAATTTCCTTGTCGCCCCGATGCCTCAATCCGACTGTCTGTTTGGGAGGACATCTTGTTTGAAAAAATTAAAGCATTTACATTTCAAGCAAAGGTCGCTTTTTATTGGCTGGCATTTTGTTTACCCATTCGTTTATTAAAGCTGTCTTGTGGGGTCTGATACAATATCCTCTGAAACATTATTATTACAGTCAAACATTGATGACCCGAGTATTCCTGGAACCATGAAATTTGTTTGAGATCAGGAAAACTGAGGGTAAATTTTGCACCAAGTTATAAGAACTGAGGGTAAAGTTTTCACCAAGTTATAAGATATAATAGAGATAATAATAATAATAATAAGGAAGGGAGTTGTCGTTTCAAATTTCAGCTTCTATGAAGTGAAAGAACGTTGTGTGTATGCATTTGAATTGCCTCACTGAGGCGGTTCTGTCGAGTACCCACAATCTATGCTTTTAAGCATATATAAGAAAAATACTGTTTACCCCTGTAAACCCCAGTTTTACTTTATAAAAGTGGGGTTGAAGGGGGTAAAAATTATATAGGCGTGTTTTGTGATGCTTAGTAGGAACTCCATATCGCGTTCGAATTAGCCATCGTCGTTCGAGTCATAAATGTTTCATTGTATCATAACTATAGTAATATTGTTAGTATTATTACTATTATCATTAATAGAGAATCTTACCCGAGTGGTCATTTCATATGATATTTATGAAACGAGTATTTGGCGAGTTTCATAAATTTCATATGAAATGACCACTCGTGTAAGATTTTGTTTATCATATGACCACTTTGAATTGGATTTTATCGCCTTTGAATTTGACATTTTTCCACAAACAATGCATTGTTGACATGATATGGACGTCTTCATGACGTTACTTAATCCCGTCAAAGTGTTATTACACGTGTGGTCATACGATTTTTATTACACGACATTATCCACTGCTTATCAACGACGCCATGTTATTATTATTATTATTGTTATTATTATTATTATTGTCATCATCATCATTGCTGCAGTAAAGACGTCGGTCCTTTTGATACGGCAGCACGCCATTATTTAACCATCTGCCAGAAGACAAGGGATCATAATGTATGCCGTCATTTTAGTGGGCTTCGTCTAGCCGTGAAACTGAGAGAATGAATTTTCTAACCAGATATATAGTCGAAGTTCAGTGGCACAAACACCTTTGAGACCATGAAAGTATGTTCGAGGCAGGGATGGTTAAAGCCACTGAGTGTTAATCAAACATGGGAATGGGAACACCTTCAGGGGAGGCAACTCCTGCAAAAGTATTTTTGGCCCTCGAGTCAATAGGGGTCAACTCCTAAGGGAAAGAATTTGCTCCTGAGGAGCAAATTCTTAACTTTAAGAATGGACGCTTTTGTCAGTGCGCCGGCGCTTATATTAAAGCAAACTGGAAGTCCCGAGAGTTGTCTCCCTTTGCAATAACATGTCGGAAAAATCTGCCAGGTGTTTCCATTCCCCGGCTTAAAAGCGCTCTTGAATACCTTTTCGATTTACTTTGAAACAAAGGTTTTTCTTTTTACTTATTAGAATCGCCTGATCGAGACGATCCTTATGGATACAAATAAAATACATGTTCAAGATAAACTAAGACGATCCCAAATATAGTGTTACCAGAAGTAATGGGAATATCTTTCCTTGGGACACAGAAACAGTCGTGGTAAACGAGCTATCTATGTTTCATTACGATAAAAAAAAATGTGTGATATAGTGCATTCTTCCATAAATAAAAAAAATAAGTTATTTTCCTGGTGAAAATTTGTGATCATTTTTCTTCTTATGTACATTTGAAACATAGGTAATAGGTGCTCGTTAGAACCGCCTATTTGTTAGAACCGGTTCTAATGAATACCCTAAACATACGTCTTTGAGCAGTACCAAGAAAAGTAACGAATACCCCGTAAACCCCTGTTTTCACTAAACACACTTGTGTTTACGGGAGATGGGGGGTTAACGTGATGAGAGCAACCAAAGTTTGACTGAAATATTATTATTACCATCAGCATACAGCTCTTGGCGAGTGAAGTAAATTGTCTTTGGAAGGGAGGTGCACATTACAGAATAGAAATGGGAGAATCCTCAAGCTTATGTTTTGCATCAGTAATACACTAATTCACTGCATCCGTGCCACTTTACCCTTTCACCTCTGAATTTCTGAATGTATGTCGACTGATCTAATGGGTTGAAAGGGTTAAGAAAGAAGTCAAGAAGATATATCCGCCACATACATATTTTCTGAAATTTTTAAGGTAGGCAAAGACTATATTTTCCTTTGCCTTTTTTCTACGATTTGAACCCTCCACAAGCGATCGTACCTACACAGACAGACAAACCTCTTTTCAAGAGGGGCGGAGGGGAGAGGATAATTTGAAAAGAAGTAACTGTTGCTTTTCCTGTGGGTACATCAATTTTTCTTAAGCATAATATTAACCCATTTTGTACCAGGACCCCCAAATTGCGTACCCTGGCAAACAGTGCAGGCCCAGATCAGACGCCACAGAACGCGGCGTCTGATCAGGGACTACACTGTTTGCAAAAACGTTCAGCCAATTTCAAATAAATTTTGAAGAAAGCACAACCTGACATCCCTAAATTTTGAGATGGACTAGTGCTATCTATAAGATGGTTGATTCGATTTGGTACAAAAAAGGCTTAAGCATAATCTTAACTACGTACGTTATCGATTGCGAAGAGGTAGAAAGCTCCACAGGAATGATAAGCCAAAATGGTAGTTGTATCACTTTTAAAGAAATCATAGAAATGGTCGCAAAGGCAATTTCGATGTACCCTGCGAACGTTTGTCTATGTGAACTACTTTCAGGCAAAGATTTGATTCCATATCTAGCACCCACTCTGTATTGCAGGAAAAAGGTTTCCCCTAATCAAATCTAGCAAATTTCATTTTTTTGAGCCAGCGATGGATTAATCCTACAGTTAGAAAAGTATAACCAGGGAGCATCCAGATCAGTCTGCCCAGCTGCGCAATCTTACCAGAGCCTTTGCCGTTGTTATGCTTTATTTACAATCTCTTCAAAGAGCAACTAGCGACGTCTCTGTCCAGACTGACTGGATGAACACATTGATCCGAGTCTTACATATACTGTACGTTTTCTCGTTGTCAACACATATTTTATTTCGAAGTGGCTATTGACAGTTAACTGGCAATAGCAATTTTAGCGTTAAACCGCTAAAGATACATAATACAGCGCATCTGTACTTGAGGCCAGAAATATGCTTAGACCTATAGCATGCATAGCTTCACATGGGAGTATATAAGAATCTTATATGGGTGTGAGGGTTGGATGGAAAAATGCGTCCCAAGGGTCACTGTCCGGCATCACGAAACTTGCCGAGTGATGCCGGGCAGTGATCCCGAGGGACGGATTTTTCTATCCGCCCCTCACACCCATATAGGATTATTTTTCTTGCATACCATTTCAGGGGGAACTACCTACGTCATAGCAGTGACGCCATAACTATTCGTAGGTTTGCCGGCTTTGGCTACACAAGAGGCATTTACCACAACAAGTAGGCGCAGTCGGTGCATTAGGTCATAAAAGAATCAAACGTACTGAAATCTGTCTCAGAAATGTGACCTTTTCTTTAAATAATTCGACACAAGCTGATTTGGCAATGATGTCGGAACTACCATTGTTTACAGCGCCGATTCAAATCTTGTGGCGAAGCTATCGAAGTCTTTTCAATGTTTCAAGGTGGAAATATCTCACTGATGGGATGCAAATATTGTTCGTTACCAGCTGAAGTATGTTTTTTGAAGACTCGTAATGTACATATCTAGTTTGAAGCATTTTATTTCCGTATTTACACCAATATGGCCGCTTCTGAAATGGGTACGACATCTCTGCTATGACGTAGGTTGTTCCCCCTGCATTTCTTAGCGCGGTTTTTAATGCTGCAGTCACTTCGGTTACCGGCGTCCGCCATATTGTGATGGCACTGCAGGAATGTTTGGTGACATCACGTAACGTGCTGTGACGTCAACCTAACGACGGCGCATACGAGGTCGTAATCAACCAGTGCAGTTATCAAGCACGCGATTATATTCGATTTGGGGTCAGAACACCAGGGTCAGAACATAAATTTCTAACCCAGGGTAAAATAACGGATTTCCTTGTCAGGTGTGCAAGAATAGAATTTTCTAGCCTACTATTTCGCCTATTGAAGGCTTATGTCGAGGAGCAAAGCGCATCTTTAGTGCTTGATTTCAAAAACATGATCAAAAATATTACCGTCCCCTGCAGCCTTTGATGCGGGATTTAGATTCCGGTCTTTTCTTTTGGTTCCGGCAAATACGTATACAAATAAGAAGGCGTGTTCACCCTCGTCTTGACCGGCCCCGATAGCTCAGTTGGTAGAGTGTCCGCTCCGGGGAACGGGAGGTCACGGGTTCGATCCCGGGCCGCGACATACCAAAAGTCGTTAAAAATGGTACTAGCTGCTCCTCGCTTGGCACTCAGATTTACGGGGTAGAGCTAGGACTGGTCGACCCAGTGTCAGGATAATGTGACTGTGTGTGGTATCATGTAATGTGTCTGGGACATGATACTTCAGTGAGGCAACGCTATAAAAGCATTGAGCTCCCAAACAGACACCGTCGTGATATGACTGAAAAATGTTGAAAGCGACGTTAAACCCGAATTCACACACACACACACACACACACACACACACACACACACACACACACACACACACACACACACACACACACACACACACACACACACACACACACACTCGTCTTGAATATTCATCAACCCAGTAACTGCGCTCCGTTTCTCGCTACCCTGTGAACACTTATATTTGGCGATCATTTTATTTTGGGCGCTATAGAAACGCCAGTCAAAATAAAAAGCCGCAAGAGGGCAAGAGAAGAATTTCTCATTATAAACTTTGGGCTCGCAGGGTGTTCATTTCAAGGAATCGTTCAAGTGATATTGATTGTGGCGTTTCGTTACAAAAGTTAGACAATAGGAAGGACAGACGTGTTTTCAAAAAACGGCCACATTTTCATAAAATAGACATAAAACACCTCTGTGTCATGGAGGATGAAAATACCAAGCTTGTAAAATGAGCTGCGCCATGAGAAATCCAGCTTCTAACAAAGAGTCTGAATTTTCCTACGCTGTCTGATCGGCACTTGTGTGTTCGCCGCTTGGATATTCATGCCCATTACTGTAACACACCTGTGCGACATAGTACATTCTTTCATTTCTCTGAAAGGGCCACTTTTCCAATGCAAAAAAATGTGTGATATTTTTCATTTTTTTACTCCAAACATAGGCGGTTTGTGCTCGTTAGATTCGCCTCGTCGAGGCAGTTCTAACGAGTACTCACAACCTGTGCTCCTTGGGACCGCTTCATCGGGGCGGTTCCAACGAGTACACACAACCAATGTCTTGGAGCAGAAATACAATAAGTAATGTCAACCCCTGTAAACCTTAGTTTTCTCTATGTAAAGTCGGGTTTAGAGGGGTGTTCATTTTATAGACTTCTTTTCATGATGCATGGGGTTTCTGTATATAAAATGACGAGCTCATACACGTTTGTCGCTAGTTTGACCTACATGGTCACAAACCCCGGAGACTCGTTTTCTCGTGATGGGGCTGAAATAACATGAGCCCCGCCAAGCGAATTTGGGTCTTCGAGCATTCCGTCATGACAAATTTTAACTGCGCATGCCCAGCCATTCAGAGGGGCCAGGGATATGGCTTTCTGTCTGAAGGTTCCTCTTGATTCACTGCTTGTATGAGCGAGCAGCAAAGGTTCTGGCGAGACTGCGCGGATGCGCAGGCTCGCCTGAACCTTCGCTGCTCGCATAGGCGATAAGTACCAAAATCGCTTGGCGGGGCCCACATGAAACTGGGTCATGTGATTGCCATCACACCAAACTAATCTAACATTAATATGAAAAAAATAGGTGTTACCTATAAACGAGCATAGCAAACTACACAAGGAAGCTGATGGATATTTAAACCAAAATGTCTGTATATAATTGATATGCAAAAGTTGGAAACCTCAAGTCAACTGCCGAATACTTAGTTATGACGAAAATTATTTGCACATTGCCTTGTCTTTTACAAGTGATGCAACTTAAAGTAGTATGTGTCAAATAACCAAATGTTTTATCTTGAGTGCCAATAGCACCATTCGACTAGCAAAGTTGTTCAGAGGGCATCACTGGGTCTGTTCGCTTACCACGGGAACCACTGGCTGCAAACGGTATTCACCATTTGCAGCATACTTTGGAGACGCTTTAGAGCGTGGGCAAACAGAAACGCGCGGAAAATTTTCGTCGAGATGGAGGGCATGTAATATTTAACAGCTGAAGTCAGTGCGATAACAACTGTTTTCCCATGACCATAACTAACAATTATTTTTTTCCATGACCGAGGAGACACTGAAATATATTTCAGACAGTGAGTTGACATATAGTTCTTTTTCCCCATTTTTGGTTTCTTGTCCGCTTGCACTACTTGACTAAAATGTGCTGCAATGTTTTGGAATCCAGCTGTAACTTTCTATGTCTACAACTACCACTATCTGGAGTATACTTGAACAGTAGCTATTTACAAGTGTGAAGTCCTGTACATCTAAAACTGTTTAAAATAACTCACCTAAGCCCCAGATCACTAACCTTTAAACTCTGATGGAAACTGTTGAGCCGTGTCAGGTATACAAAAAAAACAACAAAAAACAGGGGACCAGTGGTTCTGGGCCGCTCACCTGAGTGCTGAGAGTTTATGGAGCCATTATATTTCTGAGAAGATTTTAAAGGGTTTTTTTTACCATGGCAGACTCTTGGACATTTGACCTGATAATGGGCCTATTGGTTCCGGAGAAGATTTTGGAAGGGTTTTTACCTTATACGCCTGTGGACACAAACTGTTCAAGTTCGTATGAAGTACCTTCTAATGAATCTCTTTGCATCAAGTTAGTTTGACAAATATTTCTAAAATTAGATCAAGCAATTGATTGTTCTCATTTTGACAAACACTTTCTGGTTGACATTTGAGACGTATTTTGATTGGACATTGTAGGAGTCAGCAATGACATGTGCATATGTACACCACCTTATGTTTTGGACTTTCAGTCCGGCAGTTGACTGACAGGATGTTGGGATATATTGAATGATGTTTCAAGTCAAGATGAAATGAAGCCCATCGAAGTTTGAACGGATTTGTGTCCACAGATATATGGGAACGGTGGCCATATTGTTCACGCGACCGAACTCGTATTAAAAAATCATCTTGTGTTTTGAACTTATTTCTATCCGGCCATTGACTGGCAGGATGTTGGGATATATTGAATGATGTTCAAGTCAAGATGAAATGAAACCCATCGAAGTTTGAACGGATCTGTGTACACAAGTATATTGGCACGGTGGCCATATTGTTCATATTAAACAAGTGGCCCATGGGCCACTATGCTCACCAGAGCTCAGGGGGCACTGCCGACTGGGGGCAGATTGGTGCCACTTAATGCTTCTTATCATAAGGAACAAGAATCTATATGGTTTAGGGGTGGGGATTTGTAAGGTTTTTGAATATTGGGCCTTTATGAAGTTTTGCTTGTTTGTTTGTTTGATTTGAGGTTTAACACCCCCGTCAACACTGTAAAGGTCATTTTGGAGACATTGCTTCCAATTTTGTGGGACTTTTACCTGACATTGAGATGAAATGACATCTCAAGCCCTGCCGCCCAATGAAACCAATAGGGTTTATAAGCATGGACACACACTGCGGTTCCTGGACAGGCTTAGATCCTCTAAGCGGTTTACCAGTACTAGTGTGCGGGCTGGATTCAGCTCTGCGTGGAAGCATCATGCAGCCCATATATTTCTTCAAGCCCGGGGCGGGGGCCAACCTTTTACGAAGTGGAGGGGTTGGGCATGTCCCCGGCATATCCCAGGTGTCCCCCAGGTTGATGTCACTGAATGCAACTTATCATAAGCAACAAAAATATATTTCGTTTAGGGGTTGGGATCTGTTAGGTTTCTGGAATATTGGGCCTGTTGTGAAATGCAGGGGATGGGCATGTCCCAGGCACATCCCAGGGGACCCCCAGGTTGGTGTCACTGAGTGCGTCTTATCATAAGAGACAATAATATATATGGTTTACGGGTGGGGATCTGAATGGTTACTGAGATAAATGGCATTTTATGAAGTGGAGGAGGTGGGGCATGTCCCCGGCACATCCGGGGGGGATCCCCAGGTTTGTGTCACTTTTTGCACCTTATCATAAGGAACATGAATATATATGGTTTAGGGGTGGGGATCTGTAAGGTTTCTGAGATATAAGGCATTTTATGAAGTACTGGGGGCGAGGCATGGCCCCGGCACAACCTGCTGGACCCCCAGGTTGACACAAAAGCAAACGGCTGAGAGAAGTTTACTAAAGAAACATTTCTATGAAAGTTTTTTTCAAAATATCTGCAAAGGCTTTGTAGTTAATGCCATTTTTCAATTTTCCCCATTATAAGTCTTTGGAAAATCTAAGTTGCCATAGCAATCAAACTAAAGAGCCGAATTTCATAAAAAACACCAAATCTGTAAAGGCAAATATGACGAATATTTTCATAAACTCTCAGCCTCATAGAGCATACACAGTTTCTGAGGAGATGATTTTTTAATTATTTTTTTTTTTCTATTTTTTTTTTTTTTTTCACCAATACAAATGAGCAGTAGGCCTAAAATCATATGGCAGATAGTAGATTGTATTTTTTCAGTCAAAGCAATCAGAAATGGAGCAATTTCTGACTGAACTATTCACCAGCTATGTCGAAAAAATAGCCCATTTAAGACGGTACCTATGCGGACCATGTTTGCATACAATCCCTTGCAAACATGCTACAAGTGAAGCTACACATCACTCATGCTGAGGAGCCCGATCTTCTGATAGCACCTTCTGAGCCTGGTCATTATGGTCTTCTTCGCCTGGGATACCTACCTGACCTTCACCACTATGTTAGCCTAGCTCAACGGTGAGTAAATGGAATGTTAGCGCTAAATAGAGGAGTTAATACAAACTAGTATTTCTATACTAGCCGGAACCCCCAGGTTGCATGATGCTTGCAGAGCCTGGTTAAATGGTTAATATGGTAGTGCATCAGTCAAACCACTCACCTTACTTTGTGTTACTAATGCCAGCTAGCACTAAGCAGAGGGTGATTAATAACCAAAGGGTGCATATATAGAAAGCAAGCAGTGCTATAAAAGACAGAGTTTGTAAACAGTGTGTGTTACTAAAGCAAGCAATGCAAAATAAGTAGTGTTAAAGCATTTATAAGCTAAAGGCTACATGCATGCAGGAACAATCTATATCAGTTGCTTTTACAGCTTATAATTCAACATTTCAGCTATAAGGAGGAGGACTTTGTAGATGTACGACTGTCCAGCAAGACCAGGTCAACAGTCCAGAAGATGTTCATAGTAAAGGTATGGTGAAATATTTTACCAGTATTAATAGAATATAAAAAATGCATTCTAAAATACCTTTCAATTAAAAACGTATTTTCCCTTACTACTATATTTTCACTTTCACACATCAGCTTCAATTATTAATAATCAAATTATAGTCTATACCAGCCTACTTGTTGATGCATTTTAATAAGACACTATTTCTTTATCAAACTCTATTGATACTTTTTATTGTATAGGTGTTGAAGTTTGACAGTGAAGTCACACTACGGTTTATGAAAGAAGTTTCACCCACTGTCAGTGTCTATACCTGGCCGAGCCAAAATGATGTCTGCACCAACCCACATTCCGATATAATACAGAGGCTTTCACCGCTGAGTGTACTCCCTGTGCGAGGAATCAAGCTCAAATTTATACCTCATGAGATTCAACAATCAAGAAATAATCTGTAGAAAAATGAAGAGTACTGAGACAGATATTCCAAAAGGATTGATTTAACAAAACTTGCTTGAAGGTGTCAGTATCAAGATTTATTGATGTGTAACAAAATGTATATATTATATTGGCCTTTGCTTCATATAACCCTACATGGGTCACTGATTAATAAATCTTGATAATGAGGCCTTCAAAAGAGCAATTATGATTAGTTAAGAGGCCTTCAAAAGAGCAATTATGATTAGTTAAGTCAAAAGAATTCAGTGTACACTTCAGAGACTATGTTAATCATATTTTAAAACATTAAGATCAGGAGATCAAATGAAACCAGTATTTAAGCTAAATTTGTCACAAGTGTAACATTCAAGTGACATTCAGTTTTTACACTACAGATTTGTATTAATATTTTGAACTCAAAATGAACTATTTTAAATGATAAGACAACAGATTTACTTTGACACAATAATGTATTTCAACACTAATAGAATGAAATCTGAAAACAATCTAGTCTATGTTGGATTATACTGTTTTATTATATTTGTTTCTTGTTCCAAAGTTACTTTAAAGTGGAAGAATTAATTTTACTATCCAGTCTAGTCATCTTATTTGCCAAAATATACATGAGTGCCATACTGTTTTGTCCAGGAAATTGAGCTTGAGACTTAAAAAGTTTGAAACTAACAATGTCACAAGTGTAATGCTTTGAGTTACTTTCGAATTAAGCCTCATGAATGTAGCTAAAGCTTTGATCTTAATACAAATTGTTTATAAAATGATGGTATAAAGGATAAATGATGGTAAAACAAAATATTTCAATAGTTTCAAAATGATATATCTGAAAAAAAATACAATATGCAGAGGACAACAGTTTTATAGTATTGTTTGTTTACAAGCTTTGTTTACAAGTTCTGTTAAAAGTTCATTAAATACTTGTTCATATGTTCTCTAGTCTTTGTTTAATCCAAAAATTAATATGTATGTTACAGCTTTTTTCCTCAGATTAAAATTGTAGCCATTTAACTTCAGTGATGAAATGTGTCACAAGTGTAACATTTTGTACCTGTTAAATGCAGATTGTACCCAAGACTTTAAGTTTCAAATAAACTGTATCAAAATTGTCATAACATAGATAAATATTGGTAAGATAATATACTCAAACACTTTTTATGTGAAATACTGGAAAAAAATATTTCTTCTGTACATAGAGATAGTCTGTTCTATAATTTTTTATTTAAAAGTACCGTTGAAGTTGGAGACTTACTTTCTGAGACGTATCTTTGTTTCCTTTCATTACCAAAATATGTAAAATGTAACATGTATTTGATCAGAAATGAAAAATTTAGGTATTCTACAGCAGTGCTGAAACTGTCACAAGTGTAACATTTTTATAGAAAATATACATGTTTTTGAAAGCCACCTAAAATCATAAATATTTATCACAATCAAATGAAATTTTACATTTGTTTTTGAAATGCCTCTAATATTGCTAAGAATAAGATTTTTCTTAAATATCTTGCCCACTTTTCTTGTGAAAAATCTTTCTTTAGCCCCCGCCCATAGGGGCTTGAAGAAATATATGGGCTGCATGATGCTTCCACGCAGAGCTGAATCCGGCCCGCACACTAGTACTGGTAAACCGCTTAGAGGATCTAAGCCTGTCCAGGAACCGCGGTGCGAGGTGGACCGTCCATGCTAATAAACCCTATTGGTTTCATTGGGCGACAGGGCTTGAGAAGTCATTTCATCTCAATGTCGGGTAAAAGTCCCACAAAATTGGAAGCGACGTCTCCAAAATGACCTTTACAGTGTTGACGGGGACGTTAAACCTCAAATCAAACAATTGTGAAAAATCTTAATTAGGTGTGTTTTGAAAAAATATGGCTCTAATATTGCAAAAAATCCCTAAAAAAATATTCAAGTGGAACTAAGTGAGAAAAAATTGGCCAGAATGGTGGATATGTGTACCCACTAAAAGTTACAGAAGAAAAAAATGACATTTTCTTTCAAATCTTGGTGAAGTATCAAGTCTAATGATTACTGAGGAATTGCAAAAATGTAATGAAAAATGGTGAAAATAATAATTAAAAAAAAAACTCATGGGTTTTGCCTTTTAAACACTTCATTTGATGTTCAATGGTCCAAAAAAAAGATAAAACCATCATGATATATCTGGTTTGAAATTTGACCCCCATTATCACACTTTTGCTGCATTTTTTTTTAAGTTGCCCATATCTATAAGGCATTTTATCGTTGCCTATGATCTCCTTTTACGCAGAAGATCTCCAGACAGGAGATTTTCCTTATACAAGTCTTTATAATGCACTAGCCTAGTCATTTGTAACACCCCCCCCCCCCCACACACACCACCACCTACTGGGATAGGCAGGGGAAAGAGAATAGTTACCCCCAATGTTCCCCTGCAGTGCCGGGTTAATGTGGGGGTTTTGATATTATGCAAATATACCCCCAGTGGAATGAACTACATGTATTGTGACCTTCTACAGGTCCCCCCCCACCCTGCACTGTGTACGTGTAGGGCTGTGAAAAGTGAAAAGTTATTGTTTCCCGCTATCCCTGTAGGTGGGATGGGGGCAGTGGTTACAAATGACTGTTGCATAAAACCAAAAGGCCTCAGGGCGAGGACAATTTTGGTCTCTGGGCTATAACTTGAACAATCTTGGTAGAGGTTCTCTAGATGAAGCTTTATACCAAATATCAAATACCTGGGCCTTGTGGTTTCAGAGAAGATTTTTAATTTAAATATTTTTCCCTATATAAGCCTATGATAAATCAAAGGGCCCGAGGGCAATCATTTTAACAATCTTGATAGAGGTCCACTAGATGAAGCTTCACACCAAATATGAAAGACCTGCACCTAGCGGTTTCAGAGACAAAGATTTTCCCTATATAAGCCTATGTAAAACCAAAGGCTCCCGGGGCGGGGGCATTTTTGGTCCCAGGGCTATAATTTGAACAATCTTGGTAGAGGTTCACTAGATGAAGCTTCATACCAAATATCGAAGACCTGGGTTTAAGTTTTAAGTTTTCAGTAAAAAAAATATATATTTAGCTCTTGTGGCTGGAACCATTTGAACAACTTTGAAACCAGCCTACCTATGAATCATTCCTGTGAGGTTTGGTCAAAATCCGATCAGTGGTTTAGGAGGAGATGTCGTTTGAAGCAAAAGTTTACGCATGTACGCAGACAAAAAGTGATCCCAAAAGCTCACCTTGTCACCGTTGGTGGTAGATGCTGCCAATTCCTGGTGTTCATTCCACATATGGAGGATACATGTTTGGAAAAGCAATCACTTCCAGAGAACATATCAAAGCAAAACATTATCATTGCAGCTGCACCACAAAAAACTGTCTGGGGTTTATCGACTAGAAAAATCAAATTTGTTTGCATTTGCTGAAGTCCTCAGTTCCATTTATAAAGGATAACTAGACCCCAATCCCCCCACCCCAACATCCATCTGAAACCAACCACACAGAAGTACTTGTAAACTGCATAGAGGGTTCAATAAGCCTGCTCAGGCAAAGTGGTGCTAGTCAGACCATCCATGCATATAAACCCTATTGGTTTAATTGGGCAGCAGGGTTTGAGGTGTCATCTCATCTCAATGTCGGGTAAAATTCCAACCAAAACTGGAAGCAACGTCTCCAAAATGACCTTAATAATGTTTGCGAGGATGTTAAACCTTAAATCAAACAAACAAAGGATAACTAGATGGTCTGTGCAGACAGCAATTAGAAAATTTATGTATACCCCTGTAAACCCCAGTTTTACTAAGGCTGACACCAATAATCGATTAATCGATCAATAGATTCCCCTAAACTGATTACCATATTTAGTAGTAATTGATTGTTCGATAAGTATAATTTACAACCCAATTTGTATCTAAAATGGCTGGATAAGTGGCAAACAGTGCAGATCCTGAAGAGACAATGCATTCTGGGTCTACACTGTTTGATCAGGCCTGTCTGTCCTAAATCACGCAGTAATGTATAGGAACTGGCTGCTGACAACCGGTTGTAACCAGCTTGTGAGGCTGCTGACAACCAGTTGTCACCAGCCTGTGAGGCTGCTGACAACCAGTTGTCACCAGCCTGTGAGGCTGCTGACAACCAGCGGATATAAAACTTGTTTACAATGATAAGGTTTTATTTGATATGATTTGAAAATAGACATTTAAGTTATATTTGCTATCCTATCACAAACTGGGGCTGATACTAGCTGATTTAGAACAGGTTCAAACCCTGAGATGTGGAAAAAATACTTCATGTTCTGAAGGATATGGTCTTCAGTTTGCAACAGTTTACTGTGGTTTTTGTTTGTCTGACAATTATTTCTGAATGGTCTCTTGTGTCAAACAAAGTTTTGGATGGAAAAGTACATACATATTTGCCAGTAACCATAAAAACCAACAGTTAATCAAACTATACCAGTATGTGTAGCTATCAGTTTGTTTCGAAGTTCGAGTCTGCAAAATATCTAACAAATGAAAGCACTGGTGGCCAGTGGTGGATTGTTTATATCTGAGTGTAGGCTGAAAAAACGGTTCTGAACTTTGACTTAAGACTGTTTCATTATATTATCTGCAATACTGATTAATGGGCTCAGTCAAATATTTGACCACCCTGTTACTCGAAAAGAAATCTCAGGACCCAGGGGAATGCCCCCTTAGAAACCATTCAGACCCCCATTACAAACCATATATGATATTGTTTCTTTAATATATGCTCTGTAATCAATAGGTCTCTCATCGCTGTGGTTCAAGCCTAGGTACAGGTCATATGTCAGATGCCAAGTTCTGCAACAGAAGGTCAGGTGGTTTTCTCCAGGTACACCTGTTTTCGCCCACATCTGATTAACGATCAGCTCTATATGAGTGAAATTATCTTGAAAGGGCCACAAAATCAAAATCAAAAGAAAAAATCAATTCTGTCTTATGATAAGACACAGTCACTGACACCTAAAGGGCTTCCTCAGGTGGTATGCCCCACCCACTCCAGCTTCAAAGGCATGGAAAAACTAGCCGAAAATTTTGTCAAAAAGGGTCCACAGTAACTATTAGATGACTTAATTTGATATTTGGGGATATGATAAAATATGGATATAAGATTTTGCAAGAGGGCTTCAAAGGGTCCCCTTGCCTTGGTCCCCAGGGACATGCACCCCATTCCACATCCTCTTCCTTGAAAGGCTTAATGCATGTATCTCAGAAACCGTTCAGATCCCTGCCCCTAAACCATGTATATTCTTAAGATAAGACACATTCAGTAATACTGACTGTGGGTCACCAGGGGTATGCCCCACATCTCCAGTTCAAATAAGGCCACCAGAGTGAAACTGTAGATTTTCTTTTGCTCCAGCATTTCACTTATTTCATGCTAGTGAGTCCTAATCATTGATCTATTTCTGTAACAGTTTTGTTTATTTAAATAAAGGTTTTTAAGTCCTCATCAACACTATTTAGGTCATTAAGTTGGAGAAGTTTGTTCATTTTTTTTTTTTGTAAGACTTTTACCCCACATTGAGATGAAATGACATCTCAAGCCCAGCCGCCCAGTGAAACCAATGTAGGATTGATATGAAATATGTTCTATAAAAGGGTTATCCTTTGGAAGCAAGGAATACACAACAGAACTGGAACTGAAGGCTATAATGCATGGTCGGTCTGACATATATCACTTTGCCTGGTGACAGTTTTGTTTGATTTGAGGTTTAACATCCCCGTCAACACTGTAAAGGTCATTTTGGAGACGTTGCTTCCAATTTTGTGGGACTTTTACCCGACATTGAGAAGAAATGACATCTCAAGCCCTGTCGCCCAATGAAACCAATAGGGTTTATTAGCATGGACGGTCCGCCTCACACCGCGATTCCTGGACAAGCTTAGATCCTCTAAGCGGTTTACCAGTACTAGTGTGCGGGCCGGAATCAGCTCTGCGTGGAAGCATCATGCAGCCCATATACTTCTTCAAGCCCCTATAGGCGGGGGCCGTGCCTGGTGACGGGCTTAGACCTTCTAAGCAGTTTTCCAGTACTGTCGGTTTCAACTCTTTGTGGCAGCCCAGCCCCGATGTGCAGGGGCCAGATTATTTCTGTACTATTTTGATTTTTATGTTCTCAGATGTTGCACTTATGAGTGTGGGCTTACACCTCCTAAATTGTTCAGATCCCCACCCAAATACTTAAGATACCCATCACAACAGTTGTCATCTGTTTAACATCTGCTGGTAGCTTTAAAAGTCATTTATGTTAACATCTTTGTGAACCCAGATCTGTATGTGCAGCCTGGTCAGAGTTCACACTCTTTGCCTGTTTACAAAGATATTTTCTAAAATGTTTGCAAGAAGATGCAGCAGACAATATGGACAGATGAAATCTTGGATGCATGTTTTTGTGGTATCTAAAGGGCTAAAGCATTTATGTTCATTGATGCTGTTCCTTATGATGAGACACATGACAATGGCATCACCCTGGTATCCCCTTTGGTCACCTAGGGGTATGCCCCTCCCTCTTCAGCACAAATAAGGCTTACCTTCAGATCCCCAGTCCTAAACCATCTCTGTTATTGTTTCTTATAATGAGAAAATGCATTTATTTATTATGTTGACTGGAAGTGAAACTAGCTAGTCTGGCCCAGAAAACATGTGCACTTCATATTTTCCAGTTCTGTGGTGTATTCCTTGCTTCCAAAGGGTATTATAGAACATATTATTTGGTTCGAAGATATATAAGAGCATACAGTGCAAAATTTGGAGTCTGTGTACTGGTGTGACCTTATAAACTAGCAGCAGGTCAAGGTCAGCACAATCTATTCAAGTATTTTGGTACATTGTAGTGATAGATTATACCTAGTATGACCAGACATATAATTCATACATTCATTCTGGAGGCAAAGTGTTTCTAATAAAAAAGACAGTTTTGGGCAGCCTGTGACCTTGAAAATAAAGTCAAGGTCAAAAGACCTAAGTAACTGTTTTTCCAGGTCTTAATCATTAAGTTAATGATGCACATACTGATGCAAGTGGATGCACATACTGGTTGATGCAAATGTGGTAAGAATCCACTAAATTGGTTCTAGAGATACACTGCATCAATTACCCAAAGCCAGCAAAAACACACCAAAAACATCATGCCCTTCCCTATATTGGTCCTAAAAACATTGACCCATAAATGTCAATTGTTTCAATACTGTGACATTTGGAAACAGTTAAGATAGATTAGATGCCACAAGATTAGATGCCACAGAATGTTGCTTCTGAACGGTGTCTTCATATTTGCTAAAGTACGGAAAACGTGTTTTGTAATATTAGAGCTCTCGAAAGCAGGCGAATTGTAGGTCAGTAAAGGGTTGTGATAAGCTATCTCTTTTAACCCTGTAGACCGGTGCAGACGCCGAGGTAGAAATACACTGTATCTATGCAAACCTTGAAGATTCTGATAAGACGGCATGTAGCTAGAACGTCTCGCCAGAATCTACATGTAAACTGTTTGCCATCCTGTCAGTGAACTAATCAGAAATCCTTTTCTATAAGAATATATTTAAAGCGAGAAGAGTCCTGTTTAGAAACTCAGGGATGAAAGAGTAAAACATAGAGGTAGTTCGATCACGAACAGTGGTTAACCATGGTTAACCAGTGGTTAACCAAAGTGTGAGCGAACTCAGTCTGGTAGCGGTCTGCTAGCATGGCGGAAGTGTCGTGACGTCACTCTGGTCGAACCAGACTAAAGCGTGGGTTACTCTGGTAGATACGTCACACCATACGTAACAAAGATGTCGGCGAAAGGTGCGAACACTAATGTCCGGGAATTGACTGCTTCTATTCAAGAAATTGGGGGTCTGTGTACCAGTCAACAAAACATCTACCAGACGTCGTTGGATCACACCGGTGAAACAACATGGAAATCATGGGAAGAACGTGCACAATTTGACTTCCGCTACCATGGTCTGGTAGATGGTCGAACTCCCTCATAAATAGCACCGAAAAGCGCGTAGGAAAATAGTTCCAGAGTACTGTTTTCTTTTCAGAATTCGTCTTTCTGTGCCAATTTATATTCAATCCGTATATTATAAAAGTCTCGAAAACTGAAATATTTTGAAAGACGTTCCATGCGGAGCCGGCCTTCAAAAATTAACTTTCAAGAGTTCATTTGGACTATTTTATGCAGCGAACGAGCAGCGGAAGTGGGGCAATGTGGTCCAATACCGGAAGTAGAAATGTAATGACAAAGAAACTTGATTTAAAAAATCAACTTTCAAAAACTATTAAATTCAGGTTTATACAGCTGGTTGTCAGCAGCCTCACAGGCTAGTGACAGCCGGTTGTCAGCAGCCTCACAGGCTGGTGACAACCAGTTGTCTGTAACCTCACAGGCTGGTGACAACCGGTTGTCAGTAGCCGTAGCCTAATGTATAACACATGATAAGAAAGATGTTATGGCAAGAGGTAAAAATATGACCAAATCTTCAATATGTTCAGTGATTACTAATTGATTATCGATCACAATGACAGCACTGATGATCATTTGATTGCTATGAAAGCTTACTGGATGTTATCATGCGTGTACAGAATTATACAGGCATGTTTTCGTGATGTTCGTTGATCACAAAACTCATATCTATATATAGGCTGTTATGATAGAATGAGAATTTTATAACCAACAAGAGCCATCACTATAAGTGAGCAATGCACCCATGGGAGCCAATTTGAGGGGAAAACAAGGGACATAACTCTAAAATGCTTCATCCCAGCAGAATGAATTTTCTGTTAGGCACATCTACATATCATCGCAAATGCATATGCAAAAATTTAACAAATTGACAAAGAAATGTGGCAGTAGTTCGAGACACAAGGTTTAATAATGCGTTTTTCAGAAAATAAAGGGCAGTAACTCCTTAGCAGATGATAGAATCGACGTGAAAATTGTGTTAGGTACCCCTTTACCTCACAAGGAATGCATGTGCAATGTTTCAGCTCAATCGGTGAAGAAATGTGGAAGTTGTTTGCATCACAAGGTTTTCAAACGCGTTTTTCAGAAAAACAAGGGCCATAACTTCGTTGCATGTGAAAGGATCAACTTGAAAATTGCGTTTGGCACCACTTCACCTCACAAGGTAAGCATGTGCAAAGTTTCAGCTCAATCTGTGAAGAAATGTGGAGGTAGTTTGTGTCACAATATTATTAGCGCATTTTTTAGAAAATCAAGGGTCATAACTCCAAAACGCTTCATCCGAGCAGAATGAATTTTGTGTTAGGCACATCTACATATCATTGCAAATGCATATGCAAAAATCTAACAAAAAAGTCAAAGGAATGTGGAAGTAGTTTGCACCACAAGGCTTAAGAACGCGTTTTTCAGAAAATTAAGGGCCGTAACTCCTCCGAGATGATAGGATCAACATGAAAATTGTGTTAAGCATCCCTTTACCTCACAAGGAATGCATGTGCAAAGTTTCAGCTCAAACGGTGAAGAAAAGTAGTTTGCGTCACAAGGTTTTCAAACGCGTTTTTCAGAAAATCAAGGGCCGATAGGATCAACGTGAAAATTGTGTTAGGCGCCCCTTCACCTCACAAGGAAAGCATGTGCAAAGTTTCAGCTGAATCAGTGAAGAAATGTTGAAGTAGTTTGCATCACAAGGTTTATAGCACAATTTTTAGAAAATAAACAGCCGTAACTCCTTCGCAGGTGATAGGATAGTAAATGCAGTGATAGGCAGTAAATTACACAGGCTTTCTTCCTTCGAGTTATCTTTAATATGTACATGTTCATGTATTAGTGGCGATGACTGTATGGCACACTGTGATACTTACAAAATGTACATGTAGTAAGAGCACTGGCTTCAAATTTTATTAATATAAATAAATGAAATAATGTTGTGTGTGTGTGTGTGGGGGGGGGGGGTGGGGGAATTGGGGATCACAAACTCCCATCTCATGATAGTGTTTTCAATGAGTTCTACATAGTTGTACATGTATATAAATCATATGAGTAACAAACACAATGACTTCGCTTCTAACTTGAACCCCCAGGTGTGTGTGTGTCGCTTTCAACAATTTTTCAGTCATATCACGATGGTGTCTGGTTGCGACAGGGAGCTCAATGCTCTCTTTTATACTGCTGCCTCACTGAAGTTTCATATCCCAGACACATTACATGATACCACACCCACTCACATTATCCTGACACTGGGTTGACCAGTCCTAGCTCTACCCCGTAAATCTGAGTACCAAGCGAGGAGCAGCTAGTGCCATTTTTAACGACTTTGGTACGTCGGGGCCCGCAATCGAACCTTTGACCTCCCGTTCCCCGGCGCGGTCACTTTACCAAATGAGCTATCAGGGCCGGTTTGAACCCCCAGGTCCTTCTGTAATAAGGTTGTCTGGCTAATGGCTTATATGGGCATATATACAGATACCACTCAGTCCCTACAGCTACAGTATGTTACAATAAGCATTTTAAGAGGGCATTTAAAAGCCAGAAGGTGCATAAACAGACACTCCTATGGTAGGTACTGATGGTGTATAGGTGATGAGTTTGATCCTTGGCAGGGCTATTAATTTCAATATCCGAACATGTTTCACAGGCATCAGTTCAGGAATGAATGCCACTTTTACTGGAAACCCCCTGTGCACGACCCATATCAAAGATATCTACAGTAATATATTACATGATCACTCTATAGGCATCATCCACATTGCTGCAAATCTGGAGTGTATGTAATGAACAGCTGCAGATACCACATAACTGGAGTGATATACAATCCCCAGGGTATCCTGTCAGGTTCTGGTGGCATTCTGGGGTTGGGTCAGTTCTATCAGAATCAGAATTGTTGCTGGTGACATGTCAAATGATACAATTCATTAAGCAGGATATGTTGACAACCACCTAAAGTATTGTTGAAAGTTTTAATCTGCATAACAGAGGTAGTGCTGTTAGCAGAGGTGCATTCTGGCTCAAGCATAATATGAGTGCATGAGTGATGAGTGACAGACCTGTTATATGACTATGCAAATAAGCACTGCTACCCAATCCCACATTGGATAACTCAGAGCTTGTCATATGGTAATTTTAGCAACAGTGCATGTGCCCAACAAACCATAACTTGTATAGTCCCCAACAGTCCACGAACCAATATGTTAATATTTGGTAAATGTATAGCTAAAGAGTGAAAAAGTTTTGTTTCATTGATTTGAGCTTCTACATCCCCTTCAACACTGAATACCTGTAGGTCATTTTGGATTTTGTGGGACTTTTACCTGACATTGAGATGAAACGACAGCTCCTCTCGCCCAATTAGCCAAATTATGAAACCAACAGAGTTTCAATGCAAAGTTGTAAGTACACTGCAGATTCATGGCAATATACCTGTGAGAACACGGGGACAAATGATTTTACACCTGTTGGAACTCCAAGGAAACATTGGGATACCCCTTGGATTGGTGTGTACATAATACAGCTGCAATTGTAATTTTAACGGTTACCTGCACAACCCTGCTGTCTAGTTGTTTAGGCTGGTCGCGTTTCCAAGCAAGACCCATGCTATATCCAACTGTAAGCCATTGCAACAGCACAAGGTACACACTGTGTGTCCCCTGAGTGCATCTTATTTAAAACATATGCGTAATTCAATCTTATATCTTATAATGCTGCGGAATTGTGTGATTACCCTTCTTCCACACGTTCGGTGCGTATCCACGCCGGTAGTCACAAATGTTTATCTTTTTCATCATCGCCCCATCAACGCGAGGTTGTGCGGGTTAAAAAAATAACGGAAGGTGTACTCCATGATCTGGGATGTTCATTTAAGAATATTCACATTTCCACTGTTTGTTTGTTTGTTTGATTTGAGGTTTAATGTCCCCGTCAACACTGTAAAGGTCATTTTGGAGACGTTGCTTCCAATTTTGTGGGACTTTTACCCGACATTGAGATGAAATGACTTCTCAAGCCCTGTCGCCCAAACATTTCCAGTGTAAAGTCTAATGTAGACCTATAGGAAAAAAATTAAGTTCATACTTCCATGAACACATTGAATCACATGATTTTTAGTGACGTCATTTTAAACCATTGTTCTCTACAGGCGTTGATGATGTCAACTCTGCTAGAAAAACAGCGTGTAAATGTTTTTTAGCTTTAAACGTTTGCCCTACAAGCATTTTTTCGCTCAGTGATGAGGGGAAAATAATATAAATATAAAAAATAAGCTTTATTTTTTTTGCTTTTCATGACAGTATGAACAACAGTGGGTCGCTAGCAAAGTTTACATGAACCCCATGAACTCCTTTGGGGTTCATTTACTTTGCAGGACCCACTGCGTTCATACTTCCATGAACTGCAGAAAAATAAATTGCATTTCTTAATTTAACCCCCCCCCCCCAACACAGGGTTGCATGCAATGGTTAAAAAAATTGCAGCAGTTGTATTGCATTTAGGTCATTTTTAGCCAGTCAGTGCTTTCTTTCTTTCTTCCAATACGTCTTAACCCCTCCGAGAGGGACATAAGAGGGGTTCCGGCAAACCAAGTGTTGAAGGGTGTAGGAGTTGATGAACTGGGTTTACAAGTACAGTGTGAAAAGAGAAGGTTAGTATATTTAAAAGCTAAAAACAGAAATTGGTCTTTTAACCCATATTGTATCGGAAACCCCAAAACAGGTAGTTGCCAAATAATACAGCCTGTCAGGCCTAGGTCAGATGCCGCAGAACACAGTGTCTCATCAGGACCCCATCCATCGGGGCTTGACGTAGATGGGCTGTATGATGCTTCCACGCAGGGCTAAAACCAACCCGAACACAAGTGCTGGTAAACCACTTAGAGGATCTAAGCCTGCCCAGGCAAAGTGGTGAGAGTCCATGCTTATAAACTCTATTGGTTTCATTGGGCTGCAGATATCATAACCATCTCAATGTCGGGTAAAAGTCCCACAAAATTGGAAGCAGTGTCTCCAAAATGACCTTTACAGTGTTGATGGGGACTTTAAACCTCAAATCAAACAAACAAAAAAATTGTCCGGGCCTACATTGTTTGCAAAACATTCAGGCAGTTCCAAATAGATTTTGAAGAAAACACCTGATACCCCTAAACTTTGAAATAGACTCGTGCTATATATAAGGAGGAAGATTCCATTCAGTACAAAATGTGTTGACTTGGCGGTTAAACTCCATTGCAAACAAAAGGGGCTTGAAGAAATATATGGGCTGCATGATGCTTCCCTGCAGAGCTGAATCCAGCCCACACACTAGTACTTGTAAACCTCTTAGAGGATCTAAGCCTGTCCAGGAACTGAGGCGTGAGGCGGACCGTCCATGCTAATAAACCCTATTGGTTTCATTGGGCGACAGGGCTTGAGATGTCATTTCATCCCAATGTCGGGTAAAAGTCCCACAAAATTGGAAGCAACGTCTCCAAAATGATCTTTAGTGTTGACGGGTACGTTAAACCTCAAATCAAACAAACAAACAAAATTTACCTGCACGATAGTCCTCTTAATGGGGTTGCTGCAGTATAAATAGATAGATAGACATTAACTTAAGATGAAATGACATCTCAAGCCCTACCAATCATTTTTCCTGGGAGTGGTCTCCAGTTCCCTATGGCAGAATTCAAGTCTCCTCGGTTTCAGTTCTGGTGTATGAATGTTATTTGACGTGTCACCAGTAACAATTCTGTCTATCTACTGATACTGCGTCGGTCACATTTGACCGTTATACATACACTCCAGGTTTTGCAGGATGAAAGCCTACACAGTAATCATGTAATTACGATAGGGATCTTTAACCTGCACAGGGGATGGTTCTCCCTGCACAGGGGGCCTCCAGTTAACGTCCCCATCCGAAGGACGGTGCACTTTATGACATTTATCCCTGCTATCTATCTTCTGATACTGCGTTGGTCACCTTTGACCATTACCGCAGGTGTATATTACATACACTCCAGGTTGAATACACTGCAAATGATGCCAATGGAGCGTGTTCAGTTACCGAAATTTTATCGCCGGTGCCGGGGATCGAACCCGGGACCTCTAGCATCAGAGGCAAGTGCACTAACCACTGAGCTATCACGCTCCTGATTCCGAGTTCCGCTTGATGGGAGCACCACGCTCCCTGATGGGCGGGGCGAAAAGACCAAGAATTATTGTTGTTGTTTGTCAAGGACAAGGGGTCGAGATGTACCTACAATGAGCTTGAACTTCCCAAGTTGTTGCATGGGCCGCGTTCGCTGGGTCAATATATAGAAAAAAAATCACACCTCTGAGCCTGAAGATCACTTACGTGTAGATTGCCCGATTTAATCATCAGATTCATTGTTTTTCGAGTGCTTCCAGTACAAAACGACAGAAATAAATATGGCGGCTTAGAACATTACCAAAGTCATGACTCGACCTCGTGACGTCACTATAATTTATTCATAAATAATAACAACAAAAATAAATACAAAATGTACAAATTTATGCCAACACATAAATAAGAAAAATGTATTAATTGACTGATACGCCAATGTTGATTTTTTAGCTATTGCAACTAACCGAATCACCAATCAGCCTTGCGATACACTATTCAACCGGGGAGAGATACGGGTTACATAAGATTTTTGAGGCTCTGGTTCCCGACTTATTACATGGTTTGAATGGAATACATGGAAACCTGAAAACCGGTTTTAGCCAGTTCTTGGGCGCAAGCAAACTTTCTTGCATAGATTGTGTCTTGTGATGATACGCGTTACCTAGATACGAGCTCGCTCGACGCCCGCCTTCGGCGGACGTCGACGGCTGCCTTCGGCAGCCGCCGCTATGCTCGTTATAATGAAACCTTGGGTTGTGTTCCTTGTGTGAATAAGATATATAGGATTGTTTCCTGCAGTTCTATCATCTGGCAGTGAAACTAAGGCTCCAAAAGCTTCTGATACAATGACTGCGATTTATATTAGGCGTCTTGGGAATTTTACATTAAAGAAATTTCACTCTGTGAATAATCTCTCCATTGTATATGAAATAATTGCTTTTAGAGCAAACGTGAACTGTTATATCCCAGCTATCATTTGTTGGACAGTCAGCAGCTATTATTCAAGGAATGTTTTTGAAAAGAACACACATCACCAATTTTGGATCGATTGCAAAGTTACTAAGCGCATTAGCTTTTACGTTGCTTGTGTCCCAGTTTTGTACGAAATCCAGGTAGCGATAGTTATCGTCGCGCTTTTCTTTTTGTGACGCCAGTGTTAAAAACAAGACTTGGCACATGTTTTAGGTTAAGCAAACAGTACAGACTCAGACCAGACGCCACAGGACGCGTGCCTGATCAGGGTCTACAGTGTTTGTGTTAAGCACAGGAACCGAAAACTTAAACAAAACTTGTCTCAGCCTATACTCGGAGACAATCGACCAACCAGTGCTGCCGGTGCTTTGATCAAGAGAACATCGCGAGAAAACTCGCCAACTGCTACTTGAAATGCAAAACGAATGTATGCTCGTGAAATGAGCTGGTCATTACGAAAACACGCCTATACAAATACATTGTGAACTTAACCGCCGAAAAAAAATGAAAATTTTGAGATGAAAAATTGTGATATTTTCCTTATTTCTGCTCAAAATATAGATTGTGGGTACTCGTTAGAATCGCCTCATCGAGGCGGTTCTAACGAGTACCCACAATCTATATTTTAGAGCAGAAATAAGAAAAATAAGGTTTACCCCCGTAAACCCCAGTTTTACTATATAAAAGTGGGGTTCAAGGGGGTCAAAATTGGATAGGCGTGTTTTCGTGATGTGCATTAGGGTGACATTTTCATGGAACAAAATGTATTTGAGGTGATCGCTTGTTGGATTGCACATTTATATGTGTTATGTCTGTTTGAAATATGACATGGTTTTGTTGATGTTCGTTTGATAGCCTCACTGAAGTCTATCTTTTGAAGCAAAGATAAGATGAATAACAAAAGCTTTCTATGAAAAAATATAATCCTTTGGAAGGAAAGAAGACAACGCAAAACAGAAAATTGTAGGGTGTATATTTTTACCCGGGCCATTTAAGCCTCAACAGTGACTCTCAGATATTTTTCAAATCCGCTGATATTTTTCATTACGATAACACATCCGTGCGACCTGGTGCATTTTTTTCATATCTCCAAAAGGGCTACTTTCCTGATGAAATTTCGGGATATTTTTCTTATTTTTACTCGTTAAGACCGCCTCATTTAGGCGGTTTTAATGAGTACCCATAACCTATGTCTTGGAACAGAATTATGCAAAATAATGTATACCCCTGTAAATCCCAGTTTTCTCTATATAAAGTGGGGTTTAGAATGGTGTTCATTTCACGGACTTGATCACGTGATATTTTCAAATTCCGCAGTGGGATCAATGAATCCAAAGGAGAGGGACATGTGACCATCACAAAGATACAGCCTATTTTATCTTTATTCAGTGAGGTCTCTATTGTTCATTGCAAGATTTATTAACATCGTATTAGTCTGTCAAGATTTAAAATGTGTCTGATGCATAAGCAGAAGCATCACAATAATGCGCAATCAAAATCATTGAGAAGACTTATTATACTGTTTTGAGCACACACGAATATTCAGACCATTATAATAGGTGCCCGTAATTTAATGTTTGGAACAAAATATGTTTTTCAAACCCTCTGCACAAAAATTGATTAGGTTCCCAGTGCATTTATTACTTTAACCAGTCCACGGAGCACAGCAGTTAATAATAATAATAATGATAATATGCCTTATTTATAGAGGCTAATCCATTTAGTACTATTACTTATCTTCCACGTGGGTCTTATTTTCCGGGAAGGAGCCAGTACTATGCAAGGTGATAAATTATCAAGGAAACAACACTTGGCGCTTGCGGGAAACGGACCAGCTACCTCTCGGTCTCAAACCCGATGCTTTACCACCGCACCACAAAGCAATGGTCTGATTTCACTACAATTACCTTACGTCTTCCGTCACGATAATAAGTCCATGTGATGAATACCCCTCTGAACCCAACTTTATGTAGAGAATACTGGGGTTTGCAGTGTTATATTTTATTTTTCTCATTTTTGCTCCAAGACATAGGTTGTGGGTATTCATTAGAACTGCCTCGAGTAGCTAAAGAGTAGCTCCTCGGCCCCCGCCCATAGGGGCTTGCAGAAATGTTTGGGCTGCATGTTGCTTCCACGCAGAGCTGAAACCGGCCCGCACACTAGTACTGGTAAACCGCTTAGGGGATCTAAGCCTGTCCAGGACCAACGGTGCGAGGTGGACCGTCCAAGCTAATAAACCCTATTGGTTTCATTTGGCGACAAGGCTTGAGATGTCATTTCTTCTCAATGTCGGGTATAAGTCCCACAAAATTGGAAGCAACGTCTCCAAAATGACCTTTACAGTGTTGACGGGGACGTTAAACCTCAAAGCAATCAAACAAACAAATAAAGAGTAGCTCCAAGACATAGGTTGTGGGTATTCATTAGAACCGCCTCGTCGAGGCGGTTCTAAAGAGTACCAACAACCTATGTTCGCAATATTAACAAGAAAAACTAAGGGATTGTCTTCAGAAAAGTAGCCATTTTGGAGACGAGAAAAAAATGCAGTTAGTCACACGTGTGTATCACCGAAAAGCAATAAAGAAAGCACAATCATCAAGCAGCGGTACCTTAACTGAAACAGTGCAAGAAAGCCCATTACGATAGTACACCCTTGTAACATAGTGCATTCTTTCATACACTCGGTGGCCATAAATGAGTTCCCGAAACTGTTTGACGTCGTGGTGTCTGTTAATTTGTGACTGCATTTCCAGATCAAATTACTTAAAAATAAAAGATCCGATGCATGTTAAGTTTACTAGGTGGTATTATTTAATTATTACCAATAACAAATATAGCAATTGTTCTTAGAAATCATACCATGCATCGCTCCGGTGTATTCTTCATTTAGAGTACTGTGGTTTTAAAAATGGCTTCAAAAATCTGCACTAGCTTACAGATTTCTTCTTATTCTGAATGATTAAGATTTTCTCTTATAATGTATATACTTTTGGTTACTCAGATGTCTTTTTAGTTTGATGGACAGCTGAGAAACCAAATATGTTTACATTTTCCTAATTGAATTAGTACATTATTAGAAGTGGGTGGGGTAATTCTACCCCTTGACAGAAAAATAGTTGCTGTGGAAACAATAAGTAAGTAGGCTGTATAGTTTCTCTCTAGATTAGTGGCACTCTCTCTCTAATGTTTTAATAACAACCATTGAAAAGAGTTCTTTTTTAAAATATATGAAATGTAGGTATCAACAGTTGATAAACATCTGGATGGATGGAGGCCCCTGCCCGTAGGGTCTTGAAGAAATATATGGGCTGCATGATGCTTCCACGCAGAGCTGAATCCGGCCCGCATACTAGTACTGGTAAACCGTTGTTGAGGAACCGCAGTGCGAGGCGGACCGTCCATGCTAATAAACCCTATTGGTTTCATTGGGCGACAGGGCTTGAGATGTCATTTCATCTCAGTGTCTGGTAAAAGTCCAACAAAATTGGAAGCAACGTCTCCAAAATGACCTTTACAGTGTTGACGGGGACAAAAACCTCAATCAAACAAACAAACATCTGGATGGATGGATGTCTTTATGGGGGTACCCATAGAGTTTGACAAATTTACTGGTCACTGTTATGCAACAAATGAAGTCTTTTGAAAAAATATAGTCCAAAATGGTGCTTTTAATTAACAATATTTTTTGCAAAATTTTACAACATATTTTTATCTTGTTTTATGGAGCGCAAAGAGTGCATGGCTGTTCAAATAGGCCCATTGTTTCCTGGATATCCTTGCAGCTCCAATCCCCTTAGATATATTCAAACGTACAGTTCTTGCTAGAAACTATTATTCAATATCTCCCAAATCAAATATAAAACCAAGTCCATTTTCTGTCTGTTTTCTTAGTGTCTATCACCAAAAATATTTGCTTTTCGGTGATTTTGACAAATTTATGTTCCATCCAAAAGCATGTTAGATTTCCCCTCATGTATTGCCTCTAGGTAATATTATACACAATCAGAGTGTTCTCCAGTATTATGCCAGCATTTCTACTTATTAATATCTAAAAAGATAAGAAATTGATAATTTTAGAACTCTTTTAGTACATCTACCCTGATTTTTCAAAAGAAAGGTACTAATCTGTATGCTGTCTGACGTAGCCATGGCAACTGATGACATCATCATTGTACTAGGTGCTGATGTAAACATATACCCTAAATAATTATATAGGCCAATTAGTATTTGAGTATGATTTGTAATTAGGTAAAAAATTGCAAATCTTTCAGACAATATTTTTCTCCAATTTCTCGCCAGCCATTTTGGGAACTCATTTATGTCCACTGAGTGTATCTCCAAAATGGTTACTTTTCCGATGAAAATTTGCAATATTTTTCTTGTACTCTTATACTCCAAACGTAAGTTGAGGGCGCTCGTTAGAAGAACCCACAACCTATTGTCTATAAGCAGAAATAAGCAAAATAATGTATACCCCCGGTAAACCACAGTTTTCTCTCTATAAACTGGGGTTCATCACGAAAACACGCCTATATAATTTTGACCCCCTTGAACCCCACTTTTATATGGTAAAACTGGGGTTTACAGGGGTAAACCTTATTTTACTTATTTCTGCTTTAAAATATAGATTGCGGGTACTCGTTAGAACCGCCTCGATGAGGCGGTTCTCACGAGTGCCCACATTCTATATTTTGATCAGAAATAAGAAAAATGCCACATTTTTTCACCTAAAAATTGTCATTTTTTCGGCGATGAAGATTACAACGTATTTGTACAGGCATGTTTTCGTAATGAAAGGGGTGTTCGTTTCACAGACTTGTTATCATGGTGCAATCGGATAAATACTATACCACCGGCCACATCTGACTAATTAGCTCACAATATAAGCACTTGATTGGAATCATTGAAAAGGCAATGGTCAGTATTGCATACATTTGTACCTTTACCTCACATCTCCCATCCAAGTATAGGTTGGAAGTCATGAAGAGATTTCTTCACAAGTAAGAATCTGCGAAGCGAAACGTAGGAGATTCTTACTGTCAAGAAATCTCTTTATGACTAACTGGCTTAGACTGCTGTCAATTTTCTTGAATTATGTCCACTGATGGTCTCTTGAGAATACATTAATTATGCTCAAAACTTTATTTTACTCTCATCCATTCACTTAGTTGCTCTTCACTGAGAAGTTACCATATGAAGGTGTCTATTTATTTTCATTTTTTTTTTAATTTGAACTTGAAGAAAAAATGTCAGATGGGAGACACGGTCTGGATTTCAAGAGTTTGAAATAGGCCTATCATTAGCAAAACTTTTTCTGTTCCTGCGAATAATAGTAAAACAGGGGTTTATAGGATGTTCATCAATCGGATGGGACACCAAAGGAAGGTACTGGGTACTTAAATCGATTACACTAGACACATCTGGCGAACCGAAATAATTGCGATTTATGAACACCGTAGGATGCCACACGAGGAACATCACAATCCAAGAAAGGAACTTTGCAAGCTCAAACTGACAAAACCATCAATTTTACATGGAACAGAGCTATCTAAAATAGATTAATGTAAATCTAAAAAGGGACCTCGGTATCAAACAATCTGCTTTATTCAATTGAAGTTGTGAATGGTAAATTTGACTGATCAGACCTTCGAAGTAGGTATTGTCAAATTGAATATTTAATAAATCACCCAAAGCTGAAAGCTTCAATAACTTCAGAATGCTTTTCAGTAGAAAGCATTTCGAAAACATGCCTATACAAATGCATTGTAATAAACTTTTCCGCCGAAAAAAAGGAAAATTTGAAGATGAAAAATTGTGATATTTTTCTTATATCTGCTCAAAATATAGATTGTTGGTACTCGTTAGAACCGCCTCATCGAGGGGGTTCTAACGAGTACCCACTGTCTATATTTTAGAGCAGAAATAAGAAAAATAAGGTTTACCCCTGTAAACCCCAGTTTTACTATATAAAAGTGGGTTTCGCGGAGGTCAAAACTATATAGGCGTGTTTTCGTGATGATCATATATCATCACAGAAACACACCTATATATTTTGACCCCTTTAAACCTCACTTTTATATAGTAAAACATGGGTTAAGAGGGTATATATTATATTATATAAAAGCATAGATTGTGGGTACTCGTTAGAACCGCCTCATCGAGGCGGTTCTAACGAGTACCCACAATCTATGTTTTGTGCAGTACTAAGAAAAATAACAGAATTTTTTACATCAAAAGTTTCATTTTTTGTTGGTAAAATTTTCAATGTATTTTGAATAGGCATGTTTCCGTAATGTAAATATTGTCAGGTAAAAGCGTTAGGGCTCACAAACATTATGGCATGACCATACAAGACTTTTATTGGGAATTTTCGGCCCACGTAGGAGGACATAAAGAGGCATATTATAATAATGGACAAACCAAGTAGACAATCAAGGAAAGAATTCCAAACGACAGAGGCATGAAACAAATAAAAACAAAAAACAAACATCTGGCATAATGTGTACGTTTTATGCTCCTTGGAAGCTACGGCCTAGTGAAATCAAACTCTTTGTTACATGTAAAGTGAAACTTCACAAACTGGAAAACGGATACTTCGTTTACTATGGCTAATTCGAAAACACACTTGGGCTCCTAAAAAAATTGTCCCTATAGCTCCAAATATACATGTGTTTATGTTAATTTATGGAGGTTAGTTTCATTTTAACTTGAAAAGGTATGGTGTGTGTATTCATTAGAATCGCCTCACTGAGGCGATTCTAATGAATACACAGAACATGCATTTATTTCATAAAAAGTCGAAAATATAGCCTAAAATCATCCCCATTATGTCTCATAGGCTGGCAGTATGATTAACCCTGTATTTTTTAACTACCCCTATCTCGACCACAATTTCGTGGTTCCGAAGGTGTTCGAGTTATCGAAGTTTGACTATATATAGAGCCGGACTCGGTAGCTCAGTCGGATGCGCGTCTGACTGGTGATCACGGGAACGATTCCTGCAAGGGTCGGCAACATTCGTTCGTGGAGATTGATCACGAAATCTTTTCTACGGTCATTCTCTCCCTTCCGCTGATCAAAGGAGGGCAGTTGTCAGTTTCTGGCGAGAGAATGTGCTCTGTACTGGTTAACCGCTTACGTATAAGCCTGCCCAGGAAAAGTGTAGATAGGTAAACTGACAGGCACAAAAATGACCTAAAATATTGTTGACTGGGCCTTTCAAGACCAATACAAATAAACAAAAATGACTATATATAGATTTGTTCGTTTAATCTGGCATTTGTTGTTGTTGTTTTTATTTATGTGTTTTTTTGTTTTTTTTTTGTTTTTTTTTTGTTTTTTTTTGTTGTTTTTTTGTTGTTGTTTTGCCATTGTTGTTTTTTTCATATGATATGTATGCTCAAAAGCATATATTATGGTTACTTTATAGAACCTCTTTAATATTTTAATTATTGACAATGTCTAACGGATACACCAGTAGTGTTGACTCGGCCGTTAAACTCAAACAAAAACGAAAAAATAAACAAACAACCATTAATATTTTGGTCTCAAATCAGAAAGACATTGACTGCTTTTGGCAAGGAAACATTTTGCGTTAACTCCGGCGTTATTTCACTTACTATTTTTTTTTTTTTTTCGATTTTATGCATTTGGTGGATTGTGTTCTCAGATTATGAATATGATAAAGCGCGGTCTACCGGTTAGAACTGCCTACACGAGGCAGCCAGAACGGTTTCACGAGCATTACGAGTATCTTATTATATCCCAACAAAAAATACTGCTGTCTACTAGAGTTTATCAACGAACTTTGAGAGTTCAAAGATCAAGCTTGACAAGACTATTCCATGTTTTAGGGGAGGCAGGTTTCGGATACCTTTTTTCACAGATTTTTAAACATCTAAACAAGATTTTTGATAATGCCATTATGTAGAAGTTGTTGCCAAGTGGAAACTGCGATTCACTACGAATCTCACTAAAAGTTTATCGCCCAACGTAAAATACCAACTAATGGCGACTAACCTAAAACACGGACGAGTCCAAAATTAAAAGTGCAGTCACGTCTCACTGCGTTTTGAAAGACTTTATCAGTCATCCGGCACAAAATTACACATTACGAAAATACATTGTAAACTTTACGGCCGATAAAATGAAAATTTTAAGATGAAAAATTGAGATTTTTTTTTATTTCTCAAAATATAGATTGTGGGTACTCGTTAGAACCGCCACATCGAGACGGTTCTAACGAGTACCCACAATCTATATTTCAGAGCTGAAATAAGAAAATAAGGTATACCCCTGTATACCCCAGTTTTACTATATAAATGTTGGTTCAAATTTTATAGGCGTGTTTATGTGATGAGAACCCTGTATCACCATCACCCTACAGTCGTTATCCAATTTCGTATAACCCTTCACGTGAACAAGTCCGAGGAATGACCAGTAGAACCGCTAAATCATAGGTTGTGGGTACTCGTTAGAACCTCCTCACTAAGGCGGTTCTAACGAGCACCTACAATCCACGTTTGCAGCATAAGTAATATATAAATATCACGGATTTCCATCAGAAAGGTCGCCATTTTGGAAATGTGAAAAAAGTGCAACATGTCGTATGGGTGTGTTATCGTAATGATCCTTTAAAACGAGAGTATCCGTGAAGACATTTGCTGTGACATTGGACAGAATAGTTCGAATAATTTGATTCCGGGCTTCTCCAGACTTTCGGATGAATCTTTAAACCGAGGTCCCGTCTCCGTATGACCTTAGCTGTTGTTGGGACTAAACTAAAACACTCACTCACTCACTGACTCGAACAATTTGACATGAGACTGATTGCTTCAATTATCATGATTTCAAACCCGACTGAATGCATGTATTTATCTTCGCCGTTTTCCGAAGAGGTCGATATTGTTATGCAATACACAGAGGTCAGTAAATGGGTCGCCATTCGCGAGATTCCGAAAATTCACGAGAAGTTTACAAAAACCGATCTAATAAGCGAAAACACTAATTAATTCATAGACGGATCCAATGTTATGACCTTGTTTATATGTCATTGCGCATGTACAAAATTACTTTTCCTTTTGATAACGATCTTTCGTGGTTGGCAAAAAGCCCCTGGTTCCTTCTAAACACATTGTAAATAGGTTTGTTATAACGGGCAAATTTTAGTTGACTGTCACAGAAAATCGATCAAATTACACTTTAAATGAGTAGATGAATATATTTTAGAGTTCATTCATGCATCTTCCGTGTTCAGTCATTAGTTTTGCGCCTTTTTATTGCAAATAATTAAGACCGTCCCGCCTTGTTACCTGCATAAGTTTAGCAGGTAATTTAATCATCAAAACATCCTGAAATCTTTTAGAAACCAATAATTACTAGCTATGAGATGTCTATTATTAAAGTTTAAAGATCAATTTTATCGTTTCGATTCCAAACAAAATACAAGTTTAGCTAAATAACATTTACAATGGCGATAAACGGCCAGAGACGTGTTTTGCCCACTGTTACGAGATGGAAGAGGAAACCTCTCTGATGTTTATGCACATCTAAATTATTTTAGTAGGCCTATGGTAAGACGGTGCAAGTGAAATAGTGTAGGTGCAATACGGTAGGCAAATGTGCTGCTCCATGCACAAGTCATGCACATATCATACGAGGTATGCATGAGTGGTTTGTGGAGATCTGTTTTACAATACAGTGGGCCGCTATAAGGCTGACTTCTATAAAATTTGCCTAATTATGCCATATATAATTTTCATTCCAGTCACGTGTTGTGTATGTGTTCGTTTTGACGGGAGTCATGCCATTGATTTAAAGGGTCGTTTCATCATTTTTTCCCTATGGGAAATACTATTTGAAAGCGCATCCATTAACTACTCGATTTTTGCTATCTGGCTTTAATTGTTGACGGTATCTTCACCTCGCCACGATCTTAGCGAGCTAATATGAGTATGCATGATTTTCCGGTAGTATTCATAGAAATAAAAACCCTGAAAATGAACACTATTCAGCAGCAGGCCAAGTTGTCACGAATTCACACAACAAAGTGACTGGACAATGAAAGTATACTGAAAGGCACAACAATGTGTGGTGACCTGCTGCTCCCTGCAAAATAGCAGCAGGTACTGGTACGACGCTGTCGGTTAGTGTCCAGCAAGGGCGGACAAACTCAATAACAGACGTCGTAACAAAAATAAACAGGTCAACCGGAGACCATTCTAAACAGGTCATAACCTGCAGGCGATTCAAACGAAGAAGTTACAGGGACTTCAATTTCGTCGATCGATAAATGATACATATCAACCTGTGGTCGACAACAATGTCGACAAACTAGTTCACACCAGTGCACTAGTGGGGGGTTCACCCTAAGTTATAATCTGGCCAGTCGCGTCTTGTGTTGTTTCTTTTTCTTATTTAGTTTTGTTTTTTGCTTCTGTAGACACTCACGTTACCCCGTTCCGAGCACAGAACATTGTTTTGCCTTCGGGACGGACGTCGTGAGTGCGCTATAGAAGCAAATAAAGGTGATGTTTTGTGTTGGTGTTGTTGTTTATAGATACTGTAAATAATTCATGTCATTCATTCGATATCTTTCTTGTGCCTTACCCCACATCTGCCCGTACACCTGTCAGAGATCACGCTCGGTTGTCTTGTCAGCATGGGGGTTTGGGGGACGCCGTAAACCCATATGTAACATTTGGTGTCATTGAAGTGAGGATTTGATCTCTGGCGGGTGTTCCCAGCTGTGGAACAGCACATTGATGCTCTGAAACATCGATTTCACAAAAAAAAAAAAAATGCCTTGACAGCCACATTAGGAAATTAACTTGAGTCTTCCTTCCTGCGTTGATGAAGTGCAAACCTTGTATTCAACTAAATGGATACTGACACTTTCATAATTTCTGAGCAGGAAGGCAAGGCAAACCCCACTTTTTCTTGGTAACAAAATTTTTGTAGACCAAACTTAATTGTGTTACCTGACATTCTACTAAGTTAAATTGGAGTTACAGATACGCTTGCGATTATGTTGCCAGCGCACACTCACTTGTCTCGCGTTTGTAACGCGTGAGATACGCACGCGCAGTTGACGCGTTTCAACTGCGAATTACATTTTAGCCAATGAATTTTCTTTATGAAAAACGCGATACTGCGCATAAATCGCGATTTTCGAGCAGCCAATCAGGCCTGCGTGTCGATAACGCAGATACAACTTCATCTGCGTGTCAAAAGCAACCAATCAATACCGCGTAACTTCTTCGCTCTTATCGCCAGTTTTACATCTTTTCTTCCAATTTAGGTTGTTTAAGTTTGTTCATTATTATCTGATTACTTCTCAAACAAGAAACAGAATAAATTGAAACAGAGAAAATGAAAGTAAATGGACAAGCCATATATTCAGTTGCAGTAAAACTGTGCAATTTGCCTCGGGGCAAATGGTAAAATATAGGTACTGCATAGTGATTGAAGTTGACTGCCAAAATGCAGGATGACTTGACTTGATAGATTTTGAAAGGTAACCGGGCGCTAAAAGCACATAGAGACTACCCCCATCTCGCTAAATGGGATTAGTTTATGAACTGCTCTTCAGGAGGCCTCCAATGTGCTGGCACTTGTCAATTTGACAGGTGTCAGCTGACCAATGGGAATATACTGAACTCTTGCTCGGAGGAAGGCACAAATCGCACCCAAGGAACAGCGTTTGTCCTAAGAAAATCAGTTCTGTAGCGATTTTAGAATTTTGAGTGCAGAAATCAGACCAAAGACGGGCTCTAGTATGTGATGACATGTTGCCTATGCAGGATGTGTATTGATCAACAGTTTTATGACACCCAGGTGCACCTGGGTATTTAACCGATTGTATGCTAGTGGACTCTTCAATTGCTGTATGTTGGACAATTCCATTTTGATATAAGGGGTGTCAGGCCCAGTTTTACGTTTTCATTCAATTTTTGATGGAACTTCTTTCAGCAAATAGTGCAGACCCTGATCAGACGCCGCGTTCTGTGGCGTCTGATCTTGGCCTGCACTGTTTGCCAAGGTCCCCATTTAATGGTTTCCGAATACAATCGGTTAAAATAACACCTCATTATCTTCACTTATTCAAGATGTCAAGACCAGAAATAAACCTTTTTTCATTCACTCACAGAAGGGCTCATTTATTTATTTATTTATTTATTGCAATTTATTTATTTATTTATTTATTTATTTATTTATTTATTTATTGCTTTTTTCTTAATCTATTTCCAATCTGGTTAACAAGCCTATTATGAACATCCTCTAAACCTCATTTTATTTAGAGAAAAATTGGGTTTACGGGTAATTGAACACAGAAACACGTCCATGTACGAAAACCCGCCTATACAAATAGATTGTAAACTTTACCGCCGGAAACACGAAAATTTACAGATGAAAAATTGTGATAGTTTTCTTATTTCTGCTCAAAATATAGATTTTGGGTACTCGTTAGAACCGCCTCGAGTGCGCAAAATATAGATTGTTGGTACTCGTTAGAACCGCCTCATCGAGGCGGTTCTAACGAGTACCGGCAATCTATATTTAGAATATAGATTGTTGGTACCTGTAAGAACCGCCTGATCGAGCGGTTCTAACGAGTACCGACAATCTATTTTTAGAGCAGAAATAAAAAAAAATAAGATATACCCCAGTAAACCCCAGTTTTCTATATAAAGTTGGGGTTAAAGGGGTTAAAATTATATAGGCATGTTTTCGTGATGTTAACCCCACTTTTATATCGCAAAACTGGGGCTTACAAGAGTATGTATATTTTTTCTTATTTTTGCTCAAAACATAGAGTCTTGATACTGGTTAGAACCGATCAGACCGTCGAGGCAGTTATAACGAGTACCCAAATCTTTGTTTTGAGCATAGATATGAAAAATATAAGATTCTTGATCTGAACATTTTCAGTTTTTTTTTTTTGTTTTTTTTTTTTAGTTTATAGAAATTCTATATATTTGAATAGGCGTGCTTCTGTGATGTCCGTCCACGCGCATGACCTAAATGACACTTTTAAAGTCGAGCTATGCCGTCTGATGGAACTGTCTGATGACAGCCCTTGATGTGATGCCAGCATATGCGAGTTAATTTCTATATTTATTCAGGTGCAATATCCCAGATTTATAATGCCTCACAAAAAAGGGTCATTGAATCGATTCCCGGCTTCTAAAGACTTTTTTAAATGAGTATTTACACCGAGGTCCCGTCTCAATATGACCTCAGTTGCTGATGGGACGTAAAAGTAACTCTCACACACGCAGTTTTATAGAAACTGAACCAAATCACTCGGGCCACATGTGAACTCCAACAACGAGTCAGGTGGATTTTCTTTCTTAGGGTACTACTCCTCTCAATAACGATCGGCCCGAAATAAGGGAAATAATCCTGAAAGGTAATTTCCAACAAAAAAAAACTTACTTTGTAAAGAATTTTCGAGTACTTGCCAGTGGTAATTAAGGAATTTTGTTGCAAAACTTTGAGTGTGACCTTACTATTGCCCCGCCCCCACCACAACTACCAGACACACACACTTACGGGCCTGGCCGAAGTGGCTGGTGCTATTGATAACATTGTATACTAACTAAGTATGACCAGTGTGCGTCGAGATATTAACTTTCACTCCTAGCGGCCCTTTTTGGGACATTGACAAACAGTGTAGACCCAGATAAGACGTCTCGAACGTGGCGTCTGATCTGAGTCTACACTGTTTGCTCAAAATCCATACATTTTGGTATAACTTACATCAAACAACACATACCTGACACCCTTATAATTGAAATTGAACCACTCCGAACGTGTAAGGTAGAAGATTACATTGTCATATGGGTTAAAAA
The DNA here is from genome assembly GCA_963580285.1 of Lucinisca nassula. Taxonomy (NCBI): domain Eukaryota; kingdom Metazoa; phylum Mollusca; class Bivalvia; order Lucinida; family Lucinidae; genus Lucinisca; species Lucinisca nassula. The sequence continues at coordinate 116,296,764 of OY757017.1, read as the reverse complement.
GTGTGTTTTTCAGGCGTCTACAATATTTTTCCTGCTTCTGCTCCAAACATAAATTGTGGGTAGTAGTTAGAAACAGCCATCAACACCACGACTAGGCGGTTCTGATGAGCCGCAATTATCCAGTAAATAGCGGTGGCTTGTAAATTACATATTCCAGGGTAAATGCACCCTAATTACCCTCACCTGGTCCCCTACCTATACGACATTCTTCAGAATACCCCCAAGTGAGTTTTATCCCTAAAGATGTTATGCAATCCAAAATGTAGGTGTGTTTGTTTTTCCGAAGGAATCACTACTGATAAGAAAGACCAATTTATATAATGTCATTAATTCACGAACGAATTAAAAAAAAAAAAAAAAACACACACACACACACACACATAAGAACATACAAGCAACGAGGACTTGACTGGCTCGTGTTATCTCGCAATCACGCGTTTTATCGTCACATACCTGTTTTATTCTTATTGGCTGAAATTCTCTCACACAGAAACGCGCATTGAATTTACCTAACGCGTTTCGAATGATCACTTTTATTGGCTGATATTTAATGCATTGAAATCGCGTATGAACGCGATGAACCGCGCATTGAAACGCGATAATTTCACACGCACGCAATGCGCGTATGTCACGCGGACAATACACGTAAATGGACAAGCTTATCTGTACTAATTGATCTTACCCACACATGGTTCTGACGTAGTGACGTTAACAATTTACTGACGTTGACATAACGGTAGCTTTAATATTTACGCTGTGGCTTGAGGTTAGGTATGACGAAATAGAAACATTAATGGTAATTTATTATGGTCGGAGTTTTGTAATGTGATGAAACTTCGGGGTGTAGCTTTTTACTGTAAACTTCGTCAATTTATGACGTCATATTAGACTACCAGTACGTAACGTCATACTTTACTGAAAGTGATGGACATTTCAAATCGCGTGTGCTTAAATAACTCACGTTTTAGTTAGATTAACGCGTATAACACAAATCTTAACGTTTTAGTTAACCCCATTCAATCATCACTGGTCATAACTGATCAGTTTATAGTGGTTTTGATAGTAACATGAGATTTACGTTATCAATAATGGAGCGTTTAATGCAAATGGGAGTTAGGTTAAGAGGGGAGAGATTTACAAAATTGTGTTAAGGTGCAGCAAGATATTGAGTGGGCAGAAAGGCAAGAGCAAAGGTATTTGGAAAGGTTAAGGTCTGAAGAAAAGGAAAAGGAAAGGGAGGAAAAGGAAAGGGAGGAAAAGGAAAGGGAGGAAAAGGAAAGGGCAGAAAAAGAAAAGGAAAGGGTACATGAACTAGCTATGTTGAATGTTAATAAGGAGCTTGAAATGGCACGCATTCAAAGTGAAAGGGAGGCAAAAGAGATTAGTGAGGCCCATTTAGAACAAATAAAACATGGGTTTGAGCTACAGCACCAAGAATTAAGGAACCAATTAGAAATGCAGAGAGCGAAGCTCGAGCTAGAATTTGAAAAGCGAAAAGCTAAGAATGTGGCTCATGCCTGAGATCCTAAGTTACCTTATTTTGAAGAGGGTAAAGATAAAATGGATAGTTATTTATCTAGGTTTGAGAAATATTCTACGGCTAATGAATGGGATAAGAGTGTTTGGGCCGCGTATTTAAGTGCATTGCTCAAAGGGCGCGCACTTGATGTATATGACCGGTTGTCAAATGAGGATGCGGCGGATTATGATAAGTTAAAGGATGCTGTATTAAAGAATTTTGACATGGCAGAGCGCGGATTTAGGAAGCAGTTTCGTTATAGTAGGCCCGAGAAATCAGAAAAGTTCATACAGTTCAGTAGTAGATTGAGAAGTTATTTAGAAAAATGGCTTAATATGGCAAAGATAGAAAAAACTTTTCCGGCTGTCTTTGATTTCATGGCAAGGGATCAGTTCCTGGAGTCATGTAATAGAGAACTGTATGTACATCTGAAGCCAAAACAGTTTGGTAATTTAGATGAAATGGCTAGGGAGGCAGATTTGTTTGCAGAAGCGCGCGGGGTGTCTTTAGTTGCATTAATAAGGGGCAACGCGATAATAGAGGCGCAGCGCAGGGTAAACAGGCCAAAGTTGACTCTAACAAACCGAGTGGTAGATCGGATATCAAGTGTAGCATATGCGGTAAGGGGCATTTAACAATTAAATGTTTTAAGAACCTCGACAGAAAACAGTTATATAGAGCAGAGGTAGGAGCAACTGGAGATGGGGATAGCGGTGTTAAGGAAAATTTTAACACGCGCGTAGAGACTCAAGGTTCTCAGGTTAAGAATGAGAATACGCAGAATGTAGGTCGTGGTTATACATGTGGTCGTGGTAATTTTAGAGGGTCTTTTCGCAGACGCGGTACGAATAATGGCACACCACGTGGCGCAGCACGCCAGGTTAGCTTTTGTCAAACGGAAGTAACTAGGAAAGGTGATGAGATTGGAAGTATTTTTGAAGAAAAGGTTGGTGATCCTTTGATTTCGGATAGGTGGAGTGTAGTAAGGAAACTAGGGAAGGTGTCTGTTACTTCTTAAAGGCAAGGTTACCGACGGCACAAGGATTGGCTAATAATAAAAAGGTGGTTGTATTAAGAGATACTGGGTGTACAGGCTGTGTCGTTCGGAGAAGTTTGGTTTCGGGAAGGCAGTTAATAGGGAAGGAATCAGATGTTATGTTGATTGATGAATCCACACAAAGGTATCCTTTGGCAATGATTAACATTGATAGTCCTTTTTTTCACTGGGAAATAAAAATAAAAAATGAGTTCCTTTAAGAGCAATGAAAACATTCATAAGAAAGAAGATGGGCCATACTACGTAGTTTCGGCTAATAAAGCCTCATCAGTGACCCTGTAATGATCCGGCAAGGAAAGCCAGAGGAAACGTACTACAATTTTGCGAATTCGAATAGGCAGTCGATTCAAAGACTGATATAAATCCAAAAGGGTTCCAAATAATTAAAAACCTGTCTAGAATGAGTCTAAACCAATGATGATTTATTTCTGATTTCTCAGAATATTCACGATGATCTCAAAGGACCAAAAGTAAAATGTAAACTGCACTATGGTTGATGTACGGGGAGACGTTTTACCGCCGCCACACGGCACAACACCAGCTGCAGTGAAGGCAAATAAAAATAAAAAATGAGTTCCTTTAAGAGCAATGAAAACATTCATAAGAAAGAAGATGGGCCATACTACGTAGTTTCGGCTAATAAAGCCTCATCAGTGACCCTGTAATGATCCGGCAAGGAAAGCCAGAGGAAACGTACTACAATTTTGCGAATTCGAATAGGCAGTCGATTCAAAGACTGATATAAATCCAAAAGGGTTCCAAATAATTAAAAACCTGTCTAGAATGAGTCTAAACCAATGATGATTTATTTCTGATTTCTCAGAATATTCACGATGATCTCAAAGGACCAAAAGTAAAATGTAAACTGCACTATGGTTGATGTACGGGGAGACGTTTTACCGCCGCCACACGGCACAACACCAGCTGCAGTGAAGGCAAATAAAAATAAAAAATGAGTTCCTTTAAGAGCAATGAAAACATTCATAAGAAAGAAGATGGGCCATACTACGTAGTTTCGGCTAATAAAGCCTCATCAGTGACCCTGTAATGATCCGGCAAGGAAAGCCAGAGGAAACGTACTACAATTTTGCGAATTCGAATAGGCAGTCGATTCAAAGACTGATATAAATCCAAAAGGGTTCCAAATAATTAAAAACCTGTCTAGAATGAGTCTAAACCAATGATGATTTATTTCTGATTTCTCAGAATATTCACGATGATCTCAAAGGACCAAAAGTAAAATGTAAACTGCACTATGGTTGATGTACGGGGAGACGTTTTACCGCCGCCACACGGCACAACACCAGCTGCAGTGAAGGCAAATAAAAATAAAAAATGAGTTCCTTTAAGAGCAATGAAAACATTCATAAGAAAGAAGATGGGCCATACTACGTAGTTTCGGCTAATAAAGCCTCATCAGTGACCCTGTAATGATCCGGCAAGGAAAGCCAGAGGAAACGTACTACAATTTTGCGAATTCGAATAGGCAGTCGATTCAAAGACTGATATAAATCCAAAAGGGTTCCAAATAATTAAAAACCTGTCTAGAATGAGTCTAAACCAATGATGATTTATTTCTGATTTCTCAGAATATTCACGATGATCTCAAAGGACCAAAAGTAAAATGTAAACTGCACTATGGTTGATGTACGGGGAGACGTTTTACCGCCGCCACACGGCACAACACCAGCTGCAGTGAAGGCAAATAAAAATAAAAAATGAGTTCCTTTAAGAGCAATGAAAACATTCATAAGAAAGAAGATGGGCCATACTACGTAGTTTCGGCTAATAAAGCCTCATCAGTGACCCTGTAATGATCCGGCAAGGAAAGCCAGAGGAAACGTACTACAATTTTGCGAATTCGAATAGGCAGTCGATTCAAAGACTGATATAAATCCAAAGGGGTTCCAAATAATTAAAAACCTGTCTAGAATGAGTCTAAACCAATGATGATTTATTTCTGATTTCTCAGAATATTCACGATGATCTCAAAGGACCAAAAGTAAAATGTAAACTGCACTATGGTTGATGTACGGGGAGACGTTTTACCGCCGCCACACGGCACAACACCAGCTGCAGTGAAGGCAAATAAAAATAAAAAATGAGTTCCTTTAAGAGCAATGAAAACATTCATAAGAAAGAAGATGGGCCATACTACGTAGTTTCGGCTAATAAAGCCTCATCAGTGACCCTGTAATGATCCGGCAAGGAAAGCCAGAGGAAACGTACTACAATTGAAGCTTTGTGTATGGATGATACGTTTTACGATTTGGTTATCGGTAACATTGATGGATCAAAACTTCCCGATATGTCTCATTTCTCAGCTGCGACTGTAACTAGGTCTCAAACTAGGCAGGATGAGAAGCCTTACAGAAAACTTAAGGTTCCTCGCCACGATCTTAGCGAGCTAATATGAGTTTGCATGATTTTCCGGTAGTATTCGTAGATATAAAAACCCTGAAAAACGAGCACTATTCAGCAGCAGGTCAAGTTGTAACGAATTCACACAACAAAGTGACGGAACAATGAAAGTATATTGAAAGGCACAACAATGTGTGGTGACCTGCTGCTCCCTGCAAAATAGCAGCAGGTACTGGTACGACGCTGTCGGTTAGTGTCCAGCAAGGGCGGACAAACCCAATAACAGACGTCGTAACAAAAATAAACAGGTCAATCTGAGACCATTCTAAATAGGTGGTAACCTGCAGGCGACTCAGGCGATTCAAACGAAGAAACCAGTGCTTCAGCTGAAGTGCACGACCCGCCGGATGCGTTTAGCTTTATGAGTGTTACCATATATGGGTATGGCGGCCATTTTGGTCATGTGACCTGGACCTAAAACGGTTCCCCCAATAAATGCGCCTTATCGTAAGGAGCAAAAATATATCTTATACTTTAGTACTGTATTCTTAATCGTTTGCAAGATAAAATGCATTCTCACATTTTCCAATACAAAAGCATATGTGTCAAAGTTTGACCTAGGCACAAAGAACGTCAAGGTCAACCCAGGGTCAGCATTTTAGCAATTTATGATGGGCCTACGTCCCAGATGCCATTTATCACGTTTCGTGGAAATCTGCCCAGTGGTTCTGGAGAAGTCTATTTTTGAAGCGTTTTTACCATATATGGCTTGGCGGCTATTTTGGTCTTATGACCTGGACCCCATGAGCAAATTTTGGTTTCTCCCATTCCATAGAAGCTCCATATGAAAGTTGACTTCAATCGGCCTAACGGTTTCCGAGGAGAAGCAGTTCGAAAATTTTCACATTTTTCGCCTCTGCGACGCTATACTAAATGGAATATAATATTTCGCAAGTTCATTGGTTAGATCTCATTGATATCTATCGGTATGCCAAAAATTGTTTAAATATTCCAAGCGGTTAAGTCACTATCACCAATTTTCACAAACGGGTTACGGGCGGACAGACAGACAGACAGACCATATATGGCTTGGCGGCCATTTTGGTCACGTCAGCTGGACCCCATGAGCAAATTTTAATTAGCCCCATCCCATAGGGGCTCCATATGAAATTTGACTTCAATCGGCCCAACGGTTTCCGAGCAGAAGCAGTTCGAAAATTTTCACATTTTTCGCCTCAGCGAGGCTATACTAAATGGAATGTAATATTTCGCAAGTTCATTGGTTAGATCTTATTGATATCTATCAGTATGCCAAAATTGTTTAAATATTCCAAGCGGTTAAGTCACTATCACCAATTTTCACAAACGGGTTACGGACGGACAGACAGACAGACAGACCATATATGGCTTGGTGGCCATTTTGGTCATGTGACCTGGACTCCATGAGCAAATGTTGGTTTCATCCATCCCATAGAGGCTCCATATGAAATTTGACTTCAATCGGCCCAACGGTTTCCGAGAAGAAGCAGTTCGAAAATTTTCACATTTTTTCACATTTTTCGCCTCGGCGAGGCTATACTAAATGGAATGTAATATTTCGCAAGTTCATTGGTTAGCTCTCATTGATATCTATCAGTATGCCAAAAATTGTTTAAAACGGTTCCCCCAATAAATGCGCCTTATCGTAAGAACAAAAAAATATCTTATACTTTAGTATTGTATTCTGAATCGTTTGCAGGATAAAATGCATTCTCACTTTTCCAATACAAAAGCATATGTGTCAAAGTTTGACCTAGGCACAAAGCAGGTCGAGGTCAACCCAGGGTCCATTTTAGCAATTTATGATGGGCCTACGTCCCAGATGCTATTTATCAAGTTTCGTGAAAATCTGCCCAGTGGTTCTGGAGAAGACTATTTTTGAAGGGTTTTTACCATATATGGCTTGGCGGCCATTTTTGTCATGTGACCTGGACCCAATGAGCAAATTTTGGTTTCCCCTATCCCATAGAGGCTCCATATGAAATTTGACTTCAATCGGCCCGAGGAGAAGCAGTTCGAAAATTTTCACATTTTTCGCCTCGGCGAGGCTATACTAAATGGAATGTAATATTTCGCAAATTCATTGGTTAGATCTCATTGATATCTATCAGTAAGCCAAAAATTGTTTAAATATTCCAAGGTGTTAAGTCACTATCACAAATTTTCACAAACGGGTTACGGACGGACAGACAGACAGACCATATATGGCTTGGCGGCCATTTTGGTCATATTACCTGGACCCCATGGGCAAATTTTGGTTTCCCCCATCCCATAGAGGCTCCATATGAAATTTGACTTCAATCGGCCCAACAGTTTCCGAGGAGAAGCTGAGTTCGAACATTTTCACATTTTTCGCCTCGGCGAGGCTATACTAAATGGAATGTAATATTTCGCAAGTTCATTGGTTAGATCTCATTGATATCTATCGGTATGCCAAAAATTGTTTAAATATTCCAAGCGGTTAAGTCACTATCACCAATTTTCACAAACGGGTTACGGACGGACTGACAGACTGACAGAATGACAGAATGACACGGTGATTTTAGGACACTCTTAGAAAATCAACCGACTTCAGTCGGTCGCTTTTTCTGCGGGTCGTGCAATAATAAAAATAATAATAATAATAATAATCGATTTTATTCAATGAGGGTAAACACATTTAGCTATACACTAATCTTCCACGTGGCCCTCTTAAAGTTAGACAACAAAAATTATTTACAAAATACAGTCTCCAAATGTATGGAATGTTGAACTAAACTACACATCCGAAAACTGCCATGCATCCACATACATATGCAAATTTTGGTTTCCCCCATCCCATAGAAGCTCCATATGAAAGTTGACTTCAATCGGCCTAACGGTTTCCGAAGAGAAGCAGTTCGAAAATTTTCATTTTTTTTCGCCTCTGCGACGCTATACTAAATAGAATATAATATTTCGCAAGTTCATTGGTTAGATCTCATTGATATCTATCGGTATGCCAAAAACTGTTTAAATATTCCAAGAGGTTAAGTCACTATCACCAATTTTCACAAACGGGTTACGGACGGACAGACAGACAGACAGACCATATATGGCTTGGCGGCCATTTTGGTCACGTCAGCTGGACCCCATGAGCAAATTTTAATTAGCCCCATCCCATAGGGGCTCCATATGAAATTTGACTTCAATCGGCCCAACGGTTTCCTAGAAGAAGCAGTTCGAAAATTTTCACATTTTTCGCCTCAGCGAGGCTATACTAAATGGAATGTAATATTTCGCAAGTTCATTGGTTAGATCTTATTGATATCTATCAGTATGCCAAAATTGTTTAAATATTCCAAGCGGTTAAGTCACTATCACCAATTTTCACAAACGGGTTACGGACGGACAGACAGACAGACAGACCATATATGGCTTGGCGGCCATTTTGGTCATGTGACCTGGACTCCATGAGCAAATGTTGGTTTCCTCCATCCCATAGAGGCTCCATATGAAATTTGACTTCAATCGGCCCAACGGTTTCCGAGAAGAAGCAGTCCGAAAATGTTCACATTTTTCGCCTCGGCGAGGCTATACTAAATGGAATGTAATATTTCGCAAGTTCATTGGTTAGCTCTCATTGATATCTATCAGTATGCCAAAAATTGTTTAAAACGGTTCCCCCAATAAATGCGCCTTATCGTAAGAACAAAAAAATATCTTATACTTTAGTATACACCAATATTCAAGCGGTTAAGTCACTATCACCAATTTTCACAAACGGGTTACGGACGGACAGACAGACCATATATGGCTTGGCGGCCATTTTGGTCATGTGACCTGGACCCCATGAGCAAATTTTGGTTTCCCCCATCCAATAGAGGCTCCATATGAAATTTGACTTCAATCGGCCCAACGGTTTCCGAGGAGAAGCAGTTCGAAAATTTTCACATTTTTCGCCTCGGCGAGGCTATACTAAATGGAATGTAATATTTCGCAAAATCATTGGTTAGATCTCATTGATATCTATCAGTATGCCAAAAATTGTTTAAATATTCCAAGCGGTTAAGTCACTATCACCAATTTTCACAATCGGGTTACGGATTTTTCGCCTCGGCAAGGCTATACTAAATGGAATGTAATATTTCGCAAATTCATTGGTTAGATCTCATTGATTTCTTTCAGCATGCCAAAATTGTTTAAATATTCCAAGCGGTTAAGTCACTATCACCAATTTTCACAAACGGGTTACGGACGGACAGACAGACAGACCATATATGGCTTGGCGGCCATTTTGGTCATGTGACCTGGACCCCATGAGCAAAGTTTGGTTTCCCCCATCCCATAGAGGCTCCATATGAAATTTGACTTCAATCGGCCCAACGGTTTCCGAGGAGAAGCAGTTCGAAAATTTTCACATTTTTCGCCTCGGCGAGGCTATACTGAATGGAATGTAATATTTCCAAGTTCATTGGTTAGATCTCATTGATATCTATCAGTATGCCGAAAATTGTTTAAATATTCCAAGCGGTTAAGTCACTATCACCAATTTTCACAATCGGGTTACGGATTTTTCGCCTCGGCGAGGCTATACTAAATGTAATGTAATATTTCGCAAGTTCATTGGTTAGATCTCATTGATATCTATCAGTATGCCAAAAATTGTTTAAATATTCCAAGCGGTTAAGTCACTATCACCAATTTTCACAAACGGGTTACGGACGGACAGACAGACAGACCAAACATGGCTTGGCGGCCATTTTGGTCATGTGACCCCATGAGCAAATTCTGGTTTCCCCCATCCCATAGAGGCTCCATATGAAATTTGCCTTCAATCGGCCCAACGGTTTCCGAGGAGAAGCAGTTCGAAAATTTTCACATTTTTCGCCTCGGCGAGGCTATACTAAATGGAATGTAATATATCGCAAGTTCATTGGTTAGACCTCATTGATACCTATCAGTATGCCAAAAATTGTTTAAATATTCCAAGCGGTTAGGTCACTATCACCAATTTTTACAAACGGGTCACGGATTTTTCGCCTCGGCGAGGCTATACAAAATGGAATGTATTATTTCGCATGTTCATTGGTTATATCTCATTGATATCTATCAGTATGCCAAAAATTGTTGAAATATTCCGAGCGGTTCAGTCACTATCACCAATTTTCACAAACGGGTTACGGACGGACAGACAGACAGACCATATATGGCTTGGCGGCCATTTTGGTCATGTGACCTGGACCCCATGAGCAAATTTTGGTTTCCCCCATCCCATAGAGGCTCCATATGAAATTTTTCTTCAATCGGCCCAACGGTTTCCGAGGAGAAGCAGTTCGAAAATTTTCACATTTTTCGCCTTTGCGAGGCTATACTAAATGGAATGTTATATTTCTCAAGTTCATTGGTTAGATATTATTGATATCTATCAGTATGCCAAAAATTGTTTAAATATTCCAAGCGGTTAAGTCACTATCACCAATTTTCACAATCGGGTTACGGTATTTTCGCCTCAGCAAGGCTATACTAAATGGAATGTAATATTTCGCCAGTTTTTTGGTTAGATCTCATTGATATCTATCAGCATGCCAAAAATTGTTTGAATATTCCAAGTGGTTAAGTCACTATCACCGATTTTCACAAACGGGTTACGGACGGACAGACAGACAGACCATATATGGCTTGGCGGCCATTTTGGTCATGTGACCTGGACCCCATGAGCAAAGTTTGGTTTCCCCATCCCATAGAGGCGCCATATGAAATTTGACTTCAATCGGCCCAACGGTTTTCGAGGAGAAGCCGAGTTCGAAAATTTTCACATTTTTCGCCTCGGCGAGGCTATACTTAATAGAATGTAATACATCCAAGTTCATTGGTTAGGTCTCATTGATATCTATCAGTATGCCAAAAATTGTTTAAATATTCCAAGCGGTTAAGTCACTATCACCAATTTTCACAATCGGGTTACGGATTCTTCGCCTCGACGAGGCTATACTAAATGGAATGTAATATTTCGCAAGTTCATTGGTTAGATCTCATTGATATCTATCAGTATGCCACAAATTGTTTAAATATTCCAAGCGGTTAAGTCACTATCACCAATTTTCACAAACGGGTTACGGACGGACAGACAGACAGACCAAACATGGCTTGGCGGCCATTTTGGTCATGTGACCTGGACCCCATGAGCAAATTTTGGTTTCCCCCATCCCAAAGAGGCTCCATATGAAATTTGACTTCAATCGGCCCAACGGTTTCCGAGGAGAAGCAGTTCGAAAATTTTCACATTTTTCGCCTCGGCGAGGCTATACTAAATGGAATGTAATATATCGCAAGTTCATTGGTTAGATCTCATTGATATCTATCAGTATGCCGAAAATTGTTTAAATATTCCAAGTGGTTAGGTCACTATCACCAATTTTCACAAACGGGTTACGGATTTTTCGCCTCGGCGAGGCTATACTGAATGGAATGTAATATTTCGCAAGTTCATTGGTTAGATCTCATTGATATCTATCAGTATGCCAAAAATTGTTGAAATATTCCAAGCGGTTAAGTCACTATCACCAATTTTCACAAACGGGTTAGGAACGGACAGCCAGAAAGACCATATATGGCTTGGCGGCCATTTTGGTCATGTGACCTGGACCCCATGAGCAAATTTTGGTTTCCCCCATCCCATAGAGGCTCCATATGAAATTTGACTTCAATCGGCCCAACGGTTTCCGAGGAGAAGCAGTTCGAAAATTTTCACATTTTTCGCCTCGGCGAGGCTATACTAAATGGAATGTTATATTTCTCAAGTTCATTGGTTAGACCTCATTGATATCTATCAGTATGCCAAAAATTGTTTAAATATTCCAAGCGGTTAAGTCACTATCACCAATTTTCACAAACGGGTTACGGACGGACAGACAGACTGACAGACTGACAGAATGACCGATTGACCGAATGACACGGTGATTTTAGGGCACTCTTAGAAAACCGACTTCAGTCGGTCGCTTTTTCTGCGGGTCGTGCAATTACAGGGACTTCAAGTTCGTCGATCGATAAATGATACATATCAACCTGTGGTCGACAACAAGGTCGACAAACAATTTCATACCAGTGCGCGATAGGGGGGTTCAACCTAAGTTATAATCTGGCCAGTCGCGTCTTGTGTTGTTTCTTTTTCTTATTTTGTTTTGTTATCTGCTTTTGTAGACACTCACGTCACCCCGTTCCGAGCACAGAACATTGTTTTGCCTTCGGGACGGACGTCGTGGGTGCGCTTTAGAAGCAAATAAATGTGATGTTTTGTGTTAGTGTTGTATTATATAGATACTGTAAATAATTCATTTGATATCTTTCTTGTGCCTTACCCCATAGCTGCCCGTACACCTGTCAGAGATCACGCTCGGTTGCCTTGTCAGCATGGGGGTTTGCGGGACGCCGTACACCCACATGTAACACCCACCTCCGGTAACTCCCGGCAAATAGTATTATTGAGTGATGACGTAGTGTTTGGATGTATCTTTTCTTTGCATAAATGTCAATCTCATGTCAAATATCACCAACTACAGCCATTTGTAATGCAAAATCGGACGGGACAACATGATGGCGTCATTTACAAAACGCAACGTGATGCCAAAGTGTCCGGCTTTATATGATATATATTAACATGATTCTATTGTAAGGACAAAGGTACATAATAAACATATAATTGTCTACGTCCATTATAGACGGTGGGTTTTACAAGGAAGTACAGCCATTAGTTACCCACAATGCATGGTGTATTTATGCAACAAGTATAAGCTTTTACTAGAAGAAAAAATCTGCCCATAACAAGTGTAAACTTTCACACTAAAAAGAGGCCCACGGGCAGAGCTCTGGCAGAGAATTGCAAATCACATTTGTACAAGCCCATATTTGCTGTCATATTTGTACAGGGTAATACAAAATATAAATCTACAAACTCTCGACCACGACGGACCAAGCTCAGCTCTGGTGAACTGAAAAAAAAAATGCCTCGCCGTCAGCAAACTTTTTGGTTAATCTTCAAGGTACAGGAAAGTTGTCTACTTAACTTCATCAACAGTTTTCAAGCATTCCATTTGATAAGATGATACAGACATATTGAAGTTGCACATATAATAATAGACCTTTTTTATAGAGGGTAACACATTTAGTACTGGTACTAATCTTCCATGAGGCCCTCTTTTCCTGGGTAAGAACCAGTATTAAGCAATGTGGATAACGTTTCTTGCTCAAGGACACAACACATGGCGCTTGCGAGGATCGAACCGGCTACCTCTCGATCTCGAATCCGATGCTTTACCACTGCACCACAGCGCTCCACATATGCCTTTTTAAAAACGACAAATGACGTTTTGGCAAAATTACAGCATTTGCACTTTAGACATTCTTGTGTGCAGACTGACAATAAGAGTATTGCCAAAGACCTGGGGTCAGTTGTTCAAAACTAACGACGTCGTTAGTTAACGTATCGTTAAAACTTTGATCATTAAATATGGCAAATATGTTGAAATTTTTGCTGAAAAAATGTGAGCAGCTTTTGCGAATGCAAAAGCTGCTCGCATTTTTTCAGCAAAAATGCCAAAATGTTTGATATTGTACTTGCTAGAACAGTTAACAACATGACCGCTAACGAGCTCGTTAAGCTAACGATGCTTTGAACAACTGGCCCCAGTTAATTGTACAAAATATATTTCTGGGATATAACTTTAGACATTCACATTTATTATGTGCTAAGCGTAGACATAGCTTTTTGTAAAATCTGTACTTGTTACTATAGTACTTAGTCTGCCACACAGGATCTCGTCTCGTGGATGTTCCCGGATCTAATGCATCACACTCGAAGCTCCATGTCTCTCATGTGACACTTTGATCATCCACTCGACGAGATATAATGCGGCAGATCTATTTACTGTAGCAATAATGTGCAGTTTTTAGCATTACTACGAAAATATATCGCATTTTTCGTCTGGAAATATTATTCCCAGTCCCACTCAAGAACGGATAATATAGCCCGACTATGATGTCATAATGGCAATGTTTTTTTCTTTGTGTGTGGTTGTTACTCTCAGGAGTCAAACATTCCGGGCCTTATTTGTATTTCTAAGACTGTCTGCTACATGAGCCACCACACACAAAAATGTGACTTCAGACATATTCGCCCAGTAAAGGCTCAATTCCACGTGTACACCCACATTGTGGAACCAGCCTTTAAAATACAGTAGATGGATGCACGTGCATATGGGAATGGTTGCATTCTAGCCCAGTGGGTATGCACCCTGGTTTTATATTGCATATGCGCTAATGCTGGAAAAATATATATTTTCCATTGCCCTGGTCCATTTTAAGATGCGTTGTCTCCATTTATAACGTCTGTAATGGTTTGACATTTTGGTTAGAGATTAGCTAGGTTTCTAGAATAGGTAAAACAATTAACTTTACACAGAAAAATCATTAACTTCTATAAGGTTTACAGTATGTAATGTCATGATCCTTTTTATCAACATTAACGTTTCTCTCAGGGTGGGAAATACATTAAGCTTGCAAATTGCCCTAATTCATTCGGTATTATTGATGCGCCAACCAACGTAAATCCCATTACGATAACACATCCGTACGGCATAGTGCATTCTTTCTCATTTCCAAATTAGTTAACCTTCTGATGGAATATCATCACGAGAACACACCTCTATAATTTTGACCCCCTTCAACCCCACTTTTATACAGTAAAACTGGGGTTTACAGGGGTATACGTTATTCTTCTTATTTCTGCTCAAAAACATAGCTTGTGGGTACTCGTTAGAACCGCCTCGGCGAGCAGAAATAATGAAATTTAAAGCATTTTTATCTGAAAAAAATTGTCATTTTTGGTGGTAAAGTATTTCCAATATCTTTGAATAGGCGTGTTTTCCTAATGTAAGGAATTATTCCTTTTTTTACTCAAAAACATAGGTGTGAGTATTGGTGAGAACGTAGATGCGGTTCAAACGAAAACCCACAACCCATATCTTGAAGCTGCAATAAGGAAAGTAATGCATACCCCAGTAAACCCCAGTTCTTTCTGTACAAAGTGAAATTAACGGGGGCGCTCATTACACAGACTTGTTCAATTGTTTTATTTGCAAGAATGAGGAGTCGTCAAGGACTAGACCATTGTGCAAGTTTAACAGCTGTCTGTTTTCGTTAGTTTACAGTTTATGTTTGCATTGAACGAGTATGTTGTTTTCTGTTCTCTTATATTTTCAGAGTCAGGGGACTGGCAGCAAAGACGATATAAAAGTAGAAGTGAAGGCAATTATCAGGAATCGATACAATTAACCCACACCTCCCATCAGAGACACCAAATGGAAAGAAACACAAACATGAATCAACAGACCCTAATGGAAACACCAAGAGCGGAAATCCAGAAGGACAGTTACTACCCGCCAAATGCAAAATTGGCTATCCAAAATAAAAAAGATATAATTTATACACACACTCAAAGACAAACCATAACAAACACAAGAGGACCATAATGGCCCTGGATCGCTCACCTGATCCTTATTGAACAGAAAAAGTGGTAGGTAAAATAAGGTGGAGTGGATGGTTTAAGCCATTTCGGTTGAAAGTGACCCAAGGAACATTTCTGTGAAATTATTTCAAAGTCAGTCTACCTATTTAGTAGTAGAAGTCATTTTAAAGCTTGTTTATCGATTCGTTTTGGTGACTATTATGTTTAGTGGAGCGAAACTATTTTTGTCAGAGGGTCACCCATGGAACTTTCCTTCCGGATTATGTTCTTTCTGAGAATGAAGTCTTTCAAAAGCTCTTTTCTACAGAGCTGGCTTGTATGTTACTATCTGGGCACCTTCTGGCCATTGAGGGTCATGTCCTAGTGCATGGAGATGAATTTGCGCAGTCTAACTTACAATGCATCGTTGAGGGGGGGGGGGGGCTGCAAGAAATGGCATTAGATGTTAGACATATGAGTTCCCCTTGACAATACAGCGCTGACTTATGTCACTATCTGGACACATGGTGGCCATTTAGAGTCAGGTCCTAGTGCAACAGAAGAAGATGATGCGGCTCAGTCTTACTAATTATCACATGGTGACAAAGGGAGGAGGAGGGGTGGTTAGTGGTCAGTTGTTGCCTTTGACAATACAGAGCTGACTTGAATGTCACTGTCTAGGCAAATTGAGGGCCAGGTCCTAGTGCACCAGACACAGATAAAACGACTCAGCCTTAACCCAATATAAAACCTATGGGCTTCGGGCGGGTCCATTTTTGACCCCATGGGGTTATAGTTTGGACAATCCTGGTAGAGGGCAGCTATAGGAAGCTTCCTTCCAAATATCAAAGACTTGGGCCTTCTGGTTTCAGACGAGAAGGTATTTAAAGATTTTCCCTATGCAAGTCTATGTAAAACCGGTAGGCCCTGGGACGGGACCATTTTGACCCCCAGGGCTATGCTATGGAAAATCTGGGTAGAGGTCACCCCCATGAAGCTTCAAGCAAAATATCAAAGACCTGGGCCTTGTGGTTTCAAAGAAGAAGATTTTTAAAGGTTTCCCATATATAAGCCTATGCAAAACTGGTGGGGCCTTGGCCACCTTTCGCCCCACGACTATAATTTGAACAGCATAGTAGCGGTCCACCAGATGACGCATCATTCTAAATATCAAAAACTTGGGCCTTTTTGTTTCAATCAAGAAGTTTTTTCAAAGGTTTACCATAAAATCAGTGGGCCCCGGGGCGGGGCCATTTATGACCCAAGGGCTATAATCTGAACAAACTTGAAAGAATATGTTCTGCTAGATGAATCTTCACACAAAATTACAAAGACCAGGCCCTGCGGTTTCAGAGATGATTTTTAAAGATTTTCTTCATATAAGTCAATGTAAAACCAAAGGACCCCGGGGCAAGGGCATCTGTGGCACCAGAGTGATACAGGTCCACAGCTTAATATCAAATATCAAACACCTGGGCCTTCTGGTTTCAGACAAGAAGTGTTTAAAGGTTTTCCCTATGTAAAAAAGTCATGCAAAACCAAAGGGCCCAGGGCGTTGGCATTTTGTGCCCCAGGGCTATAATTTGAACAATCTTGATAGAGGTCCACCAGACGAAGCTTCATAACAAATATCAAACACCTAAGCCTTCTGGTTTCAGACAAGAAGATTTTTAAAAGGCTTTCCCTATATAAGTCTATGTAAAACCAAATTGCCCCGGTGCGGGGGCATTTTTGGTCCAAGGGCTATCATTTGAACAACCTTGATAGAAAAGTAGAAGTAAAACAAAGATCAGGAATCGATACAATTAACTTACTCCACCCATCAAAGACACCAAAGGGAAAGAAACACAAACATTAAGCGACCAGACCAAAATGGAAACCTAAACAAAGGAAGGCCATAAGGACAGTTACTTTCCCACAAAATGGCCACATGGCCATCACAAATAAAAAGACACAAGCGATACACATAGTAAGTAACAAACAACAATATAAATAAACCGCGACAGAAGAACCGCCTTGGAACGGTCAGTGGAAAGATTTCCACTGGGGGGATTAAATCGATTTTACGTGGCCACAATCCTCGCCCTTACTTCCGTCGCGATTTAGACAAATTATTTGTTCAGTCCGCATGAAGGCCTCCTAACTCAGCAGTGCAACATCTCCGTGAACACAAAAAAATCAAAGAACCACAGAGGTGAGACAACGGTGAGGACTCGACAGCAAGAAACCACTGAAATGCTGGAGCAAAAGAAAACCAACAGTTAGACTCCGATGGGCCCAACCAGAGACAGAGCACCGGGCACCAACCAACATTACCAAGAATTAGATTTCTCTAATTCTCATTAAGCCTTTACGTTGGAGCCGTCATAGAATCTGAGGCCTGATACACCGGCGTGCAATTAAAGAGGGAAGCAAAGTTGCCAATCGTGATTGGGTTAACTACCATGCATGCAGTCTGTCGTATAACATCCATGTTGTACCCAATCTTTTTATATCGAAGAATGATTTTACGAAATTGGGTGCTGAAGTCATTGCGGTTATATATTTTTCTGAATTTATATACTAAGTCACCATAAAATTCGGGTTCCGGTAGACCTTGTTGCAGAAGAGATTTAAGTCCTATATTGAATTTTGAAATTAAATCAGAATGCCGTCTATAAAATTTTGAAAAGGCTTTGCGTAGTTTATGGTACCGATAACCCTGATTAAGGAGTTTAGCCGTTAATAATTTATTACGAGTGTTGAAGTCAGTTACATGACTACACACTCTAGCAAATCGAATTAATTGCGAAATATAAACGCTATAGGATGGCGCACGAGGAACATCACCATACAAAGAAGGAAAATTTACAATCTCAAAATCAAAGTCATCGCGTTTATCATAAATTTTGCACGAAACAAACCCATCTACAATAGATAGATGTAAATCCAAAAACGGGGCCTCGGTATCAGAAGAATTTGCTTTACTTAACTGAAGTTCTGGGGGGTAAATCTGACTGATCAAACCATCGAAATAGGTATTATCAATATTTAATAAATCATCTAAATATCTAGAAGTGGAGCTAAAAGCTTCAATAATTTCAGATTGGTTATCAATGGAATGCGACAATATGAAGTCTCTTTCATAACAATACAAGAACAGATCAGCCACAAGAGGTGCGCAATTCGTACTCATCGGAATACCCACAATTTGTCTAAATAACTTAGTACCGAATCTAATATAAATATTGTCAAGTAGAAAGGTGAGGGCATCACACTTTCTGACATGACCAAAGTGTATAATTCTTATGAAGTTCAATAGATGAAGCTTCACAACAAGTATCAAAGACCTGGGTTTTGCGGTTTCAGAGAAGAAGATTTTTTTAATTTCCTATATAAGTCAATGTAAAACTAAAGGGTCCCAGGGCGGGGGAATTTTTCGGCGAAAGGGCTATAACATGAATAGTCTTGGTAGAGATTTACTAGATGTATACCCCCAAAAATACCCAGGATCAGGAAAACACGACTTTATAATGTTGACCCCCCTTGGACCCCAATTTTATATAGTAAAACTTAAACCTTACGATAACACATCCCTGTGGCAAAGCGCATTCTTTCATATTTCCAAAATGGTTACTTTTCTAATAGTTTATTTTTACACTTCAAACATGGGTTGTGGGTGCTCGTTAGAATCGCTTCACTGAAGCGGCTCTAACAAGTGCCCACAACCTATGGCTTGGAGCAGAAATAATAATAATGTAGACCCTTGATGAGTGCGTCATTCCTTCTGTCTTTTATGTGATACTCAGGTGAGTTTTGGTTCAAGAGATGTGTTTCTTCTTGATATAGTTCCTTCATTCGATGCACCTCTGCTTTGGAATAATGACATTTTTCCTTGCTTTGACACCTTTTCTTTATTTTTTTTTTTTCAACTTTATATGTAGTGCTAAATGTCAATGAAATTTGAAGCCTCATGTGGAAGTAATTAACCTTAATCACTTTTGCTCTGATTGATTGCCGGGAATGGCATGATTAATGTTGTTGAAATAGAACAGGTTCTATTTGCCACATTGTAATAGCAGGGTTCAAATGTAAGATATGTCTTGTAAGACTAGTCTTAAAAGACTAATCTTGTCGTGTAAACGGGCCTTAAAGGCTCGCACCAGCCTTTGCTAATCGCCTATGTGACAAGTATTTTGCTCGAGCTGGGACAAATTAGGGAATAGTGTAGAAAAGCATACGCTTAAAAACACTTGTAAGGTATTTTTATTAAGTAGGTTTGGCGTTCATTACTCACTCTGATGAACTACCATTCACACTGTTCATATCGCGATGAAATAGTTAAGTGATTCCAATGCATATTTTCTGTTGTTGTTTTTTTTTTTCTTTTTCTTTTTTTTTTTTTTTTTTTTTGGTTTGTTTTGTTTTTAGTTTGTTCGTGGTTGAGTTTTACGTCCCACTAACAGATAAGGTCAAATGGAGACGGCAATTCGGTTTAAAGACTTATCCGAAAGTCTGAAGAAGGCCGGGATCGAACCCACGACACCTGGTTTATTTCTGAAGGTTAATCAAATATAAAATGTGCGCGTGTAAACCCCACTATTCTATCTCTGCATATTGATGTTAACAAGGATGAACATTACATAGAGGATTTACATGAGTGTTCCTGTATTATTGAATTTATTAAACGAGTTGAGAAAAATGGATAAAATGCGAGGCTGTGCCGAGCATTTTATCCCTTTTCCTCAACGAGTTTAATAAATTCAATATTGCATGAGCACGAATGCAGATTCTATATATCATTAGACATTTAAAACGCATTTTATTCACGATTGTTTGTTAAACGCTTACGTATAAGCCTGTCCAGGAAAAGTGTGGATACGTAAACTGACCGGCTCAGAAATGACCTAAATTAGTGTTGACTGGGCCGTTAAACTCTTAAACAAACAAATTCAGGATTGTTTACAAAAATGTCAATATTCCGCCGTTAGTAAACGGGATGGCGTTAAGGACGTGGCACATGTACCGTTACAGGACGTATCTAGCTAATTTGCATATTCAATCCACAAGTGGATTATCGAAAATATTACATGTCGTTATTCACACCGGTTACCGCAGTACAACGAACGCGACAGAGTACAACGAACGCTACAGAAATCATGACATCACAGCATTATTTTCGGTAAGAAAAAAGGTTTATTGTAGCCCAGATCCTTATCTTTTAGGGTGGTTAATTTGCATAGCTACAGAATAATGGTATTACCATTTACTGATACAGTTGCAGAGAATTATGTTCATTACAAACGAAAACACAAACATTTTTCTTTCATCTAATGTGTTTTCACCCACCCCAGCATACTTCAATCAATGGTTTTTGACAGTAACACATCTTTTGTGCACACGATTTTGTGATTTAAATGTTATTGCGATTTCAGAGCTTCCATTGATGTATTTGCTTCAGCCGCAGTTCTTGTCACTACCCACTGAATACATGGATGGTTCAATGGTTGATTTTTTATTAGGGTACACCTTACCACGGGTTATGATACACCATAACGCGGTCAGTCAGCACAATTTAGGTGCAACAAACACGGATAATATTCTTCATAAATTGAAATATTTGTTTGAATTGGGGTTTAACGTCCCCGTCAACACTATTTAGGTCATTTTGGAGACGTTGCTTGCAGTTTTGTGGGACATATACCCGAAATTGAGATGAAATGACATCGCAAGCCCTGCCGCCCAATGAAACCAGAAGGCTAATATGCATTTGATGATCTGGCTCACACCGCTTTGCCCGGCCAGGCTTAGTCCTTCTAAGCGGTTTACCAGTAGTTGTTAACGAGCACCCACAACCTATGCTTGTAGTATAAAGAAGAAACATATCATGGATTTTCATCAGAGAAGTAGCAATTTAGGAGATGTGAAAAAATACACTATGTCGTACGGGTGTGTTACCGAAATGAGTGTTTAATGCAATACATTAAGCAGATAACTAGGCAGAGAACAGGAAAAAAATGAGGGTTCGAGCATTAGAACCCCTTGAGTATTATTTCACATGATTTTCGGACTCCCAAAAATTCGAGGGCGAATCTCAATGTGCGTGGGGTGAATGGCATAGGGTATATTTATTTAGCACACTTGTACTGCCTTTCGATACAAGCCGGCTTTTATAGCAACGTGGTAGATTTGCTTATCAATCCGGCGGCCCGGGTTCGAACCACGACCGGGCCAAAGATGTGTAGCATTTTTGTCGACTGTCACACAATGTCAGTAAAATAGTAATTCATGTCCACGAAGAACAAAACTCAACCGAAAACGGCACCTTGTGAGACACCAGACAAAATATCAGCCCAATCCTAAGTTTCACTGTCAGGTTCGGCAATAGTATACATGGTGTTGGGGTCATCTGGATGGCCAGCATCGCTAAACTCAAAACTCAGCCATAATGTATCTTTCTGAAATAAAAAATATAGGACTCTTACTTTGATATTCTTGCTACATGAATGTCGTAACCATCGAGAGAAGTATAGTTGTAAAAAAAGGGAAATAATCGCCTATGGCGAGATTCGAAGCTTGGACGATCTGGTAAAATCAATTGCTCTAAGCACTAAGCCAAAGAGTTAACTGTCTTCCTCAGTTGTCTTCCGCATAATCAACCAAGGCAGGTATATTATAGGTTAGGTGCATCGGGTCGTAACACCTCACCCCTTTATTCCAAGTCCGTATGTTGACACGAGGTCATTTTTGCGAAAAAAAAAAAATCAAATCCCGGGCGAGTCAACATCTTCCGACATGACAGCCATAATGAAGGAATGAAGCATAAAGTAATCGACTCTGTGCCAAAGAGTCGTACCCATGACGCAGTTGTTATTGGTTATAAACCTGTAGGCCAAGGAAGATAATTCAGGATTAGAAGTTGTGGGCCGTAACAATATCAGGGGCGTAGCTGGAAGAAAATCATTTGTACGCAAACCAAAGAAAATGCTAAAAATAATAGCTCCGTTTACCAAATGGGGACCACTCTTACAGGAAAGAATTTGCTCCCATTAGGGAGCAAATTCTTTCCTGTAAGTGCGGTCCCCGTGGCAGAGGAGGAAACTATGCTAGCTAATAAATAGTGTTGCGTATATCCTAGACAAATACAATTTTTCTTCTTCTTCTTCTTCTTCTTCATCTTCTACTTCTTCTTCTTCTTCTTCTTCTTCAATATTTTCCTCCTTTATTCTTCTTCCTCTTCTTCTCTCTGCTTCTTTTTTTTCTTCATCTTCCTCTTCTTTTTCTTCTACATCTATTTTTGGCCGACCCCGCCCATAGGGGCTTGAAGAAATATATGGGCTGTATGATGCTTCCACGCAGAGCTGAAACTGACCCGCACACTAGTACTGGTAAACCGCTTATAGGATCTAAGCCTGTCCAGGAACCGCGGTGCGAGGCGGACCGTCTATTCTAATAAACTCTATTGGTTTTATGGGGCGACAGGGCTTGAGATGTCATTTCATCCCAATGTCGGGTAAAAGACCCACAGAATTGGAAGCAACGTCTCCAAAATGACCTGTACAGTGTTGACGGGGACGTTAAACCTGAAATCAAACAAACAAAAACGTCTATTTTTTACGTTTGTAATGCGTACGCAAGTGCGCACGCAAGTGCGTATCTGCGTACAGGTATGTTGAGAATGATGGACAAACTTCTCTATCTATCCCTCATACAGATTTCTTTGGCTGGCTTGTTTCTTCGTTTGTTTGGGAGTTTAACAGCCCAGCAAACACTATTTAGGTCACATCGAGCCAGTTAGTTTACCTTGAAGGCTTATAAAACCAACACAGTGCATATTCTTACGCCAGAATTTGACAACTGCCCTTCTTAAGTCAGTGAAAGGGAGAAAATGACCGTTTATGTATTTTGAGTTAAATGTCCCAGCAACCCGCTAGGGTTGTACAGAGAGTGGACCCCAGTTTAATGATTCGTCAGACAGTTTGGAGAAGCCAAAAATCGAACCGAGGACCCCTGGTTTATGAGGCGAGTAAAACAAGATGATTACCAAAGAGAACATTTCATGGCAGACCCACTTCAGATTCTTTTTCTTGCATTACTTCAATCCCAAAACGTAGAGTTTGAATATGCGGTCACTTCGACTGCTAACGTCTATTGTGACGTTTAGTGACGTCGCATTACGGACAGCGTACACGACTTTCGATACAAATAGCGCACATCAGACACCCTTTGAGTTAAACCCCTCAGAATTCTCGACTTCAATACCATCCCTTCGTAGAAACCCGGGTAGGATAAAAGTTTCTATTCCAGGGTACAATCTAGGATTTCCTCGTCTGGTGTGCCAGAACTTGCAAAACGGGGCTAGTCTTTCGTTGCTGCTTTCAGCGATCAGACTATGTGCTTGCGCAACTTCTTTACTCACAAATTATTTTGCAGATTCTTGTGGTTGCACTGTGAGTGTTGTCTAATTGAAGTTGGTTTTGCTCAGTATAGCTCATTGTTGGCTATTTGAACGGTCCCTCTGTTTTTATATTGTTTACATGTTTATGCACAGGTTGTTCTTGGGCCCCATCCACCGCTGCTTGGGGAAATAAACGGGCTGCATGATACTTCCACACAGAGCTGAAACCCGTCGCACAGGACTACTGGTTAACCACTTAGAAGGTCTTACTCTTCCCAGGCAAAGTGGTGCGAGTCCGACCGTTCCTTCATATACACTATTGTTCTCCTTGGGTGTTAGGTTTGAGATGTCGTTAATTCTTAATGACGGATAAAAAGAATTGTTCCTCTTGGCTATTTCTTGAAAAATGGCGCTTATAATGGGTAAAAACGTCCAAATACGGTTTTCCATATCCGTGTTTGTTGTTCCATTTGTTCCGTGTTTAGTGTACCCAAACACAACACATGATCCGCGGTAAGGTGTACCAGTGTTTAAAGGTAGTGAGCCAAGAAAAAACGGTACGATTCTGATTTAAACTATTTTTATGAATTATTAAAAATAGTATACTTACTTTGATGCCTAGAGACATGAAAAACCCAAGAATGCTCGTGTATATGTCATTTATGTTTTATTGATAGACCCTTAAAACTTGAAGTTTTGTTTTTCTACCTATTTTGGCCTAATTTGTGGCTTTAATTTCACTTCTCCGACCGTGGCATAGCTTAAAATTTGGAAAGACAACAAAAACACAATCTGTTGTCATCGCAAAACCAACAGAAAAACGAAAATCGTGATATGTTCGACAAAATAAAGGAAACACACACTTTTCTCCCGTCAAAGAAAAACAGTAGCGTTTGTTGTATACAGTCGCGTCACGTTGTACCGCGGTAACCGGTGTGTATTACACTCTCAGACGCGACATCATGTGATAAACGACTTTATCCAACGGACGAATTACGTTCATTCAATGTCGATGCATTGCCATAGCGTTTCATAGATATCGATTCGACATGCAATGCTGGCCATTCACACTTACTGCATATTGATTGGTTTAACAACGCATCAACCATTGCGGGTCATTTTATGTCGTCTCCCAGAGAAAGGGAGAAAATATATAGAAGGGATGATTGAGATGGAAGTGAGGAAAAGAGGGACAAGGATTGGAAGTGTCGAAAGAGAAGAAATAACAATATTCCCCTTCTGTCCTTACCTGCATCAAGGACAGCATGCCTTGTCCAACTGTAAAGCACGAGAATGACATGTGGTCTTACATGTGTTTTGTTTGGTAATAATGCGATTACTTTCCAACAGCTATCATAGTTTTTACAGACATTAATTCTACTTTAATAAATG
Source organism: Lucinisca nassula (assembly GCA_963580285.1). Classification (NCBI taxonomy): domain Eukaryota; kingdom Metazoa; phylum Mollusca; class Bivalvia; order Lucinida; family Lucinidae; genus Lucinisca; species Lucinisca nassula. The sequence goes on along the minus strand of OY757017.1, from coordinate 116,271,557 downwards.
ATCGAGCATTTCCTAATGGTTCTGTCGGAGAAATAATTCTTCGAGATGAGATCAGGCCAAACTAATCAGTCATCAAAATATAGTGCTTTACAGTCTAACATCACGAAAACACGCCTATATAATTTTGAGCCCCTGGAACCCCACGTGTATATAGTAAAACTGAGGTTTGCAGGGGTAAACCTTATTTTTCTTTTTTCTGCTCTAAAATATATATTGTTGGTACTCGTTAGAACCCTTCTGGGAATGCTAGTGATCTCTAGCTTTCCCAGGTGTCGTGCATGCATCAATGCTCGTAGTGCATGGACCAGATACTGATCCCCTTTGCATATAAACCTTCCCTGTGACATTGAAGTTTCGCTTCTTTCTATTTGAATTTGGGGATTCCCTAGTATATGAACTTTAGCATTTCTAGATAAAACTTGATCTTGTTTTTCATATAAGTATTTTGACCAAGCTTTACAGTTTCAACACAGTTCCCCATAGTGACTATTAGAAATAGGGTATGCAGTTTGTCCATTAAAATAATCTAATAGTTTTTTTTTTTATATCAAAGGAATCTTTTCGAAAGCATTTTTACATCCCCAAAGTGGCTACATTTTTTATGAAACCCCGTGATATTTTTCTTAACATAGGTTATTTAGGCGGTTCTATCGTGTACCCATAATCTATGTATTGGAGCGGAAATAAGAAAAGTACACCCCATTTTTCTTTATATATAGTGGCGCTTATGGGGTGTTCATTTCATGACATTTTCATGTGATGATCATGCACCTCATAAGTAAGCATTTCGAAATAACGTCTATAGAAATACATTGCAGATTTTACCTCCGAGATAAAAGAAACTTTTGTGATCTTTTTTTCTTATTTTAGCTCAAAGTAAGATTAAGGGTACACGTTAGAACCGCCTAATCGAGGCTGTTCTAAAGAGTGCCCACAATTTATATTGTAGAGCAGATAAACGAAAATTAAGGTTTACCCCCACTAAATCCCAGTTATACTATATAAAAGTAGGGTTAAAGAGGGGTCAAATTTTCGTGGCGGTAAACCGAAGATCCATCACGTGAACACGTCCGTGAAAAAAGACCCCCTAAACCCCACTTTATGTAGAGAAAACTGGGGTTTACAGGGGTAAACATTATTTTCCTTATTTCCGATCCAAGACATATGTTGTGGGTACTCGTTAGAACCGCGATCACCCAAAACCTATGTTTGGAGTATAAATAAGAAAAACATCAAAAATTTTCATCAGAAAAATACCTTTATTGGGGTTTGAAAAATGCACTATTTCACACGGATGTGTTACCGTAATGAAATAAAAATTATAAGACGAAACGGTATAGTACGTCGTAGTTGAATAATTAGGTCAACCCATAAGGAATGGGTGTTTATCGCATATGCAACCGGCAAAGGCCCCATTACGAAAACACGCTAAGACAAATACACTGTCAGTTTTCATTGTAATAAAACAAATATCGAAATTTTTCATCTGAAAATTATCATTTTTTGGTGGTAAATTTTACAATGTATACATGTATGAATAGGCGTGTTTTCGTAATGTACTGCCGAAAAATCGAAAATTTTAAGATGAAAAATTGGGATACATGTAACTTTCTTAGTTCTGCTTAAAGTATAGATTGTGGATATATGTATACATTAGAGCCGTATTTTAGAGTCACTGATGAGGCCTAATTGGCCGAAACTAGCTAGTCTGGCCCAGAAAACTGTACACGTCATAGTTTTAAGTTAAGTGGAGTATTCTTTGCTTTCGAAGGTTTACCCTTTTATAGAACATATTGAAGGTGGTCAAAATTATATAGGCGTGTTTTCCTGATGCCTGAGCATATGCACAGTCGTGTACATTATTCAAAGATATTGTTAATTTTTCACCTAAAAATAATGTGATTTTTCAGATATAAAAATCTGATAGTTTCATATTTCTGCTCAAAATATAGATTGTTGGTATTCAATAGAACCGTATCCGTATCGCCCTCAAAGCATAGATTGTTGGTATTCGTTAGAATCGCCCCAGGCACTCGGTTCTAACGAGTACCCATATCTATGTTTTTGAGCAGAAATAAGAAAATAAATACATACCCCTGTAAACCCCAGTTTCACAATATAAAGCTGGAGTTTAAGGGTAGGCGTGTTCTAATTATGGAGGAAACATTGCTGTAGCTAGCGTTTTCTGCAAGAAACATCCGTCTAGAGGCCTATTAGTTGACTGCACGTTTGCATTCGAAGTACTTATTTAACTTTTTTTCTTCTCCAGTGTTTAATCATTTGATCACTGCAGACACCTCATTTGTCACAAAAGACATTATCAGGGTCATGGACATCGCCTCAGTCAGCAAAAGTACTTCTTTTTACGGATTTTGGTTTATCAGCCTAAATTGCTTCCTTAATACAGCTCTGCGGCAGTCTTGAATATTCATTTATCACAATTGTCCTGTAGGTTTTAATCACATTATGGTCTAACATCACTGAATCGAAAATCTTTAGAATCTTCGAAATTAATTCGAGATAACCGTATTTAGAGCCACGGAGGGTTCATCATGGCGCCCGATCAGACGACATAATTAAATGACTAAGTGCTTTTATTCCTGTCTACTTAAAACAAAGATATATTGTATGTACACATTACATCACGAAAACACGCTTACATAATTTTGACCGCCTTGAACCACACTTTTATTCACCTTATTTGCATTATCTGCTGGTTCCTAGTCTGAAGGTTATCAGTGTTGGAAAAACAGGAAACCAGACCCCCCCCCCCTGACCTTAAAAGGTCAGGGGGGTCTGGTTACCTGTTTTTCCAATATTGAAGTTGTGCAAGCTGGGAGCCAGCAAATAATGGAAAAATGGTGAATATAGTAAAACTGGGGTTTACAGGGACAAACCTTATTTTTCGTATTTCTGCTCTAAAGCGTTTATTGTGGGCACTCGTTAGAACAATTTTCATCTTAAAATTTACGTGTTTTTTTTTTTTTTTTTTTTTTGTTCGCTGTAAAATTTACACTGTAATTGTATAGGCGTGTTTTCGTAATGAGAAATACCCCACCCCCCCCCCCCCCCCACCCCCACACACCCCCGCCCGCCACTCAATTCAATTCTAACGAGCAGACAATATATGTATCTATGCGACTCTAGTTAGGAGAAACTATGTATATTTTCAAGATACAATCAGGCATATCCCTAGACGGAACAAATGTATATCTGAAACTATGGACGCAAGTCTTAAGAGGGTCTAGAATGAGCAATGAATTAGTCTTGGCAATCGAGTCATCTATGGTCGTGCCAGTGAAATTTTACTGTACTCAGTCTATGTAGTGAGACCACTTCGTAAATTTCACTTCTGATGGGAAAAATATTGAATATACAATAGCATATGTTAAGGAAAACCTTGGTTTTAACATAGGATAGAAATTCTGTTCTTACCCTGTTGTTCTTACCCAAGCATACTATAAAAGTATAGCGCGCGAAACAAAAGACGTTAAACAAATTGCAGTGAAATTTATCGGTGGCGTTGCGCCAGAAAAATATAGTAAATACATGGTTAGTGTCTTTAATAATAAAATATATTCGGTGAGCCTTAAACAATTTTATAGGGGCGAGCTTTAGCGAGCCCCTATAAAATTGTCGGGGCGAACCGATTATATTTTATTATTAAAGACACTATCCATGTATTTAGTTTATACCTCAATTCAAAACAATCAATGGGTTTTGCAATAATTTAGCAAATTTAAGCAAAAAAGACAACAGACAGTGTGGCATGTCAAACGAAATTCAGTGCCATGGCGCGCACACGTAGTATAACGTAGTATAAGGCTTTTATAATGTAAACTGAGCGCGTCCTGGTCCCGAGATTATATAACTTTTGTGCATCCTCAACCAAGCTGAGCATGAAGTTTGACCCGTTCATAAATTAGTCAACGTCGCTCGAGATATCATCATACCTAACATTGGTGTGAAGTTATATGGAAATCCATCAATAAATGAAGGTACTAGAGCAATGACAATGTTTTTTCTTAAAAATCCATAGTGACCTTCACATTGAGCCCCAGTCCCTGAAAGTCGAACTCGCTGTGTTTTTAAAAAGAAAAGAAAAATATTCCTCCACCGGTATTGGAACTCTCGACCTCTTGATTCAGAGCCCAAAGCCTTATCTTTTGCCCCACAGAGCTTGCAGGTAAACTTTAACCCAGGGAAATAAGGGTCGTTATACAGAGTAAAATATTAACTTCTCAAAAAGTCCTATTTAAGCAAAAAAAAAAAAAAAAAAAAAAAAAAAACACTTAGGAAATGGAGTCAAAAAGAATAATTATGTAATCTATTGATTTTTACTTTTTCATTTTATTTAAAAAATAATTTGTAAAACATCAGAAATAAGAGCTTGCAGGTAAACTTTAATCAAATGCGGACGCCGACGCTGATGCCGACGCCGACGCCGACGCCGACGCCGACGCTGACGCCGGGGTATAGCAATACTCCACCTTCCTTTCGTTAGGCGAGCTAATAATGTTGGTATTTTAAAATTTACGAGCAGGGCAAATATCTCAGCCGTTTGTTTGTATATTTATCAACATTACCAGTTTCATACTCAAATAAGTTGAGCATGAAATTAGGTGCCATAAACAGGGGCCAGGTTTATGCGTGTCTTCGTGTTGTTTCACGATATCTTTGTATTCTTATAGCGGCTTAAGATGGTTGTGTAATTTGCATATGTTTCTTCTAGAGCAACGTGTTCAAATAAATGCATGTTCCAAACATCGTTGACAGTGTGCACTGCATACTTATAATTGAACACACATACATGTAATATCACACTGGCAATGTGTCCCATTTCAGAATTATGACTGTTAGTGATGCCTCAGAATCGTCGATGGTAACTCTCTTCTTCATCTTCTTCTGTTTCGTCTTCTTCTTCTTCTTCTTTGCAATGTGTATGTGTTCATGTCGTGAAATTTTGAATTAATAAATAAACGACATATCCACACAGAAAGCTAATTGGGGCTGATTTGTTCTTGTTCAGTTATGAAAGAGACTTCATGATCTTCCTTTCATTTGAAAAAACATTCTGAAGTTATTGAGGCTTTTAGCTCGACGTCTAGATATTTGAATGGTTTATTAATTATTGACACTACCTACGTCGATGGTTTGATCAGTTAAATTTACCCTTCAGAACTTCAATAAAAAAAGGAAATTCTTCTGCTTTTGGATTTACATTTATCGGTTTTAGATGGTGTGGTTTCATGCAAAATTTATAATAAACGCGATGGATTTTGATTGTGAGATAGTAAATGATGGTGATGGACCTTGTATAATTTATATACATATTAATTCGGTTTGCCAGAGTGTTAAGTCATGTGACTGACGTCAATCTCGGAATAAAATTATTAACTGCTAAACATCTTAATCAGGGCTATCGGTATCATAAACTTCACAGAGCCTACTTTAAGTTTTATAGACATCAACACGATTTAGTTTAAAAATTCAATGTTGGACCTAAATCTCTTTTGCAACACGGTCTATCGGAACCTGAATTTTATGGTGACTTAGTAACTGAATGCAGAAAACTATATTCTTTCAATGATTTCAGCACCCGGTCTCGTAAAACCATTCTTTGTAAAATAGGGATCTGCTTTAGCCGGCGCTAGGGTGCGTGACCGGTGTTGCACCTTTCAGTACCGGTCATGAACAGACTCAATAAAACCGAGTCTGCTATTTTCGCTTATTTGTTGTATTCTTTGCTTCCAAAGGATCTAATTTCAGAACTTATTCGATATAAAAAGTGCTCAGTAGTTAACCCAATCAGGATTGAAAACTTTGCTTCTTCCTTTAGTTGCACTCCGGTGGGTCGGGCCTCTGACTCTATGACGGCTCAAACCTAAAGACTTACTTTAACATTTTTGGAAATGTCGGATGGTGCCTGATGATCTGTCTCTGTTTGGACCCACCGGAGTCCAAATATTGGTTTTTATTTTGCTCCAGCATTTCAGTTATTTCAAGCTCTCGAGTCTTCATCGTTCTTTCAGCTCTGTATCCGTTTGATTTTTATGTTCTCGGAGAAGTTGCAGTGATGGGTTATAATGTTGTTTATGAGCTGATAACCTGGTATTGCGAATAATGTACTCAGATCCGGGAATGGCAACAAGATCGTTGTGATCTTGTACATCATAACGAGGCGACTGTCAATGCGGCGTTGGTCAATGGGCGCCAGTTAACGTCTTTCAGGATAGGTGTGACGCTGGAAGTGCAAATACAGTCACGTGTTGCCCACCTGGCAGCCCTTCTTGGGGCTGTTTTCACTTTGAAATTATCAGCAGCAGTGTGAGTGACCATACAGACTAGTTGCGGCATGACTAACGTCTTGTATGCTACTGATTTCATACTTATTATGGACCCGCATGTTTCTTTTCAGGAAATCAAGGGCCTGATTTGCCTTTTTAGTATTGTTATCTATAGGGGTATTCCAATTTATTTCAGCAGAAATCGTTACCTCTAGTGGCTGCCTTAGCACTCTCCAGCAGGATATCATGCAGACCCTTTAAGTTACCGGTCTCAAAATCCCCTTTCAAACTAGTTTGAAAGGGGACTTTGAGACCAGTAACTTAAAGGCCTGACATTTGCAGAGATAAAAAATCCTGTTCCAACTGTTATAGTAGTGACACTAGAGAAGACCGGGGTGCTTTCTGAGCTTTACCCCATTGATCACCATATTGGAAAGATGAAATTGAAAAATATGTGATAGCTTGAAAGAACAATTCCGTGATAAAGGCTGTCAAAAGCCGAAAAGTCGGAGATGGTGGGGAAAAATGCGAAAAATAAATGTAATAAAACTGTTTGTGCGTCAAAGATATAATATAATAAGCGCTACTGGATTTTTGTACAAATCAGTGATAGTTACGTGGGCATCAATGCGTAAAGATATGGTGCTCAATCGTAAATTTGGGTCGACTGACAAACATTCGCCCAAAAAGTATGACTGTGCCCAGCAATACAAGTGACCTTTCAGAAGACAAAGTGGACCCATATCGGATATCTAACATGACTTGGATCTATCCTTGCTGACAGAAGACAGCAACTGTTTCCGATCCGCGGCACTGAATGTGTTCATTTGGAATAAATGAGCTAGCGAGAAAACCCTGTATCTATACCTGTCAGATCTAGTGGTGGTATAGTGGCTATATTACTCGCCACTTGAACCAGGCGTCGTGAATTCAATCCCGAGCTTCTCCAGACTTCGTAAAGCTGAAATGTTTAGCCGTTTTCAAAACCAATTTCGTAATTAAACCTGACCTGACATCCTCTAAAATTCGAAATGGACAGCTCATCACGTAAACACGCCATATAATTCTGACCCCCTCCAACCCCACTTTTATACGGTAAAATGGAGTTTACAGGGGTAACCATTATTGTTTTGTTTCTCTTCTAAAATATAGATTGTGGGTACTCTTTAGAACCGCCTCGATGAGGTGGTTTTAACGAGTACCTACAATCTATATTTTGAGCAGAAAAAAAGAAAAAAAATAATTGTTCATCTTAAAATGTTTATTTTTCCGAGGGTAAAATTGACCATGTATTTGTATAGGCAAGTTTTCATAATGAGCTGTTACTATACGGTGAGACGGTGAGATTCTATGCAGGACAAAATGGGTAATAGCCTCACCAGACGGTCTAGGTTTTTGCAAATCTTATTAGAGCCGTCGTAGCAGACTGATTGCATCGTAATTGTCTGACATTACCTAGTTAACAGGCCAATCGTATTAACCCATATATGGTAGTTAGACGCTTCCATACCATAATTATGGCCAGGTCAGTTTCCAATGACGGGCGTGTAGTTTACTTTATTATTTACAAGTGCCTAATAGCGAAGACTCCGATCAGTCGCCGCGGTCTGAGGCGTCCGATATGAGTCTTGGCTTTTTGCAGGGGAGCCTATGTTAAGGTTGACGTAATACACTTGTGTAATACACTTGATAATCTCGATCCCGTCTGTCAGGGCTTAAAGAAATATTTGGGCTGCATGGTGCTTCCACGTAGAGCTGAAACCGAACACACACGAGTACTCGTAAACAGCTTAGAGGATCTAAGCTTGTCCAGGCAAAGTGGTGCGAGAAAACAGTCGTACGATTGATGTTCTAAGGCCCCCGCCCATCGGAGCTTGAAGAAATATATGGGCTGCATGATGCTACCACGCAGAGCTGAAACCGACCCGGACACGAGTACTGGTAAACCGCTTCGAGGATCTAAGCCTGCCCAGGCAAAGCGGTGCGAGAAGGCCCGCACATGCTTATAAACTATATTGGTTTCATTGGGCGACAGGGCTTGAGATGTCATTTCATCTCAATGCCGGGTAAAAGTCCCACAAAATTGGAAGCAAGCAACGCCTCCAAAATGTCCTATCCAGTGTTGACGGGAACGTAAAATCTCAAATAAAAAAAAAACACTTGATAATTGCCAGAGGATTCCATCTTGCTTTTGTAGCAGAGAACAGCATTTCAGTATTTGTATTTGCTGCTTTGTACCCCGAGTCTGGAAAAAGGTGTCAGCACTTACAGTTAAACACTTTGACCACATTACGAACACACGCCTATACAAATACATTGTAACCTTTATCTCCGAAAAACTGAAAATTTTAAGATGAAAAATTGTGATATTCGAGGCGGTTCTAATGAGTACCGACAATCTATATTTTAGAGCAGAAAGAAGAAAAATAAGGTTTTCTCATCTACGCCCCAGTTTCACAATATAAAAGTGGGGTTCAAGCCGGCAAAATTATATCGGCATGTTTTCGTGATGGCCAGCAGCGTTTTAACCTTATTGATAGTTGAAACAAACATGTATTTGAAATTGTTGCTTTCCTGAAAGTATACCATTGCTCCTTATGGCAACTTATGTACGACTTGACCTAGTTCGGTCAATGGATGGCAGTCAATTATCCGGCAATGTGCTAAGCATGTTCAGATAATAGGGTTACGATTCCTGAGGTAAGGCATTGTTGGTAGAGTAAATCGGTCACTGGGTTATGTTTTGCTTAATATACAATGTACTGTCAGTCGAGGAATAGTTGACAGTGACGTCACGACTTGTTTTTGTTCTGAATAATGCAAAGCTTATGGGGCTAACGGTAAAATAGCTCAAATAGTCAGCTACGTCACTGCCAGCTATTTGTTGGTGAACTATACTGTTGTCGGAGGATAAGTAGACACTGGCGTAAAAGATAATAACACCACAGGTATAGTTCGCCAACAAATAGCTGGCAGTGACTATTTGAGCTATTTTACCGTTAGCCCCATAAGCTTTGCATTGTTCAGAACAAAAACAAGTCGTGACGTCACTGTCAAATATTCCTGGACGGACAGTAGGTTTGACAGGTTGTACCGTTATCATTATCATGCCCAAAATTGGTTGGCAAGACAGATTAAACGGTTATAATTATCATTACTGAAGCGTCCTCACTTTTTATAACAACAGTGGACAATGCTCAAACAACAAAAACATTCGCTGATGTCACTTTCAACTTATCATCTGACAATAGTAGAAGTATTGCAATTCTATCTTATTTAATGCAGCACGTGTGGCAATAAAATGGTGTTTGTCTTTATATCGTGTACGCCTTGGCTGCACATGGGTAAAATGACTGGAAAAGGACAATTTATTATTAAAAACACTATGTTCATGTCATGAAGCGTATGTTGTTGTTTGTGTCGGTGACCATACGTGGTGCATGCATAATGCTTACAGTAACCAACAGACACCATATTGTCTCCAAGTGATTATAACTCAGGTTCATTTTCAGGTTAACTTCGCTTTCATAGTTTGACTTTGGAGATGCCAAGGAAGGACGCGAGTGGTAACAAGTTCATCACAAACATCAGACTGAATTAGATTAATGAAATATTCTCAAAACCAAAGATCAAATACTATATGTTTGGTTTTACGAAACCACGTATTTACCAAAAGATAAATTATTGTTCCGGTGTGACAAGACAATAATTGAGCCAGCGCATGACGAAATCCTACAATAAGACATGTGCGGCCAGCTTAAACTCATATCAGCCTACGCATCCGCACAGTCTGATCAGAGTCTTGCTGTTCGCATTAGCCTTTTATAGCATCTGGGCTTTACATAGGGCAACAAGAGTATGCTCCGACCAGGCTGACTTGACGGGCCGGCTGAACTGAATTCTCGACCATAGCACGGGTCTAATGGTAGGTTTTGTCATGCGCCGGCTCAATAACTGAGAGCTGTACATAACTGCAAAAGAATGGGACTGTGTCATATCCGACGAGGAACGGTCCTAACAACACTGCTCATGCGTATCTAGTCAAACGTGTCTGAAAACTTCCTGTTAAGTTTTAAGGCTCCATAAGACTAAAATCTCTGAATTATCTTTTCTTTAATTGAATGTGTGAACGTACCACCAACAGCTAAGGTCATATGGTGACAGAGCCTATGTTGCTTGGTGCCATTGGTAGGCTGTAACATGACCCAAAGACGCCTATACAGTTTTGATCCCCTTGAACCCCACTTTTATATAGTAAAACTGGGGTTTCCGGGGGTATACCTTATTTGTTTTATTTCTGTTCTAAAATATAGATTGTGGGTACTCGTTAGAACCGCCTCGATGAGGCGGTTCTAACGAGTGCCCACAATCTATATTTCGAGCAGAGATAAGAAAAATATCACATTTTTTCTTCATAAAATTTTCATTTTTTTCGGCGATAAAGGTGGCAACGTATTTGTATAGGCTTGTTTGCGTAATGTCTGTGATTGGGACTTTTCCTTGCATCTATTTCCATAGCGTTTTTAAAGACACATCGAAAAGTCTTGATAAACCTGGAATCGAACCGGCGACAATTTATTTTTATCAAGAAGACTGTTGTTCATCAAAACTGGTCTGTCCCGATGCAGTTCAATCAACTTATCTACAGCTTTCGACCAGTCAAGTGTCATTGTTGGGAATGAGCTTTAAAAACATGTAAATTAGTCAGCATTATCCACGTAGTTACCCTGTCATCAACTGTCATCTTCAGCTCAAATATAGGACAGGGCGCTATCCGTTTTAAGATGTGGGAGAGGTCACGCGCGAAATATTTTTATAGGCGGGGCAACGGCAATATCCACCATTTGCTAGGTATTTGGAAATAGAAAGTCCCTTAAAATGCCTTTTGGAAGACCATTCAAAAATAAAAATTAGCGGGATTGCAAACGGCTGACTAGCCTCATCACTGCCTTCCCAAACAAACACATACCTCAAAACACATCACGAAGACACACCTGTCCAATTTTGAACCCCACTTGCATAGGCAGGTCTCCGTGATGAGAGCACGGGTACTAGGACTTTTTGCAATAGCCGGAATTGGCTGGTCTATTAGTCACCCATCCTGGCTCACTTTAGATGCCTGTTCAAAAGTCAAAAATTTCATGCGTTATCATCCTTTTACAAGCATCGTGACCGAAGGCGTTTTCTTTGCCATGTCAAGGGTGGAGGCAGAGAATAATGGAAGCCAGAACTGATAATGTATGTTAGCTTTTTTCCTCGGCCAGACATCCGAAAACAGGGCTGTGCTCTGACACATTTGGCAGTCGAAATTGGCAACACGTCATCACATACTAGAGCCCGTCTTTGGTCTGATTCCTGCACTCAAATTCTAAAATCGCTACAGAACTGTGTTTCTTAGGACAAACACTGTTCCTTGGGTGCAATTTGTGCCTTCCTCCGATTAAGAGTTCAGTATATTCCCATTGGTCAGCTGACACCTGTCGAATTGACAAGTGCCAGCACATTGGAGGCCCTAGGAAGAGCAGTTCATAAACTAATCCCATTTAGCGAGATGGGGGTAGCCCCTATGTGCTTTTAGCGCCCGGTTGCCTTACAAAATCTATCAAGTCAAGTTTCAAGATGTTGAAGGAGCCATTAATTAAATTCAAGAGGTAGTAATATGTAAACTAGCCTCTATGTCAGATTAGACTGTATCAAGATTTTTTTTTTATTTTATTCATTTATTGACAGTAGAACTTCAATGGCTCGAACACCGAGGGCTCGTACAACGTGGCTGAGTCGAACCGGTTCTTGAGCCCGTACATAAGATATAGTGGGAGATAATTTAGGAGATTTTCGTATTTTACCTTGCAAATGTATGCTGTGTTTACTCATTAGAATCGCCTCATAGAGGCGATTCTAATGAGTACACACAGCATACATTTTCATTATAGAGCACCGAAAAGATGTCCCAAAGTGTCACGTGGCCTCCTGGCAGTAACCCTCAGTGGCTCGAACCAGCCTGTCTCGAACAGGTTTTCATGGCCCCAAAGGTGTTGAAGTGTGACTGTATTTATTATTGTGGGGGTGCTTTTACGGCCCTTTCAAGATTATTTCACTTATTACGAACCGATCGGTAATCAGAGATGGGCGAAACCCGGAGGACACGAAGAAAACCACCTGACCTTCCTTTGCAGAACTTGGCGTCTCACATATGGCCGCGGAGAGGCGAGAACCACAGTGGTGATAGAGCTAATGATTACATGTAAGAGCCAGCGCTCTTTTATCAACCCATTAGGCCATGGAGGTCTGTCAGTATCAACAATATGATAATTCTTCAAGTTGACTTCAGACCAATCATATTTCTTGATTTTGAATTATTCTTATTCTGCAACGGAAGGTCAGCTGGTTTTCTCCGTTTTCTTCGGTTTCTGCCCACCTCTGATTAACGATCAGCTCGAAATAAGTGAACTTATCTTGATAGGGCCGTAAAACCAAAACCAAAATAAATAAATGAATAAATAAATAAAAATAAATAAATAAAACTGAAACTAAGAGAAGACCAATATCTTATCTATACTGACAATTTACTTATCCGGGCCCGAGGTTAAACAAAATATTTCATGCTCAACTCAACTGAGCATGAAGTTTGTTATGTTCCGAGTATCAAAATACTAACAAATAATGCAATTTGCTGTTCAAATCAGTAAATACATGTAATGTGCTTGCTTTCATTTATTAATGCCATTTATAAATGCCAACAATTTTAAAGTTTACGAGCAGGACAGATTTCGTGCTCAAGATATAGTAGTCGCAGATAGGATTGACTAGGCGGAGCTATTCAGATGTTGTCAATATATATCAAATTCGCCGAGCCCACCAGAAGATTCGGCGGAGTGCCTTTCGCACGCTTTCTACAATCGAACGAATTGGTCTTATACGCCACAGCTATGCTTGTGTTACAGTTGAATTCACACAATCGGGTGATTTGGTTTACCTTTTGTTAAGGCAGGTACAAACGATAGCTCCACCTAGTCAATCTTATCTGCGACTACTATATTTGAGCATGAAAACAGTTTTATAAACTTGGGACTGCCCTAATTGTATGCTCAAAAGTTTCTGAGTAAATTAGCGTACAAGCTCGCAAGGGATCAGCTGGCACACTTATTTCTATTCAACGCCACTTTTATACAGTAAAACTGGGGGTTGCAGGGGTAAACCTTATTTTTATTATTTCTGTCCTAAAATATAGATTGGGGGTACTCGTTAGAACCGCCTCAATGTTGCGGTTCTAAAGAGTACCCACAATCTATATTGCGAACAGAAATAAGAAAAATGTTACATTTTATCTTTTTAAAATTTTTATTTTTTCGGAGATAATTTTTGTTTGATTTGAGGTTTAACGTCCCCGTCAACACTGTAAAGGTCATTTTGGAGACGTTGCTTCCAATTTTGGGGGACTTTTACCCGACATTGAAATGAAATGGCATCTCAAGCCCTGTCGCCCAATGAAGCCAATAGGGTTTATTAGCATGGACGGTCCGCCTCGCACCGCGGTTCCTGGACAGGCTTAGATCCTCCAAGCGGTTTACCAGTACTATATAATGTGCGGGCCGGATTCAGCTCTGCGTGGAAGCATCATGCAGCCCATATATTTCTTCGAGCCCCTATGGGCGGGGGCTTATTTTTTGGAGATAAAGGTTACAATGTATTTGTATAGGCGTGTTTTCAAAATGTGCGATAACACATCTGTGCGACATAGTGCACTCTTTCACATCTCTGAAACGTTGACTTTTCTGAGGAAAATTTGTTATATGAGCCCCGCCGAGCGAATTTGTGTCTTCGAGCATTCCGTCATGACAAATTGTAACTGCGCATGCCCAGCCATTCAGAGGGGCGAGGGATATGGCTGTCTGAAGGTTCCTCTTGATTCACTGCTTGAATGAGCGAGCAGCGAATGTTCTGGCGAGACTGCGCGGATGCGCAGGCTCGCCTGAACCTTCGCTGCTAGCATAGGCGATAAGTACCAAAATCGCATGACGGGGCCCATATTTTTCTGTATTTGTACTACAGACAAAGGTTGTGCGTGCTCGTTGAGGTTGTGTTAATGAGTACCCAAAAATTATGTCTTAGAGCAGGAAATCGACGTCACGAAAACATGCCTATATAATTTTGACCCTCTTGACCCCCATTTTATATAGTAAAACTGGGGTTTATGGGGGTAAAACTTATTTTTCGTATTTCTGCTCTAAAATATAGATTGTGTGTACTCGTTAGAACCGCCTCGATGGGGCGGTTCTAACTCGATGAGGCGGTTCTAACGAGTACAGACAATCTATACTTTGAGCAGAGATAACAAACAATATCACAATTTTTCTTATGAAAGTCTAAATAAAATGTGCGTTATATTCTATAGGCGTGTTTTCTTTATGAAAATAACGTATACCCCAATAAAACTCAATTGCCTCTATATAAAGTGTGGGTGTGGTGGGGTGTTCATCACACTGACGTTTTAATTACTGTAATGTGACAGTTTACTTTTATCAAGTGAACAAGTCCGTGAAATGATTGCTACCATAAACCCCACTTTATATAGAGAAAACTTTATTTTTCTTATTTTTGCTCCAAGACATAGGTTGTGGATACTCGTTAGAACCGCCTCAACGAGGCGGTTCTAACGAGTACCCACAACCTTTGTTTGCAGTATTCATCACGAAAACATGCCTATATAATTTTGACCCTCTTGAAAAGTAGAAGTAAAACAAAGATCAGGAATTGATACAATTAACTTAATCCACCCATCAAAGACACCAAAGGGAACGAAACACAAACATGAAGCGACCAGACTATAATGGAAACCTAAACAAAGGATGGCCATAAGAACAGTTACTTTCCCACAAAATGGCCAAATGGCCATCCAAAATAAAAAGACACAAGTGATACACACAGTAAGTAGTAACAAACAACAACATAAATAAACCGCAACAGTAGAACCGCCTTGGAACGGTCAGTGGAAAGAATTCCACTGGGGGGCTTAAATCGATTTTAGATGGCCATAATCCTCGCGCTTACCTCTGTTTCGGTATACACTAATTTTGTTTAGTCCGAATGAAGGCTTCCTAACTCATCAGTGTAACATCTCCGAGAACATACAAATCAAAAAACTACAGAGGTGAAACAAGGTTGAGGACTCGACAGCATACAACAACAGAATTGCTGGAGCAAAAGAAAACCAACAGTTAGACTCCGAGGGGCCCGACCAAAGACGGAGCATCAGGCGCCAACCAACATAAAGAATACTAAAATAAAATAAAATGTCATTTATGTTTTTACGCTGGAACCGTCATATAATCTTAAGCCCGACCCACCGGTGTGCAATCAAAGAGGTAAGCAAAGTTGCTAACCGTGATTGGGTTAACCACCATGCATGCAGTCTGTTTAATAAAAATGATGTTGTACCCAATCTTTATATATCGACGAACGATTTTGGGTACCCCACTTTTATATAGTAAAACTGGGGTTTACAGGGTTAAACCTTATTTTTCTTTTTTTCTGCTCAAAACATAGATTGTGGGTACTTGATAGAACCGCCTCGTCAGCATTTCAGTATTGCATTTGCTGCTTTGTACCCCGAGTCTGGGTAAAAGGTGTCAGCACTTAAGGAAAAACACTTTGACCACATTACGAAAACACACCTTTGCCCCCGCCCATAGGGGCTTGAAGAAATTTATGGGCTGCATGATGCTTCCACGCAGAGCTGAATCTGGTCCGCACACTAGTACTGGTAAACCACTTAGAGGATCTAAGCCTGTCCAGGAACCGCGGTGCGAGGCGGACCGTCCATGCTAATAAACCCTATTGGTTTCATTGGGCGACAGGGCTAAAGATTTCATCTCAGTGTCGGGTAAAAGTCCCACAAAATTGGAAGCAACGTCTCCAAAATTACCTTTACAGTGTTGACGGGGACGTTAAACCTCGAATCAAACAAAACAAACGAAAACACACCTATACAAATGCATTGTAACCTTTATCGCCGAAAAACTGAAAGCTTTAAGATGAAAAATTGTAATATTTTTCTTATTTCTGTCAAAGTATAGATTGTCGGTACTCATTAGAATTCGGTACTCATTAGAATTCTCTCATCGAGTCGGTTCTAACGAGTACCCACAATATATACTTTAGAGCAGAAATAAGAAAAATAAGGTTTACCCCTCTAAACCCCAGTTTTACGCTGGGTCTGTTGCTTCATGTTTGTGTTTCTATCCCTCTGGTGCCTTTGATGGGAGCTGTGACTTAATTGTATCCATTCCTGATCATTGGCTCTACTTGTTTGTTTTGGAGTTTAACGGCCCAGTCAACACTATTTTGTGTCATTTTTAGCCGGTCAGTTAACCTATCCACACTTTTCCTGGGCAGGCTTATACGTAAGCGGTTAACCAGTACAGTGCACATTCTTTCGCCAGAAACTGACAACTGCCCTTCTTGAATCAGCGGAAGGGAGAGAATGACTATAGAAAAGATTTCATGATTAATCTCCACGAAAGAATGTTGCCGACACCGGCAGGAATCGAACCCGTGTCCTCCTGATCACAAGTCAGACGCGCATCCGACTGAGCCACCGAGGCCTCTACTTCTATTTTACTAAATAAAAGTGGGGTTCAAGGGGACAAAATTAAATAGGCATGTTTTCGTGATGACCAGCAGCGTTTTAACCTTACTGATAGTGGAAACAAACATTTGCTTTCCTGAAAGTACACCATTGCTCCTTATGGCAGGGTATGTACGACTTGACCCAGTTCGGTCAATGGTTGACAGCCAATTATCCAGTAATGTGCTAAGCATGTTCAGATAATGGTATTACGATTCCTGAGGTAAGGCATTGTTAGTAGAGCAAATCGGTCACTGGGTTATGTTTTGCTTAAAATACGATGTAGCACTTTTGCAATTCAATATTATTTAATAATAATAATTATAATAATAATAATAATAAAGTCTTTATTTTCAGTGGCTAACACAATTAGCTACAAGCCACACCTCCTTGAGGTCCAGGCATGACAATATACAATAAACATGCTATAAAACAATCAAACGGCCCCCGCCCATAGGGGCTTGAAGAAATATATGGGCTGCAAGATGCTTCCACACAGAGCTGAATCCGGCCCGAACACTAGTACTGGTAAACCGCATAGAGGATCTAAGCCTGTCCAGGAACAGCGGTGCGAGGCGGACCGTCCATGCTAATAAACCCTATTGGTTTCATTGGGCGATATGGTTTGAGATATCATTTCATCTCGATTTCGGGTAAAAGTCCCACGAAATTGGAAGCAACGTCTCCAAAATGACATTTACAGTGTTGACGGGGACGTTAAACATCAACTCAAACAAATAAACAAAATAAAACAATCAAAAACAATATAGCTTATAATTTACACTATCATACACTTTCACACCAAAAGGTACGTATAGTCAACATGTCAACATGTCCGTATAATGAAGAACCCTCTGAAATCCCACTTCAGGACAACAGCAGAACAAGGGTAAAAATCACGAAAACACGCCTATATAATTTTGACCCCCTCTAACCCCACTTTTATACAGTAAATCTGGAGTTTGCAGGGGTAAACCTTATTTTTATTATTTCTGCTCTGAGATATAGATTGTTGGTACGCGTTAGAACCGCCTCAATGAGGCGGTTCTAACGAGTACCCACAATCTATATTTGGAGCAAAAATAAGAAAAGTATCACAATTTCTCATCTGAAAATGTTCATTTTTTCGGCGATAATGGTGGCAATGTATTGGTATAGGCTTGTTTGCGTAATGTGAAATATTCTCTAATGCCGCACGATTGTTTTTGAGGGCAATAAAATGGTGTTTGTCTTTAAATCAAGTACACTTTGGTTGCACATGGGAAAAATGATTCAGAAGCCATCTGATCTGGATCTACATTGTTTGAAAGATAAAACGTATCCGGCCACAACAGGACAATGGTTAATGAAATATTCTCAAAACCAAAGATCAAATATAATATGTTTGGCTTTACGAAACAGCGTATTTACCAAAAGAGAAATTATTGTTTCGGCGTGACAAGACAATTACTGAAAGCTGTACATAACTGCAAAAGATGATCCTGGAATGATTGAAATAAAAACACTTGTGACAAAGCCAACGAGGGGCGGTCCTAACAATAAACTAGTCAAACGTGTCTGATAATTTCCTGTTGAGTTTAAAGGCTCCATAAGGCTAAAATCTCCGAAAACCTTTTCTTTAATTGAATGTGTGAACGTACCACCAACAGCTAAGGTCATATGGTGAGCTTGGTGTCCTTGGTAGGCTGTAATCTTTGATTAGGGCTTTTCCATGCATCTATTTCTATAGTGTTTTCATGCCTATATAAATACATTGTAACCTTTATCTCCGAAAAAAATGGAAATTTTAATATGAAAAAAATGTGATAGTTTTCTTATTTCTGCTCAAAAAATAGATTGTCGGTACTCGTTATAACCGCCTTATCGAGGCGGTTCTAACGAGTACCAACAATCTATATTTTAGAGCAGAAATAAGAAAAATAACGTTTACACCTGTGTACCCCAGTTTCACTATATAAAAGTGGGGTGCAAGGGGGTCAAAATTATATAGGCGTGTTTTCGTGATGTGAAGACACATCGAAAAGTCTTGATAAACCTGGAATCGAACCGGTGACAATTTACTTTTATCAAGTGACTGTTGTTCATTAAAACTGGTCTGTCTCAATGCAGTTCAATCAACTTATCTACAGCTTTCGACCAGTTAAGTGTCATTGTCGGGAATGAGCTTTAAAAACATGTAAATTAGTCAGCATTATCCACGTAGTTACCCTGTCATCAACTGTCATCTTATTAGCAGCCTTATCAGCTCAAATATAGGATAGGGCGCCATCCGTTTCAAGATGCTGAAGGAGCTATTAATTTAATTCAAGAGCTAGTAATATGTAAACTTGCCCCTATGTCAGATTACACTGTATCAAGATTTTTTTAATTATTTATTTATTTATTTTTGTGTGTGTGTGTGGGGGGGTGCTTTTACGGCCCTTTCAAGATTATTTCACTTATTTCGAACCGATCGGTAATCAAAGATAGGCGAAATCCGGAGGACACGAGGAAAACCACCTGACCTTCCTTTGCAGAATTTTGCGTCTCACATATGATCGTAGAGAGGCGAGAACCACAGTGGTGATAGAGCTAATGATTACATGTAAGAGCCAGCGCTCTTTTATGTACCCATTAGGCCATGGAGGTCTGTCAGTATCAACAATATGATAATTCTTCAAGTTGACTTCAGACCAATCATATTTCTTGATTTTGAATTATTCTTATTCTGCAACGGAAGGTCAGCTGGTTTTCTCCGTGTTCTTCGGTTTCTGCCCACCTCTGATTAACGATCAGCTCGAAATAATTGAACTTATCTTGATAGGGTCGTAAAATAAAACTAAGAGAAGACCAATATCTTATCTATACTGACAATTTATTTATCCGGGCCCGAGGTTAAACAAATTATTTCATGCTCAACTCAACTGAGCATGAAGTGTGTTATGTTCCGAAGTATCAAAATACTAACAATTGGCCCCCGCCCATAGGGGCTTGAAGAAATATATGGGCTGCATGATGCTTCCATCCAGAGCTGAATCCAGCCCACACAATAGTACTGGTAAACCGCTTAGAGGATCTAAGCCTGTCCAGGAACCGCGGTGCGAGGCGGACCGTCCATGCTAATATACCATATTGGTTTCATTGGGCGGCAGGGCTTGAGTTGTCATTTCCTCTCAATGTCGGGTAAAAGTCCCACAAAATTGGAAGCAACGTCTCCGAAATGACCTTTACAGTGTTGATTGGGACGTTAAACCTCAAATCAAACAAACAAACAAAATACTAACAAATAATGTAATTTGCTGTTCAAATCAGTAAATAATGTGCTTGCTTTCATTTATAAATGTCATTTATAAATGCCAACAATTTTAAAGTTTACGAGCAGGACAGATTTCGTGCTCAAGACATTTGAGCATGAAAACAGTTTTATAACATAGGGACTGTCCTAATTGTATGCTCAAAAGTTTCTGAGTAAAATAGTGTACAAGCTCGCTAGGGACCAGATGACACACTAATTTCTCTTCAACTCGGGCATTTAGTTTATGCATTCATCAGGCAAACATGCCTATATAGTTTTGACCCCTTTGAACCCCACTTTTATACAGTAAAACTGGGGGTTGAAGGGATAAACCTTATTTTTCTTATTTCTGTCCTAAAATATAGATTGCGGGTACTCGTTAGAAACGCCTCGATGAGGCGGTTCTAACGAGTACCCACACTCTATATTTTGAGCAGAATTAAGAAAGTATTGCAATTTTTCTTCTAAATTTTTTTTGTCGGAGATAAATGTTACAATGTACAGTAAAACCTGTCTTAGTGGCCGCCCCTAACAAGCAAGCAACGTGTCTTAAGCAAGCATGTAAATGGTTCCCGAAAAAGCAAAATGCATTGCAATCCACCTGTATTAAGCAGGCACCTGTCTTAAGGAGGGTCGCGCATAATTTTTTCTGCAATATTTCTCTCAGCTGCCTGGTGACATGGTCAAATTTCACGCCTATTTCGTGTATCTAATATTATTACACAATATATGTGAAAATAAGAAAAATCTAAAGACGAAAAAATGCATTCTTTTTTTCAAATATAGCGAAAATTGCATCTCAAAACAGCAAAACATGCAGAAAAGGACATTTGTAAATAGGTGTTTCGGCAAAAATTTGTGAAAGAGTTTGTCTTTCACACATAGGTACGCAAACATGACATTATCCTGCATTGTGTTTTTTTTAACCAAACTTTGAAATATTGTTTTAAACAATTGTTATCGACAGTTTTTCAATGACTGGGGGTAATTATTGAAACATTCGATAAATTCGAAAACAGTACCCATCTTTAAGGCTAAAAAGCTCGAAAAAAAGCCTGGTGTGCCTATATTTTTATACCGGCAAACGAGTGCAGAGATTTCAAGCTACAAAATATAAGCAAATAAAAAAAATCTAAAGAGAAAAGAATTACTCCCCACCCTCCTTAAGCAACCACATTTTGATTTATCTTTTGGTGCTTACTTAATACAGGTTGGACTGTATTTGTATAGGCGTGTTTTCATAATGTACGATAACACATCCGCGCGACATAGTGCACTCTTTCAGATCTCTAAAACGTTGACTTTTCTGATGAAAATTTGTGATATTTTTCTTTATTTGTTCTACAAACATAGGTTGTGTGTGCTCGTTGAGGTTGTTTTAATGAGTACCCAAAATTTATGTCTTAGAGCAGAAAATCGGCATCACGAAAACATGCCTATATAATTTTGACCCCCTTGAACCCTACCTTTATATAGTAAAACTGGGTTTGCAGGGGTACACCTTATTTTTCTTATTTCTGCCCTAAAATATAGATTGTGGGTACTCGTTAGAACCGCCTCGATGAGGCGGTTCTAAAGAGTACCCACAATCTATATTTTGAGCAGAAATAAGAAAAATATTACAATTTGTCTTCTTAAAATTCTCATTTTTTTTTCGGAGATAAAGGTTACAATGTATTTGTTTAGGCGTGTTTTCATAATGTACGATAACACATCTGTGCGACATAGGACACTCTTTCAGATATCTAAAACGTTGACTATTCTGATGAAAATTTGTGATATGAGCCCCGCCAAGCGAATTTATGTCTTCGAGCATTCCGTCATGACAAATTTTAACTGCGCATGCCCAGCCATTCACAGGGGGGCAGGGATATGGCTTTCTGTCTGAGGGTTCCTCTTGATTCACTGCTTGTATGAGCGAGCAGCGAAGGTTCTGGCGAGACTGCTAGGATGCGCAGGCTCGCCTGAACCTTCGCTGCTAGCATAGGCGATAAGTACCAAAATCGCTTGACGAGGCCCATATTTTTCTGTATTTGTACTACAAACTTAGGTTGTGGGTGCTCGTTGAGGCGGTTTTAACGAGTACCCAAAAATTATGTCTTTAATCGACATCACGAAAACATGCCTATATAATTTTGACCCCCTTGGACCCCATTTTTATATAGTAAAACTGGGGTTAGTGGGGGGTAAAACTTAATTTTCTTATTTCTGCTCTAAAATATAGAATGTGTGGTTCTAACGAGTACAGACAATCAATATTTTGAGCAGAGATAACAAACATTATCACAATTTTTCTTGTGAAAGTCTAAATAAAATGTGCGTTATATTTTTATAGGCGTGTTTTCGTAATGTAAATAGCGTATACCCCCATAAAACTCAATTGCCTCTATATAAAGTGTGGTGGGGTTGGGGTGTTCATTACACTGACTTGTTCACATGATGGTTTTCAATTACTGCAATGTGCCAATTTACTTTTTTTAAAGTGAACAAGTCCGTTAAATGATCGCCACCCTAATCCCCACTTTATATAGAGAAAACATTATTTTTTCTTATTTTTGCTCCAAGACATAGGTTGTGGGTACTCGTTAGAACCGCCTCAACGAGGCGGTTCTAACGAGTATCCACAACCCATGTTTGAAGTATTTATAAGAAAAATATCATGGAATTTCCTCAGAAAAGTAGCCATTTTGGAGATGTGAAAAAAAAGCACTATGTCGCACGAGTGTGTTTCGTAATGAATTGAACTGGTCTGTCCCGATGCAGTTCACAGCTTTTGACCATTCAGGTGTCATTGCTGGTACTGGACTGCAGTTGCATGTAAATTAGTGCAGCATAATCCGTTTTAGCTTCTTGTTACATCACGAAAACACGCTTGTATAATTTTGACCCTCTTAAACCCCACTATTAAATAGTAAAACTGGAGTTGACAGGGGTAAACCTTATATTTCTTATTTCAGCTCTAAAATATAGATTGTAGGTACTCGTTAGAACCGCCTTGATGAGGGGGTTCTAACGAGTAACCAAAATCTGTATTTTGAGCAGATATAAGCAAAATATCACAATTAGTCATCTCAAAATTTTCATTTTTTTTTGGCGATAAAGGTTACAATGTATTTGTATAGGCGTGTTTTCATAATGCTCATTTTATCGGCGGAAAACTTTACTACGTACTTGTATAGGCGTGTTTTGGTAATGGCATTTGCGAACAACTAAGATGCAGCTGATCAGCACCAAGTGGAATCTGTTTAGAACAAGTTTTGTTTGTTTGGTTTCATCACGAAAACACGCCTATATAATTTTGACCCCCTTGAACCCCATTTTTATATAATAAAACTGGGGTTTCCGGGGGTAAACCTTATTTTTCATATTTCTGCTCTAAAATGTAGATTGTGGGTACTCGTTAGAACCGCCTCGATGAGGCTGTTCTAACGAGTGTCCACAATCTATATTTTGAGCAGAAATAAGAAAAATATCACAATTTTTCATCATAAAATTTTCATTTTTTCGGCGATAAAGATAGCAATGTATTTATATAGGCGTGTTTGCATAATGTGAGGTTTAACGTCCCCGTCAACACTGTATAGGTCATTTTGGAGACGCTGCTTCCAATTTTATGGGACTTTTACCCGACATTGAGATGAAATGACATCTCAAGCCCTGTCGCCCAATGAAACCAATATGGTGTATAATCATGGACGGTCCGACTCGCACCGCTTTACCTGGGCAGGCTTAGGTCCTCTAAGCTGTTTACCAGTACTCGTGTGCGGTCAGATTTCAGCTCTGCGTGGAAGCATTATGCAGCCTATCTATTTCTTCAAGCCCCGATGGGCGGGGACCAGTTGTGAACAAGTGCATGACCGTGTTATATTTTATCTTCGATATGTTTGTGATTTTGTTTCTTTCTTATAGAATGATGAAGCTCAAGCCACAACTGACACAGTATAGGTCCGGTTGAGACGACGACTTATAACGAACCACCGTATCAGTAACTACTCTCGTCTCGATTATACAACGATGTTAATCCTCAGATGAAAACAAACATTACGCAAACACGCCTATACAAATACATTGTAACCATTATCACTGAAGAAAATAGAAATTTTAAGATGAAGAATTGGGCTTTAAATTTCCACATTTAAAGTATGACAATTAATTTTTGAGTTGCTAGAAACGATGTTTCATTGATTTTGAAGGCGTCTAATCTTAAATAGAACGCATTGCTTCCGTTTAGTTAACTTTGATGAAGTGAGGATCTTATGTAGTTAAGTCGAGACATCAATCAAGGCATCACGCAAACACTCCTATATAATTAAGAGCCCTTTAAACCCCAGTTATGTATAGTAAAACTGGGGTTTTCAGAGTGTACATTATTTTTCCTATTTCTGCAGAACTATGAGAAATATCAGAATGTTTGATCTGAAAAAAAAATATTTTTTTGTGGTGGTGGTGGTAATTTTTGTAAAATATATTTGAAAAGACGTGTTTTGGTTTAAACATATTTATTACTATAGCAATAACATCATTTCAACATGTGGGCTTGAAGAAATATATGGGCTGCATGATGCTTTCACGCAGAGCTGAATCCGGCGCGCACACTAGTACTGGTAAACCGCTTAGAGGATCTAAGTCTGTCCAGGAACCGCGGTGCGAGGCGGACCGTCCATGCTAATAAACCCTATTGGTTTCACTGGGTGACAGGGCTTGAGATGTCATTTTATCTCAATGTCGGGTAAAAGTCCCACAAAATTGGAAGCAACGTCTCCAAAATGACCTTTACAGTGTTGATTGGGACGTTAAACCTCAAATCAAACAAATCATTGCAACATGTGCCGCTCCCGTCCATCGGGGCTTGGAGAAATAGATTGGGCTGCACGATGCTTCCACGCAGAGCTGATACCGACCGCACATGAGTACTGGTAATCCTGCCCAGGGAAATTGCTGCGAGTCGGCCCGTCCATGCTTATAAACCCTTTTGGTTTCATTGGGCGGCAAGGATTGAGATGTCATTTCATCTCAATGTCGGGTAAACGTCCTACAAAACTGGAAGCAACGTCTCCAAAATGACCTAAATAGTGTTGACAGGGACGTTAAACATCAAATCAAACAAAATCATTACAACACGTGGCAAATGATTATACAATTTGGGATTGGAACGAAAGCAGAAGAAACAAATGTAAATATAATGGCGAGTTACAAGCGAAGTATATTGAAAACAAGTGATATTATGTAGTGATATTTAACAAAGACAGAACAAAACATAAGTACGAAAGAGCATTAGGGCCAGGTGAACTATTTTCTTTTGAAAGGTATCTCGAAATTTCGACTTAGTATCTCGAAATTTCGACTTAGTAACTCGAAATTTCGATTTATTAACTCGAAATTTCGACTTAGTATCTCGAAATTTCGACATAATAACTCGAAAATTCAACTTAGTTACTCGAAATTTCAAATTAGTAACTCGAAATTTCGACTTATAAACTCGACATTTCGACTTAGTATCTCGAAATTTCGACTTATTTACTCGCAATTTCGACTTATTAACTCGAAATTTTGACTTATTAACTTGAAATTTCGACTTATTAACTCGAAATTTTCGACTAAGTATCTCGAAATTTCGACTTAGTAACTCGAAATTTCGACTTACTTTTCTCGACATTTCGACTTAATAACTCGAAATTTCGACTTATTAACTCGAAATTTCGACTTATTTACTAGAAATTTCGACTTAGTATCTCGAAATTTCGACTTAGTAGCTCGAAATTTCGACTTATTAACTCGAAATTTCGACTTAATATCTCGAAATTTCGACATAATAACTCGAAATTTCAACTTAGAAACTCGAAATTTCAACTTAGTAACTCGAAATTTCGACTTATAAACTCGAAATTTCGACTTAGTATCTCAAAATTTCGACTTACTAACTCGCAATTTCGACTTATTAACTCGAAATTTTGACTTATTAACTTGAAATTTCGACTTATTAACTCGACATTTCGACTAAGTATCTCGAAATTTCGACTTAGTAACTCTAAATTTCGACTTACTTTTCTCGACATTTCGACTTAATAACTCGTAATTTCGACTTATTAACTCGAAATTTCGACTTATTAACTAGAAATTTCGACTTAGTATCTCGAAATTTCGACTTAGTATCTCGAAATTTTGACTAAGTATCTCGAAATTTCGACTTAATAACTCGAAATTTCGACTTATTAACTCGAAATTTCGACTTAGTATCTCGAAATTTCGATTTACGAGATATTAAGTCCTATACACACAGTTACGGAATTGAGACATTGGCTTGGCTAGCTAGAAGCCCGGATTTGAATCCCCTGGAACATATTTGGGAGATTCTTGGGCGTCGAATACAGAACATTGAACACCCCCACGCCCCCCCCCCACCCCCACCCCACCACCACACACACGCGTGGCTTGAGCTGACCAACCATCAATTTCGACGTCTGACCGATGGGATGAAACGAAGGGTCTAGGAATCTGCTGCTCTGTCAAAATGATATATCTTGAACACGCAACGTATTCTGATACCGCATTTTCTGTCCGGTTGTTGCTTTGTTAAGATAGTCATGGTGTTCGTGTTGCCTAGTTTACCATCTTTTGGGTCGATTTTTTTTTTACATTCCACCCAAAGTAACTACCTACAGAAGCTTCTCGCCTGCTTTTGTCCACGTGACTATCGCTGACCATCTACACCATGAACGTACCGGTTATTTAATGAAGCTCTCTTCTGCGGCGTCTGATCAGGGTCTACACTGTTTGCAATGTCCATGTTCACCGGCCCAGTCTACATGGCGCACTGACGTCACAAGGAAAGACTATAGCGCTGCTATAAATAACTGGTACCTGGATTTTAAACATGGTCAGTGATAGTTACGAGGTCAATAGAAGGCGGAAAGCTTCTGTAGTTAGTAACTTTTAGTCAATTGATAATTAATCGACCCAAGCGCGGCGTCTGATCAGGATCTACACGTTTTGCTTATAGTATAGGAATTTAAAGGATAAACGAAACATATACCAATCCACACTCGAAGACAATCGACCCACCAGTGCTGTCAGTGCTTTGCTATATACATGATTTTTACAGCACACGATGAGAAATTTTGATACCGAAAAAGACTGTCAAATATGACTTTTAGCCCGCTTTTATTTTACTGAAACGAGGTTGAATTTGTTTGTTTGATTTGAGGTTTAATGTCCTCGTCAACATTGTATTGGTCATTTTGGAGACGTTGCTTCCACTTTTGTGGGACTTTTACCCAACGTTGAGATGAAATTACTTCTCAAGCCCTATCGCCTAATGAAACCAATAAGGTTTATAAGCATGGACGGTCCGACTCGCACCGCTTTACCTGGGCAGGCTTAGATCCTCTATACGGCTTACCAGTACTCGTGTGCGGTCGGATTTTAGCTCTGCGTTGAGGCACTATGCAGCCCATCAATTTCTTCAAGCCCCGATGGGCGGGGGGCGTGAAACGGGATTGAATGCGCGACGTCCTGATGAAACAGAAAACCCTCTGTCTCTTACATGATACATGTTTTGGCCCTCTAGTTTTATAGTTCTTGAGAAATATTTAATAAAATTAACATTGGCCAATATAGAGAGAAAGAAGAATGAAAGAACATGTGACAAAATACACCGAGAAAGGTTATTGGCGTTTACACGATACAAGTAAGCCGATAATGACCATAGTCTCACAATGTTATCACATAATTTGCATAATCTGCTTGATGTAAACTTGTTTTCAAAGCGGGGGTATTATGAAACGGGGTGTTTAACATTAACTGTGTATATAGGACTTAATATCTCGTAAGTCGAAATTTCGAGATACTAAGTCAAAATTTCGAGTTAATAAGTCGAAATTTCGAGTTATTAAGTCGAAATTTCGAGTTACTAGGTCGAAATTTTGAGATACTAAGTCGAAATTTCGAGTTAATAAGTTAATAAATTTCGAGTTACTAAGTCGAAATTTCGAGAAACTAAGTCGAAATTTCGAGTTAATAAGTTGAAATTTCGAGTTATTAAGTCGAAATTTCGAGATACCTATCAAAAGAAAAAGTATACCTGGCCCTAATGCTCTTTCGTACATAAGTATTGGATAATCATGAATGGGTGAAGAAAAAAAAAGGTAAATATCGGTATAATTATGATACTTAATATGAATAATTTTGTATAAAGCAGTTTTGTGTGAGGGTTTGAGGGTTTGAAGATAAAAAAGAGGGATAGGAAAAAATAATCAAAGGACAACAGATATGCGGGGGCGGGGAGGGGTAGAGTTGGGTGGAGCTCGGGGCCTGGCACTCGACATCGAATACAGAACCATCATGGCAACCGAATAAATGTAATACAATAGGCGTGTTTTCGTTATATTTATGATGCAGACCGAGCGGGCTGCATTTTGAGAAATCTGAGTATTCGATGAGCGCACATGTTCGAATATGCCATTTCCTTTTTCCCACCCACTTGTCAGCTTACTTGGTGACTATAGGCACACATTGTCATTACGATAACATACCCCTTGCGACATAGTGCATTTTTCACATTTCCAACAT
Organism: Lucinisca nassula; assembly: GCA_963580285.1. Classification (NCBI taxonomy): domain Eukaryota; kingdom Metazoa; phylum Mollusca; class Bivalvia; order Lucinida; family Lucinidae; genus Lucinisca; species Lucinisca nassula. Next base: position 116,242,801 of record OY757017.1, on the reverse strand, counting down.
CCTAATTTCTGACAAATATCCGTGATATTTTTTTATTTATTGAGGCGGTTCTACCGAGTACACATAGGCTATGTCTTTGAGCAGAAATAAGAGAAAAAATGATGTATACCCCAGTAAATCTCCGTCTTATCTATGTAGGGGGTGGTCATTTTACGGACTTGTCACGTGATTGTTACGTAGATTTCGGTTTGAGCCGCGTCACGACAAAAAAACTTCTTCGGAATTTGTGACCACATAAAACACAGACTGGCTTGCTTTGCTGCACATATCACAAAAAAGTAAAATTTTAAATGTAGAAACAGGAGGTATTTTATTATCCATGCAACAAACATCATATTGTTTCTCAGACTGTGCGGACGCGCACGATAATCTGCACGCCTGGTGTTCGCATCCGGCAAAAATAAGTAGCTCAGAGACTGGCTGCAGTAAATAGCTGGGAAATCCAATATGAAAACAACTATACTATATGTGAGATAAAGCAGTCAGCTTGGAAAACAACTTAACTTTTATATGACACTTTTCAGTCTTCTGTTTATTTATGCATTCTATATAAATTGCCGGTATTCTTTAGCATCGTGTTTGGTTTATTTTGTTTGTTTGATTTGATGTTCAACGTCCCCGTCATCACTATTAAGGTCAATTTAGAGACGTTGTTTTAAATTTTGTGGGACTTTTACCCGACATTGAGATGAAATTACATCTCATCCCTGCCGCCCAATGAAACCATTAGGATTTATATGCATTGGTCGGTTCGACTCGCACCACTTTATCTTGGCAGGCTTAGACCGTCTTAGCGATTTACCAGTACTCATATGCGGCCAGTTTCAGCTCTGAGTGGACGCCCCATGCAGCCCAATCTATTTCTTCAAGACCCATGGGCAGGGGCTTCCGTGTTCTGTTTAAGTGTCAGGGCTGATAATAATACTCATGCCACTGTACTCACCACCTTTTCCCAATAGAGACTGCAAATATGCTTTATTTTCAGTGATCTATTTCAATCCATTTTCAAGAAAAAAAATTAAATAGTGGTTGATAAGAACCAAAATTACATGCTTCATTTCTGAAAACTACATCGTATATGTTCATTTCAGTTCATTTGTGATAACATGATCAATGCCCTTTTTCCGTTCGGATGTGCACGACATCGTGGCAGTTATCATGTGCATCTAGACAGGCATGACCATTACGATAACACAACCATGTGCAAATAGTGCATTCTTTCATATCCTCATAATTGCTAGTTTTTCCGATGAAAATTGGAGTTATTTGCCTTATTTAAACTCAAAACATAGATTGTGTGAGATCGTTAGAACCGCCTCATCGAGGCGGTTCTAACGAGTACCCACAACCTATGTCTTGGAGAATTAATCAGAAAAATAGTGTACACCCCCGTAAACCTCAGTTTTCTCTATATAAAGTTGGGTTGAAAGGGGTATTTAATACACAGACTTTTTAACTTGATGACTCTGAGACTGGACAGTGCAAAAATTTGGATTTCGGACACGAGTTACCACAATTTGCACACGCTGTTATTCGCGTATGTACGTAAGCGCCTCTCACATCGGAGCTTGGAGAAATATATTTGGCTGCATTCGGTGCAAATATGCAACTGACCGAACTGCTTATGTCTAAGCATGTCCAGAAAAAAGGGGTGCGAATCGGAGCCTTTTTTAAACCATATCTGTTTCTTCGGGCGATAGGGCTTGAGATGTCATATCATCTCAATGTCGGGTTAAAGTCCCACGAATTCGGAAGTAATGTCTCTAAAATGACATATACAGTTACTGTATTGACAGGGACGCAAAACATAAACACAAACAAACAAACGTTATATCAACTTAATCACACATCTGTCCCCAAGTGGACTGGTTAGAACCTGATTAGAATATCAAATCCAATTTTTGTTGAACCAGGTTCCCTTATGAAAGTCAAATTTTGAAGATCAAAGACGAAGACTTCTGTTGTAAAGATAGTCTGAAGAGAAACTGTGATTTGGTGTATCAGAAGAATTAGGGACATCAAAACAGTCGTACGATTGATGTTCTAAGGCCCCCGCCCTTTGGGGCTTGAAGAAATATATGGGCTGCATGATGGTTCCACGCCGAGCTGAAACCGACCCGCACACGAGTACTGGTAAACCGTTTCGAGGATCTAAGCCTGCCTAGGCAAAGCGGTGCGAGAAGGTCCGTCCATGCTTATAAGCCCTGTTGGTTTCATTTGGCGACAGGGCTTGAGATGTCATTTCATTTCAAAGTCGGGTAAAAGTCCCATTAAATTGGAAGCAACGTCTCCAAAATGACCTTTACAGTGTTGACGGAGACGTTAAACCTAAAAGCAAGCAAACAAACAAACGATTGATGTTCTATTGCTGCAATATATGCTACAATGTATCAAGGCCAACCATAAAAAAAAATCCGTTTGCTGTCACCCTACCAATCCGGAAAAATGGCCTCTACCCAGAAATGTTTATTGGTCATCATGAAGAAGATTTTATTTTTAGCTCGCCTTATGAAAGTAAGGGGAGCTATTGCCATACCCCCGGGCGTCCGGTGTCGGCGTCAGCGTCAGCGTCGACGTCCGCATTTGGTTAAAGTTTACCTGCAAGCTCTTATATGTGATGTTTTACAACTTTATATTGAATATATAATTAATAATTGCAAACAAAAAAAAAAAAAAAAATATTTAACATTATCATTGTACTTCATTTACAGGTTTTTTTGCTTAAATTGGACTTTTTGAGAAGTTAATATTTTCCTCTGTATTACCTCCCTTACTTCTCTGTGTTAAAGTTTACCTGCAAGCTGCGTGAGTTCAAATCCCGGGGGAGGAACGTTTTTTTTTTTTTTTCTTTTATTTTTCTTTTTAAAAACATAGCGGGGTCTGGGGCTCAAGGTCAAGGTAACTGTGGCTATTTTTAGAAAAAACTTTGTCATCGCTCTTGCGCCTTCATTTATTGATGGATTTTAATATAACTTGACACAAATGTTTGGTATGATGATATCCTGAGTGACTTTGACTTTCCGGGTCGGGGGTTGAAGGTCAAGGTCACTGTGGCTATTTTTAGAAAAACTTGATCATTGCTCCAGTGTCCAGATTTATTGATGGATTTTAAGATAACTTCATACAAATGTTGGATATGAAGTTCAACTTTCAGGGTCTAGAGCTCAAAGTCAAGGTCACTGTGGCTATTTTTAGAAAAACTTTGTCATCACTCTTAAGTACCTACATTTATTGATGGATATAATGTAATTTTACACAAATGCTAGGCTAGGCTTTTTTAAATTTGTCTTGCTCAAGGGGATTTGTATCGTCTGTGATGCCTTATTATTAATTGGTAGTTTGTAGAATTTTTTTTTATCAAATATAGATTTCTTTTTCATTTTTCTTTTTTTTTTTTTTTTTTTTTTTTTTTGCAGTGGAAAGGCTTGAAAACAGGATGATTAAGGGTACATTTTGGTTCTCTTTCATTTGCTGCAGTCTATTGGGCTGTTTTACAGAAGAAATTTTTTTTTTGATAACTTTCCCTCATCCATCTTAGGTCCCAAAAGGCGGGCTATGTTGTCTTCTGACAACTCTTGTTTAATTTTCTTGTGTTAAGATTCAGTAACCCTTATCCTGCTGATGAACTACTGATAAACCCAATTCTGACAGTCCACCAATGAAGTTACTTGATATAATGTATTCATTCAGTTCCCAAAATCCATAACAAACAGAGTAGATCCTGATCAGATGGCTTCTTCAGAAGCCATCTGATTGAAGAAGCCATCTGATCTGGATCTTCACTTATTTAAGGGTTTACAATATTTCTTCTTTATTTTCTTTCAAATTTGTATTTGCGATATGACAATAATATAATGTGGTTATCGAAGGTAACAGGACACTTCGGCCCCAAAACCACCTCGGCCCCTAGACACTTCGGCCCCTAGACACCTCGGCCCCAAAACCACCTCGGCCCTACATAAAATTGAAACCCTAGACGGGTCGGCCCCTGGACACCTCGGCCCCTAGACACGTCGGCCCCATATACCTAGACACTTCGGCCCCACTTTGCTTCTCACGGGGCTTCCACTTAAATAGGAGATCGGGTTGGATGTCCGATGAGGTTTTTGTTTTATTTTATTGCTGATTTGATTATTTTGATAGGGAGCCACGAATATTTGAACCTATATTATATATATTTAGTATATATTATAACGTTACTAAATAGAAAATCTATATGCCCATTTAAGAAGAATGGAAGATACATTTGAAACCCCCCCTCTTTTATTTCAATATATAATTCTAATTGCATTGCGGCATTCTTTAAAGATTAATATAATGACAGGCTCTTTTTTTTTTTTTTTTTTACTTTTCTGCTCTTTTGATAATATTTCACACCTCTAAAATACTTTTTAAATAAATTTCAATAAGAATATGAAACCTAATTATCCTTATTAATTGGATGGAAATCTGGATGGGTCGGTGGATTGATGGATAGACGTATTTTCGGACATGGCTTGGGTCACAAGTGAGACGCCAAGCTCTTCAACGGTATGTCAGGTGGTTTTTCTCCGGGTAATCCGGTTTTCACCCACCTCTGCCTCTGATTAACGATCGGCTTGATATGAGTGAAATACTTTGATAGGGCCGTAAAACCAAAAAACAACAACAACAAAAAAAAAACAAAAAAAAACACATTCCTCGGTTTCGTCAATCAAGGTGATGATGGGGGATAATCTAATGTCTGTTAACATATTTATTTATTTATTTATTTTTCCGGCCTCGGTAGCAAAGTCGGATGCGCGCCTGACTGGTGATCAGGAGGACGCGGGTTCGATACCTACCGGGGTCGACAACATTCTTTCGTGGAGATTGATTATGAAATATTTTCTACGGTCATTCTCTCCCTTCCGCTGATTCAAGAAGGGCAGTTGTCACTTTCTGGCGAAAACAATGTATACTGTATTGGTTAACCGCTTACGTATACGCCTGCCCAGGAAAAGTGTGGCTAGGTAAACTGACCGGCTCAAAAATGATCTAAAATAGTGTTGACTGGGCCGTTAAACTCCAATACAAACAAACAATTTATTTATTTATCAGGTAATTATCAGTGTTCAGGTTCACTGAACTAGAACTATCCTCGTAACTTAACTAATTAATATAATGTATACATGCAATTCAAAAACTGCATGAAAAACGCTGCGGATCTGGTTCAGAGGGCAGAAGCAATCTGATCAGGACCTACACTGTTTACAAAGATAATGATTATCGTGTTCAGCGCGATAAGGGTTAATGAATTTCAGGATAGTACACTATCTAGCTGGCATGAACAAACAAAAAGTTTTACAAGAACAATTATTGACTTAGATTAGTAAAGTGTGAAGCTCAATAAATAACCACGCGTTACTAATCCATTTTCCCCAATAAACAGATCATTGTTATCAATTTTCACACATTTGATATAGTTAGTTTAGCTCATATTAAAAGACGGGCAGTAACGAGTATATTGAATACTTTATTTATTTATTTATTTATTTATTTATTTATTAGTCACATTTCTGCCACTCAAATTACTTGATACATGTATACTATATGTATATATTAGCGACAAACAGTGTAGATCTTGATGTGCACTGTGTACAAAGTCTTCACTGCTCGTATTTTTGTAAGAATTGCTCAGTATGTTTTCATTGTTATAAATTTTCACACATTTTGAAATTCCTATTTGATTGTCATTTTCAAAATGTTACAACGACGCAAAATGTTATGTTACGAAAAGTTGATAAAAAATTTTATTTCTTACTTCTCCGCGAAAACATAGATCTTTGATACTGGTTCAATCCTTCTCAAGCAGATATCGCTTAGACCTGTAAACTTATATGAAAGGGATCTAAGAAATGACTAGTTTGCATAAACATAGATTAATATTAAACTAATTTTGATTAAAGGTTGTCACAGACGCATTCTGATCAGTCCTGCTCATTGAGACGGTTCTAAGCAGTACACATAACCTGTATCTTGGAGCAGAAATAAGAATTACGAAAACACGCCTATATAAATGCATTGTAAACTTTACCGCAATAAAAAAAACGAACATTACAAGAGAAAAAAATGTGATATTTTGTATTATTTCTACTCAAAATTTAGATTGGGGGTACTCGTTAGAACTGCCTCATTGAGCCGTATCTAACGAGTACCCATAAATCATATTTTAGAGCAGAAATAAGAAAAACAAGGTTTACCCCTGTAAACCCCAGTTTTACTATATAGAAGTGTGATTCAAGGTGGTCAAAATTATAAAGGCGTGTCTTCGTGATGTAAATAATATATGGCCCTATGAGTCCCAGTTTTCCCCACATAAACTGGAGTTTAGAGGGGTGTTCATTATACGGGCTCATTAACATGATGTTTTGTTTGTTAGATTTGACGTTTAACGTACATATCGACACTGTTTCGGTCATTTTGGATGTATTGCTTCCAATTTTGTTGGAATTTTACCCGACATTGAGATGAAATGACTTCTCAAGCCCTGCAGCCCAATGAAACCAATATGGTTTATAGGTATGAAAGGTTCGACTCCCACCACTTTAGAACCTCTAAGCGATTTACCAGTACTCATGCCACAGACTATCGGTTTCTTGAAGTCCCGATGGGCGGGGTCGATTTTAATATGATATAAATGCCCTTACCCTAACAGATTTCAAAGTGGGGCCGAGGTGTCTTTGGGGCCGAGATGTCTAGGGGCCGAGGTGACAGTGGGGCCGAAGTGTCTAGGGCCGAGGTGACTAGGGCCGATGTGTCTAGGGCCGACTTGGTTTTGGGCCGACCTGTCTAGGGGCCGAGGTGGTAGTGGGGCCGAAGTGTCTGGAAATCTTATCGAACTATAGTCTTTCAAAACGCAGTGAGACGTAAATGCACTTTTAATTTTGGACTTGTCCGCGTTTTAGGTAAATCGCCTTCCGTTGGGATTTTATATTGGGTCATATAGTTTTACTGAGGATAGTACTGCGTCATATTAACCACTTGGCCACGAATTCTACATAATGGCATTATCAAAAAACTTATACATGTATATAATTTTAAAATCCTGTGAAAAAAAAAATCCGAAACCTGCTTCCCCTAAAACATGGAAAAGTCTTATCACGCTTGAACTTTGAACTCTCAAAGGTCGTTGATAAACTATACTTAGAGAAAAATGAATTAAGGTAAACAGATGTCTGGATCCAATATAAAATTACCTACATGTACCTACCAGTCATGAAAACTATTGGTCGGGTGACAGCAAACACATATGTTTAAGGAAGGTCCAACTGCGGGACTAGTCTACACCGATTAGATTTAAGTCGTGCATGGAATTGACAGTGCAAGATATGTTTTCTATTCCAACAATAATAAAGACGAGATCTCGGTAGCTTTAGATGAAATTACAGCGATTTATGTCATAATTCAAGAGATTTGTATAATAAAAAAATAGATACGCCACGTCTAGCGCACGTCTAAGGAAAACCCACCCGTGTGCATAGTGTATTATTTCAACTTCAGAAAATGATATTTGTTTTAATGTTTTTATACGTTTGTTATGTCTGCAATAAACAAATTGTGAGTGCTTGTTAGAATTGCTATACATAAATTGCGAGTGCTTGTTACTGTCACGACAAGGCGATTCTTACATAAAACCTTAACTTACAAGCGTATAAACGCCATAATGGCTCAAAACTATTTAAGTGCGTATATACATGTTTTCGATTTTTGTCACGTTTCTAAAGTTTATACTGCTACGGTGGATATGCTCTGTCAGGATAATGGCCTGCTCATATTTTTCTTAATAAGAGTAAATGTATTTGCTTTATGGGCAGTTTCATACATGCACACAACATGTAATTTTATCCCTTTAGAAATGACTTCTGTCATATCAGGCATTTTCCAACCCTCTGATTGGAGTCACAACTCTGATATACGGCAGTTGTCAGTTTCTGTCGAAAGAATGTGCACTGTACTGGTTAACCGCCTACGTATAAGTTTGCCCAGGAAACGTGTGGCTAGGTAAACTGACCGGCTCAAAATGACCTAAATAATGTTGACTGGTCCGTTAAATTCCAATACAAACAAACAAACAAAAGCTCTGATATTCGCTGCTGGTTGGCCTGTGCAATATTCCATACAGGCGACGGGTCGATCACGCAAACCGGTTATGTGAGCCTATGTATGGCCATCGCAAGATCGAAATACGTTGCCTGACACATCCATATACACAGAACATTTCTATATTTATTATATCTCTGTTTTATCTTTTGTTGTTGTTGCTTTTTGTTTTTTTTTTTTTTTTGTGTGTGTGTGTTTTCGGGGTTTTTTAGATACAGCGCTTCTCTTTCTTGTAATTTTCTTCTCATGTTAATATTGCTATTTTCTTCCTGCACAGACTACAAGGATGGCTTTTTGTGTTGTTCAGGCGAGAAATGGGTCTAAAGCGATGGGTCTGTTGCATCAATAGCTCACCGTTCATTGTAAGGGCAGATAATTGCGTTACAATTTCTGTACCGTTCATGGTAGGGGCACATTACGAGAAACGCCTATATAATTTTTGACCCCTCATACCCAACTTTTATACAGTAAAACTGGGGTTTAAGGGGGTATATATTACTTTTCTTATTTCTGCTCAAAAGACATAGATTGTATGTACTCGATAGAACCGCCTCGTCGAGGCGGTTCTATCGAGTCCCCGCAATCTATGTTTTGAGCAGAAATAAGAAAAATATCACAATTATTATGTCCCCGATAGCGATAGCGGGGACATATTGTTTTTGCCCTGTCTGTTTGTTGGTTTGTTTGTTGGTTTATTGGTTTGTTGGTTTGTACGTGGGCAACTTTAACGTTGGCCATAACTTTTGAACCGTTGGAGATAGCGTATTCATATTTGGCATGAAGGTTCCTTGTGACAGGAGATAGAGTATTCATATTTGGCATGAAGGTTCCTTGTTACAAGAGCTTCACATTCATGCAAAAAAACGACCTGTGACCTTGACCTTCCTAAAATAAAACAATAACATTTCGGTCATAACTTTTGAACCATTTGAGAAACAGCCTTCATATTTTGCATGTCGATTCCTTGTGACAAGAGCTTTACATTCACACAAAAATATTTGAACTGTGACCTTTACCTTGACTTTTGACCTACTTAAAAGAAAAAAATAACATTGGTCATAACTTTTGAACCGCTTGAGAGACAACCTTCATATTTGGCATGTATGTTCCTTGTGACAAAAGCTTTACATTCATGCAAAAGAATTCGATCTGTGACCTTGACCTTTGACCTACTTAAAATAAAAAATAACATTTTGGTCATAACTTTTGAATCATTTGAAATACAGCCTTCATATTGTGCATGTAGGTTCCTTATGACAAGAGCTTTACATTCACGCAAAATATTTTGACCTGTGACCTTGACCTTTGACCAACATAAAAGAAAAAGTTAAAATTGGTCATAACTTTTAAACCGTTTAAGATACAGCCTTCATATTTGGCATGTAGGTTCCTTGTAACAAAAGCTTTACATTCATTTTGCATGAATGTCCTTGACCTTTGACCTACTTGAAAGAAAAATAACATTTTGGTCATAACTTTCGAACCGTTTGGGATAGGGCCTTCATATTTGACATGTAGGTTCCTTATGAAAAGAGCTTTACATTCATGCAAAAGTTGACCTTTGACCTACTTAAAAGAGCAAATAAAATTGTTCATAACTTTTAAATCGTTTAAGATAGAGCCTTCATATTTGATATGTAGGTTCCTTGTGACAAGAGCTACAAACTGTTTTGACATGTGACGTTGACCTATGACCTACTTTAAAGAAAAAAATATTATTGTTCATAACTTTCGAACCGTTTAAGATAGATCCTTCATATTTGGCATGTAAGTTTTCTTGTGCCAAGGGCTTCCCACTCAAACCAAAAAGCTTGACCTGTGACCTTGACTTTGAACTGTGACCAACTTTGAAAAAAAAATGCCCGGGGACATATTCGTGTTTCACAAGCACATCTTGTTCATCTTAAAATTTCTATTTTTTGGCCAAACAACTGGCATTGTATTTGTATAGGTATGATTTCGTAATGAGATAATCGCGTGACGATTTATATGTCGTGAGTGTTCGAGCTTTACGTCCCATCAACAGCTTAGGTCATAGGGAGACGGGACCTCGGTTTAAAGACTCATCCGAGATTCTGGAGAAGCCCGGTATCGATCCTGTAACCCCTGGTTTACAAGGCGAGTAGCGTAGCCACTACACCACGGAGGCTTCTATTTATATACCGTGTATGACGGCGTTTGTTCATGAGCAAGCACGCAAGACATGCACGCACGCACGCATGCATGTACGCTTATTTAGCAATGTCATGTAGATTCTGATCAGTCGCAGTTTAAGGTCACAAACATCATTCGTCATTGTGCGTTTCATTGCATTGAGGGTCCTGATCAGACGCAGCATTGAATTCTGCAGTAGTGGTTGTATTGTACATCTTTGCCCTTCATTAAAGAGTCTGATCAGATGCACCGATAGGTTATAAAGAAATATTGTTAATGTACATTTTATTGTGTGACGACCCTGACCGGACGTCACGTGCGTCTTTATGCACTATGTTTTTAACGATCATGTGGCTACGAGCAAATTTTCTAGTTATTGTGTTGATGGAGTATTTTGTGCTCGCCCGTCAAGTATGTATGTAGCACTAGAGCGATTACACTGTACTCGCTGGTGGTACGAGGACTGTTCAAATATTAATGCAACTAAGCACATAAAATGATTTAGTGATAGATTTCGATGAAAAATTTATTTTGTCCCTTCAAAGTATTCCCCTTTAACAGATATACAAACTTTCAGTCTTCTGATCCAATCATTGAATGCATTTTGGTAGTCTTTTCGAGGTATACTATGAAGGCACTGAAATATTGCAGAACCGAAGTGTTTGCGCTGTACAAATTTTAGACCAGAAAGGTATTTTTTCAGCCGCAGGAACAAAAAAATAGTCACACGGGACAAGGTACGGGAATACGAGGTTGAGGGAGTTCAACAACCTTTTCCTGCTTCAGATAGTCTTGCACAATGAACGCCTTGTGCGATGACGCATTGTCATGTAGCAATCTGACATTGGCTAAACCAGTTGCGTCAACAGCTAAGGTCATATTGAGACGGGACCTCGGTTTAAAGACTCGTCCGAAAGTCTGGAGAAGCCCGGGATCGAACCTGCGATCCCTGGTTTACAATGCAAGTAGCATAACCACTACACCACGGCGGCTTCTGTCCTCAATCGACGAGTGAAGGGTACTCACTCGTACTGACAACCAGTAGTGTATGCTGGTTACTCATCACCTTGCCAACCGATGACGAGTAAAGGGAACAATACTTTTGACTACGAGGACTGTTCAAATATGAATGCAAGTAGAAAGTTTTCTAATGCACTAATGCGAAAATCACCTGGAAATAAATATCACAGCATAGAAAAACATTTTACCTATACATTGATACCAAACCTGTTAAAATCCGTACACTTTAGCCATGTATATCGTTCGATAAACACTGTCTACTCTTGCATACTAACACAAAACATGGTTGGAAGAAGGTCAGAGTACGCCGTTGAAATACGGTCCTATATTAAGAATCGTTGTATTCTTGGCAAACGGTGCAAAGACATTTTCGATGAAATATGTTCGGTTTAAGGGCATTATGAAATGTCTTTTCCGACAGCTTTCCGTTGGTGTAAGAAATTCAGCAGTGGGCTAGGCTCAACAATAGGTGCACCACATGGTCGTCGGCCGAAAATAGCAACATCTGCCAAGATGGTTGCTAGAGTGAAAGAAATAGTTGCTACCGATGCACGATACACCACTAGGCAAATAGCTCGTATGGTTGGCATCTCATTAGGAGCAGCTCATAAAATTCTGAAACGGGATTTGAAAATGAGAAAGATCTGTGCTAGATGGATTCCAAATTACAATGCAAGGTCTTTCGCTAATGTCGTCACAGGTGATCAGACATGGGTTCACTTTTTTGAGCCAAAACGAAAGATTCAGAATAAAATATGGGCAACAAAGTATTGCAAAAGACCATGCATTGCAAAGCGGACCATGAGCGTCAAGAAGGTAATGTATGACATATTCTTTTCAAATCAGGGCCCTGCTATTCAGGTCGGTGTGCCTGAAGGCAAATCTGTAAATGCGAAGTTTTACAAGAATAAAGTTCTTCGAAAATTGAAGAAATATTTCAAAGAACTGATAGTCTTTGGGACAGAGCTTTTAGTTGCGTTCTAAATACCATACCATTGGATATATATCCCATGTTTGATTTCAATGTGAGAAAATGATAGGTATAAGGGACTAAAATGATGCATGTTTTATAAATATATCTGCAAGCTCAAAGAATTTTTTGCTGATTTTATATGGTCACCCCTCCTTTTGAAAATGTTGGTTTTATTTACTTCGTTTCAGCAGGTAAACAAACATGGTTGACTGTAACTTGAAAATGAGCCGATCAACATGTGGATTTTTTCTCATTAACTTGTTGGGCTAGGATGGCTCAATAAACAAGTAAGGTTTGAAAAGTTTTGTATGTGTAGTTTTTGTGGGAGCAGGTAAAATGTTACTATTGTCGCGTATGGAAAACATTTAGTGGAAAGCTCACTGTTAGAAGTACACTCTACATACGTCTGAAACGAGCTTTTCACTTTATTTTTTTTTTCAACAGCGTTCGGTAAATTTTCCATACGTTGGAATAAGTTGTATAAAACGTTATAGTGTGACAGGGCCTTTACATCTAAAGGATTACCGCAATGATCCTAAATATTGGAAAGACCGACCTTAGCAAGCGGTGCAGACCCAGATTCAGGAGCAGTCTGATCAGGGTCTACATTTTGTGCCATTCCATCTGCAGTTGTTGGTTTACTTGCGTGATAGTGAAACAAATTTATTAGAATTTTAGTCCTCTAGGAGTCCATTTAAGGAGTTTTACGGTAACATTTTATAGAACGACTTTACAAGGGAAAAGTGAAAGTGTGAGAACACGTCTATTCAAGGATATTGAAAACTTTAACCCCCCCCCCCCACACACACACACACAGACCCCCCCCCCCCCCCCCCAAAAAAAAAAGAAAGTTTTTGATAAAAAAAATCTAATAATTTTCATATTTCTATATAGATTGCGGCAAGGTGTTTCTAACAGGTACCCGCATCCCTTGTTTTTGAGCAGAAATAAGAAGAAACATATACTTCGAGCGTATATAAAAGTTGGGTTTAAGGGGTCAAAATTATATACATGTAGGGGTGTTTTCGTGATGGCTCAAAACAAACTTACGGGTACTTGTCTAAACGGTCTCATAAGCTCTTTGATGCAAGCTAAGTATTATACATAATCCAAGTTTTGTATTTTCACTTCTTTGGAATCATTTGATCAGTTAAGTACTTTGAATAGGTATAACGGTGGAACGTTACTATCTCGCACCAAACGTTACAAATGGACAAACATGTATATGTTGCAGTCAATAATGTTTATCTTCTTACAATGGCGAAAGGTTGGTAGAATTTGAAAGAAACAAAAACATTATTGTCGATTTTTGCGTATTAAAATCGAAATAGACCAGCTCTAAGCTGTGATTTGTTAAGTAATAACTCGCGGTTTGTCGGTCAGTTGTCAGTAGAGAAATCACGCGCGCTACGCGCCCTTGATTTTATCTACTTTACAACAGACCTCCAAACTGTGATTTATTACTCAACAAATCACAGTTAGAGCTGATCTATTTCTTAAGTATTGTTCATGTGCGTTACATTTCAAAGTTTATTGTATCCTTGCAAACTACTGTATCGTAAGGGGACAGACAGGCCTAAGCAAACAGTGCCAACTCAGATCAGACTGCTAAGTGTCAACATTGTTTGTCTTTCTGTCTGTTCATCAGAGTTAGAATTGTTATGACACGTCAATTAATATTCATACACCATGCCCTGTTAAATGGGAAGTTAGTTCCTAGCTCTTACCAAAGAGGTAAACTCAGCTGCATTATCCTCAGCACCTTCAGCTGTCGAAATGATCGAATCGGAAAGGGCAGTCCAATATCTAATGATTCGGGGGAAGAATGAATCTTTTATAAATGTAAATCTTTGCAGTCAGAGTCTGAAACGCCAACGAATGTTGGTTTCTACAGTGCCTGGCTGGTGGAACAATGTCATCTGTTGGGATGCTGGCAGCATAAACTTAAAGGCCTGTTTTCTCTTGAGACACTCATCTTAATTTTCATAGTATTCCATTCAGGCTCCCAGTTTCAACGCAGTAATTACTTGTTACAAATCTAGCAGCTCTATTCTGAAAATTTTCAATTTCTTCATTAAGGACCACCCCACTTGGGTACCAGATACAACTACCATATTCGAAGATTGGGTGAAAAAAGTCCTTTACATGCTGTCCCTTTTACATCGCCGCAGGACACCAAGCGTTTCATTTGCCTTGATACACATGAATTCCATCTCAAATCGTGTGTAATTGTCACATCAAGGTATTTTTTAGAATCTACGTTCTCGAGGACCGTTCCCTCGAAAGTGTAAGAAGCTTCAATTCTATTGATTCTATTCCTAAGTTATCTGCAGAATATTGTTTTAATCTGTATAATATTGCATTTAACGGGATATAATCGCATGTCCAATTTTCGTGACCATTATATCATTTTGAAGTTTCAGTGACTCCTAAAAATGTGTTCAACTGTCCTCCTTTGTACAAGATTTATACCCAGTTATTAACACACTTGTTAGTTCCTTCAGGACTCTAGCATGAAGCTCATCAGGTCCCACAGCTTTAGATCGATTCCGGCCTTTAAGTAAATTGATCACTCCCGCCGATGACTTAGCAGTATTGTCCACGAAAATGGCCAATGTTCCATTCAATGGAACTTCCTTGAACTCAGTTTTATTAAACGCATCATTGACTTGCCCAACTAGTTCCATTGCCCTTTCAGAGTCTGATACAGAAACCCCGTTCCCTCTTCTTGTATTTAGGGTCGAGATACCTTGACTGTCTTTCTTATGGCTACTGATATATATGTAGAAGTCTCTCGGATATGCCTGCAGATCACCTACCAAGTTATTCACATACAAATCGTGATGGTTTTTATATCATTCTTAATTTCTCGTCTCAAGTTTTCATTTTCCTCCGGAGTTTATCATTTCCCAACTGTTTTGCCTATAATTAACACGGACATTATTCCTACTTATCTCTTGTGTGATCTTCCTTCATATATCTCGAGTGATCCAGGAAATCAAAAATACAGGCCTGCTAGGTTTGGAGAGGATATCATTTCGGTTGAATGTTCAATGAAAGAAGCAAACAAATAAAAGTTCTCCTGGACAGACCGAGCATATGAATAACATGTAAGTATTTCTCCTTTGCAAAACTTAGCGCATCATTCCTCGTAGGTTCATAGTCACCCTTTTTTATAGTACGAGTTTTCATTATATATACTAGGTGGGATGAAGATTTTTGAAAATCCGGAAAGAATATCATGATCACATAGATTGTTTGGAGAGTGGATATCTTCATATTGTAAAATTGTAAGTGTTCTTATCACGAGTAGGGAAGTTGAAATTTTGTTCTAAGCCATAATTATTCATAATGTCAATTTATATTTGTCCTTCGGCCTGACTCAGCATCGTGCCTTGTTTACTGAGCATGTCAGTCCTTTTGAACTAAACCAAATGTGTCCAATGTTTTGAGAATTACAGCAAGTCCTTAATGTGTCCGAATTTTCTACACTAATACTCATGAAGAATGTCAAAATAACCGAATTTTATACTGTCTCTCTGTATTGTGTCGTTTGTTCTATTTATATAGGATAGCTCAACCATGGCACTAATGCATTCCTTCTTACATGTTGATGAAACTATTCGATATAATATTTTTTACAATGTGTAAGCAGACTGTGGGTGCTCGTTAGAACCGCCTGGGAAGCAGTTGATTGGATAATGGTCGAGCAGAATGTGGCTGCTCGTTAGAACCGTCTGGGAAGCAGTTGGCTGGATAATGGTCGTGCAGTTTAAACATATTAAAATTTAAATGCTACGTGCGCGGGTGCGTATTTGCATGCGTTTGGGTGCGTACGTCCGTGCGCGTGAGCGTTGAGGTAAGAAAAGGGTTGGTTGAGACTGCGCGGATTAGCCGTTCGCAATTTCAAAATGGACTCCAATTTCATAATCAGGCTCAAATACAGTAAAATTCCTACATTAAAACCACCTTTATGACTGTTCAAAAGTGGTTTTTGAGACCATTTTGAACGGTCCCATGGTGGTCTCTGAACAGAGCACAATTTCAAAATGGACTCCAATTTCATAATCAGGCTCAAATACAGTAAAATTCCTACATTAAGACCACCTTTATGACAGTTCAAAAGTGGTTTTTATGACCATTTTGAACGGTCCCAAGGTGGTCTCTGAACAGAGCACACTGATTGAAGACAACACAAAGAGCTACTGAAACCGTCTAAATAAGCTTTTTAGAGCAGGATAAGTCTTAATTTTAGGTGGTCTTAATAGCGGAATTTCACTGTATTCAATTTACGTTATCCGATTTCTGAATGCACAGCCAAAGCATATTTCGTGACAAACCATCGTTATGTTGGCTTACACAGTCAGGATTGGCGTGTCGTTTTGGCTGAGAGTTCATGAAATTTCAACAATCCATGAGCCTGCGCGTTCACTAAATATGTTCTATAAAAGGGTTATCCTTTGGAAGCAAGGAATACACCACGGAACCAAAACTATGGAGTGTACATGTTTTCTGGGCCAGACTAGCTAGTTTCGGCCAATTAGGCCTCATCAGTGACCCTCAGTTATTTTCAAAATTCCACAATGGAATCAATGATCCCACAGGAAAAGAAAATAAAATCTACACTATGATGTAGGGAAGGGAGACGTTTTACCGCCGCCACACATTCCCACACACCAGCTGTAGTGAAGTTAAATATGTTCTATCCATTATGGGTGTGCGCTTATCACAGTCACATCAGAGTGCGCTCTCGCCGTTTGTCTATTTCGATGCCTTCTCCATGCAGATAGGGAAGGTTGTATTCTGACTGGGCAGATAAGCAGGTCGATGTGTGTCTTCGCTGAGTGTATATGCTTTTAGATATTTTTACACATCCGTGCTTCACAGTGCATTCTTTCAGCCCTTCAAAACAGACAGTAGTCTGTTAAACCTTTGGGATAATTTTCTTATTTCGGGCCCCGCCCATCTGAGCTTGGAGATATAGATCAGGCTGCAAAGAGCTTCCACGCAGAGCTGAAACTGACCACACATGAGTACTGGTAAACCACTTAGAGCGTCTAAGCCTGCCTAGGCAAGGTGGTGCGAGTTTTATTGAATTGACCATTGGTTTCATTGGGTTGCAGGGTCTTGTGGGGTCTAATTTCGTCTCAATATCTGGTAAAAGTCCCACTAAATTGGAAGCAACGTTTCCACGAAATACCTTTATAGTGTTGACAAGGACGTTAAAACTCCAATCCAACAAGGAATTTCTTATTTCTATTCATAACATAGTTTGTGGGTGCTCGCTAAAACTGCCTCATCTAGACGTTTCTAACGAGTACCCATAACCTATGTCTTGGAGCACAAATAAGAAAAATTGTATACCCCAGGGGATGACTTCTAGACAAGCATTGTTTGCTTATTGCCAGATCCTGAATTTTAAGAAAGTGTTTGTAATTTACATGTTTGCACGCAAATGTTCGAAATAAATACTGTTTAAACCGAAATGTATACCCCTGTAAACCCTAGGTTTACACAAAATTGGGTTTAGAGGATGTTCATTTCACGGACTTGTTCACGTGATGAGAACGAATTTCACTTTAGCGTCTTAGTAGGGCGTCACCAAGGGCCGTTGCTATGATTCTATTCACAATCTGCTTCCGCCGTTTGGGATATATTTTATCTGAAAAAAATAAGGAAGAAAACCTTTCGAACTTCCGGTGACTTTGGACCCTCAATATTCTTGTCCGAGATACGACATGGTGTAAAAAAACAAAGACGGTTAATGAGAATTGTCTTTTCTTAAGCCTTAAAATCAAGGCAGAGAACATAAGAACTTTCACTTAGTGAGCAGACGTCTCATTAACAGCACCACCCCGACTTCTCGACGTCGTCGTATTGTGACACCCTTCTTTGGAAAAAATGGCACGAAAATGCCCCCCCCCCCCCCCCCCACACACACACACTTTTGCATATATGTCAATGGCATTTCAGTCCGTCATTCGGTTGAGTGGGAGTTGTCGCGAGCGTGTTTTATTTGGAAACTCGGATGTCGGCTGAAAGCTATGTTTACTTCAAGTTAAAGGCATTTATTCTTGATTACTGAGGACTATCATTTCATTACATAATATTATGTAGCCCTCAGAGCTGACTGAAGAGAAGTCCTGTCTTCAACAGGTAAGGGACCTCCTTGGGGAAAATCAATAAATTACTTACTGTAGACTAGTGTACATTATTGATTTCCCTCTTAAGTGCCTCAGTCAGGGGATACAACAAGAGCTACTAATCACCCTATTAAGGGCCGCCTTTGATCTGCTACAGTCAGTATATCACAGGGGGCAATAAAGCAATTATGAACACACGGTATGTTCTACTGTTACAGAATAAATTCCTTTAAGCAGTTCGCAGATGCGTGTCTCGATAACTTGCCTACATATCTCTATATTGACAACGGGAAGCTTACTACTAGGCTGTACGATAATCGAGATGACTTCAATTTTCCCATTGTTAACTTTCCCTTCCTGAGCAGTAATATCCAGTCTGCACCAGCATATGGAGTTTACGTTTCACAGTTAATCCGTTATGCTAGAGCCTGTTCCAAGTATCAGGACTTTATGGAACATGGGAAGGTGCTCACTTCCAGGTTATTATGCCAGGGGTATCAAAAAACCAAACTGGTATCAACACTAAAGAGGTTCTATGGGAGGCACCATGATCTTGTGGATCCGTACAATGTGGCCATTTTCAGAATTATTTCTGATATGTTTGCCAATGGAAAGCCATAGGAAGACTTCCAAAATCTCGGACATACCCTTCTCGACATTTAAACCTTTTCTTCGTTCCGGTCGATGGGCATTGTGGGCGAAGCTTGCTTACCAAGTAATGCTTAATGTCCGCGGACGCATGATTACACTCTTCTGGAGTCCATGTCTGTTGATCTGAACATTGATATTTGCCATTTTGTCTATGGATTAACGATTTTGGATTAACGCTTTGGTACTACGACCTAAACTACTACACCATGTGCTTTACACGAGAGAGAGAGAGAGAGAGAGAGAGAGAGAGAGAGAGAGAGAGAGAGAGAGAGAGAGAGAGAGAATGCCAGTTCTCAGCCAGAAAAAAAAATCAAACATTAGTATGCAGACCCATCTTCTTTCTTTTGAATGTTTTCATTGCTCTTAAAGGAACTCATTTTTGATTTTTATTTGCCTTCACTGCAGCTGGTGTTGTGCCGTGTGGCGGCCGTAAAACGTCTCCCCGTACATCAACCATAGTGCAGTTTATATTTTACTTTTGGTCCTTTGAGATCAGCGTGAATATTCTGAGAAATCGGAAATAAATTATTGGTTTAGACTCATATTCTAGACAGGTTTTTAATTATTTGGACCCCATTTTGATTTATATCAGTCTTTGAATCGACTGCCTATTCGAAATTCGCAAAATTGCAGTATGTTTCCTCTGGCTTTCTTTGCCGGATCATTACAGGATCACTGATGAGGCTTTATAAGCCGAAACTACGTAGTATGACCCATCTTCTTTCTTTTGAATGTTTGCATTGCTCTTAAAGGAACTCATTTTTGATTTTTATTTATTTTTTTTCTGAAATTAGTGAACAACCGCATTTCTGTTTATTCGCAAAATACTACTTATTATCTCCTAAACCTATGACGTATTTACGTCACCTTAAACTAGGTATTCAAGAATTTCATAGGAAGTTTGTTTTGGCTCCAGCTGATAAGGCCGCTAACAATGTGGTCGTTGTTTGACGGCTACACTATGTTAACACTCTTCAGCAGGAACTTGGTGGTACTAAGGCCTATGAACTCTAGCCTTTAGCTGTAGGGAGGGCTTTAGTTGATTACCACATTTGTCAGCCACCAAGTTTGCTATCTCTGTTACAGGCCAAAACAAGCTTCTTACATTATATTGGTTACCTGAACTTTATAATAGATCATAGAACGCACGGTTTATTGCAAATTCAAGCTCTTGTACCACCACCGAACTCACCAAATTATTAACTTCATGTTTAACTGCCATAAAAAACCATGTGATAAAAGATTGCGACAAAGTCTTCGAAAGACCAGGTAGAAATCTGTTTTGGTCTATAAAAAATTCAAATGAAGTTTTAAATAAATTGAAACACAGGAGTTTTCGTGCTTTGGGTCTGTCTTATAATGATTTTTACACCCTTTACACTACACTTCCTCATAATCTTATAACAGAAAAACTTAATGATTTAATCGAATGGGCTTTTCATAGGAAAGACTACCTCTATCTTGCATGTAAAGTAAGAAATGCTTTTTTTCACTTCTGAAGAGCATAAGAAGTATACTTTATGGTCATGTCATTATTAACTTCATGTTTAACTGCCATAAAACAAACATGTGATAAAATATTGCGACAAAGTCTTCGAAAGACCAGGTAGAAATCTGTTTTGGTCTATAAAAAATTCTAATGAAGTTTTAAATAAATTGAAATACAGGAGGTTTCGTGCTTTAAGTCTGTCTACTTATGACTTTTCCACCCTTTACACTACAATTCCTCATAATCTTATAACAGAAAAACTTAATGATTTAATCGAATGGGCATTTCATAGGAAAGACTACCTCTATCTTGCATGTAAAGTAAGAAATGCTTTTTTCACTTCTGAAGAGCATAAGAAGTATACTTTATGGTCATGTCAAAAAGTGTGTGAAGCTCTCACCTTTCCACTTGACAATGTTCACATAAGATGTTCACATAAGTTATTTAGACAAGTTGTGGGTATTCCGATGGGTACTAATTGCGCACCACTTGTGGGTGATCTTTTTTTTTTTTTTTTTTTTTGAATGAGAGAGACTTCATGATGTGCCTTTCTGCTGAAAGCCAGTCTGTAATCATTGAAGCTTTTAGCTCCACTTCTAGATATTTGGATGATTTATTAAATATTGATAATACCTATTTCGATGGTTTGATCAGTCAGATTCCCCCCACCACCCAGAACTTCAGTTAAATAAAGCAAATTCTTTTGATCACGAGGCATCGTTTTTGGTTTTACATCTAACTATCGTAGATGGGTTTGTTTCGTGCAAAATTTATGATAAGCGCGATGATTTTGATTTTGAGATTGGTTAATTTTCCTTTTTTGGATGGCGATGTTCCTCGTGCGCCATCCTATGGCGTTTATATTTCGCAATTAATTCGGTTTGCTACTTGACAATATTTATATTAGATTCGGTACTAAGTTATTTAGACAAATTGTGGGTATTCCGATGGGTACTAATTGCGCACCCCTTGTGTCTGATCTATTTTTGTATTGTTATGAAAGAGACTTCATTTTGTCGCTTTCCATTGATAACCAATCAGAAATTATTGAAGCTTTTAGCTCTACTTCTAGATATTTAGATGATTTATTAAATATTGATAATACTTATTTTGATGGTTTGGTCGGTCAGATTTACCCCCTAGAACTTCAGTTAAATAAAGCAAATTCTTCTGATACCGAGGCCCCGTTTTTGGATTTACATCTGTCTATTGTAGATGGATTTGTTTCGTGCAAAATTTATGATAAACGCGATGACTTTGATTTTGAGATTGTAAATTTTCCTTTTTTGGATGGTGATGTTCCTCGTGCACCATCCTATGGCGTTTATATTTCGCAATTAATTCGATTTGCTAGAGTGTGTAGTCATGAAACTGACTTCAACACTCGTAATAAATTATTAACGGCTAAACTCCTTAATCAGGGTTATCGGTACCATAAACTACGCAAAGCCTTTTCAAAATTTTATAGACGCCATTCTGATTTAATTTCAAAATTCAATATTGGACTTAAATCTCTTCTGCAACAAGGTCTATCGGAACCCGAATTTTATGGTGACTTAGTATATAAATTCAGAAAAATATATAACCGCAATGACTTCAGTACCCAATTTCGTAAAATCATTCTTCGATATAAAAAGATTGGGTACAACATGGATATTATACGACAGACTGCATGCATGGTAGATAACCAAATCACGGTTGGCAACTTTGCTTCCCTCTTCAATTGCACGCCGGTGGGTCAGGCCTCAGATTCTATGACGGCTCCAACGTAAAGGCGTATTGAGAATTAGAGAGATAATGTTGGTTGGTGCCTGATGCTCTGTCTCTGGTCGGGCTCATCGGAGTCTAACTGTTGGTTTTCTTTTGCTCCAGCATTTCAGTGGTTTCTTGCTGTCGAGTCCTCGCCGTTGTCTCACCTCTGTGGTTCTTTGATTTTTGTGTTCACGGAGATGTTGCACTGATGAGTTAGGAGGCCTTCATGCGGACTGAACAAATTATTTGTCTAAATCGCGACGGAAGTAAGGGCGAGGATTGTGGCCACGTAAAATCGATTTAAGCCCCCCAGTGGAAATCTTCCACTGACAGTTCCAAGGCAGCTCTTCTGTGGCGATTTATTTATGTTGTTGTTTGTTACCTACTGTGTGTATCACTTGTGTCTTTTAATTTTGGATGGCCATATGGTCATTTTGTGGGAAAGTAACTGTCCTTATGGCCTTCCTTTGTTTAGGTTTCCATTATGGTCTTGTCGCTTAATGTTTGTATTTCTTTCCCTTTGGTGTCTTTTATGGGTTGAGTAAGTTAATTGTATCAATTCCTGATCTTTGTTTTACTTCTACTTAAATCTCTTCTGCAACAAGGTATATCGGAAGCCAAATTTTATGGTGACTTAGTATATAAATTTAGAAAAATATATAACCGCAATGACTTCAGCACCCAATTTCGTAAAATCATTCTTCGATAAAAAAAGATTGGGTACAACAAAAATGTTATACGACAGACTGCATGCATGGAAGGTTGACAACTGTGCTTCCCTCTTTAATTGCACGCCGGTGGGTTAGGCCTTAGATTCTATGACGGTTCCAATGTAAAGGCTTATTGAGAATTAGAGAGATCTAATGTAAGGTAATGTTGGTTGGTGACTGATGCTGTATATCTGGTCGGGCCCATCTGAGTCTGTTGGTTTTATTTTGCTCCAGCATTTCAGTGGTTTCTTGCTGTCGAGTTCTCACCGTTGTCTCACCTCTGTGGTTATTTGATTATTTGTGTTCATGGAGATGTTGCACTGATGAGTTAGGAGGCCTTCATGCAGACTGAACAAATTTTTTGTCTACATCGCGACGGAAGTAAGGGCGAGGAGGTAAAATCGATTTAAGCCCTCCCAGTGGAATTCGTTTCCGCTGTCCGTTTCAAGTTCTTCTGTCGCGGTTTATTTTTGTTATGGTTTGTCTTTGGGCGTTGGAGTCTCTTTTGTTATTTTATTTTGGATAGCCTATTGGCCATTTTGTGGGAAAGTAACTGTCCTTTTGGCTTTCCGCTGTTGGTGTTTCCATTAGGGTCTGTTGTTTCGTATTTGTGTGTCTTTCCCTTTGGTGTCTTTGATGGGAGCTGTGGGTTGATTGTATCGATTCCTGATAATTGCCTCCACTTCTATTTTAAATCGATTTAAAAAGTAGAAGTAAAACAAAGATCAGGAATTGATACAATTAACTTACTCCATCCATAAAAGACACCAAAGGGAAAGAAATACAAACATTAAGCGACCAGACCATAATGGAAACCTAAACAAAGGAAGACCATATGGACAGTTACTTTCCCACAAAATGGCCATATGCCCATCCAAAATTAAAAAACACAAGTGATACACACAGTAAGTAGCAAACAACAACATAAATAAATCGCCACAGAAGAGCCGCCTTGGAACGGTCAGTGGAAGATTTCCACTGGGGGGCTTAAATCGATTTTACGTGGCCACAATCCTCGCCCTTACTTCCGTCGCGATTTAGACAAAAAATTTGTTCAGTCCGCATGAAGGCCTCCTAACTCATCAGTGCAACATCTCCGTGAACACAGAAATCAAAGAACCACAGAGCTGAGACAACGGTGAGGACTCGACAGCAAGAAACCACTGAAATGCTGGAGCAAAAGAAAACCAACAGTTAGACTCCGATGAGCCCGACCAGAGACAGAGCATCAGGCACCAACCAACATTATCTCTTTAATTTTCAATAAGCCTTTACGTTGGAGCCGTCATAGAATCTGAGGCCTGACCCACCGGCGTGCAATTAAAGAGGGAAGCAAAGTTGCCAACCGCGACTGGGTCAACCACCATGCACGCAGTCTGCCGCACAATATCCATGTTGTACCCAATCTTTTTATATCGAAGAATGATTTTACGAAATTGGGTGCTGAAGTCATTGCGGTTATATATTTTTCTGAATTTATATACTAAGTCACCATAAAATTCGGGTTCCGATAGACCTTGTTGCAGAAGAGATTTAAGTCCAATATTGAATTTTGAAACCAAACCAGAATGGCGCCCATAAAACCCCGAAAAGGCCCCGCGCAGTCCACGGCACCGACAACCCCGATCAAGGAGTTTAGCCGTCAACAACTCACCACGAGTGCCGAAGCCAGCCACACGACCACACACTCTAGCAAATCGAACCAACTGCGAAACACAAACGCCACAGGATGGCGCACGAGGAACATCACCATCCAAAAAAGGAAAACCCACAATCTCAAAATCAAAGTCATCGCGTTTATCATAAATTTTGCACGAAACAAATCCATCCACAATAGAAAGATGCAAATCCAAAAACGGGGCCTCGGTATCAGAAGAATTTGCTTTATTTAACCGAAGCTCCAGGGGGCAAATTCGACCGACCAAACCATCAAAATAGGTATTATCAATACCCAACAAATCATCTAAATATCTAGAAGTAGAGCTAAAAGCTTCAATAATCTCAGATTGGTTATCAATGGAAAGCGACAAAATGAAGTCTCTTTCATAACAATACAAGAACAGATCAGCCACAAGAGGTGCGCAATTAGTACCCATCGGAATACCCACAATTTGTCTAAATAACTTAGTACCGAATCTAATATAAATATTGTCAAGTAGAAAGGTGAGGGCATCACACACTTTCTGACATGGCCAAAGTGTATAATTCTTATGCTCTTTAGAAGTGAAAAATGCATTTCTGACATTACATGCAAGATAGAGAGAATCTTCTCTGTGAAAATCCCATTCAATTAAATCATTAAGCTTTTCTTTTATAAGATTATGAGGAAGTGTAGTGTAAAGAGTGGAAAAATCGTAGGTAGACAGACTAGAAGCACGAAACTGTCTAGATTTCAATTTATTTAAAACCTCATTCGAATTTTTTATAGACCAAAACAGATTTCTTCCTGATCTTTCAAAGACTTTATCACAATATTTAATTACATGCGTTTTAATAGCAGTAAGACAGGAAGTTAATAATTTAGAAAGTTCAGTGGTAGTGCAAGAACTAGAATTTGCAATAAACCGTGCTTTGTAAGGTTTTTTATGAAGTTATTGTAACCTGTATAGCGTAGGAAGCTTGTCTTGGCCTTCGTTAACACACACAGCAAACTTGGTGGCTGAAAGACAAACATGTTTATCTACTATAGCTCTCTCTTCAGTCAAAGGCTGAAGTTCATATGCCTAAGTACCACCAAGCTCCTGCTTAAGCGTGTTAACATAGTGGAGCCGTCACACAACAACGACGTTGTTAGCGGCCTTGTCTGCAGGGGCCAAAACAAACTTCTTATGAAATTCTTGAATACCTAGTTTAAGATGACGTACAGACGTCTTGGGCTTAGGAGGTAATAAGTTAGTATTTTGAGAATAGAAAGAAATGCGTTTATTCACTAGTCTTAAAATGCTAAGTTTCCAGTCCTTTAGGGCTTTACACTCAACATACTCTCGCTTACACCATCGATTACCGAATTCATTCAAGGAAGCAGCGATTTCATCTCTACATTTACTGAAATCAATTTTAGAAGGAAACCGATATTTCGGTCCTTTAGAAATTATATTCCTTATCCTAGAATCAGGAATAATTTTCAAATTGCCAGTAATTACATGACCAGCAGCAGGATAGCAATACTTTGAGTTTTTACAATCACATGAATCAGGAGTATTAGTATCAATATCAAGATCTGAAACAAGTTTATTGAAATTAAAAATGATAGATCTAACAGGTTTGTTATATTTATAGCAAATTATAGGTGTTTCAGTATTTTGAAAATAAGCAGGAATGGAAGAAAGGACCGATCTCTCACGGAAGATACTGGGCAAATCTATAAAATCCATACCCTTATTAATGAAGGATATTTTGAAGAAATGACGTTTATGATTAATTTCAGAATCAATGTAAGGACGGAGAGTATGCTGAGTATAGCCTCTAGTTAAGAGAGCCGCATCATATAACTGATGAGAACTATCGTAGAATTTATTCGCCTCGGTGTCCAGAAGACGTAAAACAGAAACGGGTAATGAACTTAAAAATGAAAGCATAGAGTGGCGTCCATGATTTAATAATATAATTGACAGTCACTTCAGTCTAGTATTGTTTCGTTGAAACGCACGTGATTTACGTTTAAAGTTACCATTTTTCCTGGTGCCGTGAGATCTAGTTCTGCGTTTTCGACATTCCAGGAGTGAGAAAATATCAAAGTCCGGCATTCTGGAAATATTACCCTCATGATAAATGTTGTCATTAAATCCAAGTGGAAAAGGGGTCTTTAAAAATTTAATCCATTTCAGTTCAGCTTCATGTCTTTTGATTATTTTGAATCTAGATGTAGAATTTGCATCGTAATAAAGTTTTTCCACTGGTTGTATAATAATGTTATTTACAGAATGACCTGTACGTCGAAAGTGACGGTACAAGAAAGTGTCAGTTTTCTTAGGCTTACTCATTCTACGATAATGCTCGTTCAATCTAGTTTTAAGCATGCGGTTAGTTTGACCGACGTACTGCATATTACAGTTTGCAGCACGTCAAGTAATTAGATAAATTAAATCTGTAGACTGTCATGTCCAATCAGACATGTTGACTACAGAGAAGCGTCTACCGTTTACAGATGAAGTAACGGTAGACGCAGTGCTTAAATGCGAACAACATCTGCACCTCTTGGCATTGCACTTAGAAATACTAGGATACATTCCACTTCTCTTCCAAGGATTAGTATATTTTCGAAGGATGGGTGATTTGAGAGGAGATAGTCTTATACGAAGACTACTCCCAAAAACATTGGTATTGCCTGCTCCTTTGAGATTAACTGAAGTTACAGAAGACAAATTTAAGGGTCTAACCAATACCGAAGGCAACATAGTATTAAAGTTCTTAATAGAATGGGGAATCCGTACAGAAGAAGCAGAGTGTAACCTAAGGGGTGACATTGATATTTTAAATGTATTTGTAATACTCATTTTGGTTAGTAAGGTTGTGATACCGTCAAAACTAAAGCGATGTTCATACCGGTTGTTAAATAAATAAAATTACTGAAGAAGATTCCTTCGAATAGAAGGAAGGTACAACAAAAGCCCACAAAACATCCTAGTCTACTTAAAGTACAGGGATGTCAAACAAGCAGTTGTTATACAACGAGGAACGAACATCGGTTTAATAATGACCTTCAACAGGTATCTAAAAGATGTCAATTGATGGAACAGTGAAAAGCAATTGCATAAGCAATCCCTGAGGATTGGAAAAATAAGAGCAATAAATGCATGTTCCCCCCAGTTGAATTCGATTCCGCTGACCGTTCCAATGCGGTTCTTCTGTCGCGGCTTATTTTTGTTATAGTTTGTCTTTGTGTGTTTGTGTCGCTTATATTATTTTATTTTGGATAGCCTATTGGCCATTTTGTGGGAAAGTAGCTGCCTTTTTGGCTTTCCGCTATTGATGTTTCCGTTAGGGTCTGTTGTTTCATGTTTTTGTTTCTTTCCCTTTGGTGTCTCTGATTGGAGCTGTGGGTTAATTGTATCGATTGTGTGATACAGCAAGAGAGTCTATCTAGACTGCCAGTTATCAAACAGAAAAAAATATTTATCAGTAGTGTGCAGACTTTGACTGGATCCAGCGGAGAGAGATAAAGAGAGAGAGAGAGAGAGAGAGAGAGAGAGAGAGAGAGAGAGAGAGAGAGAGAGAAGAGAGAGAGAAAGAAAGAATGCCAGTTTTCAACAGGAATAAAACAGAAGTATGCAGACTTTGGTTCAATCCATCGATCAGAGAGAGAGCACAATTTTCAGTTCTTAGCTTGAATAAAAAAATCAATAATTTTTCGGACTTTGATTCAATCCGTCAACCGTTTTTTCTTGACGCCGCTGATTTCGTTACAACAAGCTATACATGCAGTGTGTACTGAGTAAAGGGACTTTCAGTGTAGTGAAATGTTGTTGAAGTAAATTGTAAACAAACATGTTTAGTATACTTCGTACTTTTAAGGAGATATAGTATGATATAACGAGGCCTGAATGCAACACGTTGAACAAAAAGCATTTTAGAATAACGAGAGGAATTTCGTAAGTTTTTCTTCACAAATTTAACTGAAACTGCCATTTTGGAAAGATGAAATTTCAGACCGGAAGTGGTCAGAAACAAATGGCACAAAAAAGGTCCCTCACCGAAGGCAACATAGTATTAAAGTTCTTAATAGAATGGGGAATCCGTACAGAAGAAGCAGAGTGTAACCTAAGGGGTGACATTGATATTTTAAATGTATTTGTAATACTCATTTTGGTTAGTAAGGTTGTGATACCGTCAAAACTAAAGCGATGTTCATACCGGTTATTAAATAAATAAAATTACTGAAGAAGATTCCTTCGAATAGAAGGAAGGTACAACAAAAGCCCACAAAACATCCTAGTCTACTTAAAGTACAGGGATGTCAAACAAGCAGTTGTTATACAACGAGGAACGAACATCGGTTTAATAATGACCTTCAACAGGTATCTAAAGGATGTCAATTGATGGAACAGTGAAAAGCAATTGCATAAGCAATCCCTGAGGATTGGAAAAATAAGAGCATTAAATGCATGTACCCCCCAGTTGAATTCGATTCCGCTGACCGTTCCAATGCGGTTCTTCTGTCGCGGCTTATTTTTGTTATAGTTTGTCTTTGTGTGTTTGTGTCGCTTATATTATTTTATTTTGGATAGCCTATTGGCCATTTTGTGGGAAAGTAACTGCCTTTTTGGCTTTCCGCTATTGATGTTTCCATTAGGGTCTGTTGTTTCATGTTTTTGTTTCTTTCCCTTTGGTGTCTCTGATTGGAGCTGTGGGTTAATTGTATCGATTGTGTGATACAGCAAGAGAGTCTATCTAGACTGCCAGTTATCAAACAGAAAAAAATATTTATCAGTAGTGTGCAGACTTTGACTGGATCCAGCGGAGAGAGAGAGAGAAAGAGAGAGAGAGAGATAAAGAGATAGAGAGAGAGGAGAGAGAGAGAGAGAGAAAGAGAGAGAGAAAGAAAGAATGCCAGTTTTCAACAGGAATAAAACAGAAGTATGCAGACTTTGGTTCAATCCATCGATCAGAGAGAGAGAGCACAATTTTCAGTTCTTAGCTTGAAAAAAAAAAATCAATAATTTTTCGGACTTTGATTCAATCCGTCAACCGTTTTTTCTTGACGCCGCTGATTTCGTTACAACAAGCTATACATGCAGTGTGTACTGAGTAAAGGGACTTTCAGTGTAGTGAAATGTTGTTGATCTAAATTGTAAACAAACATGTTTAGTATACTTCGTACTTTTAAGGAGATATAGTATGATATAACGAGGCCTGAATGCAACACGTTGAACAAAAAGCATTTTAGAATCACGAGAGGAATTTTGTAAGTTTTTCTTCACAAATTTAACTGAAACTGCCATTTTGGAAAGATGAAATTTCAGACCGGAAGTGGTCAGAAACAAATGGCACAAAAAAGGTCCCTCACCGATTATGGCACACATTTTCGTGTGGACAGATGAATCTTTGCAGGAGGTAATGCTATTATGTGAGAATAATCGCGAGGAAGATTAAATTTGTTTATTTTTCGTTTTCCTCATGGTATTGATAGGGCTGAAAAAATAGCCATTTTCAAACCACTGATGTGCGTACACTGAATGTATAATTCCGGTTTTAATTCCGATGGGTCAGGCCTCAGATTCTATGACGGCTCCAACGTAAAGGCTTATTGAGAATTAGAGACATCTAATTCTTGGTAATGTTGGTTGGTGCCTGATGCTCTGACTCTGGTCGGGCCCATCGGAGTCTAACTGTTGGTTTTCTTTTGCTCCAGCATTTCGGTGGTTTCTTGCTGTCGAGTCCTTACCGTTGTCTCACCTCTGTGGTTCTTTGATTTTTTGTGTTCACGGAGATGTTGCACGGATGAGTTAGGAGGCCTTCATGCGGACTGAACAAATTATTTGTCTAAATCGCGACGGAAGTAAGGGCGAGGATTGTGGCCACGTAAAATCGATTTAAGCCCCCCCCCCCCACCCCCAGTGGAAATCTTTCCGCTGACCGATCCAAGGCGGTTCTTCTTTGGCGATTTTTTATGTTGTTGTTTGTTACTTATTGTGTGTATCGCTTGTGTCTTTTAATTTTGGATGGCCATATGACCATTTTGTGGGAAAGTAACTGACCTTATGGCCTTCCTTTGTTTAGGTTTCCATTATGGTCTGGTCGCTTAATGTTTGTATTTCTTTCCGTTTGGTGTCTTTGGTGGGTGGAGTAAGTTAATTGTATCGATTCCTGATCTTTGTTTTACCTCTACTTTTTATACATTTTCTGGAATAAAAGCAATTTATACTTTTCATATTTATCATTGTCGAAGCTCGAAAAAAGAGTGGAGGAATTTGCTGTCAAAACAGCTAGTCGACCGGAAGCCTCACATTTGCAACTGGTTCCGTCGAATCGACGCGTTTTAAATCTGCCTACGCAGGCCACTCTGATGCCCTACTGACTCGTTGCTATATGCAAACAGTATACAGTGAAATTCCGCTATTATGACTACCTTAAATTAAGACTTATTCTGCTTTATAAAGCTCATTTTGATGGCTGCACTTAATCTTTGTATGTGTTTTCTGCCCGCATTGTCCTCTGATCAGGGACCACCTTTGGGACAGTTCGTAAGTGGTCTTCATATAGGAATTTTACTGTACTACATGCACTGTCTGTTTCAAAGGGAATATGATTTGCATACATTTCACGGTAAATGATTTAGGTATATTCGTGCCTTTCCGTAACTCAACTAGAGCGAAAAGTAAACGGACTAAGTATTAAGTATCATTTCATAATTATGTGTTGGTTGAGTGGTAGCTTATATGTCTTGGGTTCCAGTCTTGTGTTTTACCTTTCAATGTCTTTATTTATTGTTACAATATATTTACTTGTTTACTTTTTCATCATTTATCAACAGTTGACTTTTAATGCCTGAAACACATGTATACACGATGCAATAAAATATCATTAGAGTTCATATTATTTCACCAGCATGTGTTCGTCGCCCCCCTTCCATCGGAGCTTGAAGAACTATATGGGCTGCATGATGTTTCCACGCAGAGCTGAGACTGACGAAACACGATAACAGTTAAACTGCTTTGAGGATCTAAGCCTGCCCAGGCAAAGCGGTGCGAATCGGACGGTTCATGCTTATTAATCGTATTGGTTTCATTTGGGCGACAGGGCTTGAGATGAAATGACATCTCAATGTCGGGTAAAACTCCCAAAAATTTGAAGCAACGTCTCCAAAATGACCTATAGTGTTGACGGAGACGTTAAACACAAAACCGGTAGTTTTCGTGCTGACGACATAAGTCAATTCTGCGATGCGATGCGATGCATATATGAGCTCCTTAGAGCCTGGCAACATTTGAAACGATCTGCTTTGCCTGCGACCAAGTGAGCTGGGATATTGAGTTTTCTGTCTGCGACTGTATATTACTCCAGTACTATCTATCTTCAGATACTGAGTCGGTCATAATTGGCCATTACCTCAGTTAGGTGGCGCGCTAAATTTACAATTAGGTCAAAATATCACTGGATGAGTTCTTAAAACCATTTACAATCTGCTTTTAGAGGTGTACTAAAACGCTTACCTCTGAGTTCCAATCTATACCATGCGTGCTTTGAACTCCTCTGAAGTTTTGGTATTTACCACAAAGGAGGGAAGACTATCCCACTTAGGAATAGTTCTAGGGAAGAAATAATCCTTCAGGTCACCACTTTAGGTCGGGTACCTACGATATTGACTGTTGTTTAATTTTGATGCCCTTGTCGTAGAGTTTCTTCTAAACTGCCACAACACACGTAAACTATAACCGATCCTAAAACACAAGAGTTTCGATTTCTTATTTTTATTTCTATCAAAATAAACTGCCTGGGGTTGTTAACTCGAAGCCATCGTAAATATATCAACTTTAGATGTACTTAAGACATACTTAAGGTGACCACCGTATAATTTATGGTCTCGTTATGCCCGTAACTGAAAACCTGTCGTATCGTTTCCATAAAGTTACGACCATCTTACCACTTACGATTTACCTGTGTAATTTTTAATCTCGTGCAAAGCGCTTCGGAAACTTTTGTTAGCCAGGGCATAGCAAATAAAATAACGCTTAACATCTTACTATAGTTTATCAACGACCTTTGAGAGTTCAAAGTTTAAGCGAGACGAGTCGATAACATTTTTAGGGGAATCAGGTTTCGGATACTTTTTTTCTCGGGATTTTAAAGATATAAATTAATGTTTTGATATTATCTACCTAGAAGTCATGGTCGAGTGGTTAATGCGATGTAATGCGAGTCACACTAAAAATCTTTTAGACGAGGGTTCGAGTCCCAGGGGCACACTTTTTATATTTAAAATTCAAGTTATTTTCTTTATTTCGTTCTATATTTACATCCTTTACATTTTGTTTCTTTTGTTTTATTTTCAACAATTATATTTTTATGTCATTCTAAATCTTTTGGATGCCGGCCTTGGTAGTTCAGTTGGATGCGCGTCTGACTGGTGGTCAATAGGACGTGGGATCGATACCTGCCGGGGTCAGCAACATTATTTCCCATGGAGATTGATAATGAAATCTTTTCCAAGGCCATTCCCTCCTTTCCGCTGATTCAACAAAGGCAGTTGTTAGTTTTGCCATGGGGAAAGAATGTGCACTGTACTGGTTAACCGCGTACGTATAAGCTTGCCCAGGATAAGTGTGGATAAGTAAACTGACCGGCTCAAAAATTACCTAAATAGTGTTGCCTGGGCCGTAAAAGTCCGATACAAACAAACGAAACTCTTTCAGATAAATTTCAACAGCGCATTTGCCTTCACTGACGGCTATGAACGTACGTTCAATCATAGTAAGATTTTGTTAATACTTCTTGAATCCGAGCTGCAACGATTCGCTTGTGCTCGTTCCATCTTTCCAATAAAATGAATATACATCTTATGTGATGGCCCCGCCCATCGGGGCTTGGAGAAATAGGTCGAGCTGCACGATGCTTTCAAGCGGATATGAAACTGACGACACATGGGCAATTGTAAACCGCTTAGTAAAGTAGAAGTAAAACAAAGATCAGGAATTGATACAATTAACTTACTCCACCCATAAAAGACACCAAAGGGAAAGAAATACAAACATTAAGCGACCAGACCATAATGGAAACCTGAACAAAGGAAGGCCATAAGGACAGTTACTTTCCCACAAAATGGCCATATGGCCATCCAAAATTAAAAGACACAAGTGATACACACAGTAAGTAACAAACAACAACATAAATAAATCGCCACCTGCCCAGGCAAAGTGGTGCGGGCTGGACTGTCCATACTTATTAAACCCGTTTAGTTATATTGGTAGGTAGGGCTTGAGAAGTCATTTCATCTCAATGTCGGGTAGAAACCCCACAAAACAGGAAGCAACTTCTCCAAAATCAATCAAACAAACAAAAATCTCATGTGTTCTAATTTTATAGGTTCGAAAAAATGTTAAGGAAAAGTAAAAATAAAAATAATAAAAAAAAACATCTGTCTAAGATTGGAACCCTAGATTTCCAAGATGGAAGACGTGTAACTAAACTGTCTCGACTGGTCGTCAATATGGTTACACGATGCGCCAGATTAAGCATATGACGGTAACTATCGTCCAGTGTAAAAAATATCCACTACAGGCGACTTACCTAAAACACGGACGAGTCCAAAATTAAAAGTGCAGTCACGTCTCACTGCGTTTTGAAAGACTATATAAATGATAATACCGGGGTTTGTTTAACAACAAGGCAGCCTTGTTGGAGCCCTTTCTGCCAAAAAAGGCTTGGATAGCGGTATCATAATAGGCAAGGTTCTAAATAAAGTATTGGATGAGAAACAATGACACAACTGGCGACCCTTCTCTAAATTTCCTCCTGATTTGCCATGCCTGAACTCATATTAGCATCAATTACTTGAAAGCGTTTTAAACAAATTGTGCAACAGTCAACAATATATATCTTTCAAAAATGGCAGAGACAAAAATTATAAAAAAGAAACGAAAACCAACTATACACAGGAAGAATTAGAAACACTTGTAGTCGAACTTGATGAAAGGAAGACATTGTTATTTGAAAAGATCAGTGACACTGTTTCAAACGAAAAGAAAAACAAAGCTTGGAGAGATGTGACAACAAAAGTAAACGCTGTTGCAACAACACAGAGGGGTACAGAAGATATAAGGAAAAATGGTACGGTTACTCAAGCAGTGTTAAAACAAAGGCGACAAAGAAAGAAGTGAGCAGAAGAAAGACTGGTGGTGGTAGGATCAGCACCCAGACCTTACTCCACACGAGGAGAAAGTGATTGCCATCATCGGAAAGACAGCCGTCGATGGAATAACAGGCGCGATGGATACAGAAGACACAACTGAAACAAGGGCATAAACTTCTCCGCAACAAGGGGAGAGTAGCTCAACTTCTGTTGAGTCGAAAAAGGATCTTTCGACAGCAGCCATGTCCACACAGCAAGAGAAGCATGGCAACGCACTTAGTGCAACCAAAGACGACGGCGAAAGACCATCGGACTCTAATCAGTCAACAAAACGGTCCACCAAAGAAACTTCGAAAGTGCCCTTAAAGAAACGTCCTATACCAGCAGATAAAACAGTTGAGTATGACGATGTTCTGAAGCTTGAAAACGAAAAAATAAAAATGAAAAGAGAACAACTTGAGATTGAAAAACGAAGGCTGGCTGTTGATGAAAGGATCCTCCATAATCAGATGGGAATCACAGCACTTTTAGAACAGGTTGTAGGTGGCAAGTACGACGATGGCAATGGCGATATTTTCAACCAGTGAACTTTGAATCTGGTAAGAATTACTATTTGAATTGTATTCATTGATGAGAGCCTGATAATCATTCGCCGTAGTGTTTTGCTGCTCTATGCATTAGCATGCTTTCTTCTCTTGCAATTAGGATACCATGCCCATACAGTGCATGCTATATTCAATATCTCCACCAAGTCGAGTTTATCATCTGATAATTTGTGATATTTGTTCTTATTTCTGCCCACAACCTAGATTGTGAGTACCCGTTAGATCCGCCTCAATGCTTCTGGATACCCTCATAGTAGAGACCCCGTGAGAATCTGATATAACAGACTGGAAACATCCTGCCGCGTTAAAACGTAGTGCTTGGGTCACCCGTGATGACAAAGGCATGGCATAATTACGTCGTGTGGGCCGTTCAAGGTCCTCTCTGATTTCATCACAAATTTGAAATATTGTATTTCTATCCATCCTAAATTTTTTAGCAATTCATCGTCTCCCATATAAGCTAAGGGGTTATTTCTGTCCCTGAAGATGCGAGGCCGTAGACGCCGCCGTTATTGTTGTAACAGAAGATAAAGTGCCATAGTTCCTGTTAATATAAACGTACTGTATAACAAATAAACAAATTAATTAACTTATTTTAGTTCTGAATAACGCATTAGGATATTATAATGCAATATTTTATGAAGCTAGAAATAGCATCTATCAAATTACAACATGTGATGTTGCCTTATTTCTGTTACAAACATAGATTTGTTTGTGCTTTTAGAACCGCCTCGATGAGGATGTTCTCTATTTGCACGTATCTTGCATGGATGCGCAAGCCGATGAGAATATTGATTGTTTGCATGGTTTGTCGTTGTTTTAGATTTAAGGTCCCAGTCAACACTATATTAGTCATGTTCAGCTACTGACAGCTTTTCTGCAAAGTTGTCATGCAGCTCCCAGTGGGCGCGGATCTTTGCGTTGGTGAACCGTGTATAAAGCCGAATCTTTAAATGCATAGGCTGATCTGCAGTTGCTGCACAGCAGTCCTCAGGACAGGACGTACAATATAGAAACTTCTTTATGGTAGCACATGTTTGCTTTCCCACCTAACTAAGAATTTCTCTCTTTACAATATTTATCTGTATTATACGCCCCCACCCCCTTCCCAACTTGTGAGACACAATATGGGATTAAAACATGGTGTCTCGAGGAAGGTTTTGAATAACATAATTCCCACGCGAGGAATCCCCTGGTCCATTGAGAAACTTTTTTGATCGCTATCATTACATGAAAACTTACTTGTGCACGAAAAAGGTGTGAAGTAGGAAGCGAGAAATAGGAAGTAGAAATAGGAAGTGAGCAGTCATGACCGCTATTTCTAAAAACAAGGCCATCCCCTTCCCCCACGTGTGAGACACAATATGGGATTAAAACATGATGTCTCGAGGAAGGTTTTGAAAAATTAGAGAATTCCAACGCGAGGAATCCCATGGTTCCTTGAAAAACTTTTTTGATCGCTATCATTGCATGAAAACTTAAAAGATGTGAGGTAGGAAGCGAGAAATAGGAAGGAGAAACAGGAAATAGGAAGTGAGCAGTCATGGCCGCTATTTCTCAAAAACAAGACGATTGTGGTCAGTAGTACACTTATTGTACAGGCTATACTATCTTTTACCTAATTTCTTTTTTGTTTTCTTCTTCTTTTCTTCCTTTGTTGACACGACTATTACACACACAAATAAACAGCTTGTACATAATAATTACGTACTATATATATACATGTTTATCAGTGATTAATATAAACTTAAGGTCGTCGTAAGCCTTAAGAGAGCTTCGAGTTACCAACCCCTGCTTTTCTGTACTCCGTTATTAAAAATGGTAGGGTTTTTATAGTTCCGTGAAGCTCCGCTAATATCACGGGAATCCTGACAAACCTAAGAGTTTGACAGCTCCGCTGTGTTCACGGGTTGCACAACACACCCGTGTGTGCTACATGCTCTGCCTGCATGGAATACTCACGGGTATGTTAGATTCCGCCGTGAACACGGACAGCTTAAAAACCACGGGTTGAAACAATTCAAAATAAAAGAGAGAAAAAAACACCATTCAAACATGATTGATGGCCAGCTGGCCGCCGATATTTATAACAAAAAAAAAATAATCGCGAGCTTCGCGACATTGGCCCTCTAAACGAATATGAACAACAGTAAATCATAATGCTCAAAGAAATCTCTTTCTATGCGTGTTGTAGTACGGACAACCTGTCCCCTTAGAATATTCAAACGCCTGGTGACCGTGAACATAAAAGTTTGTGTCATTGTCTTTAATTCCAATCGCTCAACAAGACACTCATTTTCATCTCCGCTGCTAATAATAATAACGCCATGATCAGTGTCATTCAAATTAACGTAATCTTCTTCACTGAAGTCGGCACTCCTGTTGCTATTGCTTTCACCTGCATCATCTGAAACGTATTCATCACTGTCGTATTTTTCAAAAGCATGTTCAAAATCCTCCGACACTGAACTAGTCCCTGAACCATCAGAACTCGTCGTACTATATCTTGTAACATCGCCACTCAACCAATCACCATTCATCACCGCATCGTCGCCAAATACCAAACCATCGCCAATCAACGTATCATTGCCACTCACCGCATCATAGCTAATCACCGCACCATCATGTATCAATGTACCATCGCTTCTTATTGCACCATCGTGTATCACCGAACCGACGCCATTCACCGAATAATCACCATTCACCGTATCATCACCAAATACTGTATCATCACATCCAAACGAATTATCGTCAATCACCGTAACATCGCCAAACACTACATTATCACCAATCACCGAATTATCGCCCATCAACGTATCATCGCCAAGCCCCGCATTATCACCAATTACCGAATCATCGTCAAACACCGTACCGTCACATCTTACTGCATCATTGTTTCTCACCGCATCATCGATTCTCATCGTATCATCGTGTATCACCGTACCATCTCCATTCATCAAATTATCACCAATCACCGAATCATTGTCAAACACCTTACCACCACATCACACCGTATCATCGTTTCTCACCGCATCATCGATTTTCATCGTATCATCTCCCATTCGCCAAATTATCACCAGTCATCGTATCATCGTCAAACACCGTACCATCACATCTCACCGCAGCATCGTTTCTCACCGCATCATCGATTTTCACCGTATCATCGTGTATCACCGTACCATCGCCATTCACCAGATTACCATCAGTCATCGTATCATCGCCCATCACCGTATCATCGCTTAGTTCCGTATCGTCGTCCACATGTCCAACACGTGCGTTATTGAGGTAGCTCATTTCAAATTCAAAATCAACGATTTGTTCATTATTTCTTCTTATCTGGTCTATTTCATCAATAAGATCAAACACATTATCGTCCTCACTTATACTTTCATAACCCCCACTCGTATGAGTGTCACCACGTAGAGCAGCAACCGCGATTTCCTTTGCTCTAAGAATTAGATGCTTTGACAAAACAAAACAACCGGTTTCAACACATTTCCAATGTTCAAGATGGCTGTGTATTTCATGTTTGTGTCTTTTGAGATTTCGCTAATAACGGTTACCTTTTCCGTATGTATCACAAGTATACTTTGTCATGACGTCTCTGGAATGACAAATAAATAAACCGACCGTCGAGTATCTTGTGAAATTTAATGCACTTCTTTATCAGAAAAATTAAGACTGAATGTATGTAAAAAATCAAATATCAACTTTCAATGCTGTATATACACAAGTATCTGCAAAGGGGATTTTCTACTTTGCTCCGCCAATATACATGTACACTGTTAAGAATCGGTAAAATGCCCTCAATGTAATATCTGCACGTATCGATTTCAATGGTAAGCACATTAAACGACCCTATTATATTTTGCTCTGCTTAGCCACATATATACAATGCATGCACGGGTTGTTTTGCCTTCAAAGTGGTTAAGCGGCAACGCAATATACATTTATATTTACATATATGACATATCCAACTGACTTTGACCAGAAGAAATATATATATTCTGTTTTCGGTTTTACGACCCTTTCATGATCATTTCACTTACATAGAGCTTATCGTTAATCAGAGTAGGGAGAAAACCGGAGTAGCAGACTTTTTTTCTTTTAATGTAATAAAACTTGT
The DNA here is from genome assembly GCA_963580285.1 of Lucinisca nassula. NCBI lineage: Eukaryota > Metazoa > Mollusca > Bivalvia > Lucinida > Lucinidae > Lucinisca > Lucinisca nassula. The sequence goes on along the minus strand of OY757017.1, from coordinate 116,203,269 downwards.
TTGTTTGTTTAATTTGAGGTTTGGCGTCCCCGTCAACACTGTATAGGTAATTTAGGAGACGTTGCTTCAATTTCGAGGGACTTTACCCGAAATTGAGATGAAAAAACATCTCAAGCCGCGGCGCCCAATGAAACCAATAGAGTTTATGAGCATGGACGGTCCAACTCGCACCGCTTTGCCTGGGCAGGCTTAGATCCTCTAAGCGGTTTACAGTACTCGTGTGCTGTCGGTTTCAGCTCTGGGTGGAAACATCATGCAGCCCATCTATTTCTTCAAGCCCCTATGTGCGGGGGCCCACATGTAATAAAAGACAGTATTTACAAATTCACATACACCGATACAAATTGCAACTTTTCATTCCGATAACGATTGTTTGATTTTCATCTTTGCAAGTTTTGCCGCATTTCTTGTCGGTCGTTGGTTCGATTCATTTTTGTTTAGCGAAACTAACTGCTGTTTTTCAGAATTCCCAGGGAAAGCACTTATTTCTCTAGATGCCTCAGCTGGAATAGTGAGATTAAGGGGAAGTCCTATGATACGACCAGACGCGAAGGACACTTTGGCAGATCAACACAAACATTCATGATTTTGCACTAAACTGACCACTTTTCCGAATCTCCAACAACCACGTGGAATATTTTCTTTGATTAAAACGATATCTCCAGCACTTGGAGGAATATCTGACTTAACCCTCCCAGTTTTTAACTTACTCTGGGTCCGTTCGCGAAGACATATTAACTATTCCTCTCGCCATATTTTCCAGAACATGTTTAACAGCCATTGACATTTCTTCCATGTTTGCAAAAGCCGTTCTGTCGTACTTTCACAAGGGTTATATAGTCCATGTCATTGGTGTCATATTCTTACTCTAGAACACCGATTGTTTGGTTTAATGTTTGGAAGTGTCGAGGTGTAAGTGCCATTGTCGAGTCGATATCATCGCCGACATACACTAATGGCCTCGCATTTACTGTAACCTCTAATTCTTTGAGTACTGTTTTTAACTTAACAAATGACAATAGTTTGCGATTTGGAGTTTTTCTCAGCGCTCTATTAAAGAGACTCACCAGCCTTTCATAGAATCCTCCTATCCAGGGAGCTAAATATGTTCAATAAAAGGGTTATCCTTTGAAAGCAAGGTATACGCCCCAGAACTAAAAAGTATGGAGTGTGCATGTTTTCTGGGCCAGACTAACTGGTTTCGGCCAATTAGGCCACATCAGTGACCCTCAAATATTTTCAAAATTCCACAACGAAATCAATGATCCCAAAGGACAAAAATATAAATTACACTATGATATAGGACAGGGAGACTTTTTACGGCCGCCACAAATTCCCAGACACCAGCTGTAGCTGTAGCTAATTCTATTATAAACGTCAATTTAACACCACTACCAGACACGTGATCCTGTACTTCGGGACATTTTATCACCTGTCTCTAACTAAATCAAGTGATTTACTAGCTGTTTTGAATGTTGCGCGTTATCATTTAGAATCTCAACAGGAGTGCCCCTTTGTGATAAAAATCTTCTAAACCCTAGAAGAAATTCGTCTGGTGTTATATCCTGCAAGAGTTCAAGGTGGATGACACGTGTAACGAGACATGTAAAACAAACAAACCCACACTTTCTTTTCTCAATCACATGTTTTGATAATTATTGGTCCCAGGTAGTTCAATCCAGTCCTTGAGAAGGCAACTGCTTCTGTAACGAGTGTCTTAGGTAAGGGTGCCATTCGCCGCATCTTACAAGGACCGCCTTCATGGCGTCGGCACAGTGTACACTTTCTGAGCACTGATCTCACTGTTGCTCTGTCATGTAGTATCCAATATTTGTATCTCAACTGACTTAAGCACCACTATGTAAGCTTTGTTTATGAACTTTGTAGATCAGCATATCCGTTATTGGGTCACTCTTATGTAACAATACAGGACGTTGCGCACTTTCACTGACATCAGTTTGGTCAATCCTACCTTTGCATCGCAAAAGTCCGTCATTGTCAAGATAGATACCAAGTTGTTTCTTTAGATTGTTTTATTTACCTGTTGTTATTGCTTCGTATTCGTCTTTGAAATTCTTTTTCTGGATGTACAACACCCACATTTTTTATCTATCTCTGAACTTAAAAGAGGTCCTCTGTACTTCTAGCCCTTAAGCTTGTAAATAAAGAGAATAGCAAATACTGTACTTCGTAGCAGCTTTGTTATTGACGAGTACTTCCCACTTTTAATACCAAATGGTGAACTTTCTCCAGAAAAGTACGACGCTGAGTCGTGAGTTTCAACAATGGTGGCAAGCAATTCTGTTTCCTTAACTGACTTCGGTTGTTATATTTCTGAGTCGAAATCAACATTTACACGTTCTTCTTCATTGAAGGCAAATCCTGGCCATTCACTCTGAGATTTAATGAAAACATCTGATAAGCCTGCTATATCTGGGCTTATATTTGACCAGACACTCATGCACTCACTATCAATGCCATCGTCCAATTCCAGATGTTTCTTCCACAGAGACTGGAGGAGCACATTCTCGTTTAAAAGAACGGAGAAAACAGACCTAGTGGATCGAATACTGGAGGCAATTTCTCTAAGTAGACTTCGCTTTGTAGGATTTTTTGATTCTACTGAAACATGTGGTTTCTTCAGAGATTTAAAATCAGTTTTTATTTTCCAAGTGTGACCAAGAACTTTAACTGAGTCACAAATTGTTCTAATCTGGTTAGCAAAGAATTGATTCACCTGATTTTCATTTGTTATCCACTCTCTAAGGTTCCTAGAAGCTTCACTAAAAATCGACTTGGCTTCGAGTAAAGTTCAACTGCATCAGAAACTGTATTTGGCCCTGTGATTTGAATTTCCCACATAAATGTCGTCTTTGATATTTAATGCCAAGTCGCTTTCGTACGACTCTAAGTGACATTCTGTTGTGGCTCCTAGAAAAAAGCGCTCGAGATTACACCGAAAGGCTCACGGAAAAACCGATATTCCTGAATATTGTCATTGTCAACTCTAGCTTTATTACAATCTCTCAGTCAAATAAGGCGTGTAACATGCCTTTGGCAAGGTTGCAATCCTATTTGGAGGAAGACTTTCTTAATGTCAGCCACTATAGCGATTTGAATAAAAAATAGAAGTGAAGGCAATGATCAGGAATCGATGCAATTAACTCACAGCTCCCATCAGAGACACCAAAGGGACAGAAACACAAACATGAAACACCAGACCCTAATGGAAACATCTATAGTGGAAAGCCAAAAGGACAGTTACTTTCCCACAAAATAGTCAATTGGCTATCCAAAACAAAATATTAATCGCATTAGTAATGCACACAAATCGTTAGCAAAACTAGGCCTATATATATAGACATTCATTTAAGCTTTAGTTTTCTTTGTTTGTTTTTGCTGACGCATCATAAACTACACGAAGTTTAGTTGTTGGTTTTTGCGGGCTAATTAACGCATGATGTGGCACGTAATGTTTAGCACCGCCATCATCAGTTCTGTTTACCTTTTCAATCACCAACTTCTCTTGTTGGTCTTGCATGATACTATCATACTATTTCATCACTTCTGGTTTGTTTCTCATTCTAGATACATTTAATTTCAGACAACCCCGCGCAAGCTGTCTGTTAATCAGCAGGTCAGGATTTCTTGCTTCCAAGGCCACTTCACGTGATATCGCCCGGCTTCAAATTTCAATATTTCTTTAAATTGGGTCTTGACCATTTCGTCGTTAGTTGTACTTGGATTATCAAAGATTCCAATATTCCCTGTGTTCCAAAAATCGTCTAGTTGTGGTTTTCTGGGTGCTACCTCGTCAATACTTTTAAAGACATTAGATTGAGTGATATTTGTTCCTTATGTTTGTTTCGTTCGCACTTTGTTCATGACCACATGTACGACTTGTCAAACTCCACCCAAGTTTTGACAGAAGTAGGTAGAGACCAGATTGTATTTCGATCTTCTGAGACAGAATAAGATCTAGATAGTAACCGTTCCCCACAAGCAGGCCAGCCGTTAAAGACTCATTTTCTAAAGGTATGGTATCTGCCATATCAAGACTTTTTATAAGATGTTCCATCTTTTTTTGAAGAACACACATTTAAAGCTTTCATTTGAACAATACCACTTATAATAGGCACAATGATCGCACAAATATCTAGGAACTGACCATCATTAAGTTTGATTTTCAGATTTGTCTGTGTGGTTTCCACCGTCTTAGGCTTGTTACTACCAAAGGTTACTAGCTTAATTTATTCTTCTCTGTCTCTTTTCAATACCAATTGTTCCGCCAAAGTCTCCGTAATGTACGTCCGCTGTGAACCTGAATCAAGTAGGGTTCTAACTTGTTCACTTCGGGAGTTATCGCATTTTTCTTATCTCCGTTATTGCTGTCTCCATAAGCACAAATTATGCGGAGGATACGAGAACATCTTCTTCAGCACAAACACTATCTTCAGAGCATGCACTTACTTCTTCCATTAAATGAGCAGTTGAAGTGGCATTAATGAACATTTTTAGCATAAACGTCTGTGGTGAGCATTTATTTCCCCACAGTGTACACACGTCTTGCCTTTGTGTAGTCACTAGACATGTGACCTGTTTTTAAATATTTGTAGCAGCTGTCTTTCAGTTACTTTTTTCTTTCGTCGTCGGTTCGATATTTTGGACATTCATCACTCCAATGTCTCTTATCACAGTACCTACACTGATCATTGAATCTTGTCATAGGCGTTGGTTTTGTGTTGACTACCAATGCCTCAGCTGATCCTAATTTTGGTCTTCTTCTGTCACTGAAAACCTGTTAACTAGCAGGATTAGGTCCATACATTGATTTCCCACAATTTCGAGGGTGACTTGTTCTGAAACCGGGGTTCGCCTTTGGTCCAGGAGTTGTTGTTCTTTCAAGACGAGAGGGGTTATCTTACTTGGATTCACTTCCCGACTGATCGTCTTTCTTGTCTGCATGTTCTCTGGTCGTAACATATTCATGCAGTTTGATTCGCAACGAATCATGGACGAAAAACCTCTTGATTGATATTTTGCTTGAGAACTTCAAGGCTTCGAATATGGAGTATATACATATATATTCTTAAACAAAACACAATCATCAGCTAACGAACGAACAGCTGACCTGCTGTTATCTGGATGATCATTGATAAATACAAAGAAAATGACCGGTCCAAGTACCGAACCTTGAGAGACACCGAACAAAATAGGGACTTAATCCGACGCTAAGCCATCATGTACAACTTGCTATGAGCGCCTAGATAGCCATGAGCTAATCCACTTCAGTGTGAATCCTCTTATGCCATAATAATTCAGTTTATACAATTGCCTCCTGTGTGGTACCTTGTCGGAGGCCTTGGCAAAATCCCTGATAAATAAGTCAGTCTACTTGTGGCCGCGATCAATGGCCCAATCCAGATTGCTTACTATGTCATGGTAGAATTGAACCAGTTGAGCTTCACAAGACTTTAGGCTTCGGAAACCGCGTTGACAGTCAGCAATAATGCTTTCAGGGCAAGGTAATTGTCGATGTCGCTAACTAATATATGCTACAGGGCTTTGCAACAGATACATGTGAGCGACACCGGTCTATAGTTTGCAGCATCATATTTTCTCCTTTCTTAAAGGCTGGAGTAACATTTGCTTGTCGCCAGTCATCTGGTACAGTGCCCTGGGAAGTGATTTATTGAAGATAAAGTCCTGCAGAGGAGATATTTCAGCATTACATTCCTTAACCACCCTGGCATGTAGACCATCAGTCCCAACTGTCTTATGTATGTTGAGCTTGTCGAGCAGTTTTGCGACCCCCTTCGGGTCAAATGATTTGTCCCCCAAAGAGGGAAACGGGCTTTTACCTTTTGATGGTAGCTCGCCATCAGCTTCACGCGTAAACGCCGATTGAAACTACTCATTACACATTTTTGCCTTATCCCGCGATTCGGTTTTCAAAGTTTCATATTCCCTAAGTGAGGTGATCCCAAATGATTCTTTTTTGTTGTTGTTGTTGTTTGTTTTTTTTTGTGTTTTTTTTTTTTTTTTTACTTTCCTATTCTTCTGCGGGCGCTCGGGATCAACACTTTTATCATCAAAAGTACAGATGACTGAAACATGCTTCCAACATGCATCTTTAATTCCCTTTTGCACATGTGCTCTGAACCTTTTTGTAATGGTTCTTCTCGTCTGGATTTTTTGACTTCCGAGCACGAAAGTACATTCTATCACGTCTTCTGAGGTGTTAGATCGTGTTATCGCTCCATGGTAGCCATCGTGAGCTCGGTCTTGAAACATATCCACGAATCATTGACTGACATGCAAGAGAGGTCAGAGAAAAAAAAGGAATCCCTTAATCGCTTCATATGGTCTCGCAGACCATCTATATCCGCACATTTATATAAATATATTTTACGCACGACTTGTCGGATTAGCCGGCCTCTGTATCTCAGTCAGATGCGTGTCTGGCTGGTGATCAGGACGACGCGGGTTCAATAACTGCCGGGGTCGGCAACATTCTTTCTTGGAGATTGATCATGAAATCTTTTCAACGGTTATTCTCTCCATTCCGTTGATTCAAGAAGGACAGTCGTCAGTTTCTGGCGAAAGAATGTGCACTGTACTGGTTAACCGTTTATGTATAAGACTGCCCAGGAAAAGTGTGGGAAGGCAAACTGGCCGGCTCAAAATGACCTAAATAGTGTTGACCGGGCTGTTAAACTCCAATACAAACAAACAAAACCTGTCAGATTCGCTTTGACCGGGCTGTTAAACTCCAATACAAACAAAACCTGTCAGATTCGCTTTGCTTTTATATCGTACTCAATATTAAGTATATCATGATCAGCCTTACCGATCGAGGGCATCTCAACGGGGTATGGGGTATTTGTAAATAGTAAATCTAGTTTTTTTTTTTTTTTTTTGTTTTTTTTTCTTGCCGGGTGGGTATATTCACATATACAAATTAGGAGAGCCAATTTTCCTTTATTATACAAAAAAGTGGTTTTTGTGTTTCCATATTTGGCACCCCATGGGCAACCTGCTGGTTGCTCCGTTTCAATATCTCCACAACTGAAGTCCCCTCCTACCATCATGTGGTCATTTCTATTTGACGGTCAGAAAGAGGTTTTCTTATCATGCTGAATAAGTTAAGATAACAAGCGGTTTTTTTTATTCTTAATACACAACAACAACAGCAACAACAACAACAGCAGCAACAACAACAGCAATTATAATAATTAAAAGGTTTTCCTAAACGACACGAAAAAGGTAGACACCTGTCGAGTTGTGTCCTGGGAAATTTAAATGGACAGTGAATATTATTCACAAGCACGGGATTCATTTGGTTTAAACAATATTTTATTCTAAGCTTCATACATTTACAATACACATATATAAATACTGTATTGCTAAAGGATCTGACAGTTAAATAGAAGTAGAATGATCAGTAAGCCTTACGGCTTATAAACGCCATCCCCTGAATTCATTTGAACAGACAATGCGCAGGTCCGTGGTCTAGAGTCTCAGATTTGTATCTCATATTATTTCACCGGCAGTTTTCGTGCTGTTGAATATACCTGGCAACATTTGAAACGATCCCCTCACACCCATATTGGAGTCTTTTTCTTGCATACCTTCCATTTCTATTGCGAATTTTTAATGCCGCTGTCACTTCGGTTACCGCCGTCCGCCATTTTGTGATGACACAACAGGAATGTTAAGTTACGTCACGCATGACGCCGCCGC